>CM029667.1:26119577-26794984 GCA_017311315.1 Dendrocalamus latiflorus
TTCTTTTTAACTATTTCGACTCTGTCCAATACCTCAATGGTGCTTTGCTAGGCATCAGGTTAGAACTTAGAAGTGTGTCAAATGCCAGAAATAATTAGAGTTGATGACCCAAATCTGGGGTGTTTTTCCTTTCACAAATTTGAAGTAGCATACTAACTGCGGATGCACTGATCAAAATTGGTGGGGGAATGGTTATGCATTCTCCTTTCTTTATCTTGAACCTGAGAGATCCCATGAACACAATGCAGAGTACCTTCTCAGTACTATCTGCTCTTTTATCATTAATCATTTCTTTGTACAGGAGCAACACAAACCATGAGCATGATCAGCCTCCTCATCTCCGCTTGAGGGATCCTACAGTACCTGAAAGAATAAATCTTCCACTCTATGCTGGACCAGAGTCACGTTATTGCCCAGCTCGAGTTTACGAGTATGTAAATTGGTCATACCTACTTGAATTATTCTTTCCCCCATCAAACAGCTAACCTGCAATAGAAACTCTTTTGTGTCCAAAACAGAGTGCGCTGATCACTACTTGCCATGCCTGTTCTCATGCAGATATGTCTCTGATGACAAAGGTGACCCGAAGCTTCACATAAATGCTCAAAATTGTCTTCATTGCAAGGTATTTTTCTTCATTCTGTGGCTCAGGGATTCTGCAGTCTTGTAGGTCTGTGCATGAGTTGCATTCCATCACTCCTGATGAATGTGTTATGCATTCAATTGAAAATTTGTAGCGGCAGGAAAGCACATTTGCCTTCAGAATGGATTGTACCTTTTGATATTGATGGTTATAATAATGCACAAATTGACATTGCCAATGTTGCGATTCCTCTTCCTGAATGATTTGTTCATGGTATCTGCAGGCTTGTGACATCAAAGATCCAAAGCAGAACATCGAATGGACTGTTCCAGAAGGTGGAGGCGGACCTGGTTACACAGTAATGTAGATATTACGATGCCATGACGACAGTAACTGAAATGCCATAATTAGCGTCGTTTATGCTTAGGGTAACCGCCGGAAGATGACAGTTGATTCAGCATGGCCATCACACACAAAAATAAAAATTCTGAACCAAACTGGGCTACTTAAGGTGAACGTTGCATCGTGTGTCAGGTAATAAGCAACTTCACTTTGCATGCCAGCCAAAATGATACCAAGAAGAGTACCCAGTTGCTTGGTACATCAAGTTCTAATGGGCTGGCCCAGTTTAGGTTTCCCAGTCCTAGACCTGCGGCACCTGCCTAACGAATCCGGTGACCGTTTATGCCGTATTCACCGAAACAAACACGCGGCTCAAGTCTCACGGGCCATCATCGGCCCTGCTTATGGTTTTTTTTTCTGAAACTTATGATCTTTTTCCCAACAAAAAGATATGATGGTTTCTTTGTCTCCGTTTTGAAGTGGCTTATCGAGATAGTCTTTTTAAAGTGGCTTATCATTATTTGATTCATTTGCATAAATTGTAATACCTGTGGCAAAGAAAAGAGAAGCGAAAAATGAAATAAATACATAAACATGAGATATACGTAAAATATCATAGCAACCGCCAACTGTCCTAAAATCACCAAAATATCAAATGACAACCACAAGGCAACAGTAAGGGGATAACACAACCCATCGAGACAGCATGACCATAAGCAAAAGGGCATACGTAGCTAGCCAAATAGAAGAGAAGAGAAGGTACAGCACAACAGAGTCGGCAAGCCAGCTATATAGAAGAGGAGAGAAGGAAGAAGCATCAGCAAACCAAACCCAATTTTCCTTCTCTCCTCATTCATCCTAAGTCCAAAACACATAACACATAGCATCAGCTACCGCAAGGCAAATTAGGGCAAGTCATCCAGGAGCAAGGGGTCGACAAGAAGCTAGACAACAAGACCTGTTGTAGAAGGAGCAGGCTGAGACTCCCAAGCAAGAACTTGCACACTGACAAGAAAACGACCACCAAAGCCAAGTATTCAATACATTCCCGAATCAACACAACCACAATCCAACAGAGGTAGGCCATGCCCCATTTCGTCTGTGTAAACATCACAGAAGGTTGTTAGTATAAACTGTCTGTGATAGTTGCAGCACAGATATTTCATAGGAACTGTTTGTGATGTAGCCGTCCAGTATAGCTCTTTTGTAGTAGTGTTTTCTGTGCTAGAGTTTTTAGGGTGCTTGTGAGGGCACTTTGTAATTCCACGAAAATTTGGTAATAAAGAATATCTTGAATCAATATGGTTCGTGATCCCTGGTGATTGATGTTTGGGCGACGCATACGACTATGAGTAAGCTGAGCATCAAGTGTTTGTTCGAGCGATCGAATTCTTCATCGACTACGTAGAGATTTCAAGAAACGGAGGCAATTATTCACCTCTCTTTGATTACGTCATACGATTCTACATATTATTTTGTAAAGCACATTATGTAGGCTTTGGTATATTTGCAAGTTATGTCGGGTGAAGCAATGATAGTTTATTTGAAGGAGATTTCCTTTTGACCATGATTGAAACGGTGGGCTATATTGTTTGATGTGACATATGTGTAACATAGGATAAGAGGATGACTGTGCGAAACTCAAGCTAATAGATTTTTTTTCGAGAACATACAAGATTTGCATGTCATTATATTAAGAAAGAAGCAACGAAAACAAGAAATGTTTACAGTAGCCGTGAACCGGCGTCGACCTACCAATTCCCTCGTTCTATAAGACGCGCGTCGATAACAAATTTGTGACCTTGCTACATGACAAATTTGCGAACTTTCTACCTACTACCAATAGCCGTGAAGACGCAAAAGCTAAAAGATTTTGACTTTGATTTATATTCAGCAACTAGACTAGAGATCCTGTGCTTATTTGTACTATCTACAAGACACAGCAAACTCTATACTATCATCACTGCAAATTCTGATATAGCCGTGCATATACTAATTGCTGTTGAATTTGCCTAAAAACATGAAACATATGTAACTATTTATTGTTGAATCCTCTGATTCTTGTTCGGACAAGCTAATGTGCGTAAAGACGAAAAGTGTCATCCTTGAGATGTGATACCACTTTTGTGTTCAAGCCATAGCCTGGCTAAGAGGATTCCATTCAGAATCCATTGCACATTCACTAGAGTATGAATTGTTCTGCTCGCTTTTGAGTGCCAAACATCTTGCCAGAAACTCAAACATGCACTAGACTCTTTGAAGAGTCAAGACAGATATATGTAATGATCTCATAAGAATTTATGCTTTATGATATGATGACTTGTTTGGGCCGAATCCTTTCTATTTCATCTGTCCTCATGAAGTTTATACTTCAGTGACTTCTGTCCAAATGTTTATTTCAGGTGAAGAATCTTAGACTTGCATCTGCTGTTTGAGTAGCTGCTTGGCTCTTACAAGAACTCGGGCATATCAATCCATGGACCAACACGGTGAGAATCTTCCTATTTTGGGCTATGCAGTGATAACCTAAAGGTTTCCTATAAGGGCTAATATGTGAGCTCGATGACTTCTTATCTAACTTCTAGTTTATATTATCTCCATCAAACTTGTGGCAATTGTAAGTATGGTCTGTGAAAATGACCCATCAAAAGGCCAATCCACTTGTATGGCTGGAAAGTTGAAAGAATTTTTATGCTCATATGTTCCTATCAGTCAATAGGAAGGTTGCTATATTTTTATGGCATCAGGATTCTTTATCAAAGTACCTACTGTAGAGTGCAATTTCCTTGTGGGCTCTAAAGGCGCTCCTGTAGTTCTCTAATTAATCACCTGGCCCGCTAGCCCAAATACTTTTGTCATATATTAGTCGATGCTATATTAGCACACCTCCAAGATTGGCCTGACAACGAAAGATGGAGTAGATGGACATCAAAGTAAAAAGATAAAACATGTTCCTTTCTGAAGAACTGGTACTCCACCAATTTGGAATATTTATCCTCTGCATCATCTGTGGACAAACTGAGCTCAAGTCCTGTCACAGTACGGGATGCTCATTAAAGATCCCCTAATCTCGCAATCGTTGGGCATTCTTAGCACCTATGAATTTGCTCGCAACTTCTTTATCCTGTAGCTTGGTTCCTGTTCATAACAAGGCTAGTTAGTGCATGCAATAATTCATAAAAGCTTGCAGTCACGAATTGCTTTTATAACAGTAGAGACATTGCTCTACCATACAATGCTTACAATAAAGCACTGATCCAATGCAGAAGTCTAGGGTACAGAGGAGTGGGGGAAAGTATGGTGGTGATAATTGTTCTGTGTAGGAAGTGGGTATAGCAATGTTAACTATGGGAGATGGGAGGAAAGGTTGGCTATGAGGCCATGTGCAATGGGAGGGCACAAGTGGGGAACAGGGTTTGCACGGGATAACATGGGAGCCATGTCTGTCCATGTTGCCTAGTGTGTATTTGTGTATAGCTTTCATTCTTGGCTGGACTCCTCTGGCAAGGAAGATAACTACCAACAACTCACAACTCCCAGGGTTATGAGACATGGGAGCCATGTCGCTCCATGTTGCCTAGTGTGTGTTAGTGTATAGCTTTCATCTTGGCTGGACTCCTCTGGCAAGGGAATAGCCACCAGCAACCCACAATTCCCCCACTTTCGACTTTGCATCTCTTACCCTTTTCCTACCTCTATTGGCAACCAAAGGAAATAGAAGCTTTACTATTTCCCCTTTTTTCCATTTTACTTTTACAGATCCGATTCCAATTGGCAGTCATCGTCGTGGCGAATGTGTAGGAGAATTCATTCTGTCAGATGTGATGCTTGAATTTTTTAGAGCCTTTGCCCTATGGTCTAAAATAATAATAGAAACCGAAGCATACTACAGTCTACAGATGTGATGCTTTGTTGAGTTATGGTTTTTGAAAAAGTGAACAAAATTGATTCCTCGAAAGCTACAGAGTAGTCAGCTTTGAGGTATTTGGCCATCTTGCCATTCTTATTGCCTGCTTAACCTAGATGAGTTGCAGCCCTGCAGGGGAGGCCTTGCGTGCTAAGGTCATGGGGGGAAGGATTGTGCTTGTTGCCAGAAACTTGGCGTAAAGTTTCTGCAGTCTGCACCATTCTAACGAAATGGATATCAGGAAGAGCTTCCTGTGCACTGGATCGTCGGTGCGCTCACCGAATCATGAGGCAGCCACAGCAGCAATTTTCACCTCACTATTCTACCTGTAACTGAGCACATCAAGGTGAAATGGACTTCTGATTGGCAATTCTGTGGGCTGGTCACTTTCTACTGCCCCGTAATAACAGTAACACTCAAGTGGTCAAGTATGTGCTTTAGGTGATTGTACTTTTGTGAAACAAACTATGGGGAATCTTTGCTGTAACCGTGATGTACAAGGGAAATGTTGGCACTTTGACCGAATGAGAAGGAAGCTAGAGTTCTGATTCACATGGCAAGCCGTTGTAACACCGGCCTAACCTCGAACCCGAAATACTACCACTACACACTTACCTATTCAGATTGGCGTTGCTATTAAGAAATTTCAGCAGCACTCCATTGTTCATACGACTACAGACAGATGGTCAACAAATATTGATCAAACTGCAATAAAGACAATTGATTCTACAACGATGATAAATACAGTAGTAATAGATCCACTTAGCATAAATATTCTAAGGTTCAATACTACGCTCTCTAAAACATGCACTAAGTTCCAACCAGAAAGGACTAGTTTATCAAACTAGATATACAACATTCAAAAGTGATTATCTAGAAAATTGAGATTTGTATTAGTTTTGCATGTGACGTGGATATGCTAACTCCCCTTCCTGATGCATGACGACTCCGAAGTTTACCTAAAAACCAACAAATAAGCAAAGTGAGTTCGAAGACTCAACAAGCACATAATAAAACAATACGCCAACACAACAATTTAGTAAGTCCATATCTGTGGATTGTAATTCATAATTTATGTAACTGTATCACTGTCTCCTGTTTCTCTCATGCAATATGATGCAATGTGATGCGATGTGTTTGTAACTATAACCTATACCAGTATAGCGAAGTGTTTACCCATTGATGAACTATTTTTGCACCATCTCTTTCATACAGAGTCTCAAACTCTACTTCCATGGAGTGCCTATCGAAATAAGTCTTTTCCTCCATCCTGTGGAGGTGCCTACCTCTGTAGGTCTTACTCAAGGGCACTCCAGATTAGTCATATAACTTTCTTACTGACCTGGCTTATGCACTCTGGACTAGCTGTATGACTTGTTCATCGCCCTGGCTCATACTCATTTTGCATGATGCAACATTCTTTCAATGTTGACATTCAATCATAAGCATCACTCATCGGGCTATGATTATGAGGACCATATGAGAAGGTCATGGTTTTGTTATAATAAATCATTGTCATTTTAGAGGAGTGAAATGTGGAATTTGCAAATTTACAGATTTTTCTGGACAGGTTGTAGAAATTGATGATTTTGGAATTTTGAGTCATAGGATATTTGGTAATCTAGGTCATTGGTTATAGGTTGTATATGATATGTTATTACTAATATGGGATAAGTGTGAAGAATTATGTCCAAAAATAATTTCTTTGTCTTTGGATGTGCAAGGTAGCTTGGAGTCAACCATAGTCAACGATGAGGATCGGGATTACGATCATAGAGAATCCAAGGCCCAGAATGATAAAAAATACCAGGTGAGATGGTAAGCTTAAGCATAGCATGAGAAAGGTGGAAAATATTGAAGGAAAGTTCGAATGGCAGGTTTGCACCATATGGATTTGTCGATCCAAGTGAGGCGTGGTCCGGTGAAACAGAACAGTAGAGATTTGTCGACGTGTGGCAAACCAATGGTTCACCTACACGTGGCAAGCATGGCGATTGCTTGCAATGAAGGAGATGACGAGTTAAGGAAGGTATTTTAATAGTTTGACCAAAATACTAGAAACGGTTTTGGAAGAAAACCGCGGCGTGTGAGTGGTTTAGGTCATAGAAAAGTTGGTATGGTCAAGATGGATCAAACCTTAAGATTTAGCGGATTCAGACTTATATGCTTTGAAAAGCGTGCATAAGTGTAGCGAGTTAAAACTCATGTGTGTGGGGTTATTGGGTTTTCCCATTGTACGAAATGGATAGTATCCACTAAGAGTTAGATGTGGCTGACTAGCCTATCTATTTAAGGGTTGGATGGACTTGTGGTTAACCATCCAACCATCATCTCTTGAGACCAAGTGTTCATGAGTTTTAACATTAGGGTTTGAGAGAAGTTGAGTGCTTGTAGTATGCTCTCCACGAATCTCTTTTGTATTGATTGATTTGTTCTGATTTGTTTGGTTCTTCCTCTTCTCTCCCCCTTCTTGATCTTATTATGCAAAGGATGTGCAAGATATGGAGATAATATCTAGAAATCAATATCTACCCATGTAAGCACTTGGTTGCAAGTTCATGAAGAAAGCCGGTTTTTGCTCTTTTTGACCTTTTAGAGTGATTTCTTGATCTAACTATTTCTACCTTGATTTTTTGGTGTTCTTACTTTCTGGGACATGTGGGGACACATCTAGTGCTATCTTGGCTATCATTCGCCCACGATCAAGTTATATTCACTATTTGTGATTTTTGACCCTGTTTTTGGTGCAATCTGCCTTCAAATGGAAAAAGTCAAAACTTTGATAACGATTTTCTTGATATTGATTGGAATATATTCTTGACATCATATAGAAGGTGCATTCCAAATTTTAAGTGATTTAGATGTTTGGTTTGAGAGTTAGTTCATTTTTAGATTTTGCTTGGTTTTGTGCAGTAGAGCTTCACGAACCAAAAAATCACAATTCTCTCAAGTTCTTTTAGGTTTTTTTGATTGGGATATATTCTTAATGTAATGAAATAGCTTGGTTCAAGTTTTCAGTCTTTTGGATCGATGGATCAAAATTTTCATAGTTTTTTGTATTTCAAATGTATTGTTTGTCACTATGTATGGGTTGAAATCACAATAGCTTCGAGAATTTTTGGATTTTTTGCTTCTTGATCTGCATAGCTTCTCATGGATATTAGAGTAAAGATTAAGAGAATACTTAGGAAAAAATCTGAAGGCACCATTCACCTCCTCTATTACGATACCAGTCCTACTAAAATAATTATGGATATCATCTCATAAAACACTATAACATAAAGCATGAAGGAACAAGTATCAAGTATATATCATAACGCACTATTCTACCATGTACTTGCGTGATTAAACTCGTTGGTGATGTGTGGATGGCACGGATCCCGGGCCTGCCCTGAACAAACATTATACATTTCAATTCATCACTAAAGCAATACACCAATTTAATCTATACGCACGAAGTCTTAATCTGCTAACAGCACTTTCATTTTTTTAGCAATCATAAATACTCATTAGTGACGTATTGTAATTTTAACATGACTAGCAAAATTTTATTGGAAATCTAAGTATGCAACGGAATACTCGGTATAAAAATTTGTGGATAGAATTTTTATTATACGCACTTAATCTCTCTATCTCTCTCCTTATCACTTCGACGAATGCTCCTAATCTAATCTCTCTCTCTCTCTCTCTCTTCACTGCTCTCCATTTGCCTTTACCTTTGTTTTTCTATTCTTTGTCCTACTGACTTCCTATGCCCCTATCTATCCCTCTCTTTCCATTCACTTGGATTCCTCTCTAGTGTTGCTCCCTTTTCCTGGCCAAAGCCTACCGCTCCTGCTGAAGCTTGCTTCTGGTGCTGACGACCTCTGGCTCCTTATTAGGAATAGTCCCACATCGGTTGTGGGAAAAAAAAGCACAACTTATAAGTGTGAGGGATATCTCACCTATTAGACTAGTATTTTAGGGGAGAAGTCCAATACCACTTATAAGCCTATTGCTTTAGGGTTGTATGCGGCAGCCCATAGTTTAGTTATGTTCAACCTGTTTGGACCTGGAGCTCAGGGAGTAAACGCAGTTAGACCTAGGCATATAGCTAAGGTCTAATCTAACAATTGGTATCAGAGTCTAGACGCCTAACATCTCCTTAAACTTCATGGTTGCGGAAGTATACAACCGATGTGTGAGAGAGAGAATATTGGGAAAAGTCCCACATCGATATTGGGAAGAAAAAAGTAACTTATAAGTGAGAGAGAGACCTCACCCATTGGACTAGTCTTTTGGGGAGAAGGCCAATACCACTTATAAACTTGTTGCTTTAGAGTTTGCATGCGGCATCCCGTAGGCTTAGATGTGTTCAGCCCCTTTGGACCTAGAGCTTGGGGAATAAACTTGGTTGGACCTAAGCATGCGGCCAAGTCCGATCTAACACTCCTCTGGTGTTGCTGCTTGCGCCTGGCCCTCGGTCTCCTCTGTTGGCTTGGATCCCTACACCGTAGCCCTTGGTCTGGTCCCCTACGCCGCTGCCTCCTATCTCGGTTCTATACGCCAGGGAGTATGGGGCAATTGTCGGGTGCGCGTGGCATGCTTGTCACCATGGCGACTTCGCTCCTCGGTGTACCCTCTTCTTTCTACTTTCCTACTGCTTGATGTGGTGGCTTGTAATGCCTAGCGAAGCTACTGGTGGATGTTATGTGAGTAAATGTGTTATCTGTGTAGTCCTGGAAGGACAACAAAATTGTCGAAAATGATTGTGGCCTACCTCTGTCGAAGGCTTGTTGGTTCAATTCAGGATGGGATTTAGGAGGTGGTTGTGGTGGTCGCTTTCCTTGTCGGTTGTGCAGCTGCGACTTGTGGAAGCTTGAAGCCTTCTCCTCCTATTGCTTGGCCTCTTGCTTCCCTGCTCCTTGATCCAAGCTTGCTCGACTTGATCTTTATTTTGTGGTGGCCGAATGTGGTTGGTCTCTTGTGGTGGATTTGGAGGGAGAATGGGAATGGGGAAGAACCGAGCGAAGGCTCTTTGGTGCTTTGCTTGCTTGTGTGACTCTGGCTTCTCTCTCCTCTTGGCTATCTTGGTTGTCCTTATCACCTGACTGTGCTCGAGTGTTTTCTGACTATTGCTGTTGTGCCGTGGGAGATGGATTGAGATATTTGTGGGGGTGGCATAGGCTGGCTGTGCACTGGCCTTATCCCTTGCCCCCTCTCACTCTCCTGTCGCTTGGTAAAAATAAGGTTTTACCTCATAGGCAAAAAAGCTATGAGGTAAAAATGGTACTGTGACTTGGTTTGGCATTATTCATGGCTCTCTTGTTTTACAGCCGCTTATGTGAGTATGGCCAATTTTGTCACTTTGAGAGGTATGAGATGTTGAAGACAAGAACTTGGAGATTGGAAGGTCAATTTGTAAGTTAGGAGATTGGTTTGGTCCAGCTCAGATATACTTCTGCAGTACATCCATCAGTTTTTGGCTAAATCCTAGCTGCCCAATGGCCAGGTCTTTAGTTTGCTCACCGTCGAGTGGCGTCAATCCGGCATCTGTATTTTTATACAGGATTGCTATCTTTCTGTTGCATCCACTGTGTTTTCCCGTTTGCAGGTGACGTATATTTGATCGTAAACATCTATAATCTGCTGGCATGAGGAAACATGTATTATGGTGTGCAAGTGTACACGGGGAAACCAAATTGGCCAGCTGTCTTTCATTGTGGTCATTGAAGTGTTGTTATCAGTACAATTGGTCCCAACTTCACTTGTTGGGTAGGTGCTGCTAAAAAGGTTAATGGAGGTGCACCATATAACTTTGCACAGATGCACACCACACAAAGGATTATGGAGGTGCAACAGTTGCCAAAGATCAACACGCTGAGCCAATGGCAGCTCCCATCTTGGACACAACAATCTTGGATTTTTGCTGCAACAGAAAATGGCCCTGCTCCCACGCACAGGCTAAAGCCAGTTCAAGCTTTTTCTCCAAAGAAAGAAGCTTCATTTTTTTTTCTCGAATAAAGCTAGGCTAATCTAATCTGTGGTTAACTTAACTATATACAGCTAGCACTACTACAAAAAAGACTATATTGGACGTTTCATAACAAATGATTCCAGAGAACTGTTAGTATTGCAATTATCACAGACGGTTTTAAAAGCGTGACCGTCTCCGTTACTAGCAATGACTAGAACCGTATGTGATATATAATTATCACAGATGGTTAGGATTAAAAATCGTCTGTGATGTTAGCATACATCACAGACGATTTTTAATCTGAACCGTATGTGATAATGCCACATCACGATTCGTGGCATCTCTCCCAGGATTTCGATCTCACCCATTCATTCTCTCTGCATCGAACAGTAGGCACCGATCTTCTCTCATCTCTCGTCCCCTTATTACTCTCCTTCTCCCTTTCTCCCAATTTTACTCTTAAGAACTAACACCGATGAGGACATTCCCTGCTGCTCCAGTTCATTCACTCCTTATTCTTGCTTCCTCCCCCAAACCGAAGTACCCCGTCCCCTCAACGACACCAACTACCGCCGTGAGCTCCTCCACCTCCGGTTGTGACGCCACGGTTTACTGCATAAGACACTCTTGTTGTAAGAGTGTCTTATGTAGTGTCACCGTCGTGACACAACGGTGACGCTGCCACGCTTCTCCTTCATCGCTGGTGATATATCCCCCATCCTAAATAGTTGGATGGCTAGGGTTTCGGCCATGTAAATCTTGATGCTCGTGCATGTGAAAATTAATTGTTGATGTCTTAGTTCTTGTGATGATTGATAGATGGCTAAGGTTTCGGCCCTTATTGAAATTCATGTTTTATTACAGGATGAAGACATGGCACCAAAGTTTATTGCATGATGGTATTGTTATCATAAATAGGTTTGCTTTGGTTCATCTGTATTCTTTAATTGTGCTGTTTTATTGCGTAATTAGAGAATATTGATGAACTGAAGGAGTTCTATTTATGAGAATGTGATGCAATCATAGACGGTTCTTAACTAGAACCGTTTGTGATAATAGACTGTCACAGATGGCTATGTTTAAGAACCGTATGTAATATCTGAATATCATAGACGGTTCGAGAGCCGTCTGTGATAATCACATGTTATCACAAACATATAAATTCAGATGGGTCAGAAATCATATGGGATGATGGTTTTGAACCGTCTGCGATGACTCTTTTTGTGGTAGTGTGGGAGGAGAGGCTGGCTTATCCATGGTTTAATTTGGCTTTCGTTCAAGACAGGGAGTGAATCCAGGCCCTGATCTGCACGCTGGGATCGATGCTGTTTCTTCAGGGGCAAGTCCTAATGATTCTACGAGCTTCAGAGTCACGTCTTGGCATGTGACTCGATCGATCGGAGGTATCCAAGATTTGCGGCTAACTTAATTAAGCTGACGATCTAGCTAGTGGTCCAGAACTCCAGATACACAGGCTAACTAGACTTGTGATTTACCTTGCAAGCAAGGAAGGATGGATCTGCTTGATTAGTTGCTTCCAAGCTTGAAGAGGACAAAGGAAAAAGATGTTTAGATCGTCTCCATGTCACAGCACGGCCGGGACCATGAGATGTGTGGGTTCGCTGGACCACTATCGATCGCCGCGGCTCACCGGCATGCAGTAGGTGCCGCTCGCTCGCTGGGCCATTATCACAGTAGATAGCTGCTGGCCATTTTGATTGCCGTCTATATATGCATCTCTTCATTGCTTACTAGTTACTACTAATTAACTTGTTGATTAGTGGTGGCGAGTGTGAAGTTTGCCTAACCCCTAGCTCGAACTTTGCATGCAGGTAATTACTAGTATTTGGAAGACGACATATGCACTAGTTCATATGAAATGTTGCGATTTAATTTATGTGCTGCATTTTTTTTGTGTGTTGCATATTTTTTTTAAAAAAATATGGCATCTTCTAAAATCGTATCACTACTGAAACCTTATAACAGCTTCACTAGCCAGATAGCTGTGTTGAGCTGTTGCAACAGGCTTTCGATACTTGAGAGAGAGAGAGAGAGAGAGAGAGAGAAATCTGATGTTCTATATATTCTTCAGCATTTCCGATGATAAAATTCCCAGGTACCCCTGCGACAGGGCCTTTAAAGGGTATATCGATGCGTTCGTTAGGAAGGCTTGTTCTGGTAATTCTTGGTGCATGCAGCCATGCATGCATATAACTAAAAGCTAGCCTTGCAGCTTTGTGTGACACTGACACCACAGAACACGACACGCATAGCTCCCGACGTTGAAGGAACCTTTTATTTATTTCTTTTTTTCTCCCCTTTTTATTTGTTTCAGCTGTACTAGAAAAGGTTATTGGAATCGCTCGACTTTCCACATTTTTTTGCCGTATTCCTTTGGATCGATGATTTTTAGTTACGATTAATAATTTTTATTTATATTTTTCAGGATAACGATAGATGATGGAGACGGCAGAAACGCACATACTTTAAGTCATAGAAAACCATTTGGAAAAGTGGCTTAAAAGAAGGTGTCCCATTTATTTCGGTTTTTGGAGAAAGCGAAATCAAAAGTAAAAAAACAAAAAATCCATTCTCTTTTGTTCTAAGCAGTTATATAATAATAGTAATAAAGAGAGGTAATAATAATATTGGTAGTAATAGTAGTGGCAGACGCCACAGATCAAAAGAAACTAGCACATCATGATGTCGCTATCAGGCGGCATATTAAGCCATTAATAATGTAGGTTTGCAGCATACTTGTGCCGCTTCCAAACGCTCCTCTTTGTTCTTATCATTTGAGCTGAGACCCAATCATTTTAACATCACCTTTCCTTGCACTAGGAGGATGCCTTTTCCTTTGCCGGTTTGCCACCCTAGGATGATGCCTCCCCACATTTATACCTTTGTTATGGTTTTGCACCGACATATGTAGCATGCGTGTGCTCTAGCTAGCTGTTAAATTTGGTTCTGCGTACTCTAAAAAAATGGATTTCATCAAATCCATCAAATTTTATTTAAAAATATGGTAGCGATATTGTGTTATAGATACCACAAACGGCATAAAGAACACTGTGGTTATGTTTGGTGTTTGCTTCTAATATTTTATTTATGTCTCCATATATCTTCCCACCATTTTGGTTATCTAGTTTACTATGCGAACATGGGATAGTTTTGTGTTCGACTAAAAATTGAACTACTATTTGCGGCAATTAAGTGATCATGGGTACTAGAGAGATGGCTAGTTAGATTTGATTTTGACAAAATGCTACTGGTAATGCAATCAATGGGTGTCATTTTCAAATAACTGTATGGCATTAATCAGAACGGATCACCTGCTATAACTAAAGACAATGCAATGGTAACTACACCGATTACTCTAATTAAATGGTTCCTAGATTAATTACATGGCATTACCTAACATAGAGACTACCACCCAATGCAAAATATTCTATATGCACGCCTATGAAGAAATTTGGTCGTTGTATGTATGTGCTTTGATTTTTTTTTTACCAATTAGCCAGTTATAATTGTTATAGAATTGAACCAACATAAAAGTGGCCTTATTCTTTTAGACTGTGGCTAATGATTGTAGCTGATAGTTTTTGTTTACACTCGAGATGGTAGTGGACAGTGAAGATACTAACACGGACAGCGCACACGATTTTAGCCTCGAAAAACTGTTTAGAGAATTCACTTCAAAAAATCATTCCATTTATTTTGACTTTTTAGAGAAGCTAAAAACCTAAAAGAATAGAACCACTAGGCGGCCAGTTACCGTCACTCCATTAAACGATTTCATATTAGCCTGATGTGAGAAAACCACTCTTGATATAAAACAAAGGCAGATTTCACATGTTCGAAGCCATTCGCTTTGCATTCCCCGCAAGACAGAATGTACCTTTGCAGGCAAATTTTTCTTAAAAAGAATTGTACGTGCTGCATCCTCTCCACCTTTCCTAAACATTGGAACCAAATCATCACATCATATATACTCTCTTCATTTTTTACCTGACGGTTTTTATTTTTTATTGTCTTCAAGATACGATTTTAATTATTATTTTTTATAACTTTACACTAAGATATACTAATAAAATTATAATATTATAAAAATATTTTTAATGACAAATCTAATGATATAATTTTCATGTAGCCAATCTAGATAGTTTTAAATATATCGGTGATCAAATTCTAGAAAATTTGATAGCACAGATTATAGAAAGTCAAATAAAAAGGAACAGAGAGAGCCATTAGGATCTGAATCTACCTGGATGCCGGGTTTAGGTGGTGATCAGTTGGGCTTTTTTTGTGGCTTATGGCTGAAAGCACTATAGCTGGCTGAAAAAAATACTGTAGCTGACAGAGGCTTATTGAGCATAATTAAATTTAAAAAAATAAAAATATAAAAAAAATATGTTATCCTATTATGTATAATACAAACAAATATGGAAAAAAAGAACCGGCAAAAAAGCATAAAAAAGCCAAAAATTCAAAAAAAAGACGAAATTTATGAATAGTGAAAAATAAGCCGGAAGCCAGAAGCTTAAGCCGAATTGATCAGGGCTCAATTCCAAGTGATGAGTGATCCACACGTAGGCACTGTGGCATACAACATCGCCGTGAGTAGATCCAAGAGTTAGGTCTTGACTTTCTGACATGCGTGAGCGCGGGCAATCGTACGTACATGCTGGCACTTCAATTTTTTTTTTTCGCTTGCTGCCGTTCTGATCTTCTCCTGTACCTAATCAGCACACTAGTAAAGTTATGAAAACAACAAAAACGGCAACCCGACATATAGCACTGAAGATAAGAGTGCTCCACAGATATGAAGATGATGCATGTGATATATGATGCTTGTTGTATTAGGTAACTAGTAGTGCCAAAAAAAAACATCACTGCAATTTAGATACATCCAAGTACCTTACTTTGGCAAATGCTATAGTTTTAGTTATTTATAGTTTTGAATTAGACAAATGGGGTTAGTGCATCGAAATGTCTGCGTAGAACCCTTGTGGGCATGCATCACGTTGTGGGAGTAATATTTGGTAAGGGCCAGCAGTTCACACCATTTTATAATAGACGCATATACGATTTTCACGCTGTGTTTGTTGAGAATGCAAAAATTTTGCAAGAGTCAAAATTTTCAGTAACTCCTGCAACAATTCTATCGAACATTTTTTTTGCGAGCAACTATTGTTGATCTTTAATTTGTTTGCAAAGGAGACCTGGAAGTCTGGAATTGTGCAACAATTTAGAGATGATACCGAGCCGTCCTACCAACATGTAAAACATGTAAAGCCCGTGTAACACTGGGTGTTGACCTAGCGAAGTTTCCTGAGGTTTTTCAGTACTGCCCAGCCCTCAGTAACAGATCCCCGTGAACCGAGGAGTCACCGCACATGCTGCCGCCCAGTGAATTCATCATAGTCACAGTGTGCTTCAGCTTCCATCTTTTTTTTTTTTACCATTTCACCCTGTATGCTTGCTTGCCATCTTTTACCTGAACAAACGTTCTTCTCCCTCCCTCCCTCTCTCTCTCTCTCTCTCTCTCTCTCTCTCTCTCTCTCTCTCTCTCCAAAAGACTCTTCTGCAGCTAGCTCTGCATGAGAGTTAGAAAGCCTTTGCCATGCACAGCTCTCAGTGTATGGGCCTGTTGCAGATTACTAGCTACCAACCCAAGTAAATAAGAAAAAAATTATTGGACTTGGAATGTCTCAGTTTTTTAGGTTTGTCTGCACTGCGTTTAGCATTGGGTTGGCTAGCTTTTCTAGTCATTGTAAAAGCCGCGCCTGTGTTACATGCCGATGTGTACCAGTAGAACTCCAGTTCTACTCTACCAATCTACATGTACACAAGCTAAACACAGGGACATCACACGCCATTCCATGTGTAAATTTTCACCGGGATCAACAGGCTGGCAGTTGAATTGGTCCTCCCTACTCATTGAACATGCAATTTACTACCATGAAAGATAAAAAGGCCAGTGGTAAAAAGAACAAAAGGGAGCAAAATACGAAGCAAGATGGGCAATGTGGGCTCCTCTGGACATGTCTGAGCCCTAATTTCCTACTCTCTCTCTCTCTCTCTCTCTCTCTCTCTACCTTTCTCACCTTCCCATGTGCATCATTCAGCCTGCAGCCGACCCCTCCCTTCTCATGCCAATTGCCCAAGCAGCTGAGAGAGAGATGAGTAGTAGTCTAGTAGTATATTTTGCTTTAGAAAAGAAGAGGAAAATGATGGTGCAAATGTTGCGATTGCGATTTCGGATGCACATAGATCATCTTCTTTTCAACTTCAGCTTCTAACTTTCATACCATAAATATCGTTTTCTACAGTACCTAACTTTCAAACAGAGTGTCTTTTAAGGTGGGGGTCTACTACTTGATTGTACTAGACGCTATAGCGACTTCATTTATATCAGCCAAAATCGCACTCGAATGTCTCTCTCAATATAGCTTCTCTACCAGATGTTATTGTTTATCAGCCCTTATAAAAAGAAAATGTCTATTAGGATCACAGGCAGAATCAAAACGAAAATGAACGGGATTCACCACTTCATCGTATAAATAAGATGTGTTCTTTTTGTTTTTTGGCTTTTGCTTTTGGATCTTACTTCTTTTACTTCTCTGAAAGTCAAAAGGCCAAACGTCGAAATATGGCAGCCTCTTACAACGGATTCTTCAAATATCTTTACAAGCACAAAACCACATGCGCCATCTACGTCGGTGTTTCCATCATCCGCTGTCATGTCAAAAAGTACATACCAAACCCATTAGTCTCAGCCCAAAAGAACACCACATAATTACATGTACAATTTTGCCTCTAATTTGCAACAAAGTTGGTGGGTATTTTAATTTCTAAAAACTCAAATTGAACCGCTAATTCCGAACCCTACAATTTAACAAAACCAACTAACAACCATAACCTTTAAATTATAACTCATAAATTCAATCCATTTGCTTAAGGAAACTAAAATGATCGAGAGATATTTAGTTATACCCTATGTTGATTTAGGACTTAATCCATGTCACTAAGTGCTTTGACGAGATGAGTGATAGGTGATAATGACCTGGAGATGCGACAGCCAGCGGGTTGTAGCCTAGGTCTCCGGGCTCTGATAACCGGCGGTTGCGAGCTTGCAATCAAGTAAGAGGGTGGATTTTGTTTTCGTGCGAGGCGGGACAGAGAGTGGGATGGAACGAGACGCAGATGAGTGGGCAATGCGATGCGCGTGTTGTGCAGCCTTTGCCTGTTATCTTCCCTTCATAGATTGGCTTGGCTGGACGAGCGTCTTGGGCTATGCTTGTGTCAGCTAGACTACACTTGCGTATATTAGCCTGCATATCTTGGGTCTTGATTAGTATCATCTTGGGCCCAACTGCAGGAGCACCGAGTAGAGCAATGGAAGGTGGGAAGCCGAGAGTTTTAATCTTTGTATTGGTCAGATCTCCTTTGAATTTTTGTTAGGAGTTCTAACCTAAATTTACAAATGCTATGCAATAAAAAAAAATAAAATTAGATCTAGTTTCCTATGCAACTCGATAACCCTATTTGGATCCGTCCATGTATAAGATGGTACGTACATGGCAGGGGCAGGCATCTCAAGTTGATGATGATGATATATGCAAGAGTAGGACGGGCATGGAAGCATGCGTCCATAGCGAGCGTCCCTGCAATCTCCACGTTCCCCCATAATTAAACAGGAGCATCAATCCCACAGCTAGCTCCCTTCTTTTTAACCTTTTATGGCAGACACGCCGCCCCACACTTCAACCGTTTTTATACGGATCCCCAGCCAGCCTGACCCAAAACTAATTTTGTAATTAAGCTCGCCAAATGAATCAGCTGTATACTATAGACCCCTGGCTCTAACTCCGGGGCATCCGTCTTTAGGGCATCTCCAATGGTCTGAGTCAGCTAGCTATATGCATGTACACATCAGCATATATCCTATGTGGAGGAAAGAGAGTATGCAAAAAAAATCGAGCCAACTCTTCCTTAAGCACTAGTCTATAACGCCAAACGAGACAGACTCTATAAATTCTGTGTGTGCATGTAAGCATCAAATAGCTATCCTTATAGATAGTTCTTTAGAATGCTAGCTTTAGTGTGTACTATTCAAATGATGTGGAAGTCTTATAGTTAGTTGCTAGCTATAACCATTGGAGATGCCCTAAGAGATGGAAAATTCTAAAGTAGCAGCACTGGACTAGTATAGAATGTGATTTAGCAAGGATTTGTGCTGATAATGTGATTAATTAGCAAGAATTTCTTTCTCTTGTGCTTCCACTCAAGGTTGTCAGGATTGAGATACTAGCTAGGATTGGGATACCAGATAGATAGATAGAATTGTTTTCCTGTTGGCAAAACAAGGTTCACCATAGGATTGGATAGTAAAACTGTGCTAATATTCAAACTATACCTTCACACATGGTTTTGATTCCCTAGTACATCATTTGTTTACCATGCTTCTGATCAACCCATCTTGCAAGATTCTAGCACATTTCTAACTTCTCTTATAACATGGGCTTTACCTAATGTTTGAAAAAAAATTTCCACGTTAAGATCCCATCATAGGTAAGTTTACTGGTAACATTTTTTTTTTTTGCTATATATGCTTCCTATTGCTATCACATTTCTAACTTCTTGGCATGTGAGAGCTCTCTCCCAAGGCTTATATACTAATCTTGGCATGGTAACATTAATTTTTGGAAGAGATCCTTATGGGATCTAAAACCAAAAGTTTATAATAATGTAAGCATTGGATCCTAGAGTATAACCAGAGCTGAACATGTGATTTTAACCTATGCATCTGCCTCTCACTTTTTTTATTAAAACAACACAGTAGACATGGAGCATCACACTTAGGAAGAATGCTGGTACAAGAATATGAAGAATTTAACATATAATATGTCGCAAGTATACACTGTAAAAGTTCAGTAACAACAGTTTGGGAAAGAAAAAAACCTTAGATGATACATAATGGACAATTTAGGTAATTGGAAAATATAAAAGAAAAGAGATAAAAATCGAAAGGGAAAAAGAAAGAGAAAATATTTTCCACATGCACCGGCACCAGCTCTTGTTTCTGCCACATGAGGAGCACACATCTTGTTCATTTTTTTCACCGCTCCCTTGCTGCATGCACCAAATTTACAAAAGTAAAAGATACAGGTACCACATCATTCGCAAATTCTCTTCTTCATTTTAACCGCGCTAGCTCTTATTACCCCGTTCTCTGTGCCGTTTTCACCGCACCAATTTAACCTCTCAGTGAACCCCTCCAAGAAGGGTTCTTATTAATTACCACAACAAATCAATAAATAACCACGCCACCAATTTTTTTTAACACCTAGGACGAGACCACTATAGTTAACACAGCAACGAATCAAGAATTGGATGCAATTACTAGCTCTAGCTAGGAGGGCAGGGAGGATATATCGGAGTAGCAACGACGATGTGCATGCCTGCATGGCGAATGATTCTGACATGGACATGTTGCTACGTGCATGAGGAATGGAGAGGTGCCGGAGCTTGGAGGAGGAGGAGAGTTCTTGAGGTTTTAGGTTTTGAGGTGTAGAGACATGGACGAGCATGGAGGCGACAGGTAGGTAGATACAAATGGTACGAGAGAGAGAGAAAGAGAGAGAGATTGATGTATGGGAAGAAGACATTGATTGATTGATGTATGGGTAGAGAGTCACCGGGTGATGGATCGATCACTGGACCATGGCCAAGAAAGATCCGGTTGTTGTCGTTGCCGGCGCCGCCGTGCTGGGAGCTGCGCTGCCTGGCGGGTTGCCGCCGCCAGCAGAGGCGGCGGCGTTCGGCCTGGCGACGTGGTGGTGCTGCTGATGCTGCCTCTGGAACTGGATCTCGTACTGCATCTTGTCGCCGTCGTCGTCGTCGTCGTCATCGTCGTAGTCGTCGTCCTCGTCCATGCTTTCGCTGTCCGCGCCGCCGTCGATTCGGTTGTAGCTATCCATCGCTGCCTGCTGCTGCTGCACCTGCACCTGCGGCTGCGGCTGCCTCTGCTCCATCATCCCCTTCATAATGTCTTCTGGCTTTAAATGCGCGGTGTTATGCAATCAGCATTGGATCACCAAAACGAACAGCAGGTACCACATGTACGTGCCAATTGGCTTATTGGCTACGGCCACACCCAAATTGCACATGTAAGCTAGCTTACCTTCTCCGCCGCCGTGCCGCCTCCTCCTTCGCCGAAGAACCTGCCGGCTGCAACGCTGCCGTTGCTCGCCTGCATTTGCATGCCCCCGGAGCCGCCTTCCGACGCGCCTCCGCCGTTCCCGTTGCCGGTGTTGCTGATGCCACCGTTCTTGGTCACGTGCTGCAGGGGATGCGGCGCCGTCTGCGAGATCGGCGCCGCGACCGTGACCGCCTCCGCGCGGTCCTGTGGAGCTGCATTGGCGTGCTCCACCGGCGGCAGGGGTGCGGCTCCTCCGCCTCCGCCGCCGGAGGTGGAGTTGAACGCCGCCTTGTTGCGGTAGAGCTCGTCGAGCTGTTGGAAGTAGGGGCACGTCTTGGAGTCCTCGGGGCGCTTCTTGTTGCTCTCCTTCACCTTCTTGAAGTACTTGTTGATGTTCTCCCACTTCTCCTTGCATCTCTTCGCGCTCCGGTTGTACCCCATCCGCCCCATGCCGGCGGAGATCTCCTCCCAGAGGGGGCCCTTCGGCCCGGCCTCCTGGTACCGCATGTCCAGGTTGCTGCGCAGCTGGATCAGCGCGTGCACCTCGGCCTTGGGCCACCGCGACGACGTCGGCCCGCCGCCTCCGGACCCGTCGTACCCCGACCCGCCCGCCGCATCGTGCGGCTCGGCGACCGCCGGCGTCATGACGATGTCCATGCTGGTTTGCTTCTGCTGCTGCTGTGGTGGTGCCTGCTGCGGCTGCGGCGTCGACTGCATTGGCGACTTCTGCGGCTGTGACGAGGGCTGTGGCTGCGAATGCGATGCGGGTGGTTGCGAAGGTGGTGGAGCTGGCGCAGCGGCTGCAATGGGCGTGGGGTGCGGCTGCGACGGCGGCGGCATGACGGTGATGGCGGGGGCTGCGATGGACGGCATCGGGATGGTCTGCCCGGTGATCTTCTGTATGAAGGAGACGACGGCGGCGTCGCGGGAGGCGGCCATGGCGCGCTCCTGCGCGAGGATCTCCTGCTCGCGCAAGAGCCGGGCCATCTCCTGCCGCCGCCACGCCTCCTCGCGGATCATGCGGTCCTGCTCCCTCTTCTCGATGGCCTCCAAGAACCGCTGCTGCATCGCCTCCTGCCGCTCCATCACCTGCTTCATCAGACCCTCGAAGAACCTCATCATCTTCCCGCTCCCGCCGCTTCCGGCAGCTGCCGCGCCACCCTCCGACAGCCTCTTCCTTTTGCCGCGCTCGTCGGCGTCGCCCATCTCCTCGGTTCCCTCGTCGTCCGAGTCCTCCTCGTCCGAGTATTCCTCCGTGTTGGACGTCGAGAAGCTTATGTTGGCCTGCACCGGCGGCATGCCTGCCGTGGCGGCCGCGGCCATGGCAGTGCCCCCCACAGGAGGCGGCTCGGCAGGGGCCCGCACAGCTGAAGGCCCCGCCACCCCGGACACTCCAACGGCCGCCATCACCGGCGGCGCGAGCGACGCCACCGGAGCCGCCGCCGTCGCTCCGGTGCCGTGCAGCGCCTCGAGCTGCGTGAAGAAGCGGTACGTCTTGCCGTCGTTGCGGCCGGCGCGGCTCTCCTTGGTGCGCTTGTAGTACTTGTGCACGTTCTCGAACTTCTCCTTGCACTTCTTGGCGCTCCGCCTGTAGCCCTCCTCCGCCAGCTTCCTGCAGCCAACATCATCAGCAACAAGAACCTCGTCGACGGCCTACTGTACTCTGGGAAAACAGTTTTTGTTTTGCAAAAAAATTTGGAAGGTAACAAAAGAAACGAAATTTCATCCTTAATTTCCGTAAGAAAAAGGTTAAAACATTCAAATTTCATTTGGATTTTTGACGGAATGTTAACTAAAATTTGGATAAAATTCAAATAAAAATAAATCTAGCCAAAATTTGACCGAATTATATTTCTTTTGAAGGGTAATGAAAGGAACAAAATTTCATCAAAATTTTGCCGAAGCTGTGAACATGACTGTACTATGTTACCTCCACGATTGCACGCATGCAACTGTAAACCTCTCTCACAAAAGTTGTGTGCATGTAGAATTTAGAATTTTACTCGATTTGGGCACCCATGGAAAAAGACAAAGAAAGGCATGTACATGCACACATGCAGCACTAGGTAGTGTAGTAAATCCGGATGCACAAAGTGAAAGAGAAACCGGGAATAAAAGTTCCATCTTGCCTTTGTGCTTGTACAACTTTGTTTGCAAAATTCAGAGGCCAGACAGATAGCTTGGGATTGATGCCTCCGGATCTGAAGCTTATGGGAATACTCCTACAGACTGCCATCTCTTGTCGAAGAGATGGCAAAAAAATTTCTGGAAAAAGGCGGGGAAGGAGAGCGATACCCGTATTATTTTAGCATGGAAAAGTCACTGTGCTCGCGCGTGGATGGTTAAGGAGGGGGGAAAAGTAGGAAAAGAAGTGATTTTTAGCTGGTGTTTAATTAACTGCGGCTAACCAAATCACACCACAGCCGGTTATCCGGAGGCCGCCGAGATTTCATGCAGCATTTCGCCGACGAGAATTCCGCCGTGGCGACGCGTCGGGAAGGCGGCGCAGGCGCCGGCGTGTGGTGGTGGGTGGGTGGGGGGAGGGGGGGGGGGGGGTTCGTGGCTTTTGATTTACCTGGAGACCTCCTCCCAGAGTGGACCTTTGAGGGTGGCGTCCCGGAAGGCCGCGTCCATGTCCGACCGGATCTTGAGCAGCGCCAGCGTCTCCTGCCGCGGCCACCGGTTGCCCGATGCGCCACCGCTCGCGCCCTCCTCGCCGACCGCCGCCGCAGCCAGCGCCTCGGCGTCGAAGCCCCCCACGGCGCCGCCGGCGCCTGGCTCGTCGAACTGCTGCGCCGGCGCCGGCGGCCGGCTGTTGATGGGCGACGGAGCCTCTGCCAGCGGGATCCGCTGCACGGCACCGCCGGCCGGCGAGAATGACGGCATCTCCTGCGGCGGCTGCACGCTGAACTGCTGCGCCGCGCCTCCCCCTCCCTCTCCTCCCTGCTGCTGCATGCTAATACCTCCCCCCTCCTGCCCCCGCACACGCACTCGTGCACGTAGCCGAGTGTTACCACTGGGGAATGGAGGTGATGGAACGATCAGTACATGAGGGGGAGGTGAAAAAGATGCGAGGCCAGGACAACCGGAAAAGAAGAGAGAGAGAGAGAGGGGGGGGGGGAAGCAAAGGAGGAGAGGGAAAGAAAGGGAGAAGAGGCAGTAGGAAGAGGAGGGGAGGGAGCACTAGTACAAGAAGGCTGGCAAAAAAAAATATACTCCTGCAACGGAGAAGAGAGAGAGGAGGAAGAAGAGAAGAAAGGAGAGAGGAAAAAACAATCAAGATACCATCAATAAGCCTGCAATAAAATATAGGTGTATGGAGGAAAAAAGAGGCAGTAGGGTGAAGGAAAGAGAAGATGGAGAAGTGAAAGTTGAGAAATGTTGAGTACAGGAGAGAGGAGAGAGAGAGAAGAAAGCGGTGTGTGCGCAGAAGCTGATGCGGGAGATAAAACAAACAAGATGCTGCGCTGTCAGAGGGGGGTCCTTTACTTACCTCCCTGCTTAATACCACTAGTTAAAACCGAAAGGACAGGGGAGGAGAGGGAGAGGAGTGCAGCGAAATGGTAGAGAGAGAAACAGGTGAGGAAGGAGAGGGAAGAAAGGGATTAGTCAGGGCAGGGACTGTGGGATGAGAGAGAAAGGGTGTGAGAGAGAGAGAGAAAGAGGAGAGAGGGGAGGCTTGTAATAAAAGGGAAAGGAGCACAGATGCCCCTCTACAAAACTCCCCTACCTCAATCCCCATGGGGAATATGTTGGATTCTGTGATGATCGATCTTTAGTTATTTCTCCCATTGAATATATTTAGTCATATATTATCCACAAGCACAAGATCAATTATAACTTTTACATGTAAAACCTTTTGCCAATTCTAGTCACCATCACAACATTTTCAATGCAAAAATGGGGTGTAAAAATTTGACCAAGAGGGTTAGAAGCAACTGGTTTGCAGCGGTGACCTAGCCCGGGCAAGGGAGCAAGGACCAGTGGAGGATCCTAGGGGCAGCGGAACAATTACAGCAAGATCAATTTAGCTTTGCAGCAGTGGTAAAATCATTAACAATAGATAGATTAAACCTCCAAAGCCAAAAAAAAAAGAGTACAGGAGAGAACAGATTAGTTAGGAGAGATGAACAAAAAACAAAAAAATAAAAGGCAGTAGGAGTGAGAGGAGGAGGCAGACAAGACCACATTAACACAGCTGTAATGTGGGCCCTTCCGGAGAGGGAAAGAGGTGCAGAACGTGCTCGGCGATTAACGCAGACCCCCATCCCATCCCCCACCCCCGGGGCCGACCTACCCAGCCACCCACACGCAAACGCCGCTGAACTGTGGGGCCCACCGACGTGCAGGACCCACCTCTCATGTCAGCTGGGTTGCGACGCCTGTGTGCCTGGAATGGGGCGGAGGAGGATAAAAATGGCCATGCATCGCCGCGTTGGCGTGTTGTGGTTAATCCCTCCCTTTCCAGGTAATAAATGGCCATGTGGCGCTTTTTTTAATGATTAGGCAAAAAAATCGTGGTGATTAATTAAGTTAATCGCCCCCCAATTATTATTCCCCTGCTTAAGTTAATGCATGGGCAACACGGGGATTGGCCTTTCGTTTCACATGGGAATAAAAATTTTAGAGCTTGGGGGGCCAGGGACTTGAATTAGGAGCTTTGCTATGGCCACAGCCTGTTCGTACCACAGCATTAAAAAGTTGTGCCCCATGTAGTAAATTCGTTTTCTAGCCTGAGATATGGTAATTAAAATTCAGATAGTGAGCAAAATATTGAGCGTATCTAAGTGAGTAAATAATATACATTTATATTGAATCAAAACTTCGAGTAACGCCACTGATTTCACTTTCCTTGCAAAAAAATAAAGATTGAGCGTATCGAAATGAGTAAATCGTAAACACTTCTATTGAATCAAAATTTTTAGTAACGCCAGTGGCGGATCCAGACTCAGGACTGCATGAGCTTCAGCCTTGGGCTTAAAATCAAAAGCCCATTATAAAATTTAAAAAAGTACTTATATATAGTGAATGCCATCCATGATGCACCGTTTAGTCTGAAGCGTTGCTCCTGCCTGGCTCCGCCCCCTGAGTAACGCCATGATCTCACTGTATCTTTGGCCATGCGTGAAGACATGCATTGTGTATCACTCTATCCAACATCATAAATGTAGCGCTCCTATGGTGGTGATCGGTTCGGCTGAAAAACTCATGGCTTATGGCTGAAAACACTGTAGCTGGCTGAAAAAAGCACTATAGCTGACAGAGGCTTATTTAGCATAATTAAATTTAAAAAAATTTAAAAATATAAAAAATATGTTAGCCCATTACGTATAATACAAACAAATATGGGAAAAAAAGAACCGGCAAAAAAACTCAACAAAAAGCCAAAAGTTCAGAAAAAGACGAAACTTATGAATAGTGAAAAATAAGCCAGAAGCCCGAAGCCGAAGCCGAGTTGATCAGGACCGTAGCTGAAATTTAAACGGTGCCTCTTTTTTCATTGTCTATTTGTTTGCAAATGCATGTATGATGATATGTAGTATTACAAGAAAAATATAATATATGGATGGTCCTATATATAATCAAAATATTGAGTACAGCGCTGTTGATTCACTAAACCCTTCAATGCATGCATGATGAAACACTTCAAATAATATATATAACTGTAGGCGCTCCTATGTCATAGAAACTTATGCATTGTCCTTGGTTCTAGACCATCTGTTTTCCTATAAATCCACGTATATATGATGTATTTTGCATTAAACCATGTAACGATAGATGATGTTGTACAATCAAAAGTTTGGCCTTCATAGCTTTTTTTCATCACCACCCCTCCATTTATGAATGCATGACGTGGAATTCCACCCAATTGTATAAATGTGGGTGTTCTTATTTTACAGAAACTTTGAACCGTGCCACTGATTTCATCATCCTTTTGCCGGTGAATATATTTATGATGTAGCATTCTACCCAACGGCATACACGAGGATGTTCCTATGTAGTAGAAACTTTGAGCGGTGCCCCTTGTATGAGTATGACCATCCGTTTGTTCACTAGTTTGTATGTAGATGCATGCATGATTTAGCCCTACACCAACCTTATAAACGAGGGATGCTCCTTTGCGGAAAAATTCTATTCCCAGTTCCTTTTACCATCCCTTTTTGTTCATGTATATATGGGTGTGTGGTATTTTTATCTACCCAACTGCATGTATAACGTGTAGAAATTTTGAGCAAATCCCCTAGCTAGTTTGGCCGATCATCCATTTTGCATGATCTAACTAGGGTAGAAATGATGGATGATCATGTAAAATGAAAAATGTTGGGCCTCGCCTATTGATTTCATGACTCATTTGTCATCGAATGTATGTATTATGCACTTAACACTATAACCAATGGTAATGTAGCTGAAACTTTGATTCATGTATATATGAAAACACACATGCAAATAATTATAGACCATATCCTAGTCTACATGAGTGTACAATGTAAATAGATATAATGAAAAAAAATAGTCGACACTTCTATGACATACAAACTCACATAAGTGCTCTTGATTCTGGCTCCCATTCCGAGAATGATCAAGGATGCTATTTATTCTGGGGACGTTTCCCGTGCGTGTAGCAATACCCTAGGCTGGGAATATGCTGAAATAAAGGTGAGAGAAGAGGAATCTTTTCCTCCAGGTGGCACACGATCCCACCTGCATCGCCCATGATCTGCAGGGCGGAGGATAATGATTGACGATGCCTTGAGGGATGTAAAAGCCACCCTAGTCCCCAATCACCACATTAGTTAATCAATTAATTAAGCTGCTAATACCATCTTATTGCAATAAACTACTCGAACTCGTACCTCCTAGACTCGTTAGGGTTCCTAAATTCCTATGTTATTTAACTTTGGTTCTCGTCACCGACCGCCGAGAGCTTTTGTAGCCAGCGGTGAACGTTGCTGCGATAACGTCGTTGTAGTTGTTAACAACTATGTTACGATCTGAGATAGGGTGTTTGAATATCTTAGGCCTTTAGCCGCCGGATCAAGCAACAACAATTCATAAGCAAATCCGGTGATCTTATATAACTATCTAGGATCGTAAAAATAGTAGTCGTATGGGATTTGACTTTGTATAAAACTTTGATACCACGAATATCGGTGGATATATGCCTGTATATACAATCATTAAAATTGAACGGCATTAAACTTTTTGTACACTCATCGTCGTAGAAAAGAGAAGCTTAGTTCTTAATCACACAATCCTCTTCATGAGCTAATTTGCATCGTACGTCGTCCCGACTAGATATGTGTGTTTGTCCTCTTGATTTCAGAGGAAGACTTTTCTTTTCTTTTCTTTTCCTTTGTGTTGATGAGGTGAATTTTGCACTGTTAAGAGCTAGAAACAAAGATATCTTCTTTTAGACATCTTGAAAATTGCCTTATATATGCTGGGTCAAAGAAAATTAACATTATCTTAGACCTGGTTGGGTTAGACTACGACCTAACTATATGAGGCCCATAATACATGAAGACTTTAATTTTTACCAATACATCCCGGACATCCTGCCCATAATACAATTATGCATTCTATTTCTTATTCAGAAAAAGTAGTTTGATAGGTAAATTTACTTCCATTCCTTAGTATTGTCAGATCACCATCTTCCAGTGAATAATGTCTAATCCCAATTGGCACTAATCAAATGTGGGCGCCACTCATTTGCAAGTAGATGCCCAACTTTCCCGACCATATTGGCGGCGTGTTAATCCACAACTGTTGTGACTTTAATTGGCTTTTTCTAGCTACTTCACCTCTTTTTAACTCATCCACTTAGGTGTGATGCAGCGTCACTTTCTGATGGGATGCATGCACGTCAATGGCAGTTTACCATAATAACTCAATTCAGATCTAACAGATTGTGAATGACAGCGGTAACCTGATAACCTCTAGCTAAAAATTAAAGTATACTTACATTGGATCTGAAGGCAAGTAACCTAACTGCAGGAATATTTCCCATGAAAAATAAAATATTTGTGTATAGAGAGTAACGAACCTGTTGTAACCCCAGCTTGCGCGCGTCATCCCATCTTCTATTCCATTTTTTAAAAATTAATTTGTTTGTCATCCCATCTTCGCTTCCCTTTTTTATTTAGTTCATGGATGCATCTGGTTAGATCAATTTAATATCTCGGTCTCGTCGTTTTCTAATTTCTTTTGGTTCACTTTGATGTGCTTTTAAAGAAAGCAGAGATGCTGTGTTATGTTCTTCAACGCGTTGTTGATTCAATTAAGCATGTTAAATCAAAATCAAATTATTCTCCCGCGTTAAGCTTCCCTCGCAGCTCCTTCCACCCTTTTGAGTTCGTTGGAGTCAATGGAAAATTGCATATACATGCGCAAAAATAAGGTGCACAGGGCCTATTTGGTGAACAAATGCACAAATCATCTCTTGACCATCCAGTGGGATCTGGATGGTCGAGATCAAAGGTAGGAGCGCCCCATTCCACTTATGCCTTTTTGCCCTCATCCCAGTTCTGCCTAGATTTTACCTGATGGGCAATGCCTAGGAGTTGATTTGTTCACTTGTTCACCAAATAGATTGTTGCCCATATATGCATGCACTACTACAAAAAGTTTAATACTAGACGCTTTATCACAGACGGTTAACTAAAACCGTCAATATTAAATACAATCACAGACGGTTCTAGTTTAGATATCGTTTGTGTTGCTGCCAAGGCTAAAAACCGTCTGTGAAGATGTAATATCACAGACAGTTCATGGTGAAAACCGTCTGTCAATTATCACAGGCGGTTATTAACAAGAACCATATGTGGTATTTGGACGTTTTTTATTTGAACCGTCTGTGATACTTCACAGACGGTTTATAGTAAAAACCGTCTATGATATTTTACCATCCCTTCTATTCAAACTTTTAAACTGCAGCGGTTGTCCAGTAGGATTCCGTTTCGAATGCATACAATGTCCGTTTTTCACGTTCTTGTACTCGTTGGAAAACTAACGACGAGCATAATAAAAAAACAACCTGCTTGCACCCATCACCCTCTAAGACCCCCCAAAATCAACCATCTTTTGCCTTAAATTTGTGTCACGAGTTTTCAGTTTCTATTTTTGCCAAAAAATTTTATCTTCCCTTCAGAATTTAGAGTTCACCTCAACTGTAAAGTTGTTGATCTCGTCAAAATCTTTCAAACAAGCATATATAAGCCATATAGAACTTTGCTAGCTATTTATATTGCATTGATACACATACACACACAAATATATAGTCTTTGATAATTATGTATCACATACAGTTTATGTTCAAAGCGTCTGTGATAATTATGTTTTATAGACGATTAATAGTTAAAACCATATTAAAATCCTTGTCATATTAAAATTGTAAGAAATTAATTAAAAGGCAAGAAAATTTAAAAATCTCTTATTCACTCCCTCTAGTCGGTTATCCTTGATCCTACACCCTTCTCATCATACTCATAGTAATGAATGTTGCTATAGCGTTTGGTGGTGTAGGAGTGCCTTTCTTTGCTTTCTCATGACTGGCGCTTCAGTTTGAGCGTGTTTTCATGAACTTATTCATTCTTCTTATTAGAAGAGCCAACTCCTCCTCGGAGTCCTCATCATCATCTTAGGACTCCTCGTTTGATACCGCTTTGGCCATGAAAACGGTGATCTTCTTGCCATTTGAGGAGGATTGCTCCAAGAGCTCCTCTTTGTCTTTCTTGTATAACTCTTTTGTGATGAGGTTGCCCAAGAGTTGCGTTGGTGTCATTCTCGTCAACTCGGGTGAGTTGAAAAAAAGAGTCACCAACATTTCATACTTTTCCGGTAAGGCCCTAAGCATTTTTCTTGCAACATCAATATCGGTTAGATTAATACTAAGGCCCTTGAATTCATTTACAATATTATTGAGTCTCGAGTACATTTCATTTATATCGTCATGAGACAACATTGTAAAAGTCTCATACTTAATCTGAAGCCTATGCAATTTGGCTTCTTTGACCGTGGACATCCCTTCATAAATTTCAGAGAGGGTTGTCCAAATCGCGTAAGCAGTTTCTAAGTTGCTCACCCTATTGAACTCGTCTGCGTTTAAAGCTCAAATAGTGCATTCATGGCTTGGGCATTTAAATGAGAGTTACACCCATCTTGTTCCGTAGGGTGCAATGGATCAAGAGGCATGGCATAGCCCTCATTTATGATTTCCAAATGTTCGGATTCATGGCCATAAGATATATGGACATCTACTTTTTCAATAAGAGTAATTTGAACCATTAAAGAAAGATGCCTTTCCTATAGCAATCCCCTCGCTAGCCATCATTTCTCTCTAGACGGTTAAGTCTAATAAATGAGAGACCAAGCTCTGGTACCACTTGTAGAATCAAGGATAACCGACTAGGGAGGTGAATAGGAGGTTTTAAAATTTTTCTTGCCCATTCTAATTAATTTCTACAATTTTAATATGGCAAAGATTTAAAGCAATTGAAACCTATATAATTCTAGTATGGCACTACAAGAATAAATCTCTACAAAAGGCTCTAGAACAAGTAAATAATCATAATATGCAAAATGTACAAGAGCTGATAAAGAGATAGAGTGATACCCAATAAACACACGATGTTTTTACCGTGGTGATCGGAAACTTGCCGGTTTCCCCTAGTCCACATTGAGGAAAGTCCAAATGAATTGGACTGGCTCTACGAATTAAGTCTCAGCTCCTCAATTCACTAGTGGTAGTCCTTCCCTCACTCCAAAGGTGATGGACTCCAAACCACTCACAAGTTGATATCGGGCTTCTTCACAATACTTCTTGAAAAAGTCACCGTGCAAACTCCATCAAGTTGTCCAGGTGCCAGCAAACACCAAGAGGCAAAGATCATAAGTTTCACTTTGATGACAATCAAGTGCCAAAGGATCAATCTAAAGATGCAATGCACTTGTTTGGCTCAACCACCTCAAATAAATGCACAATGAGAAAAATGGTGTGGAGTGAATGCTCAATATTCAAAGATGTTCAATATGGTCTCTACTTACTGTCCTTGAGCAGGTGGATGGGTATTTATATCCCTACCAACCAAAACTAGCCGTTAGACGTGAATTTCAAAAAAATTCAGGGTGAGCGAAAGTACCGCAGGCCAAAGGCTGGTACTTTTGCACCTGTTCTGACACGACAATAGCGGCTACGTCTGAGCTTCTGAACTAGCCGTTGGAAATCGGCGCGGAACTACCGACGTTGAAAATCTAGTAGTTCCGTTAACCGGAAGTTCCGAGAAGTTGGCACGGTACTTCTGTTTGATCAGAGGTCGAGAGTTGGTACTCTCTGGAAAAAGGTTCCGCTCGGCTTATTCAGAGCTTCTGTGCTCCAGAAGTACCATTTAAGGCTACGGGTACTACCACTCTATAGTAGTTCTGCCGTTGAAACTCTGGTACTTTCGTTTGTCGCGGCCTCGAAATCATCCCGAGGGTGCTCTCTGGAAAAAAAGGTTCCGCTCTGTTTTTCAGAGCTTCTGAGCGCCAGAAGTACCGTTTAAGGCTGCATAACTTCCGCTCTACGGTAGTTTCGTCATTGAAACTCCGGTACTTCCATTTTTCCAGACAGAACACTGATTGACTATCAATTTTAATTTTCAATGAATGCATGATCCTAAATTGATCCAAATGGCACATGAATATCTAGGGGGAAGGAGAAGATGAAGGTGGCCATTAAATGGAGGAGAGGCAGGACGCTCGACACGGTTGCTGCTAATGCCTGGCGCCGAAGCACCCGGGCAGTTAGCGCCTCCTGCGTCGTTGCTGCTCGCCTGCAAGAACTCCACGCCACCACCGTCCAAAGTCGTTCGGCCACACGCGCGAGTAGATAGGGCTGGAGACTCGGTCTGCAGCCTTATCTCTTCCTCTCGTCTCGCCAACTGGTGGGACCCACCTTCTTTATTTTTTCTTTTTCTCAAAATAGGAAAATACCCCAAAGCCCTAAAAAAATCCAACATATATTTCTTCGACTACCAAAAATTTGACGGCATGTAAGACCGTCCCTGCTTGGCAATTTATATGTCCTAAGGCTCTGCTCATTTCGGCTTGAACTTCTGGTTTCTGGCTCATTTTTCACTATTCATAAATTTCGTCTTTTTGTAGTTTTTGGCCTTTTTTGCCTGTTTTTCCCCCGCATTCGTTTATATTGTCCATGATGGGCTAACCTATTTTTTTTACATTTTTAATTTTTTAAATTTAGTTACGCCAATTAAGCCACCATCAGCTATAGTGTATTTCAGCTAGTTACAATATAATTTTAGCCATAAGCCAGCTTATTTTAGTCCAACCGAGTGGCGCATTACTAATTCCATTACAGGGTTTTGATAAACAACAACAGCATCTGATCCATCGATGCATGTCCTCCAATTCACACCCATGCTAGCTACCATGCGATGGACATGGACCAAACAATTTAATTTTAATGCACATTTCCAAAGCATAACCTATATCATATTGCCCCATCCCATCCCAAACATGCACCCACTCTACTTAATTTGGATATTTTCCCACACATAAACAACCTTAGCCAAATAAAATGAAAGGAAAAGAACTAAAAACCCAGACCCCTTATTTGGATTGGCCAATGTTTTAATCATTAATAACGTAACCAATCAACTATAGCTAGCAAGCACTGCATTCTCGCAATCAGTGCAGCAGCAGCGCGGCACCATGACGTACGTTCAGTTGCAGAGACCTATAGGCCTTAGCAGCTTTGCCTGAGACAGAGAGCTGAGAGCATTGCATTGCGCCTTTGGACATCTATCGTGCCGATACCGGAATGCTCTCAAACTAGCTTTTAAAGTTGTAATTTTTAAGATAAAATCTATGAATTAATTATATTAGATATTATTTTAATTTTATTTATATCAATCAAAATTATATGTAATTATTTTTATTTATACAATTTTTTTTACAAACCGATAGAATTTAAAATTTTAAACTACAAAATATAAAACATAGTTTAAAAATCCATTCTTTACTGCATCTGCATGTGAGCCGGCGGCTGGTGGCCGGGGGCAAAAGGCCGCGGCCAGCTAATCTGCGCGCCGGTTTTTCCCTCTCCCGACCGCGCGCCGCCGTGCAAAATGCCTCGTGGAGTGCTGAAATGCGTCGTGAGACGCATGGTCTGCACGCAAAAAAGAAAAAAAAGAAAGAAAAAGTATCATTTCCTGGCCGCGCGCGGGTTACCTGCTTTGCTGCACGTTTGTCCTGTACGTTTGTGGTATGGATTACCTGAGCTCTTTGAGGTTTCTACACGGTAACTACATTCCTAGGGGAATTCGATCAGTTTGATCCATTCGTAGGGACACTTCCTTTCCTTGTCCAAAATTTCTTCCAAATGGCAACCCACTGTAGGTTAAAGGACATTAGATTTGACATCAAAGAAGACACTTAAAACTTAGTTAATTACTTGCTTTCGGCTTTTGGCTTCAGCTGGCCCGCTGCGAATGGTATTAGTTTCTGGTTTTTCAATTTTGTCTTTTTTGAACTTTTAATTTTAAAGGATTCTACGAGAATGTTCTAGTTTATAATAAATTATAACAATTTAAAATATTTAAAAATTTAATTGGCAGTATTGCTGGTTGATCAAAGGAAGGCCGGTCAGACCAGTGGGTCAGACGAGCAGTGTGCCACTGGTCTGATCGGTTGGTGCAGCGGTTTGCCCGCCCAAGGGTTGGCAGTCTGATTGGCAAAAGATTGTTCAGATGGAGACTTTCGGCCAGAATTCATATTTGTGGATTTTAAGTTGAGGAATGCGTTATGGTGAGTATGGTCAGTGGTTGTATGTTGTATGAGTTATATTACAGCTAACGTGGTCAAGTTATGAAGAACTTGTGTCCGAAAACGATTTCTTTGTTTTTGAATGTGTAGAGTCGCTTGGAGTCAACCGGGGTCAATGGCGAGGATCGGAGCTAGACTCATGGAGAATTTGAGGTCCAGAACGATTGAGGCTGTTAAGTTAGACGGTAAGCTCAAGCATGGTACGAGAAAGACGAAAAATATTGAAGGCAAGTTCGAACGGTGGGATAACACCGTGTGGCTTGCACGAGCCAAGAGAGCTGTGGTTCAGTGGAACCGAGACGGGAGAGACTTGGCGACGCGTGGCAAGCTAGTAGTGCACCTACATGTGGCAAGCATTATGATTGCTTGCAGTGGTTGCTGATGACCGGGTCAAGGAATGATATTTTGGTAGTTTGACCAAAATACCGAAAACCATCTTGGATCAAAACCACGGCGCATGGGCGATGCGTTGGAGAGCAGTTTAGGTCAAGGTGGAGCCGATTGGATCAATGTTAATGATTTAGCGAATGCACACTTACATACTTTGAAAAGCGTGTATAAGTGAACTTGTGAGAGTAAAACCTGTGTATGTGGGGTTAACAGTTCCCTCATTATAATAGGGGATATGATCCATTTAGGGGTGTAGGTGACTGGTTGCTCATCTATAAAAGGGGTTGGGATAGAGACATGTGAGGTTAATCATCCAACCCATCTCTTATGCTCTCTTCTCTAGGTTTAGGGTTAGGGTTTGAAAGTGAGTACCTTAGGTGCTCTTTATCCTCTAAGGTAGAGTGGCTATAAAACCTAACTTTTCAAGTAAGCAATACATCAATCTTTGTATAACTCTTGAGTCCCTCTTGTTTTTGATTGATGTACTTGACTTTTGGTTGGTTTTGGTCTCTCTTCTTACCTTCTTGTAATTTTATTGTGCCAAGGATGTGTAAGAGATAGAGATAATATTAAGGAATACATCTCCACCCATCTAGGTACCTTGATAGTAATATTCACAAGAAAACTCGGGTTTGCTTGATTTTGACCTCTTTGGTCCATCTCTTGATCCGATGGTTTTTGGCTTGGTTTCTGTGGTGATCTAACTTGTTGTGATATGTGAAAACACATCTAGACCCTTCTTAGCCATCATCTACCCACGAGCAATTTGTATTCACCGTTTGGGATTTTGGTTCAGTTTTGGTGCACCTCTCCTTCAAACTGAAAAAGGTTTCAACTCTGTCAATGTTTTTTATGAACTTTTGTTGGAATAGGTTCACAATCCCCTAGAAAAGATCTCTGCAAAAATTCATGTCATTTGGATTTACAGATCAAAAGTTCTCTCAATTTTGGTTTTTGAAATTGGGCTAAAAATAATATTTATTTGCCTGATTTTACTATAGCAGCGGTCAGACCACCATTGAAGTAGAAGTCAGATCGTCCAGGACCGGTCCGACCGCCATTTCTATGCCAGTGAGACCGCCGGGAAGTGGTTGCTTTAAGGTTTTGTATTCTTGAGCTATTTGTCTTGAGTTTTTAGATGAAAACTCTACTCTCTGCAACTTTGTAGTTATGTGAGAATAGAATCTTGAATACTTGGGAGAAAATTTGAGTTGGCACCATTCACTCTCTCTATTGCCATCTGATCAAATATACTTTTTTAGGGGCATTGTCCGTGATGATATAACTTTTTTCTTTTTTAAATTTAATTACTTAGAAAAACAATCAATCATTACAGTTTATTTGCAGCCACTACACTAAAAAAAATTCCGTAGCTACGGCTTATAAGCCATATTGAGCAGGAATCATCTGCTTGCGCTGACCAGCTTCCAGTCCTCACATTTGGAGATAGTTCCATGGTTTGCTCATTAAAATTAAGCGAGAACCGGCCTCACGACGGGTTGCAGTACATGCTCGTCCCACGACCAGGAGCACATTGTGTGTACAAATATAAAAACCACTGCCGTTTTGTACGTAGCGATATTACAAATGGCAACGTTGCAATCTACAAGTTAGGGCTCAGGTCGACCATGGTCTGTGTGGCATTTCAATGCCCGTATGCGAGATGTTTACGCTGAACAGGCAAACGTATGTATGGACCTCAATTCATACCTCCCCGTTTGGAACACAGAATTTGACAGAATTCCCGTAGAAACTGTACTATTTTGTACAAAATTCCAATGAAACTTTCGCGGAAATCTCACATTCCAAACTGGAAACTGAAATTCCACCGTAAACAGTCCTCCTAGGTCCTACCAGTGGCCCATCGATGAGATATTTGTGTGCGTTTTGTTTGTACCTCTATGCATGCTCTGTACGTGCTTGCGAATGCGACCTAGCTGATGAAGATGATGTGAACGAAGTCTGAATCCCCTTCGAATTCTGACCAGACGCCATTTCTTTTCTCTTTCAATCCCCGGAAATCCGAACACGAGCCAGCCGCAAGTTGTAGCTTCCAAGCTGCCGTATCGCTATCGGCCCGTGGATAAAAGGCCGTTTGTTGCGTGCAAGGACTCTCCGAGTTTGTGTCTTCTCCCACGCAACCACACGTGTGGGAAAAAGAAGCTGCGGCACGTGCGGCTCCCGCGTGCGCGGCCGGCCGCAGCTGATGTCTGGTGTTCCAAACTTCCACTTGGACCTAAGAGTTGGACCGTGCCGGTAGCACCAGCACGGGTCCAACAGGCTTCGGGCCATGTCAGACTAGGTCTACTTAGCACGGCCACCGTGTCGTATCATGCTGGCATAACTCGCATCTGTGTGAGGTTTGGGCATGGCCCAAGGAACGATGGGCCAATGTCATGCCATGCCGGCCCAAGTTCGGACCTGTTGGATGTGTGGAGCCATGAATGCCATCGTCGTCGGTCTTGTCGCCATGGATGGCACCACAGACAACAGACGAGGAGCGGGCGTTGGCCGTCGGCAAGGATTTGGAGGAGCAGAGTTGGACCACACGAGGAGGCCGCTCGTTGCCCCTAGATCCTCGGCTCACATTGGCTCTCTCTCCCTCACAGCACCGCCGCACGCCTGTAGGCTACAATGCTCAGGCTTTCTCTCTCTTAGTTCACTCTCCCTCTCCGTGGCGGCCGGTTGGTGGTAGCCATTGCCCGCATGGCCTCTTCCTCTCTCCCAAATCTAAGAGCAGTGGCAGCCACGAAGCCCACCACAACGACGGCAGCCGCGGGCACCCTTCCCCTCTCTTAGATCTGAGCGGGCGACGACCATGAGCCCACCATGACAATGGAAGCTGTCCCCTTCCCCTCTCCCAGATATGATCAGAGTCTAGTGCGGGGAGAATTTGGGGTTAGCGAGTCGGCGTTGAGCCATATCAGTGATCTTCCTCCTCTTTCCTCGACGGCCACGATGACATCGACGAGGTGTGCCAGGTTGCATCACGTTTTTTGGGCCGTACAGCCTAAGCATAGCCCATTGGAACATTCCATACCGTGTCACCCGATATACCCAATTCTCATACCCGGCCTGTGACGTGTCATGCCTAGGTTGTACCGTGCCGACTAGGCCTCAGGCCGACCCAGAAATAGTACGTTGCAACTCTGAGGACTACCTTCTACTGCAGTGTAGCGTGGATCGCCAAGCTCTTATCTTCTTTTGTCGGTAGAAAAGTCAGATTTCGAATACGTTTCCAGAGTGTGTACACGTACGGTCAGAGATAGCGAGGTTTCGGCTGAGGAATTTGTGATGATCAATTGAGCATGGATGTGTTCTGTTAGTATCTAACAATTGTGCTAGCTCGTTGACTGCTGGTGATCGTACTGACAGATACCCATACATTGGCAACGGTGCTACTCCCTTTGCCCCTAAATAGATGCTCTTATTCATATTTTAAAACTAGCCAAATTTCCTCCGTAACTGCACGGTCATTACTGTTTATATTTTGAAATAAACCTGTATTAGTTATCCAACACTAGTGCCCATCATTAAAGATATAATTATCTTTATTATACAATTATAACAATTTTCATATACATCTTATTGATCTATAGGTACTGTCGTAATTTAAACTCATTACCATCGACAGTGTGGATCTTTTTCTTCTATTTTTTGTTAACTTGATAATTTCTAACCCTTGAGATAACGTGGTGGCTTCTTTTACCTTATTTTAATAATATAAAAAAATATACGTACAGCTGAAGTATACTACTTATGACTACTAGCACAAACAGTAAGTTAGTATTTGAATTTGTCACGTGGAAATAATTTTTTATTGAAAGTTCTTCCACATTATTATGATTCTTTTGGGAAATTTCGGTATAACTTTTGGAGTATTTTGGAAGAGTAATGGCGAAACTATGCGCTTGTCAAATGTCTGACATGACATGTGGAGTGTTTTGGAACAGACTCAGCAGACAGGGAGTAATCAAGCGAACATAGTTAAGTCAAATGGAAGTTCTTAGAAACAGGTGGTTAAGTGCGTTGCTGTTTTTTTTTACCCTACTATTGGAGTCAAATACACTGCTCAAGCAGTTTAAAAAAAAATACACTGCTCGAAGCCGGCCAATTATTGACAGCTACACATGGGAAAGCTCCTTTCACGCGTAAGCAAGTAAGAATTGGTCTTCTACTAGCTGCTAATCGACAGTTCGTAGCAGTACTTAGGCCCCGTTTGGCACAGCTCCACCACCGGCTCCTGAAAGTTTATTTGGAGCTATTTTGTGCCAAACGGGGTACAACAAAATAGCTCCACCCAAGGAGTCCCTTAAAACCCGCTGAGACAAAAGTAGCTCCTTGGGTTGGAGCTGAAAAAAGTAGCTTCACCCAACTCCACTTGTGAAGTCAAAAAAAAAAGCTCTACTTATAAAGTGGAGCTTAGTGCACAAACGGGGGCTTAGTAACTAACACAGAGCCGAGGGCCGACGTGTCGTTAGCCAGTGACTGCTGTGAAAAGTGAACTCTCGAGTGGCGAAAGAAGGGTTCGCGCATAGGCAGAGCTGGAGCGCCACTGGTGGTTTTTTTCCATGGCGTTTGACCGGGTGCCTGACCAGTGCTTGTCGCTTGGACCTGGCTTTGTCATTTTCCATTTTAAGGCGATTCCCTTTTCCTTGTCCTCCTCCCCTCCTGTTCATGTTCAGTGCTACGTACTGCACCTCTTGCGCCCCTGCCTGGGGAAGACTACTTGTGGAATTTGGATGCTTCGTGCAAAGCTTCAATGGAAATTCGTGTTTTACTAGAAGACCCTAGGTTCAGAACTAGGTGTGTGGAACGCCCAGTTGAGCTAACCGGAGTCTAATTTTGGATCGGCATTTTGGATAAAACGATGACAAAAGTTGAAAAATAAGTTCGTATACAAACACAGTATTGAGTTACATGCACCAATCAGTTCACCCAAAAGCTTAAGCTGATGAGAAAATATGAGTCAATTCACTTGTACTTCAACACTCCCCTCACGTATAGGCTCCCTTAGGCCTAATACGTGGAATAGAAGTGGACTGCAATTAATTTTTTTTAAATTGCGTTAGCCATGTCTTGAACTCGGGACCTCTTGGCTCTGATACCATATTGAGTTACATGCACCAACCAGTTCACCCAAAAACTTAACGTGATGAGGAAATATGGGCAATTCACTTGTACTTCAACACACAGGACGAGTTCTTTTGACTTATAGCTTAGCTTTCTATAGTAACTACCTTTCAAATAAAATATATTTTTAAGACGAGGTATACAAAATGATTGCAGTAGACACTGTCCCGACTTCAACTATATCGGCTAAAATCGCACACGAACATCTATCTCCATACTTTCTCACACGAATAGCTAGAATTCAAAATTTTAAACTATAAGTCATAAATCAGAGTCCAAAAAACTCACCCCTAGTCATTTATCCACGACAGAGAAGGGTAAATTAGCATAAGCATGTCGGACCTAGTGATATCAGGGTCGAGATCATGCACGTTTGCTCACCCAAAAGGGCATACAAATTTTACACCCCCCTATTTATTTTGGAACGATCAAAAAAAGTTACCCTTTCAAAACTCAATTTTACCAGACAAATTAAGGTTAGCCAAGCTCCAGGGTCAGTCACCTTCCTCTTCTTAGCCCCAACAATGTTGCCTTCCCTGAAGAAGAGCAGCTGAAAGGATTGTAATTGTCAGCATGCGTGCCAATGGCATAGCATCGCTGTTGGCCACCCTCACAACAGCATGGCAAGCTCAGCTTATCCGCCTAATTAGCCGCACATGTGGCTCTCCCTGGGCCAAGTATCACGCGATTACGCGCGCCAAAGCCAATTTTTACATCTCCCTTTCGTGGACACGCCGGAGACGAGTGAAAAGGCCGAAAATAACGGCGTCTCCCGTCAGGTTGCAGCCACGGGGCCTCCAGGGAGAACATGACGGACGAGACCGGCTTGAACTTTCAAGCCTCAATTGAACCCTTTCCTTTCTCACGTAGAGGGAGAGAGACCGGGGGTGGGAGGGGGGGGGGGGGGTAGCTCTATCGCAACATTTCAGTCAGGAATTACAGACACTGACTGGCTGGCACCTGATTACAGAGACAAATGGGCCATTTTAGAACAGCAGGGCACCAGATTGTGGAGTGCAAGCTTCACTCCATTCAGCAGCAGCAGCAGCAGCAATGCTTTGAGTCATATGTAAGGAAGGATATGATTCTTCTCTCTCTCTCTCTCTCTCTCTCTATTTCTAGTTTTCTATCAAGATTGAAACTGCAACTCATACGACGCCGAAAAGTGGTATGGTCCTGAAAAGTGAAAAGCCATGCAACTGAGCCGGACTTCATGTTACATTACATCTAGCATGCAAAACCTTGGATTGTTTGGGGGACTTCATTGTTCAGCACTTGAAACCTACGATGTTCAGATGGTACTTCCAAGTCACATGTGAAGTTAATCAGCTGGATAGAGCCAGCACTGCACTGCACTTGGATCTGTTCAGTTGTTTTCTAATAGCGCGGCTCGAATAAAGTGCTAAGCAGGACATCCGCTTGGCGCCGGAGACCCTACGTAACCATCGGTGTCCGTAGTGGCCGCAGCTATCAGAAGTTCAGACTTCAGAGTAATAACAGCACACGACTCTAGCCCATCGCAAGTACGTTTCAGAGAGGGAATTTGGTACTGGAAATCCAGATCGATCTGCGGCATGCGTGAATGCTTCGATTCTTCACGTAAGCTGGGTCGTATTTTACTTCAACTGCAGTTGTTTGAGCCGGTGGGAAACGACGAGTGCCATCGCGAAGTGCCGTGCATTTGTGCCATGGGATTGTTTAGAGTCAAGATGAACAGCCACGGCAAGTTTGGTGATCGCTACGAGTAACTAATTAATGACCCATGGTAAGTGCCGCAGGACTGACTAAAACTAGATTTGGTGTGGGTAGCAGTTTAATTCTAGCCCGTTCATGCACGTTTTGGATTGGTTTGTACACGTGAGGACCACACGGAGGTTACCTTATATTCATGTGATAAATATTTAATTTCTGATATATAAATTTTATCGAAGTTTCAATTTGATTTTGAAGTTTTTCAGATTTTAGAGTTGCTGCCAGAATTTAACTGGTCTGACCGGGCTTGATAACAATAGTCTGATCGACAGGCTATGGAGAGGTCAAACTGGCCGTATGGATTTTTGGAAAATATACACCAAACACTTGTGTATGTGTATTTGAGAATGTCTTTGCACTAGGTGTCACTTAAAGTGGAGTTCTAAGTTAAAACTAGATAAAGATTAATCAAAATTCCAGAATCAGTAAAGAGAGAAAAAAGGAAATTTTGAGGAATTTAACTGATTTCACAAGGTTTTAGGGAAAAGAATATAGCATTTTTGGTACACGAAAAACACAAAGAACACAGAAAACACAATAAACAAAATAAAAGATTTTGCAAAAAAATTATGTGTTTTTAGAAGTTTTTTGGTTGTTACAGGTTCCAAAGAGAAACTTATGTGTATGCTCCATAGAGAGGGAGCTCTATCCTCCAAGAGTAGAGTGACTTTAAACATTTATCTCTAACTGCAATAAAGATTCAAATTTCATCCCCGTGAGTTTTAACATGGATTTATTTTATGTCTTTAATTTGTTTGGTTTTCTTGTGTGTATTTTCTCCTTCCTTAATCTTACTAGTTCCCAAGGATGTGTGGATGATAGAAGAACCTCCTAAAGGTTAGATCTCATCCATCTATACAACCCTATAGTAAGTTTTTTGGTGTTCATCTCAGTTTATCCAGCTTTGATATAATCTGCCTTATTTTGGCGAAGTCCAAACCTTTGTTGAATAGCTTATCAACTCATTGATGGAATAAGTTCATAGGACCGTGAGAAAGCTATGTTTCAAGTAGTTTGGTTCAATAGATTAGAAGTTATGCTAATTTGAGTTCTTGTCAGTGGCCTATTTTCCATTCTGGAGCAGCGAGCGGTCAAACACCTAGGCCCGATCAGATCGCTGTGACCTGAGCGGTCAGACCGGCCAGTTGATGTTTTGGCCCGTTTGTTGCTTCTTTTGTCCCCTTAGCTTTTTGGTTTCTGTTTGTTTCCACTGTGCATCAGATCTAATTAGGCTTATCAAAGTTAATTGAGAGAAGAAGCTAATGAATTGCAAATGAATTGATTTTGCATAAGTTAAAAAGAGACAAAGACCATTCATCCTCTTTGATCTCCGCTATCGGTCATATGGTATGCAACCTTGCGCAATTATTGGTGAGATGATACACTTTCCTGAATCCATGTTCTGAAATTGTACGTGGAGTACTGTACTATGAAACCACCAGTAACATTATCTCTCCCACGATATGAGTGAGAGCTATGTGTAAAGGCAGGGGGAGTTCTTTTGAGCTGTAGCTGATGGCTTTTAGCTATGATTTTGACATGATAGTGGACAGTGAAGACGCGACATAGATGGCCTACATAGTTTTGGGCTCGGAAAACCATTTGAAAAACCCATTTTAAAAGACCGTCTCATTTTAATGTTTGATAGTTTTGACTTTTGAGAAAACCAAAAGCTAAAAATAGAAGCCAAAAGCTAAGGGTGTGTTTGGTTCTAGGGATAATAGGGGATGGGACGGGGCGATCCCAGATTTGGACCTGTTTGGATTGGAGTCAACAGGGACAGAGTCCATCCCCTTTGGGGAATATCCCGGGAATATTCCCCTAAATCGAGGATGCCCCCGTCCCTCAAAAACGAGGGGATGGGCTCGTCCCCTCTTCCTCGCCTCTCAAAAAACAAGAGGATGACAAAAGGGCCCCACACGTCGGATAACTCATCCCATATTTTGATGTCCCAGAACCAAACAAAAAACGGGGACGGTCCTATCCCTTACAACCAAACAAAGAACGGGGACGGTCTCGTCCTTAAAAACAGGGATGGAGCCATTCTATCCCTACCTGCCTCCAACCAAACACGCGCTGAAAGAACACAGCTATGAAAGCCATGAAGTAACTGAAGTAGAAGAATAAATGACATGACTTCAGGTTTAGTTTCTGGCTTCTGTCTTTTAATTATTATTTCTTAATTTCTTTTTTGTTTTTGGGCTTTTGCCTTTCTATTCTTCCTATTCTTCGTATTATATGTGATAGGTTAACCTGTTTTTCTATTTTTTATTTTTAATTTAATTACGTTAAATAAGTCACCATCAGTTATAGTAAAAATAAATTAGCTATAATAAAAAATATCATAAGCTATCATCAAACTGAGTACCTATGAAGATTGGTTAAGGAATGTGAGACGAATGAAAAAGGCACACCACTATGAGTTCCACCAGTATGAGTTCGACAGCATCCAGGAGTGTTTTCTCGCTGCAAGCATCTGGCATGACACTTCCATGACTCAACAAACGTGTTAACATGTTCCCCCCCACCATGATGGGACTTGCGTTCTTTTGGAAGCTGTCTGTTCTTAAGGTTCTAATCTGTCTTTTCACCATCTTGGATGACACTTAACAGGAAATAATAAAAGGTTATGTTATGTTAGATGGACACTTGAACTGGTAATTCAGATGGAATTTGGGAGTAATTCCAGAACGAACTGGAGATGCCTTTCGAGCCCACCGAATCTAACATTACTTTGTGCAACGTGAGAAGCAACAGAGTTGCACACCAACACGGCCACCACTGTAGTAGCTCATCTTACGTGTAAGATTGGTCTCTCAACAGTGTGGCATGGTCTTCATTTTTTTTAAAAAATAATCTATTTTTTATTCGAAACAAAGTTATACCTGTGATGTTATTTTTTACAAAAATAGCATAATGTCGCCGAACCGTTGGATGACTTGGCCCCTGTCGTCCAATGGCCGAGCAATACAAAGGCAGTAGCTGTACCGTTAGACGATAGAGATGCAATCGCTCAACGGTCGGACAACAGGTGTTGTCGCCCAACCGCTAGGCGACAACACCTCCTGTCGCCCAATGATTGGATGACTGACGCCTGTTTTTTTATTATTATTTAATTATTTTTTTAAAAAAGTATTTTAAACTTAATTCCTCGCAAACTTTATTTCTAATTCTAACCCCTTGGGCCACCCCACCACCTGTGGCGTGGCCAAACCGTACTGTCATGCAACACACTACAGTGTGAGAAAACATGCCACGCAAGCCCTCGTCCGCCACCGTGCCAGCGTGGATTCTTGTGTGGTAGCAGTTCACACAAGATCCCATGGCGTGACAGTAGTCATACCAGATCCCATGACGTGACAATTGTCACGCCTTGATATGTGGCGTGACAGGCCTACCGTGTTTCACTTTTGCATGCATGATTGTAGTTGGTTTGTAAATTATGAATTGAGATAATGGTTGAATTTAATTCGGACTTGATTTATGGATTTGGAATATTAGGATTGGTGGTAAGATTGTAATAAAAGGACTTCTTTTTTAAAGATAAAAAATAATTGAAGTTATAGTGATACATAACACCATGTACATGTAACATTTAACAATCCATAGCTTAAAAATAGATATTCTATCTGTGAACCATATATGACACCATCTTTTTAACTGAGCGTAAGTACATATATGGATTGATAATCTTTTTCTAGATTGATAGCCTTTGACACTTTAGCGTATATATCCATCATAAATGCCCGCACAATATTTCCATGGCTTGTCCCAGAAGTGATACATACTACATCCTGAAAAAAATGATTAATATGTGGACTATGTGGTACAACATGAGGCACAAGGATGAACATATGCTAGACAGTATCTCTGATGAAAGATATATAGATATTTCATGCCTACTTCCATAACTCACTTTTATGTTGTTGGATGCCTTGCTACGCAAAAAATTGAATGCGAAAAGACAACGAAATTTGTTGTTGCGAATTAAAATAGAATTTATAATAAAGCTAGGAATAGCACGACGCACATGGTTTGGTTACGTGTATAAGAAACAATATCATGCACGATGCAATAAACCGATGTATTCCTACAATACATATGCGCTTTTTGGAATGGAAGTAAATTTGACCTTTGGGGGACTAGTTCGGAACGACCCAACCTACTACGTGGATCGGGGCCATTTTTTCTTCCTTGCGAGCTCGACGTTGAACTCCTCAGCGGCCTCTTTGGCCTTAGCAGCCATTTCCCTCCTTTTCTCACGTCAGAATGTCAACCTCTGAGAGACTGGTACACGACAACAGGCTGACAAGATGTTTGACTTGAACTGCCACACGACGAAAAGCCTGGACCACCTCCTCGCATGTGGTCTCCGCATCATCAATGATCCTCTGAAGCATGAAGCAGGAGTCCCTCGTAATCTCAGCACTGATGGTCACCTGCAAAAAAACACGATAGGGTGAAACTTGTAAGTAGGGTTGCCAGAAGCAAAGTTTTGAAAATACGATGTAACGTATTGCGTGGTGCATGTTCTGCGTGAAGGGCACATGGTATGTATCGGTCGATGCTGGGACACTGGTGTGAGTGGGTCGGTAGTAAGTACCAGCCTGGTACGTGTCCGAGGAGCGTTCCAACGAAGGTACTTGTCGTACGAGTTGTGGTCATAGGGGATGTCCTCTTGCACACAGTCCTACAGCGCACCCTCCCATTGGCCTACCCACATGTCCATCCTCCCCACCCAGTTCGTGCCGCGACAGACTCCCTTTCTACTGTGCCTGCAAGATGTAACATGTAGTTAGAAGTTGTGGGTACAAGACGGCAGTAAAAAGAGAGGCATCTATGCCAATTACTCACCCGTGCACGTTGTCAGGCACATGCTGCTCAACTGGTACTAGAACCACCTGGCGTAGGCCAAACTGGCATATCCCACGATGCACCACGTACTCCTTGATGAGGACGTCAAGCATAAGCACCCTATGCGTTAGCCAGTGGCTTGATCCTCTATGACTGGTGTTTCATTTAGGGATGGAGGACGATGATGGTGGCGTTGCAGAGGATTATCCAGACGTTTTAGCTCGCAGACGTCTGATCTTGGGCTAGAGAAGTTAAAAAAATGTAGCTACTCTGTTAAAGTTCTTATTTTCCCTTGATGACAATACATAAACGCTAAGAGCAGATTCAATCAAAGACTCTGTCCTCGCTTCGATATCGTTTTCATGTTGAGTGAGGGATTAGTCTGCCATCAGTGGTGGACTGGGGAAGAAGGCTGAGTGGATGCTTTCCAGCATGTATTCTTCCTGATCGTCACCTGTAATTTGCCAATGTTATATCACAGCCTGTGGAATGATTAGTTGTTGAGCCAACACAGGAGTTAGGAACTAGTACGAAGGATGGCAGAACACAACTTTTCTGTTGCACCAGTGATCTGCCAAAACACTGGTTCACTCTGCTGTGCTGCAGTTATTCAAATCTGTGCAAGCTTATATATGTCGTTTCCTGTTACAAGGAGTGAATTGTGTCAGCCGCCCTTGTGAATCTCTCAATTTTATAGCTCTAGCTTCAAATGGAATGGATTGGGATTTGATGAACACAGGATGAAACAATGGATGTTTTGGCACTGCGTGAACTTACAAACTACAACGTTTTCTTCTTCCTTTTATTATGCAAAACAAGACTTACTAACTCGTAATAACGGATGGGGATGTAATGCATGTCGTTACAAGTATACTAAGCAGCACTACATGCATGAAACGGATGGAAGTTACAAGACATTGAATGATGAATGGTTGCATGGCTCTCACATAGATCGTGAGCTCATTCAAGAAGGAAACATGCATATGCTAAATTAAGATTACTAGCTAACGTGCGCAGGATTAAATGATCATGCTAACAAATTGTGCACATGAACTGTGATTCATGCACCATTTCTTCGTTCATTCATTCAGGTTATACTTAGTAAAGTATTAATTGGCACTGAATCTCTTATAAAGCTGGTATGAGTAAATCTAATATGATGTTTTTCTTTGAGAATATTCACTTTAAATACAAAAGAAACTAAAGATATGGTCGGTTTAACATGGTACTTGCAACCAAGCATGTGTCTTCTAGTAAACATGCTTTTTAACTTCTCTTATTGTACATTCCGCGTCATTTATAGAAGAACCTGCCGTGATGCTCTCTTTCTTCTACGGACATGACTATAGTCCGACCATGCGTTTTCTGAGGTTTCTACATTCGTATCCATTTATCACTAGAGGATAAAAAGATGTGCTTTCAGACTTTGTATTTTCTGTCTATGCACCACGCCCTCACCCAAGAAACACATTTTTTTCTCCATGCGTTTGGCACACACCCATGGCTCACCAAGCCTCGCCTGTCAATGCGCCGCCCCTCTTGCTTTCGCCTGGCCACAATATTGCTATCCTGCACACCGTTAATTCCCTTAGGGGAGCAAGTCGATATAAATTCAAAAACAAGTTGAGATACACATGTAAACAAAATGAATATGATTTTCAAGCAAGGTAATAAATGTAGAATCAAAGTCGTAATTTACCTAAATCTAATTTTGTACAAAAATTCAAATTAGTTTAAATTTGAAAACAAAGTCAGCATAAATTTTAAATTTAGGAGCAAGTCACTATAAAGTTGAAAGCAACTTAGGATACACATGGAAACAAAACAAGTATAATTTTCAAGTAAGCTCATAAATTTGGATGCAAAGTCATGATTTACCTAAAGCAAATTTTGTCCAAAAATTCAAATTAGTTTAAATTTGGGAACAAAGTCAGCATAAATTTAAAAGCAGGTTGGTATAAATTTGAAAGCAAGTTGAGATATATATGGAAGCAAAATGAGTATAATTTTCAAGCAAGATTATAAATTTGGAATCAAAAGTCATGATTTACCTAAAAACAAGATTTTGTACAAAAATTCAATTTACCTGATAAAAAAAGAGACATGTTGCAACTTATAGTTTGGTCTCGCAAATACTAAAGTGACAAACATAGCCGACAAACTAGTTTTTCCTTACAATAATAAGACTGTTTGGCGCTTAGTCATGCATAAAACATAATCATGCCCATTGTATTAGCCACTAGTGGGGGTTGAGGCCCATAGCATGTGGATGAAGGAATAGTACAACATAGGGTGTGGACACTATTGTATGTCCTCGTTCATGCGTCCCCGTGTGGCTCAGTGAGACACATATAGTTACTTTCCTACCTCTTCAATCTTCATGCGACACTCCACGTTAGTTTACTCCGATCCGACGGCTTTCAGTGATATACGTGTGCTCGAACCAAATCGCGCACGCGCGAAATCAAGACTTCTCGTTCTTTTACAGTGGGGCACTCAACCGAAGTCAGTTATTGAATCCTTTGTTCTGCTGCTTCACCTCTTGCACCACACTTGGCTGAGGAGCTTTGGTTTCGCCTTGGACACTCGCGAGCATTGGCCCATGAACCGTTTTCAGTGGTAAGCTTTAAACCTGTATCTTTTTGGGATCGCTAGTCTCATATATGCTCTCTATTAAACGTATCTGGTGATTTCGAAATTTCACCTATGGCTATGGGTGTGAAATTATGTTTCACGGCATATAAAAAAATTTCAGCGACTGTTTAATTCCTGTCCAGGCAAAAAGTGAGTATTTGAAGGAATCAAAGCTTGTACTTCCAGTCCAAATCAATGGGAATACCAGGGGTACAATCCCTGTTGACACAGAGTGCTCTGAGGATGATGCATTCCAAATAGCAGCCTCAGACGAGAAACTCTCCAAATATTTGAATGGGAAGGGCATCAGGAAGAGAATTAATGTGCCTGGAAGGCTCTTGAATGTTATACAAGATCAACGAAAGGCAAGGACCTGATTATTGCTCTTGCTTTCCATCAATCTTGTTAAGAGTCCTGGCGGAGTAGTTGATATTGTTGAGACACAACAAATCTGTAAATTTCCAGTCCTTCTTGTACCATTTGCAGTTATTGACATGCATCTTTTGTTTTGTGGTGCTACTACATGTAATCATATTTTATTTAAGAGGAATTCTTTTTACTCTTGGAATACGATTTTCTCTTGAGATCTGCAGAAGCTTTTCTAAGAAAGTTACATGTAAGGTTACTCTTGCTGGGGCTGCTAAATGTACTATTGAACCTAACACAATATGTTAACCATTTATTTTCCAGTTTCTGAAATTCTGTTGTTGCTCAGTGCTGAGTTGCTTCGCATGTAGGCAAGGAGGATTTGACTATGAACAGAACCCTGCATGTCTCTAACGAGGAGTTGGACGACCTAACTAGAGTAGTCCCTCTCTTCAGTCTAACACCTATCAACTGTTGCATAGATGTAGACCTTTACCCTGATGTGGTGCATCCGTGTCCACCAAGTTTTCTGATAGACTGATACAACTAAGTCTGAACAGGTGTTCATTCATATTTCACTGTATATACTTTTCCTCCAGATTTCACTGTTATTTTGTTCTGAATTTTTTGTGTGCATCGTACTCTGTTATCTGTACTAAGTCCGAACTCCAGTCATGTGGTATTGTTATGAGTTCTGAAAAAGCATGTTCTCCATAATTGAGTCATTTAGTTTGGAAGATTTCTCTGCTATTTTTATCTCGGAATGCACTTTGATGAATAACCAAGCTGAAGACCTTTATAACCGCACATAATTGTTTGGCTTCCTTTGAGTGAGAATTTTGCTGCACTTCACTTTATGCTGTAACTAACCTGGAGACTTTCAACAGCAAGGCATGATAATCCTATTCCTCTTTCAACAGCAAGGCATGATAATCCTATTCCTAGTTCCTACCAAACCAAAAGGTGAGGGAGACACACAATTTGCTTCATTTGTTGCTTTCCTTCATGGAGTTTGTTCATCCAACTTTACACGACATCCCAATCTATTCTAGACCTTAGCTGCTTATTCTGTTGTTGACTGCTTCTCCAGCCCAAGATCAGACGTCTGCGAGCTGAAAGGCTACGTCCGGATAATCCTCCGCAACGCCACCGTCATCGTTCTCCATCCCTCTGTGAAACACCAGTCATGGAGAATCAAGCCAAACCCGAGAAAGAACAACCGCCACGCGCTCCCCTGCATGGAGGTGTCAATCACCTCTCACTGAGAACGCCTCTGAATGCACAGCCAAGCACGCCACCCCCGCGATCATCTTCTCGGTCGGCGGCTATGCGGGCAACATATTCCACGACTTCACCAACATCCTCGTCCCACTGTTTATCACCACCGGTCGGTTTGACTGCGACGTGCACCTCCTTGTTAGCAACGCCCTACCGTGGTGGGTCGAGAAGTACTAGCCATTGCTTCGTGAGCTCTCCCACCACGACATGTCAACATGGACAAAGGCAGTTGTGCAATGAGGAGAGGGCGGCAATGATGGAGGGAGGCCGCGCCGTCCCAAACCCTAGCTGAAGAGGGCGGCGGCGGTGCAGAGTGGAGGCGGTGGTGCAGTGATGGAGGGCGGCAGCGTCGCCGAGGGCCAGAGGGGCAGCGCCAAGGGCTGGTGAGGGAGCCGCGGAAGGCTAGGGACGCGGGGGGAGAGGGAGGCGAGAGTGGGGGATTGGAGAACAAAGAGAGAGAGAGAGATGCGAATGGCATAGGGGTTTTTCACGAAAAATCATCCACGCGGGGATTTTTTGAAAGATGGATTAAGTGAGTTAAGAGTCTTCGCCCTCCTCGATCTAAGCCGCATGTGCCAGATCGGATGGCTCTGGTGAGCTAGTGTGTGTAATCTTTTCTGTACTTCGATAGTACATACTTACACTTTCAATATACCACTTAAATAACTATTTTATACTTCTTTATCACTCTTAGTATATTTAAATATTAATCCTAAGATACTCCAATTCGACTTGGTTGGAAAATTTTTACTGGAGCACTTTATTTTTTCTATATACATATTTTCATGTATAAAAGAAGTACATACACAAATTATACCATAAAAAGTTGACTGTGATGAAATTTTTTATGGAACTCACTGTAGAGTATCTTATAATCATTATTAGAGTATAGTCAAATAGATAAAAAGGTATAACAACACCATTAAAAGAGTATATTAAAACTAGGAATACATACTTTCAGTAGTATAGAACCATTTTCCTACGTATATATGTACATACGTATGTATGTACATACATGTGTGTATATGTATGTGCATATATATGTGTGTGTATGTATATGTGTGTGTATATATGTGTGTGTATGCGAGTACAAGTATGTTATCTACGTATGAAAAATAGTCAAATTAGTGATACAATAATAAATTGTAAATGCTCATGAACATTCAAAATAAATGAAGCATACAACTAAAGCACGATTCAAAATATTGAAGGCGAGAAGATACAAAATCGTCATTTGAGCAATCGTCTATACTGTGAGTCTTAAGGATTAATTTTAAGTCTTGTTTGGAACGAACGCAAGATTCGTCTAGAAATTTTGGAGCTTATCCCACGCCCAGTATGACCGAGTGTTTCATATCCTACAAAATTTCCATGTGCAAAACTGATTAATAGTTATATTATAATGTGAGCTCTGTGCCTTTCAAGAACAACTACTAATAAAACAATAAAAAATTCAATATTAAATTTCCAAATTAATTAGATATTTGAGCTTTCCCCTACGGCAAACACCTTGATGACCTTAGATGAGATTTCACGGCACAATTAAAGAGATGACTAATGTTGATAGCCAAAAATTCAAATTCCACTTAGCTGCAAAATGATGCAAATTAGAATTGATCAAATAACAGCTACAATAAATCACAGAGCAACAAACTTTTAGTAAAACTAAAATGAGCCCAAAACACTCCTATAAAAAAAAGAGCCCAAAATAAAAGAGGACTTATAAATTTGAACCACCAAATATTCACAAAATGGAAACCCTGATTGGGTTGCTCGATCACCTTGGAACCAAAAATTTCCAAAATCCATATTAGAGTAGCCAAATACACGCCACAAAATCATTAAAAAAACTAAGAGGGACGTTTCTATATTTTTCTCAAAGTGATTTACATATTTTTTAAAGTAGAACTGAATGATGGATAATGATTACTTATGTCTTGTATGCTTTAAAATTAGTAACATTCTTGTTAGAGTGGAAAGTATAGAAACACTACTAAAAAACTAAAGTTAACTTCAATCAGCTCATTACTAATTGTATCGCCAAATCTTCGTGAAGAGTGGAAAACTTGAGATGCCTTCACATGGGGCTGCTTGATATCAAGAATTCCAACACCAATTAGCTACAAATTATCCAGATTAATTGGAATTCGATCAGGTACTCGGCCCAGGTCCTCAAGCTCCATGACGAACCGCTTCTGGGAGATCCTAAGGAGCTCCTCGTGGTACTCGGCGCCCAGGTCCTAAAGCTCCACAACGAATTGCTTCTGCTTGGCCGGCGCCGCCGCCACGCTCTTGCTCTTGATCCTGCCTGTCGCCGCGTTTTTCATTGCCATGGCCGCAGCTCAGTTTTCTTCGCTGCTTGCCGGCCGCCTCTGAGGGGGTGGGAGGCTCCGGTCACAGTAGGATAGGCCAGAGTCTGATGAAATTTTTCGGTGGATCTATTATTAGGAATAGTTTATTTGAAGCAGTGTGTCGGTATTCGGTTCGTTCATACAAACATTTACGTTAAAACTAAAAATTATAAATCGTAATCATAAATCATAGTAAAAAAACCACCCAAAACTTTTTCTTTACGGTACGTATCATCTTCCTCACTTTGCCAGCTATGTTAGTTCCAACCGCCTTGTCTTCACACAAAACTTGTTTCTGCAGTAGCTCACTAGCTAAATGCTACGAGCCTACACTATTGTACTATTAACTTCATTGTCTCTAAATTCCGATCAAATTTTCGTACCAATACCAGAGTTCCTGAGCATAGGGCCCGTAAACACAGGAGTTGTTTTAAAATCTTGCAATAGTTGGATTCCCACGTTCCAAACAGGCTTTAGATTGCGCCAGATGTCAAACCAAATTCTACTATTGCGGTGGTGGACAGTAACAGCGCTGCTCCCCCGGCTGCATGCAAGAGAACAGATTATTTTTACATTGGAATCAGCTACTTACCGGGGCATAAATCAGTTACCTTGGAATCTTGACATGACTTACACGGCATCTGAAAAGCCTATCTTCCGATGCATCTTCAAAAAGTTCTATCTTTCTCTTCTTAGCACAGGATCAACTACACATTCATGAACTTGAACGGAGCCCACACATCTTTGTCGATCTTCTCCTCAGCGAGACACGGAGATTGTGCCAATGCCATCTTCTCCCGTTGGTTGTTGGTAGCGCCACATCACATCACCATCACCTTGTTGCGGCCTCATGCGCCGCCGTTGCCGTAGCGGCCTCGCACTGCCGGCCATCGTTGTCGGCATCACACCCACGCTTTCTCGCAGCGGCATCACACCGCAACCTCCACGAACACGGCCTCACACCATGGTTCATGGCCTTCACCGTGAGTGTGTCATCATAGCATCTTCTCGCTGCCGCATCTTCACCACTGGTGACGCAACTTGCCGGTGACTCGCCACTTTTCCTCCGCCTGTGACATAGCTCGACGGTGACAGAGACTCGGGCCTCGACACATAAGCATAAACTTGCGTGCATGGGTGAGCATAGGGTAATGCAGCCACACCACGGAACTCTCCTTCGCCGGTGCTCCTAATGTCGTCGCATCGAAGTTCACTCCGCTACCCCGATGATCACACATGCACCAAGCTTTGATACCAATTGTTGGAACACAACACCAGGATCCTGCACGCACATTTATCCGTGGACGCACACTACACAGGGGAGAGCAAATACAAGAAGAACACAGAGAACTTTTTCCAGTGCGGCGCCACTTACACCATTTTCTTCTTTCTTTCTCTTATTTGCCTCAACCAAAAAACTCAGCAATACATGGACTTAAATACGCACACCATACGTACAGAGATTGTAGCACTTCACATACCAATATGAGATATTACTATAGAACATCACCGTCAAAGTAAAGAATGAATAATAAAAGCAACAACAGAAATCACAAGGAATTTAAAACTTTAAGAGTACATACTTTAATAGAGAACCAGCAAGTACCCAACAACGATCACAAGCAAGGTGTGTAAGAGACAAGCAATGCAAGCAAGTAATTCACACAGGTTAAGTGCAATGAGACTAGGTTACCGAAAACACTGATAAGGATCGGAGATAGCGATAATAGGAACAGCGGAATTAAGGATAATTATTATTTAGCAAGTTATGACAATGGCACTGATGATTACCTCCCACATACCCGGTTATACGAGAATAGTTAGGCATATCACTGTCCTCGACTGTATAACTGCAGATAGGGTGTAATATCCTAAGTAACGAAAGCGTATAGCCCCCTGTATGTTACTGTGCCACGCCATGCGCCACTCGCTGCCGCCTGCCTTCAGTGCCGCCGCCTCCTGCACCCTGCCGCCACCGCTGGCCGCTGCCCTGCAGCGCCCAACCCGTGCGTCGCAGCGCCTGCGCGCCACCTGCGCCATGCCACACCGAGCTACCGATGCACGCCCGCGCGCTGCTCGCCTTCGATGCCGCCTGCTGCCGCCGGTCCCAAAGGAGGAGGAGAGAGAGATATTGAAATGGGTAGATGGGAATGAGAGAGATATATATTAGAGATGGGAGAGAGAGATATTAGAGATAAAGATGAATTCATTTAGAGTTTTGCCATTTTAAAATATTATGCCGCTTTCAAATCTCGGGCACTACAGAGTCGTACACCACACGTCTTCATCCATGCAACAAACTAACAACCTAGACCCTATCCAGGCTGTATGCACGCATGCATGCAAACTAACTAGCCGCTAAACCCAACTACTACTTGACTCATGCGCGCAAGCTAACTACAAAAAGACTTAGGCCCTGTTTAGATCCCATGGTCTAAAGTTTAGTTGTCTAAAGTTTTGGACTAAACTTTAGTTGGCTAAACTTTAAACTTTAGTCGAAGGTTCTGTTTGGATCCTGTACTAATGGATAGGACTAAAGTTTTAAAAAGACCATACTACCTCTCCTCGTTTCGTGCGTCAGCCATTAAATGGGAGGTGAGAGACCAACATGCATGGGTAAACACGTCTTTGTGCCTAAGAACCCAAAACTTTAGACCACTTTAGTTCACTTTGGTGGACTAATGGTCTAAAGTGTTTTTTAGGGGTTAGCTAAAGTTTAGATCTAACTTTAGACCACCTGTTTGGAGACTTTAAATCTAAACTTTAGTGACTAAACTTTAGATTGAGGGATCCAAATAGGGCCTTAGCTAAAACATGCATGACTACAACTAGAAAACGTGCGCACACACGTATATCCAAATTCACTCTAAACTTAAAACATGTCAAAATTATATCTAACAAAGATGGGAGCCCATGCAGGAGTGGGTGGACTACAATGGCTCGACGGCGGATATCATCGTGTCCATGGCTCCGGCGCGGTGGCCCAGGCCCAAGAGGCCGCTCCTATCCATGAGGATCATCCTGCTGCGGTGCACGTCAACTTCCCGTCAGCGTCTAGCATCGTGCTATGCAAGCACTACGTGCTCGGCTGGAGCTTCAACATCGAGGTCACCGCTCCGACACTCCACTACGCCAAGCTGACGAAGCTTTCCCGCATTGGCCCGAAGCCACGGTCCAAGGCGCTCACCATCGCGCTGCCTAGGGGAGGAGCCACACCCCGAGCAGGATAGGCTTCAGCTCGGGGTATGGAAAAATATCTAGTGTATAGTTCGGGTAAATTTAGTCTAATTTGGATACTATTTTCATAGTCTAGTCTAGATTATTTCACTTCTGAGCCTAGAGAGTAATTAAATCCTGGCTCGGTTACTGACGCTGCCGATAGCCACGATGGTCATCCCCGCGGCGGTTGACGGAGGGTTTGGTGGCAGCCAAACTAGTTGGCAAAAGAGTCCTCCGATTTCACTATGTAGAAAGCCCAAAGTCTAGACTCGAGGTCAAGTTTTAGGCCTGGTTTGAAACGCAGAAGATTTTCTTGATTTTTACTGTAACCTGTGAGATTATAGTGCTCCAAACGGGGATTTTTAGTGGATTTATTTTTATCTCTTGCAAAATTCTTGCGCTCTAAACATGCCCATCTAGGCACTAAGCCGCTATCTTCAACATGCTGACTGCGTGACACTTGACATTGGATGAAATCATCTTGCTGGAAAATATCTACTCCTACAATGGTTGTAGGAAATATCCTATGCGACCGTCCGCCAAATTTGACCCCTAATCTTGCGCTTTACAGTTACCACTTGGACCGCATATTTATTGTATGAAGATTTTACTTTAAACGTTTCAAATGATCTACCAGGGTGCTCACCAGTGAACTCTGGTTATTGTCACAACTTCCACGGAAGGGCAACTATCTCGAAAACTGATCCGTATGGGCCTCAACAATTGGGCATGATTGAGCCCTGATCAATATGGCTTCAGCTTATTTTTGCACTATTCATAAATTTCGTCTTTTTATGGACTTTTGGCTTTTTTTGAGTTTTTTTACCGGTTCTTTTTTTCCTCGTATTTGTTTACATTATACGTGATGGGCTAATATGTTTTTTCTATTTTTAAAATTTTTAAATTTAATTATGGTAAATAAGCCTCTGTCAGCTACAGTATTTTTTTCAGCCAGCTACAGTGTTTTCAGCCATAAGCCATGAGGCTTTCAGCCGAACCGATCACCACCTGAAGCCTGTACTAGCCAGTCGTCAATGTTCCTCTTGCACAGAACAAGCGATCATATCACCTGTTAATATTAGCTGTGGTTGATGTCCTTAAGTTGTGACTAGTAACATTTAACTAAAAATAAATAATAATGATTAAAAATAACTTTTAAAAAAGTAATAATGATTAAAAATGACTTTTAAAAAAGAAACAAACGATAAAAAAATAAAGAAAAGATATGTACTTAAGACTTGCTAGAGAAACATGGTATATAATGTGTTCGTAACTCCCTACTTTTCCTGGAGTAAGATGGAAACAAGATGAGTGTCTTAATCGTCCTAAAGTGAGATGGAGTGAGATGGAACGAGGTGAGGAAGCCTCTTTAAAAAAAACCGGGTGACTATGTTGTTTTCTGATTTCTCCAAATAAAAATCAAAAATAGGAGTTAATATGAACAGACCTAAAGATCATGAAGAGCATAGTAATGAAACAAGCAATGCAGATGATACGGGCACAGCAACTGCAGTTTGACACTTTGGCACGAGAGGCAGCCAGGAAAAGCAGTTTCGCAGGATCTGCACGAACCTGGATTCGGAGTCGGACATACGTTGTTGGGGCCATTGGTCCTTCACAAGTAACCACCAGTGATGCCATGCCCCAGGTAACAGCATGCTAATGAAAATAACACTGCATTTTTTCGCAGGTTAAAAATAACACTGCATTTTTTTGGCAGGTTAACTGTTCGCTTAGGGCATCCCGCATCCCTAATGCTTGTTGCCCAAAGGGGCCATAAGGGCATCTGTAGTGTATATAACCCAAGGGGTCTTAAGATGGGTCCCATCTAAACCTTAAGGTCGACTCCATAGTGTATATAACCCAAGAGGCCTTAAGACGGTCCCACTTGGCAGATAAAGAAAAAATGTATTTTAATGCTTGTGGCCAGGTCTTTAGCTTGAGGACCAGCCTTAAGCTTTTTTTGCTTATGGCCTGCTTAAGGTCACCCCTGTAATGTATAAGGTTGACCTTAAGGTGGCTTAAGACCCCCTGTTTTCATACACTACAGATGCCCTAAGGTGGGAACCACCTATCAAGGTTATTAAGGCGGTAAGGCGAGGTAAGGCGACCCACCCCTCTCACACCTTTTAAACGGTAACGCGTGAGGTGAGGCGACACCTTACACACATCGTAAGGCAAAGAAAACTGAGTTCTGAAGGAGTAAATCGGAAGAAATCCAAAGAGGAAGAAGGACCTAAAAGGATCTAATTGCAATTTTGTAGAACTCTAGAGAGTAAATTGTAAAAATACCAAACATATCCATCCCTTTTAACCCGTTACCCTAGCATCGCACACAGCACACTTGTCGCCCGTCGCTACATCAGAGCAGACAGCAGAGCGATGAGCTCCCTCTCATCTCTCGCTCACTCATCTCTCGCGCAACTCTTGCCGCCTCGCTCGCTCCCTCTCCTCGGCAAATCCACCTCCCCCTCGGTCCCTCCCTTCTCCCGCCTCCCCTCGGTGGCTCCGTGCCTCCGCCTCCTCCCCTCGATGGCTCCGCTCCCTCTTCCTGCCGCCACGCTCCACGGCCCCCAAGCAGCAACCGCGGAAGAGACGGCGAAGACTCGTCGCCCAGTGAAGTAGGAGGCGATGCCACAGCGAATACCGGAGCCGACGGAGCCGCGGAGGCAGTGGATCTGGCGGCGCCAACGGCGGATCCAGCTGCGGCGACGGCGGATACGGCAAGGCGAGGGCGACGCCTTGCCTCCTGGGAGCGCCTTACCGCTTAGGCGACGCTTCGCCTAAGCGACGCCTTGATAAGCTTGCCACCTATGATGACAAGGCTTTGTAGTTTATCTGTTAATTTAGCAGAAGGTTTTTCTTCGAAAAACAGTACAAACGGGAAAAAAAAGGGAAATTTAACTATTTGCCACTCTTAAGAATGACACCTATCCAAATGCCATCTTCTTCGTTGCATTCAACAATTTGCCACTCTTAAGATGTGGTTAACTAATTTTTTGCCACTTTCGAGCCCACGAGGTGCCAAATCATGCCATGTCAGCGCCTCCCCGCCACGCTGGCCCGCGCCTGCGCCTGCGCCTCCGCCTCCGCCTCCGGCGGCGTGCCGCCGCCCGCGCCTCCCCGCTCGCCGGCGCAGGGTTCTCTTCCTCTACAGACCGCCGGCGGAGCTCATCTTCCCCGAGTCCAGCGCCGGGATCCCGCCGGTGAAGCGCTGCGTCTCAGGCCAATTCATCGCGCGTGGGGCATCTCCAGGGCACCCCGAGCACATCCCCCACCTCGCCGGACCCCGCCGCCCTCCCCAGCGAGCCGCCGCCGTCTTCATCCTCGCCGCCAAGCTCCCTCTCGCCGCCGGCCCGCCCTGCTCCATCTCGGCCTCGACCGACGCCCCAGGTGAGCTCCGGGATGCCCGTAGATGCTTCACCGTCGAGGAATCGGGCTCCCACCGCCCGAGCCGCCGGTGTCCTCGCTCCCCTGTCTCGGCCGCGGGGACAGAGGCGGAGGCGCGGGCGCGGGCGAGCGGGGAAGCGGCGCGCCGACGGAGGCGGAGGCGCGGGCGCGGGCGAGCGGGGAGGCGCGGGGCCGGAGGCGGAGGCGCGGGCGCCGGCGAGCGGGGAGGCGCGCGCCGCCGGAGGCGGAGGCGCAGGCGCGGGCCAGCGTGGCGGGGAGGCGCTGACATAGCATGATTTGGCGCCTCGTGGGCTCGAAAGTGGCAAAAAATTAGTCAACCACATCTTAAGAGTGGTAAATTGTTGAATGCAACGAAGAAGATGACATTTAGATAGGTGACATTCTTGAGGGTGGCAAATAGTTAAATTTCCCAAAAAAAAACAGGGAGAACAATGAGCAGCAACCCTCCACTTCAGAATAAGGGATAAGTTCGACTGCACGTGTCCCCGACACCTTGTGTAACTGGAAAGAGTAATTGATTTGGAAAGGGAAACGGGGTGACTCTGGTCCATTTCGCCATTTAAGACCCTCCGCTTCAGAGAAGAATTACTGGCTTTAAGGTTGCTGCAATCAGAGTTGAGGGCACAAAGTGGACCTTATGAACTACAATGGACTAAAGTAATAATATGCTGCCGTGCCCTCTAGGTACTGCCCCACTTTTATCAGATGGTAGGGGTTAGAGCAGATAAAGTTCTTTGAAATGGAACTGGAAAGGAATAAGATTGAATGGATTCTCCTCCATGGGTGTGTGCTTACACATTCACAATTCTAAATAGGGTATGGAAAAAAGGTTACAACCCTCCAATCCTACTAATGGAGTACCATTCTTACCTGAATTCACACATTTCAAGGTTAGCATACAGGTCTCAAAGAATGAAGCCGGACAGTAATTTTAGTCAGACTAACGCAGCTTTAGTCAAAAGGTCTCTCGTCACCCAGCCTCCGTCCACGACTATCAAATATAAGATTCCACAACAAAAGCCACCAGTATTCCTTTTCAGCTTTGTTCCTCGGCAGATTCTTCTATCAGCAACTGTTACAAAAGGCAATTTCCAAACGCCAAGTCAATCTGGCAACTTTTGCATTGCACTATGATAGCTTAGTCTTGCCAATAAAATTAATGAATACACCGGTGAACTTTGCTCAAATGTCGGAACATTTGCAATCACAGCATGAAGCACTACTTATAGCAAGAATTATGTGGAAACATGAAAGAAGAAAATGGGGTGTGTAAAAGGTAGAAAACGATCAAAGCCCACAGATGCAAACATAGGATCTTAAGCCCAAAACGCAAGAAAGAAAAATACGAAATCTCACTTAGTTGTGCACATGCCAATTTTCAAATAACAATTGATTAAATAATAATATAGGTTGACAACAATTGGCAAGAACACCATCTACTAATCAGAAAAATACTGTGCATTGATGCTGTAAATGGCTGTGGTCAGATATGCATCCCATTCCAGCATACTTCACAAAATTGAATAGATGTAGCTGAAAACAGTTATAATTGAGTTATACATTTTATGCTTCTATCTATCACTAGCTTCCTACAAAGTTTTTCAAATAGTTCAGCTTAAGAAAAAGAACCTGTGCTTGCAATTTGATATTGCCAACATATAACTAGAAATGAAAATGCAACTTCAGTGTCCAGCGCATTCCGCATGAATCCCTCTAACAGGCATTATTACAATTAAATAGTAGAATGGCTCCTAAGGAAATTTTTTTCTTTCAAAATGCTTTGCAAACTGAAATATCCTAGTTGATCAGGCACATGAACCAATGATCATTTTTTTTTATAAGACACATGCAAAGATTAGAAAACTGGATTGAATCATGCGAAGCAACCAGATTTTTTTCACATAGTAACTCGGCCTTCATAACACACTAAAGTCTGAACAGTCTGCGGGTCTCAAAACAAAGTCTGAACTGTCTGATAGCCAATTTTAAGGTAAGAAATCCAAGAATTATAAAAGCCAGGTTATTATTCTACAGACAGAAGTGCCCTTATATGTCTTATGTCCAACCAGTAGGCACACTGCTTCCCCCCCCCCCCCCCCCCCAAACAACATGCATGTCTACATATATCCCTCTGAAGTCTTTTTGTTTCGAAAAGAAAGAAAAGAAAATTAGCATTTAGCAACAATTTGACTGAGCTCCACGATTTAAACAAAGTTGAAATCTTATCCTTTTGCGAAAAGGATGATACAATTTACATACCCTCAATGAACCTTTTGTTCCTACTTCCTACAAAACAAGCATAATGTATCATTGGCAAAAGGAAAACTTTTGAAAATGGGCCAAGAAATGGTTTATCTTGCTCACATTAATTGCAAGTTTGCAACTCTCATGGTCAAAGATAATAGGACTAACAATTGTATGGAACGAACATCTTTGTGTATAAGTAGTAAAAACAGCAGCAGCATCTTTTAGACATCAGAAAATTATCAAAATGATGGAATTATCTAATTCATTGTGGTCAAGTCCTGTGCCCACTATAACTGACAGTACTGACCATTTGATACAGACGCCTACCTGCTTATTAGCTCACCTACTGTGATAGAACAAGTACCGATGAAAGAACTCCTCTTGTACTCATATGAAAAGGCAATAAAAATGCAACTGTCTGAGTACAATTGTGAAAGTGGCACATGCAACACAGAACATTAAGAATACCATGATAAGCATATAGTGCACATGAAGTTAATCAGAGTAATAATGGTGCAAATAAGCATGCGGCTGTTTTCATGTAATAAGTAGTGTTTTTATTTATGTTGGGAACCTACAGATTGAACTTTCAAGATGTTAACAGTGTCAGCACATGCATGATGATGGCTCAATTTATCTATTCATCACACTTGACGAAATGAAGGCAAAAAGGGTCAAGAAACATTAACAAGTGTGCATTGCATTCAGGATAAATCAACAATAATCGAGCAAGACATGATACTAGCATGAGAATCCGTCCCAATTGTATCCTGATGTGCCTTAGAAATCAGCAGAAAAGGGAATTTTTCATGATTAACATTAAGGATCTATTTTCCAACGTAATTGCTCAGAGAAGATACAGAAACTACCTTCAACAACTACCAAGTATAGCAAGCAGTCAATTACTGCCAAGTGCTTGGGGCAGAAAAAGAGCCCCTGGAACACTTGATTCAAAGAATGCAGGATGGTAACTACATCTTCCAAGGTATCATCTGGACAGAAATATACATCTCTGTTTTCCATTAATCATAGAGAATCAGAAGCTGAGCCAAACATCCCATGTCCACATTGCCGAACAAACATAAACAGAGTACCATTAATAGATCCTTTCAGTGCACTGCATAACCTTCTTGGTGCCTATACCAGCAGAATGATAATTAGCAATTTTAGGTTAAAAGAGGAAAGGAGATATTGCTAGGAATATTAGAACAAACCAGATGCCATCGTTTGTTTAATGGGGACGCAGAAACTTGGATCTCGTCTATGTCAGGTAAAGGGGGTGACCTGAAGCAAAACACCTTCCTTTTGAGGTCATCCCGAGCACTTGATCGTATATAAGAGCCTCTAGTTATGTTTCCATCCTGCCAAACATCCTTCAGGAAAAATAGGACTGGCTTCTTGCACAAAGACTTCTGAATATCCTTGGTGTCAAAATCAAATTCACTTCTATGACTCATCCTATTATAAGCAACGTAGGTCCGCTCAGATCGCTCCAATTCACGAGGCAGAAGAACATTGGGGTACACTTGAACAACATAACCCAAAGAGATAGCAAATGTAAGCTTCTGCCTTTTAACATAACAAACTGAGCGCTGCAAGAAGCTCATGGGTTCCATTTTCATAGCCTTTGTAAAGAGCTCCAAACTCTCAAGAGAGTTCAATCCAGGATATATGGGATCCACAAGCTCCACATGGTGGATACTGATGAAAGGAGCAATTGGATGAGCAGCCAATATACCATGGGCATTGCCTCTGATATCCCACTGATATATGACACCAGGGGGGAAAACAGCATTAGGACGATGTAAGTAGGAGGTTAGCTGGATGTATCAAAATCCATACTCCATTAATGAACAAGAAAATCAATCTAAGTTGTAACAGGACGTTTGCAGAACTTTTGCTAATCAGCTATTATGTTTTTCAAACACATGCATTGCCTATTTGACAGAGAGAGACATACAGAGATAGTACTATAAAACAACCAAGCAAATCCTAGCAAAAATGTCCAAAGAGCCCAAAGGAATGTAACATTCAAGGCCTACCAAACTTCCTTTCACTGTCATAAACACTCTGGCAAGACCCTACTTTTGTTCATGCTTTACAATCAACGAGATAACAGCCCAGCTAGGATGGCACAACAGTAGAAAGGATCAACTTTCTTTCTTTCACAACGAATCAAGCATGATACAAATAGTAAAGTTCCAAACAATGGATCAGGATCTAAAGCAAGGTCTACATTGGGGCTAATTCATCAGCAATCCCCTTTTTTTTCTGTGAACATAGAGAGCATGTTACTTTGCACTAATTCATCATGGAATCAGGGAAAGAGGGCACGGTACTCGAATTCATGTCATCATGCCGCTGAGAACTAGTCTATAAGCAGATCCCACATAGCACAACAGGCTAAGCACTCCAATTGCTCGATGAGACACTAACTATTTGATAAGATCCCTCGACAAAAAAAAGCGCTGTGAACACCAACTTTTTTCATTAAATGCCCACAAAAAGTTGATGAATAAGCCCCATACCTGATGGAATCCATACTCGCGGGAGAGGGGCACGCCGAGCTCCGTAATGCAAGCATGGAGGCGGTCGTCGCTTCCATACAGCCTGGGATACCTCTCAATGCACACGTCGAGCGTCCGCGCGAGCGCCGCGGCGAGGGGGACGCTGAGCGCGACGCCGCCGCCTCCGAACGCCATGCTGTGGCTGAAGTACGTGTTCGCCGAGTGGCTCTCCGACGGCGCCCCGACGTACACCATCTCCCTCCAGTCGTACTTCCCGAGCACGGCCACCAGGTTGTCCGTGGACAGGACGGTGTCGTCGTCCACGAGCACGACCCACCGCGCTCCGCCGGCGCCCACGAGCCGCACGGCCTCGGCCGCGATGCGCGCGATCCGGAGGCCGGAGGGGTGGCCCGTGGGGTTGGTGTACCGGAACCGCGAGGTGTCCTCCGACACCCGGATCGGCGGCAGGGAGCCCTCTCCGGGAGCACTGGGCCCCGGCGCGGCGGGGGCGCCCGCGTCGAGCCAGACGTGTCCGCGCATGGAGGACGGGTCCCACCACAGGCGGACGTATTCGCGGCGGCGCGGCCAGAGGTGCGCCGAGCCCGCGATTCCGAAGACGATGTGGCCGAGCGCGAGCGGGGAGGAGACGTCGTCGGCCGCGAGCGCCTCGGCCGCCGCGTCCGCCGCCGCATCTGACAGCGCGGAGTTCGCGACGGGGGCCTGGGCAGGGGGCAGGACGAGGAGGAACCAGAGCGCGGTGGCGAGGAGCAGGGAGAGGAGCGCGAGGAGCGCCGTGGCGAGCGGGCAGTGGCGCGGCGGCAGGATGGCGAGCGGGAGCTGCGGCGGCGGCTGCGAGGCGTGGTGGGGCTTGGGCATTGGGCACGGGGGACGACGCCGCCGCCGGTGGCGACGGACATTTGGGGGGTGGCGAGACGTGGCGATGTTTTAGGGACGGACGGTGCGAGACAGGTGGGTGGCTAACCTGCGGTTGTAATAGCGCAGCATTCGAATTATATATATATATATATATATATATATATATATATATATATATATATATATATATATATATATATATATATATATATATATATATTCCCCTTATTTTTTTAATAATCCCTTTGAATCTACGTTCCTGCGGGTCTTTTAAATATTTTTCCGGCGGTTTGATTTGAATTTGAATTTGAATTCGGAATCACGGTGTCGTTAACTAAGGGGTTAAGATTTGAAACGTGCACGTGGAGGATGATGGCTTCGGTGTTCAGTGATTGGCTACAATTCTACGAATTTTTGACTTGTACGTGTAGGCGTTTGTATGGTTTAGAAAAGAAGAATATCTTGGTGTAGTGTAGTGAGCTGTAAGCTGGGATGGCGAGGGGGTGCCATGTGTCTGGAGAATGTGATTAGAAGGACTTTTTTTAGGGACCTTTGTGGAATATATGCTATTCTCTAATCTATCCCATCAATCACTGTTCCAATGTCGTGGAAATTTTTTGGTGTTATTGAGATGTGATGTAGTAGCGCTAAACATACAGCAGTAGCTGGAAATAATCAGTGAAAATTACTTGCCAAGCAACTTAAGGCTGCAGCAATTGGATTCCGACAGATTGTAAGATGACAAGCGGTCACCGGTTAGACAGAAAAACTATTTACTCCCTCCCTCCATTCTTTTGACGTGATGTTTTCGATTTTTTTTCAGTCTTCAAGTACTTTTTGACTATTATTTTTTTATAATTTTATATTAAGATGTACTAGTAAAATTATACTATTATAAAAAGTATTTTTAATAGTAAATTCAATAGTATAATTTGTATATAGTTAATCTAGATAGTTTTAAATTTATTGATGATCAAAATTTAGAAAGTCAAGTAAAAGAGAATAGAGGAAATACTACTGACTGATTGATTACTATTCTCCCCGTTCTTTTTACTTCACTTCCTAGAATCCGTACTGTTAAACTTTCAATAGGTTTAAAACTATTTTACATTGGCTATACAAAAAAACTTCATTATATTTATAGTTAAAAAACTTTTATAAATTTATTAATATATCTTAGTATAAAGTTAGTTGTCAAAGTCGCCTCTTAAAACTGTGGAAAGTAAAAAAAAACTTCAAGTAAAAAAGAATAGAGGGAGTACATGCTCTGAATGTGATAACTGTGTAGTGTGAAAAAAAGGATATGCAAGCTGGATGAATATTTTTAGAGGATAGAGTGATATCATCATCTGCTCCATCCATTTTTTCTGAGTGTTTTTCATTTTCCAGATTTAATAGCATCCATCCATGTCTATTTTCCCTGTCCTTTTTTGTGAGGATGTCCTATCTTTTGTTTAAGGTCAATAACATCCATATCTTGATAAACTTTGTAGCACTGTACAAAGAAAAGCCCCATCGCGAAAACATCTATAGTGCTCCACCAGGACAGTCGTTTTAGCCATTCACATTTGAAAGAGATGCCATGGGTGTGTGGGTCTGTTCTTTTTTGCCGCAGCTTGTGACTTTTAGGCTATTTGTACGAAAGATTACAGAGTAACAGAAATTCATGTGCGGTTTTTACTGATATAAATGAAGTCAGTAAAGTATGTACTACAATTAACTAGTAGACCCTAACTTGAAAAAATACTCTATTTAAAAGTTAGTTACTGTATAAAAGCCGAAAAACAGCTTTTAGAAGCTGAAACGAACAGGGCCTGTATCATGTGAAAATGCACTAAATTTCTTGATGAATTTTGTATGGCTATATAACACGATCTACCCTCTTTCTAGTTTTTTTTAAAAGAATTTTGAAAATTTTCTAGACCGATTTCCAGGGCATCTGCAACATTTATGGTATTTTCACAGGACCCCCATAGCGTGGGGTTGCTTCAAAAGAGGGCTATTAGCTTCAACTGATTCGGGATATTATCTTAAGATTCTGTAAACTTATTGTGGAGTTAGGTGTTGGGGTGTAACTTCCCATCATATTTTGTGAAAACCATTCTAAAGCTACAGTACATTGGAGTGGGAGTTATTTTAAAAAAAAAACTTTGGAGTAGGAGATTTTAGTTGTAACTTCAGCTAATGCGGCACTCCCCCTCTCCTAAAGCTATTATTTGAAGGTGTTATGAATTGGCGATGCTCTTTACCGGTCCTTAAAAAATGCTTAGCTAGTACTGTGGCCTTAGCCAACCTAATTTGGGGCCTTGGATAAATTATTATAGTGCAAAACTGCATATTGTATGAGTTATGTCTGCATTATCGAAACGGGAGAAATTTGAACTAGTTTTACTCAGAAGTAAGAATGAGAAGGCTTTCAATTTGAATCGAGCTACTGAATCGTGTGGTGCTACTGTTCATTGTGCGGGGGAACCTCTTGCTCCTCAGAAGCTGTCTGGCTTTATGGTTTTTCTAACCAGGAGATATTTTTTACTTGCGATTGTCGAACAATAGTATTTAGATTTTGGTTGCGATTGGATCAAGTTCAGCTGTCTTGTATCAGAGTTGTTAGTGACACCTTTAAAGCTGGAATGGGACACTATGTTCTGTTAGTAGTTTCTGGCAATGTGCTGTAATATGTGCACTACATTGAGTAACATGCAAATCTGATGAGTATGTCATGACAAGACTGATTTGTGGCACTGCAACATCCCAGACAATACGAAGGAATACAAAAAAAGGCCAAAAACCCCAAAAAAACCCAAAACACAAAGAGAGGAAACGGAGAGTGATTGAAACTGCTATAAATTTTGATCCCATAGCCGAAATTGCTCAAAAAAATTTCTGAAGGCTTTTGGATCAATGAAGAATATCTCCACCAATTTTCACTATTTTTGACGAAGGTTTGATATCTATAACTCAACCATTGGGCGATTGCATTAAAGTCGCCCAATGGGAGGGCGACTGGATGCAGTCGCCTGATGATAGAGCGACAGGGACAGAATCGGCTTCTGGTTGGGCGATAGGCTCCAGTTGTCCTCCCATTGCGCGACTTGAGCCTATTTTTGTAAAAAAAAATTCTCGCAGGTATATTTCTGTAATTTCGAATAAAAAATAAATTATCCGTACAAAAAAATTCCTCGTAACTTCGCTTTTCCAGCGTCAGTGCACGGGCCGAACCGACCGGCCGGCACCACCAAAACTTCTTCGTAAAGGAACCGTGCGGACTAACCCACCGGCCAGCCGTGCTTGACCCACCAAAAGCAAGCAAAAAATGTGGGCTTCGTTCGAGTTGGCCCGGCCCGCACGTGGCAGCGGCGCCCCTGATCGGCCGTTCCCACCGAACGCGCCGAAGAGGCCTCGTCCCCGCACGACGTACACGCGACCCACATAAGGCCACCCAAAAGCGGCCGCCTTGGGCTCGAAATCGGTAGAACTCACGCAAGCCAGCGCAGCGCGTGGCGTCCGCTCGCCCGCGACGCGCGTTGCCTCGGTGGTGCCCCGGCCGTGCGAAGCGTCACGTGGACTGCGGGGTAAGTAGCACGCGTGGCAGCGGCAGCGCGGCCGCCGAGCCGACTTGACCGTGCGGCGCGCGCGCGGGGGTTGGCTGCTATGTAATCGATTTTTTCGGTTTAATCGGTTCGATATATACGATATATATATAGTAAATACGGTGTTTATAGTTCGGTAATATATAGTTTTTTTAGAAGTACGGTTCGATATCGGTAAATCCTAATTTATTTCGGTGCGGTATCGGTAAATACCATATTTACTAAATTTGACGCGAATTGCAAACGATATAACGACTAGCGAGACGAAGCACCAAAGCCGAAGCGCAACTGCTAAAGAAAGAAAGAAACATCATCACTCATAGGGTTACTTGTGCAATGCGACTGTGCTAAGAAAAAAAGAATATTAATGTTTCACTTCACTTATAAAAGAAGAAATTAACGCTAGCTTCACTCATCAGGTGATTGCATCATCACTTAATCACTTCTACGAGGCAAAAAAAAAAGAAAGAACGGATGGCAATTTGCACTCATGTCTCATGGGCCTTTATTTCTTTCACAACCTGCCGCACGGCCGCAGAACATTTGCACTCATGGCCTCATGGGCCCAGACAATTGCACAGCCTGCTACCAAAGAACAGCAGTCAGCAACGCAGCAAGATCGGTATTTTCGGTTTTTAGCCGGTTTTTCCCGAAAAAACCGAATGCCAAAAATCCCCAGAATTTAAAAACCGAACCGAATACCAAAAACCAGTCAAACCGAGTTGACCGGTTCGGTTAGGTTCGGTTTTTTCGGTTCGGTTCGGTTGAAAAATGCACAGCCCTACCCGCTCGGCACCGCATGGACGGACCATAGTGGCCGAGCTGGCCAGCCAGCATACCCCCTTGGTCATATTAGCTCTGCTTCTAATTTCTGTTAGAAAAATTACAGCCTAATACGAGCATCTAGTTTTTTAAAACGGTTTTTTTACTCCTCTCGTAACTGTCTCATTCTGAAGATATGTTTGATCACAGGCATATCACGTACCCCACTTGTCTCGCTCCCATCACACGCATATATCTCTAATCACTTTTTCTTCCACTCGCTCTTTCCTTCTAAAAATTATTTATTTCAATCAGTATTATTTATTTTCAGTTAAAAACTACAAAATATACTAAAAGCTATCATTAAAATATAATAAAAACGTCTGTAGTCAGATATACTTGAGTCCTACTCTCTCTTGCACACAAAGAGAGATGTTATACACTCAGGGCACAGAATATCTAAGGCGCGAACCAGTGGCGAAGCCAGGATAAATCGAAGGGGAGACTCAAAGGACTAAGCTATTTTTTAACTAAAAGCTGAGAAGGATTACGATAAATTAAGATAAACATAACAAACTAAGCTTATACAATTCAAATTCAAACATAAATAGAAAAGAAATAAATTCAAAAGAAAAAACAAATACAATAAAAATATCGCATACAAAGTAACCGGTACCAGCGGAGGATAAACTTAAACCCTGCGAAGCCTCACTGCTGGCTACGCCCCTAGGCGCGAACAATTACGCGTTACCACGTAGTACTGTGCATGCACGTAAATACGGAAGGCACGAGTCGGACAACCAGCTAGCTCCTCACCGAAGCAACGAACCAAAACACACAAAGGAACAAGGAATCGAATAGCTAGCATGTGTATATATGGGTGGCCTATTCCTTCACCACAAGTAGCGGCTAAACCTAAACGGCATGAGCAGGAGGGTAAAGACATGGACACTACTGGAGAGACGACCGGAAGCTACGGGCGCTCGCTCCTGCATGCCTCCATTCTTAGGACATGTTCAGTTGAGCTAAAAAGCTGTAGCTTATGATTGAAAATGCACTGTAGATAGCTGAAATTTCACTGTAACTGAAGATGACTTATTTGGCGTAATTAAATTTAAAAATTTTAAAAATAAAAAATATGTTAGCTCATCTCAGGCACGCAAATAAATACAGAGAAAAAAGAACCGACAAAAAGCGAAAAAATCAAAAAAAGACAAGATTTATGAATAATAAAAAATAAATTATATACTAAAAACTAAAACTGAAATGAGCGAGGCCTAAATCAGACCTTGCTGTATATAGAGCTCGATCCTGGTCTTGCTGCCATGCCATCTTCGGCTTTTTCTCGGGAAATAGCTTCTGCCTCGGTTGCTTCTGGTGTGCGTATGCCGTGTTTACACGTACTGATCGACGTACGTCAGGATCAATGGAGACTGGAGACCCTATGCGGTTGAAATCGGGAAGGTTTGGCAAGTGGCAACAATACGCGCGGGCAGCTCTCCAGATCTGGATCAGATGAAGGCCAGGAGAGTAGGCAGAGAGCACGGCTCACACGTGTGCAACTGCTTATCACTTATGCAGGCATGCATCGCCACATTGGCTGTCTTATCTTTTTAGTGGTACTCTCTTTTAATAGGTGGATCTCCTGTAAAATCGGCTATACCGAGCCGCAGATGACAAATAACTTTTTCCAAATCTTCTCTAAGTATTAACTCTATGTAGCGAAAATTCAAATCCACAAATTTACCAAAACCAAGACCCAAAAACCACATGAGACAATTTGTCTCCAACCGGTCTGACCGCTGCCGGGAACGACCATACCAATCTGACCGCACTCCAAGAGAATAGTGTAGACCGCACTACACACGATCAAAGAAAAGATCCAACCCTCATACCACTGATCCAAGTGCGATAAAACTTGGCACAAGCCCTCCCTAGGATATCAGGAACTTATTCCAATCATGGATTATGAAAATCGATACCAAGGTTCCGACCTTTATCTAAAACATGGAGAGTTGCATCAAAATCGGGCAAAAGAAGGGAACCTTTATCTGCGCTTACTCGTGAGTCCTTGAAGATCTAGATGATTTTGGATGGGTTCTCATATGTCATAGCAAACTAAATCATAGCACGAATTCAACTCAAATCACTCACAAAAGCAAAACCCCAAAATCACCTCTCTTGAGGAAAACTGGGCAAACTCAAAAACTTTCCCTAGAAGGCGTCTAAACAGATGCATGGTATCTGATCTTCAACAGATATCTCCACATCTTATACGTCCTTGACACTAGGAAAGATCGAGAGAAAAATCCCAATAAGAAAGCCAAGCAAATAAAAAACACAAGGAAAAATCTATGGCACAACTACTACTACAAAAAGCCTAATATTAGACACCACACCTCAGATGGTTACCCAAAACCATCAGTATTAAATATAAGCATAGATGGTTTTAGTTTAGAGACCATCTGTATTGTTGTCAGCACTAAAAACCATCTGTGAAAGTAAAATATCACAGGTGGCTCGAGGTTAAAACTGTATGCAAAGTATCACAGACGGTTATTAACAAGAACCGTCTGTGATACTATCAAATATCACAAATGGTTCTTACTTTGAACCGTTTGTGATAATTCACAGACGGATTGTATTAAAAACTATATATGATAATTCTAATATATTAATTGCGCACAGACCCATCGACTTCTATCTTAAATTTCAGATCTACGCTGCTGGTTTGAGCTGAAGGTGAGGCTTTAAGGACATTTGGTGAAAGGAGAATATTTGGCAAGAGTAATTGTAAATCCACTAACTTATTGGCTACCTATGGTTAGTAATTTATTCCTAATTGCATTATAATTTAGATCTAACTTTTGGTGAAAGGAGAATTGGAGATGGTTTAGATCTACCTAGCTTGATGTAGAGATAAGATTATTTACATTCAGCATGGTTTAGGATTTAGTCAATTCATAGTATATTTTTACTTAATTCAATGTAATTAATTATTCAATGCAAACAAAGGAAGAAAATATTGTTTGAACCCAGTGACTTGGTTTGGGTTCATCTTCACAAAGAATGCTTTTCGAAGAAGTGTAAGTCCAAGTTGATGTCTCGTGGTGATGGTCCATTCAAAATGCTAGCAAGATTAATGATTATGCTTACAAGATTGAGTTTCCGGGAGATGTTGCTTATTTGTCACCATTCTTTGGGTTAGAAGATACAGAGTTGGGGTCGACTCCTTTGCAAGAAGGGGAGGATGATGAGGAAATCCTAAAATCTACCACTATTCTTGATTATTTCAATGCTGTTATTGATCCTTCAGGTTCTATTAAACTTCATGGAGATATATATTAAGGTCTTATAACAAGAGCTAGAGCTAAGCAAATACAACATGAGGTGACTTCTCTTTTTGTTGATTATACTTGTAATATATTTGAGAATTGGTTGCTACCTAATGCGAGTACTTTACTTGTGCTTAGGTTTATTCAAGAAGAAGCATTTGGAGTTAACAAGGAAGGAGAGGAGGATGCTTTCGGACACAAGGGAAGGAAGGCCACCCAAGGGGAAGCCCATGCAGCTAGTCTCAAGCCAAGGGCCCATGCGGCCACCCAAGGAGAAGCCCATGCAGCCAGCCAAGCCAAGGGAAGGGAGGGCCCATGTGGCCACCCAAGCCCACCTCCATCCCTTATGGGCCAAAAGGGAGTTCATGGCAAGCCCATGCGACTGGGAGAATAAGCATCCCCGTGCAACAACTCAAGTTGGGTCGAAAGAGCTTAAAAGGCTAAATTGAGAATTCTAGACCAATTAAGGAGATCACATGGATTTAATTAATGGGCTTGCATGACATAAGCTATAAGAGGTCCTAGTTGGACCATGTATCTATTTTAGAACTATTTTCAAGTTTTAAAATAATTTAATTTCAGATTGGCTTAGAAGCCAAAGTGGTCACTTGGGCCAACTAGAGTTTGGTTGGGCTTAGCCCATGCATGGAGGGGAGTGTCCCACATATCCATAATACTCTATGGAGGGGTGCTGCACTGTTCACCACTAATTTTGAAGAAAACTATCAGATTGCATATTGCAACGTTCTAGGGTTTGTCCAAGCCGTTGGATACCCCCTTGAAATTGTGCTTTCTGCCCTTGATTTTCTTGCTTGTTCTTGATTGAATTCCAGGGAGATCATCTCCACTTGGTCATGGTCAAGTGGATTCAACCATAGCATGTGGTTTAGTGAGTTCTTGTGTCGTAGGTTGTTGCCTTGACATCGATTGGCTTTATCGATTCGTTAGGTTTCACAGTGTATCCTAGATTTTAAGTCATGAATATTAGGCACCCTGTATCACTACCACAACGGCCGGTCTGACCATGGCTGCCAAGCCAGTCAGACCGCTAACATCACTTCGGTCAGACCACCATGCAATGGTCGGTCAGACCGCTCCACTCTGGTCATACCGTATTCAGAATGCCAACACTATCGCACCAGATCTCAGATCAAAAACTCCAAAAGGCCTCCGAAAAATAGCTATTACGAACAAAGGGTCGGTACTACCGCTCACTGGTCTAACCGCCAAGCAACATTCGGTCAGATCGATACACCAAGGCTAGTCAGACCACAAACAAAAAGTTGAAACTACAATTTCTCGAAATCAAACTCAAGCAATGAAAATAAGACATAAATAATATTAAATCTCATCACTCTCGTAGGCTTACAACCACACGGTCTTACACTCTTGAATGTTGATCCAAGCAAAAAGAAGTTAGGCCTTGGAAAAACGCTGGAGAATGAATGATATGTTGGTAGTCAACATTTGCTGCATGATATTATGTTTTGGTAAACATGATTAGATGTTTCATTGATAAACCTGTCAGAACATATGTGTGAAGTACTGCATGCATGTTGATGATTGGTTAACAAGAGTATAGTTTGTACTACAGCGTACTGTGTAGTACTTGTAGTATGTGATGATGCATGACCAGTCGGCCTAACCCTTTTGAATTAGGGCAAAAGGCCGACCATGTTGACACACTCGACCCCGGCTCGCCGACCCGTGTCATGGGCAAGGCTTTGAATAGTAGTTGGACATACTACAATATTTTTTGCTGCGTGTAAAGTTGTGTTGTAGTGTCAGTGTGTCACACCTCGCATATAACAAACCAAATACACGGACAGAAAAATGGTGGCATGTTAACAAAAACCAACAGTGTCCGCCTTATCACATGTGGTTTGCGACACGCATGAAACAAGGGGGACTCTGCTGCAGCCTGCAGCAACTCAAATGCATGTGCTGTTCACCGTGTACGATTTCATATTTTTGTAATGCTGGCCAGGCATGATATCAAGATGACTACGCGCATCTAATAAGACAGGTAAACCATACGTGAATACTCCTCCGTTCTTGTTTACATGATATTTTTAACTTTTCACGGTCTTTAATATACGATTTTGACCGTTGCTTTTTATAACTTTATACTAAGATATATTAATAAAATTATTTTTAACGATAAACTAATGATATAATTTTCATGTAGCCAATCTAGATATTTTTTTATTCTATTGGTGGTCAAGCTTTGACGATACGGATTCTAGGAAGTCAAGTAAAAAAAGAATGGAGGGAGTACTTATCAATTTTAACTATTTTATTTATTGATAAATACTTGTCACTGCACGTTTTTAAATGCATTATTTTCTATTTTTCCCGTCCCTTCTCACCACAAATGATACGGGCCATACACAATTGGATTAGTTAGTAAGAGCAATTTGGTTATATTGGCTAAAAATAAATGATTGTCTTGATAACCGTGCATTGGTCAAAACTGACTAGTCGTGATAGGAGGGAGTAAAAGGTTTCATTATGTCACAAGACATGAGCATTTTAATCAAACATATCTGAGAAGCATAAAGAAAGATAGGATCATCTTTTCTATTGCTGATTGAACAAGGTGGTTCTGTCAGCTGCTAAAGCATGCAGTACACCACCACACTGAGTATGCATGTGTGTGCGCATAGATCTGCCCTCTGGTTTGACACTGTTCAGAGGTTAAAAACTCCTTAAATGTCTTAACTCCTACGCGTAGGTACCATGCAGTCAGACTCTACAGTGCATGCATTATATCATATGTCTCCTGTCAGTGACTCGGTGATAACACACACAGAGGAGGAGATCTTTTTTTTTTACCATAGCTAGCTGTGTGCTCCAAGCAATATGAAATATGAATATATAATGCAAGGCCCTAGGGCAACACAAAGAGCAAGCATACACCAAATTCCAAGTCTTGGGCCGCGCATTTAACTCAACGACCCCCCCACTGCCTGCCCCCTCGTCATTTCTAGGGTTTCACGGCCTCTCATCGATCCCTCCCGCCCGTCATGATCACGATGGACGGCTGCGATGGCCCCCAAAGTCGATCTCTAAAACAGCGACCACAGCTGTAGGTCCGACCCTCTGCGGCCGTGTTCTTTTGTCACCGTTCATTGCTCCCTTAGCTTAATGGTTGTTGTTTAATGCCTTGTCTTTTTTTCTGTGGTTTCGCCTGTAGCCGTTCTACTGTATAGCTTTTCGTGCCCGGTGCCACTGACAGCTGGGCACCAGCGGTACTACGCTTGCGGTGTGGTCCACTTTGCCAGCGACTATGTAAGTTATGCAAACTCGTTCAAGAAATGCATGGTGAGTATTTTCTTCTGAATAATTTGGTGGCTTCAGAAATTTTTTTGTGATGGTGTGTGTAGCAGTAATCATTTCACATATCATGACCACTCGCTGGACCATGTCACCTGTGCGCTTGTGTCTATAGATACCCATGCTCCTTGGCCCATAGCTTCTTGCAAAGGATGAGATGAGAAGATGAGAGAGAGAGAGAGAGGAGGGAGGTGCATGCAAAGGATATGAAGCTATTTGTTTCTAAGTGGAATGTTGTCTGGTTCAAGGTCTTGCTTGTGATTTGAGGATGATTGTTTGCATGGTTTTTCATTTCTCTAATCTGCGGGATCTCGGACCAGGCTTCATTCCCCTTAGAGATAGCTTCAAATATGAGATCTAACCACCGTTCTTTTGAAATATCGTTGAGATTTATTTTTCATGTGATGCTTGTTTTTTGTAAGGTGTAGGTTTGGTACTTTTCCTCCCTCTTTGCTACACTTCACTGTTTTTTTTTGTGTGTTGGCAACCGAGGAAGTTCTTACACTTCACTGCATTTTTGTTTGTTTGTTTGCCGAGAACGAGGAAGTAAAGAAGATTGGTGTAATGATGGCTTGCTTTGACTCCTCTTTTCACTGTCCCTCTGGCAGGTGTTGGAAAGTTTTCATCATTACCTTTTGATTGGGAGGATCTTGGCTTTCTCTCTCCTCTCTCCCATCTCTCTTTACTTCTTTCGATTTCCTTCTTTTTTCCCTTCTCTTAAGCATGCATGAGAGATATACTGATCTTGCTAAGTTGCTAACCAAGTTGGTGCAAACTTATTTATCTGGATCTGATTACTTATTTCTCGAGCAAACATGTATCCATGCGCAAGTGTTCTTGCGTTTGTTCTTGGCGTGCACGTCTAATCATATGCGGAATCTTGATGTGTTTTAGAAGCTGTGAAGCTCATTCTCTCTTGTAGATTTTGAGTAGTTCAATCTATCTTTTGCCTTCAAGAATGTATTGAAACTTTGAAAGAGAGAGAATGAGTCAAAGAAGTAACCTGAGAAGATTATTGTACTGCTTTGGTGTTACTGTATTTTGTTTTTTAGCTAGCAAGCTTGCATGTTTGCTGAACACTCGATGCTTTGTTTGAGCAAACGCAAACTGTGCATATATGGTACTAATATACTACTACTAGATTCTTAGTTCTGTCTTTGTTTCTTCCTGTATATATGTACCCTTCTGTCCCTATGAACACATACGTACTTCATATTTTTCTGCGCTACAGTGTTCGTCCAACGTTTGATGCAATGCTAGCTCTCTCCTAGCCAGGGTTTTGGCAGATCATGATCTCACAGAAGTCCTGAAAAACCTTTTCTAATTAATTTTCAATGCCATGTTAAGTGATTCTGCATCGATCTGTGCTTCGATTATTCCTTCCTTTTCTTCAGTTTTCTTCACATCCATTGATCCTGATCACTGGCTCAAGTTGATCTCAAGACAACTTCCTATGTTACTTCTATAGAGACAAATCCAGCGACCATTTCATCTGTCATAACACCACATATTTTTGACGAAATCAGAACCAATTTATTTAAAACTATATATACCATTTACATTAACACCTTTATCATTCAAAACTGTTTTAAAAACATTTACAAAAATTATTGACAGCCCTACCAAAACCATCGGCCAGACGGCTCTGGCGAGGAAAAAGAGGAGTCACCATGCAGCATTGATGAGCCGGCCCTGTCCGCAGGCCTGCACCAATGCAAAGAAGCAGGAGACCATAAAAGCACGAATTCAATTTTAGCTAGCGCTGTGCCCTAATTTACCTCGATTCCCCTCCCCCATCCTCGAGAGGAGCACCCCGGCAACGACAAAACCACCGTTGTTCTACCCGAAAAAAATTTGTTTTAATTTCTTCTGAACAACCGAGTTACGGTCGGGTAGAATTTGACGTGGTTTTTGGTTTCACCGTTATCAATTTGGTACAAATAACTCTTAAGGGTCATGTGCTGCGAGCACTCTTTTCATGGTTTCTTCAATGGAATATATACTCCTGAAAGTCGATCGATCCAAGTTCTACCCCATATAACATCTTTTTTTTACTACAGTTTATAGCATGATTTATGACTTTTAGATCTAGTGTGAGTGTTTGTGTGAATGAATAGAAAATCGATAAGTTACTTCGAAATAACGCCAGAGAAGCCGTCCAGTTAAGCTTGTATTTTTTTTATGGAAAAAGGCTTACTTGTATTTTGAGAATATTAGGGACATTTCTACGTAGGAACAAGAACAGATGAAACGAACTGCATGCAACGCCATGAAATTTGTGCATGTGAAGTTGTTGGTTCTCTCTGAACGGATGGATGCTGCGAATAACTGGGGCACTATGCAGTAGAAATACTACCCGAAGTGGAAAGCATAACTATCCGAAGTGGAAAGTCCTGAAAAGAGAAGAAAATTAAACCACGCGTCACTCTCAATGGTAAAGTACATGGTTGAGAGATTTTGTGAAGATCTAGAATATATTTACAATGAATAATTAGCACTTTGATAGAATTGAAATTGATTTTTTTAAAAGTTTAACAAATTCATATTTCAGAGTTATTTTCAGGTAACACTACTACAAAAAGAGCCATCACAGACGGTTCAGAATTGTCATCACAAACGGTTTTCCGAACTGCCCGTATTTATGTGTCAGTGATAATCAGAGATTATCACAGACGGTTTGTGAGCTGTCTGTGATAAAGACAACACAGACGGTTTGTAATTAGAATCGTCTGTAAAGAAAACTATTACAGACGGCTCGAAACAAAAACCGTCTGTAATACTCACACATCACAGACGGTTCTAGTTACCAACCGTTTATGATTGGTAAGTATCACAGACGGTTGATATATGAAATCGTCTGTGATAGTTCTTCATAGACGGTTTATAACACAAGCTGTCTGTGATAGTTCATCCTGTACCTATGCCCTTTGAAAATAAGTAAATACAGTGGCAAATACAATAGCATATTACATTTACATTAAGATTAGAATCCACCATTACAGTATAACAAGAAAACGAATCCAACTCTTTGACATGACAAGAATATACAAGAAGCAGATATCCTAGCAGACAATAAAAGCTGGATTCATCTGATGGCGGCCGGATATCACCAGCAATGAAGAGACGACGGTAGAGTCACCTTTGTGGCATGATGGTAAGACTACACAAGACACTCTTACGACACATACGACAAGAGTGTGTTGTGCAGTCGACTGTGGTGTCACAACAGAGGCACTAGCTCATGGCGGTAGTTAGCATCGTCGAGGAACAAGCTGGATGCATCGGATGGCGGCCGGATATCACTGGCAATAGAGAGGTGGCGGTAGCGCCACCTTTGTGGCACGACGGTGAGACTGCAGAAGACACTCTTACGACACTTACGACAAGAGTGTGTTCTGCAGTCGACCGTGGTGTCACAACGGAGGCGCTAGCTCACAACGGTAGTCGGCGTCGTCGAGGAACAAGCTGGATGCATCGGATGGTGGGCGGATATCACCGGCAATAGAGAGGTGGCGGTAGCGCCACCTTTGTGGCACGACGGTGATACTAGATAAGACACGCTTACAACACTTACAACAAGAGTGTGTTATGCAGTCGACCGTGGTGTCACAACAGAGACGCTAGCTCATGGTGGTAGCCGGCGTCGTCGAGGAGAGGATGTAGGAAGCTATATAGTGAATTAACTCATCCGTGACTACCGGTGGAAAGGTAGACGGGGAGTAATTAATAAAGGCCGGGCGGTGGGAGGAACCGGTGCCTGCCATCCGATGTGGAGAGAATGGATGGGTGAGATCGAAATCCTGGGGGATACGCCACGGATCGGTGACGTGTTATTATCAGAGATGGTTTGTTATATGAACTGTATGTGATAATGTATATATCAGAGATGGTTTGTTATACAAACCATCTGTGATAGTTTCATAGACGGTTCTAATTAGAAACCGTCTGTGATAATGCGTATATCACAGACGACTTTTAAACCCAGCCGTCTGTGATAGTTTCAGAGACGGTTTTAGCCAAGAACCGTCTGAAATAATGAAAGCACAGATGGCTCCACAACAACTATCTGTGATGAGACGTCTAGTATAGTTTGTTTTGTAATAGTGTAGTTTGACCAGACCTGGGAAGACGATCAGACTGGCCTTGACCTGTTCGTCAGGATTTTGTGCCTGATGGTTTGACTGCCATAGGGGAGACGGTCTAACTGACCGGTGGTCGACGGTCTAACTGACCGGTGGTCGACCGCCATGGGGAGAGCAATTAGGCCGATGTTGGATGGTCTAACTAGCCATGGCAAGGCGATTAGACCAACTTCTCAAGGGCAGACATGTCTGGGATGTCTAGAGAGTTTCCTACAGGGAACAAACATGTCTGGGGTACTCAAGATATATCTAGGGTATTAATGAATTGGATTCTGAGTTGTATGCAGAGGCAAACCCACCAGGGGTTAGGCAGGGCTAGCGCCCCCTATCGCCGGTTGGCCCGTGGGTACTCCCGGTGGCCACCTCAAGTTCCAGCGGCTAGGCACCGAGGTGCTGGCCCGCCTCACCATGGACACAGACGCGTGTGACAAGATCGGCGGCACCGACGGCATGGTCGTCCTCCTTGCCATGTTCTTCCAGCCACGAATCACCGATGAGGCTGACGCTACACGCGTTGAGGCTGGCAAGGCTCTCATATGCTAGCCCTCGAGAGCCGCCGCAACTGAGCAGAGACTAAGGGCACCTCCGCCATCATTGACTGCCTCGTCAAGGTGCCGAGCAACGACACCATAGGCATCAGCACGGCTAGGGTCCTCACCAACCTCTGCGTGTACTCCGGCGGCAAGTGGTTCGCGCAGCTCTATGGCATCACGTCCGACGTCGGCATGGTGCTACACAACATCATACAAAAAAAGTCAAAGCTACTGTGAGGATTATGACTAGGTAAATAATCTATTGCTCTTTTGATGATTCGTTGTACTCATCGTAACCACACTGGGGACATTACCAATCTTGCTTGCTAGTCCCTTGATCTGAGATACCTTCTCCTTGGCATCTTTAGGCGCCTGACTGCTAACCGTAAGAAACACCTGTTGGAGACTTGCAAGGTTTTCCAGGCCGTAAACACCCTCCGCCATTCTGAACCTCATCTCAAGTCTCTGAAGCTCTGGCATTGCCCCCTCTAGGAAGCTCAAAGGTGGCAGCACTGGTGCCGAGAAGCGTAGAAGTTTAAGCTTTTCGAATCCCCCAGCAGGCACAAAGATCTTCCCTCCTGACTCCAGTGTATTCTTGTGAAGAATCTTGAAAACACTTGGATTTTTGTTTTCTGCATCCAGTGAAAAATGAGAGAGATAAGCTCAGGCAGCTTACCAAGAACCGGCAAAATATCTATCGTGAGTGAAGTTAACGACAGAGTCAACTTCTCAAGGTTATGCAGGTGTTCCGGCGGTGCTTGCGAAGAATTGAGAGAGCGGTCAAGGAAGCCGGTGAAACTATCGTCAATTGAAAGGAACTTGAGGGAGCAGCTGCTCAAATGCTCAATGGCAGCGAACAATAACTCGTCATCTTTCTCGTTGAAGTTTCTAAGTTTGTAAATGGAAAGTTTCTTCAGATTGGTGAGGTTCTGCAAGGCTGCAAGCGGACGCAGGACTTTCCGTAAAGCCGTAAAATCAAAAGAGCCTATAGTCCACTTGGATTGGGAATGCTGACAGGAAAATACGTTTATTTGTAAAAATGCGTTTTTTTTGAACTCTTATGGCTGTATATGAGTGCATATTTAGTCTGTTTATTTGTTCTCTACACTGCAGGTCTGTTTTATTCCGGCAAATTCTTCCTGGGCTGGAATCTTTACTATCTTGTCTGAGAAGTATTGCAGATAAAAAAGGGGGGAAAATCATGTCTCAAGTGAGTGCTTTCCAAAGCAGCATGCCTTCTAAGCAAGGTTGCAAAAACCGGAACTGGAAGAAATCTCGGTCGGCGGCCAGTAATGGTAACCGGCCAATTACTGGAAAAACTGGTAAAAAATCCGGTCATAATTTTAAAATCAAAACTTAAATTTTGAGATGTTTTGAAACCGGTAACCGAAAAAATCCGGCCAAAATTCGAAAATCAAAATTGATATAGGCCAGTTTTTTCGGTTACCGGTCTCCACGGGTAAAAACGGTAACCGGCGGTTACCGGTCGGTAACCGTTGGGATTTTGAACCCTGCTTCGAAGCAACCGAAATTAGGCTACACGATGAGTGTTTCTACACAACAAGTGAACTTTTTTATACACCAAGCATGCATAGTTCTTGCAATTTAGCTTCTAACTTATCAGAACATATTGCCGTACGACTGGCAAATTTATTTATTTTGTTGCCATAACACAATCTCTGAAAAGCCCCTAAAAATTCAAAGGATTTTTCATAAATTTTTGCTGGTTTTTGAGTGAAATTCGAAAACTTTCCTTTTTGGGAAAGTTTCCCCGCGCCGCTTTCCTTTTCTGGCCGAGCGTTTTCTCTGCTCCTCTGGCACCTTCGCTCTTTCCGCTTTCCCCAGTCCCTGGCGCCCCTCCCTCTCTCTCTCCCGCTGGCGCTGCGACCTCCCCGCCTTCTCCCTTACGCTCGCGCTGGCGCCCCACTCCCTCCCCGCCTCCTCCCAAGTGCGTGCGCCGCGCCTGCGCCCGCTCCCCGCACCGCGCTCCTGGCTTCGGACCGCCCGTGCCATCCCGCCGACCTCCGGTCCAAAGGCCGCTCCACCCCGTGTGTGCGTTGTCGCCCTCCCCGTCGCCTGGTCCCACCTGCCAGCCTCCCCCTCCTCCTCTCTTCCTCCGCGAGTTGTCGCTGCCCCTGCCGCAGCTCAGCCCCCGTCCATCGCCTTCATTGCCGCTCAGAGCCGGACGTCGCCCACGTCGTGGAGAAGACGCCCGAGCAACTCCCCGTCCTTCCTTGACCGTTGGCACCGCGCCCGTGCTTTCCCGCCCTCGGATCCCTTCCCCTCCGCTCGGGCATAAAAGCCGCTCTCCCTCTTCCGCACGTTCTCTTGGTTCCCCAACTTCCCCACCGCTCCCATTCACCTCCCACTGCTCCCAGCCACCTCCCAGAGCCGCCAATTGAACCCCCGTCGCCCCAATCGCCGTCGCCATCGTCCCCTGCGCCGGTGACCCCGCAAAGCGGATCTTCCTTCTCCTCCCTCCAGCTCTCGATTGTCTCCGCCCAGAGCTTCTCCGCTACCTTCTAATCACCATGATACTTGTCTCTGACCAGGTGGAGCACCGTGGAGCACTGCCACCGAAGCTCACCGCCGACGGAAACCACCTTCCCGTGGCCAGCTCACCCCGCCGCTCCCCAGCTTCGACCACCGCCGCCAACGTGAGCCCCTTGGTCCCCTGTCTGTGTAGCCGTCGCCGATTGGACCCTCTCGCCGCCGGTGACCCCCTCCGCCACCAAATAGCCGATGCTGTTCCTTCTCCCTCCCGCCTTCTCCACTGATCCTCTCACCTTCCAACCGCCCAAAATGGGTTTCCCTCGTCGAGACCTACCCACTGATGCCCTCCGTTGCCGCCGACGAGCCCCCTGGCGCCCAGACCGCCACCGCCACCGTATCCCTCCCCCGGGGACACTGTAGCGACCAGAGGAGGAAGACGACCTTCCACCGCGACGTGGCCCTATCCCCTCAGCCCGTTCAATCCGTTGCCGTCTAACTCAGAGCGTCGGATGGTCGCCCCTCCTCGACCGCCCGATCCTCATAATCCCGTCTCCCCGTAGCCGTCCGATTTCCCCGAACCGGTTCACCCGCCTTCCTTCTGTCCCAACCGTCCGATCGCCACCCGCGCAGATCCAAGCCACTCCCTCCCTTGCCATTTCCGCCACCCGCCAGCACCACGCGTCGGCCATCCGGGCGAGGTGGGCGCGTGCGAGCGTGGGCCGAAGCCCCGGCCTACCTCGCCTCTCCGCGCGCGCGCGCGCGTGGACCGCATGGGCCGTTCGGCCACGCGGGCTGATTCCCCGGCCGGGTCGCACTGTGGCGGTGGGCCGGCCCAGCACTGTTCAAAGCATTTTTCCCAGGCTTTAGTAATTTTCAGAAATCAGAAAAATCCAAATAAATCCTAGAAAATCACAAAAAAATCCCAAAAATTCCCAAATTTCAACACTTTGCTCCAAATAATATACTGGACCCATGTTTGGCCTCCACTTCCACAAATTCATCCCAGAAAAATTCCTAAAATTCCAAATTGAGGATTTATGCATTTTACTCCTTTTTAAATTAGTTTATTTTGCCTCGCTTGATTAGTCTCAAGCTGGATTTAATTATTTTATGTGTTTGCGATAGTTTTGGAGATCCCGGAGGTTCAAGTGCAGGCTCAGGATCCAGGTGTTTCTTCGTTCGAGCTAGCCGAGATCGTCCAGATTATCGGCAAGTCCCAAATCCTTTGATCATGTTGCAACCCATGTTATTTAATTATGTTATTATGCTATTTGCATTAAGCTAGTTCTGAAATGGTAGATCAAAATAAAATAAAATGTTTAGAAAGACATGTTATGTAGTTAAACCTACCACCGACAAATGCCCCGTTAAACTTGTAGCCATGCCTTTGTTAACCCTAGAAATAATTATCTGTTATTCTAGATAATCGTAGGTTATTATTACTATCATGCAAAGTCTTACACTAATAAGGTTGTGGCTGCGGGCCAATAGAATTTGGAAAACCCGACTCTAGGGCAGGGTGGTATGGGACACCGTGCCCTAGAGCGGAGATTGTCGACGTGCAGAATAGGGTAAGGGTTGGGGAAGGAGCCGCGAGACGGTCTTCGCCCACCTCTTACCCTAGGTTGTAAGGTCGCGGACCTGACCGGGGTTGCGAACTCCGGAGGAAATGTAAGGACCAGACCCTTACGCTGAGCAAATGACATGATGACCGCTCAACCACAGGAGTTGACTTGTCAACACTGGTTTAGTAGCTGCTCAACTCATTTGAAACTCTACAGGTGTTGAGAAGTAGGTGTTCGCGTAATTAGGTTAGGCAGGCCGTGCTACGGGTGCCTAACAACGGTAGAGTTCACTCGAAGCGGACGTGTGCTTTCTTGTGCCAGACCCGAGTGAATTCTATCGGGTAGAGCCTATATAAAGAATTGAGCAGTGAAACGACCTGGCTTTCTTAACCCGGACGCGGAAGTTAAGAAATCATGTGGGTAAAGCTGAGCAAACTCTGCAAAGTCAAAATAATGGTATTCGAACACGCCGTGCTCCCGGTTAATGGAGCTGTGTCACTTGGGTGATTCCAGCAGCGAAGCTTAAGTAGTTTTTGTACATGCTTTAACTTGATTAGTTGGTTAATTTTTCATGAAAAACTCCTGAGATCTTAAGGGAATTTTGGACACATGTAGCCCTGTAAACACCCGAAATTCCAAATCTGGCCCCCATTGCAAACAATTTCCGCATTTGGCCCCCGTCCCGAGCGCGCGTTCTCCTGGTGGTGCCGCGTGTCCGGTCGTGCGGTCCGGTACCGCACGACCGCACTGTAGCTGAGTCGTGCGGTACCAAACCGCACGTCTCGCCTGTTCTCCACTGCGACCGCATGTCTCGCGTTGCCAACCGCACGTCTCGTGTCCCAATCGCATGTCTCGTGTCCCTGACCGCACGTCTTTGTGCTGGGGTGTCTGCACATTTCTATCCTTTCGCCCTGTACTCATTTGATGGAATTAGTTGCCAGGTTGTCACGTAACAATCTAACATTGTCTATTGCAATTAATAACCCATTCATGCCTTCTTTTTTGCAATAATAACATTGACCACACGACCTTAATAACATTGACCGCATGACGCGATCTTATTCTCGGAACTTGACAGCGCGGACATGTGGTCGGGGACGCGAGACGTGCGGTCAGCAGCGCGAGACATGCGGTCACAGCGGAGAACAGGCGAGTCGTGCGGTCTGGTACCGCACGACCCAACTACAGTGCGGTCGTGCGATACCAGACCGCACGACTGGACACGCGGCACCACCAGGATAACGCGCGCTGGGGACGGGGGCCAAATGCGGATTTTTTTTGCAATGGGGGCCAGAATTTTTGCAATGGGGGCTACATGTGTCCAAAATTCATCTTGAGTAGTTTTGGGTCCGTTTTATAAAAATGTTTGCAAATAAAACTGCATCCACTCAAAATTAATAAACCAAATATACTCTCTTCCTTTGTTAATCCGTGCATATAGTAAGTTAGAGTCCCTTTGGGGCTTGCTGAGCCGGTTGTTTGGCTCATGGCTTACTTAATCCACTCTTTAGAGGATCAAGACAAAGGTGAAGGTTTCCCCGTCAAGGACGCCCCTGAGGATCGCTTCTTCGACGAGGACCCGTGGTTTTAGGTCTTGGCCGCGCTCAAGCGGATTCTGGAGTTTTTGTGATGTAAGTATACTTTGGGCTTGCACGCCCCGCTGTCGAAAACTGGATGTTAATTCTTATGTGAATTATATGCTGGACTTTTGTTGTAAGCATGCAATGGTATATACTCTTGCGCGGCACTTCGTAACTGTTCATGCGTGAATAGTTGTGGAATGCCGTGTCCGTACGCGCCCCTGGAAACGGGGGCGTTACAATCTCAATGTCTCGGACAACGCGACGTTGCCACGTATGAACAATGTTGACACTATGACCTCAACGCAGGTGGCCATAAACTGGTGCATTTGCAAAGGTACAAATCATATTCCCGGTGTAAAATCAGTCAGACACATCGAGGACAACTAAGGTGCACTCGGCTGGAAGCTGAGCCCTGCTGAAATTTCAGAGCTCGAAGCTGCAGCAATGGAATCTCTGAAGAATATGATCCAGAACATATTCCAAACTGCATGAGCGTTTGCAGTAATACCAATTCCAAACATGACAGCAACTTGAAATACGAGTAGCGAGATCATTTCTTTGCCTAATTCAGACTCGAGTCACTGTAAATCCTGGCTAGTTTTGCAGTGTCCGGTTGTCTAGAGCACAGCTGTATGTTGAAGCGAGGTTTCAGTGTTCAGACTTCAGACTTGGGCTCACTATGTAGTATGTAGGCTATAGTACACGAAAGTGAAAGAAAGAACACGCGATGATATACACGGGCAAACTACACCAACTTACTCCAATACATTTCCAGGTTCCCCAGAGACTAAGCAGCTTAACATTGCCATCCGTATGATCCGGAGGGATCAGATGCTTAGCTGCTAGTACATGCACCATCAACGCTGCCACTGTGGCACACTTAGCTTACGAGCGCGCGTACACGAGACAAGGACGACTCAGCACAAGATCGATCCATGCATGTATCGCATGGCAACGCGCGAGCGCGCTAGCTCGTCAGACGTTGCAGTACTTGCCGGCAGCGTCGCGGTCGGCCTTCTGCATGAGCGCGAGAGCGCGCTCCAACTGTGCCCAGCGCTGCTCGAGCGTGCCGTTGTAGCCGACGGACATGCGGACGAGGCCAGGGGAGATGCCGGCGCGGGCGCGGTCCTCGGGCGGCATCTCGCTGCTGGTGCTGCTCCAGGAGCAGGACATGAGCGTCTCGTAGTAGCCGAGGCTGACGGCCATGAGGCCGAACTGGGTGGTGTTCTGCAGGTGGTGCATGAGGCGGTTGGCGCGCTCCTCGGTGCCCATGTCGACGCAGAGCATGCCGCCGAAGCCGTACCCGGGGTTGCCCATGGCGGCGAGGCGCGCGTGGTGCTGGTGGTCGGGGAGGCCCGGGTACGTGACGCTCAGGCCCAGGCGCCGCATGCGCGCGGCGTACTCGGCGGCGCGCCGCGACTGCTCCTGCATCCGCAGCTGCAGGTGCGGCAGCCGCTCCGACAGCTCGAACGCCACCTTGGCGTTCATCGTCGGCCCCAGCAGCATCAGCGCGCCGTCCTGCAGGTCCATCATCGCGCTCACCAGGCTCGCCGGCCCGCAGATCGCACCTGAAACACAAAAATAATTGCCCACAATTTAATTAGCACGTACAAACATATATATACACAGATACGTTTTGAATGGGCCGTAAAAAGATACCGAGCCATGTCATGATCACTGTATGGTTTCCTAATTAGTAGTGCTCCACGAATCCACTAGTGGTAGTTTAGTCGTGATTCTTGTTGAATCGACTGGACCGGTAGCATCTTTTCCCGTCTGACGACGGCAAGCCTCCTCCTTTTCTTTCAGTCCCCAAAGCTTTGGGCACGCCATTACATGCCACGACGGCCCCAGCTTGACTGGAACGTAACACACGACAAAACGACACGATGTACGTAGCATTTGTTCGATCCTAGCTAGAAATAATACGTGTTTCTTTCTTATGAGCTAGCTCTAAGCATATTATTTTATATTTTAATAGAAGAGAGAGAAAAGCTATCTCTTGATCAAGAGTTAGTCTCATACATACATTCCAAGATTATGTGAGAGTGTCATGTCATGTGAGACTATTTATGTTATGAGCTATGTGCTAAAAGTTAGTACTATTGAAGAATTTATCTTAGAGCTAGTAACTAGCTCACATATTGTTTGAAATGCTCTGCAAGTGTTAAAGTGCGTGTTCATACGTGCATGGACATGGAACACTCTAGGCGTCTGGAACGCTCGTTCCTCTGAAAATTCCAACGAACATGAAGGAGCGGGTCGAGTCGGGATAGCATACTTACCGGCGATGATGTCGGCGCCGCCGCTGATGAATTTGGACACGCTGTGGACGACGACGTCGGCGCCGAGCCGCGCGGGCGAGACGACCATGGGGGTGAACGTGTTGTCCACCACCAGCTTGGCCCCGGCCTCGCGCGCCACCCGCGCCAGCATCGGGATGTCCGCGACCGCCAGCGTCGGGTTCGACATCGTCTCCGCGTACACCACCCGCGTCTCCCCGGGCCGCACCGCTGCGCGCACGGCCGCCTCGTCGTCCGCGTCCACGAACGTCGCGCGCACGCCGGACGCGCGGGGCAGGAACCGAGACAGCAGCGCGTGGGTGCCGCCGTACAGGCACCGCGACGCCACCACGTGGCCGCCGGCGCCCACCAGCTGCATGAGCACGGACGAGATCGCCGACATGCCCGAGGCCGTGCAGTACGCGGACTCGGTGCCCTCGAGCGCGGCCATCTGGCGCCCGAGCGCCAGCACCGTGGGGTTGAAGTGGCGGCTGTAGATGTACAGGTCGCCGCGGTCGGGGCCCAGCTCCCCGGCGAAGAGCTGGCGCATGGTGTCCGGCTCCATCACCGTGAACGTCGCCGACGCCTCGATGGACATGTTCACGCCGCCGTGCTCGCCGAACTCGTGACGCGCCGCGGCCAGAGCAGCCGCCGGGTCGGCCTCCCGGCGGAGCGCCTTCGGCTTCTCGTCCGCGTTGCCGTTGTCGTCGCCTAAGCCGTTGTTCTGGGGCGGGGAGCGCTTGAGGGTGACGAGCTCGGAGGCGGCCATTACGTGGGCCATTGGGGTGGCTGTCTCAGAAAGAGTGGGATATATCGGAGAGCGGTGCGGGGAGGGGAACATGGGACGATGGCAATTTATAGGCGAGGACAGGATCTTCTGTGGCCGGGAGATGGGCGTTCATGTGACGTGGGTGGCTGTGAACCGTACGCGTGGACAAACGGACGGCGGATGGGACGGCGGAATGAACTGGGGCCTTTTTCACGGCCAGGGGAGAAGGGACAAATCTTCCCAGTTTTGTCGGTAAATTGTTACTTCAATATCAAATTAACGGCAAGTGTAACATTCAGCATTTACGTGGAAACAGCTCAAGTACTACTTAAAATTCTTACTGCGGCCTAATTCTCTCTTAGGTGCTGCTTGACTGTGATGAAATAAACTGATTTATAACTAAAATTATATTATAACTGACTAAAATTACACTATAACTGATAGTGACTTATTTGACGTAACTAGATTTAAAAAAATTAAAAATAAAAAACATATTAGCCCATCATAACAATACAAACGAATACGAAAAAAGAATCAGCAAAAAATTAAAAAAACAAAAAGTCAAAAAAATAAAATTTAAAAGTAATATAAAATAAACCAGAAACTCAAGTTAAAATGAGCGGCCCTTAATTTAGTCTGTTGATCCGGACATAGCCGTCCTTGTGGTTAGTTACAACTTGCATTTCTATCATGTGCTCCTATTTACATAGAGCTGTCAGTTGTCACCAACTCATGGCCAATTTATCACCAATTTGGAGAACTGTTTTTTTCCTAAAGAAAACCATTCTCTATCCCATAATATGACTTCTCATTCTTAAGAAACATCATCGTATAATATAAATCTATTGTGGAGACTAAATATATAGTTATTATAATATTATTTCTACCATATATTCCTAATTTAGTATTGAGAAATGAGTGAGTAATTGTAATATGTCATTTAATAGGGGTATGTATATTTCAATGGTATTAACTTTTTGTTAAATTTAATGTCTCTTTGATCTGCGTGTATGGTATACTTTGGATTTGTATTGCGCGAAGAAGGGAATGTAACAAGCTTGAATCGGACTGAGAGTCATCGACTTTTATCATACTAGCAAGGTGTGATTAATTTATGCTAGCTATGCACATGCTTACCCGTTGGCTAATTGCCGGCAAGTGTTTATTGGTACGTTATTAACAGCATGTCGACCAATTTAACCGGCAGGCCGTAGTGAATGTACGCATGTATGAGTATGAATCTGGCCGTGAACCAAATCTGGCAGCAAAAGGAAGCATCCGAGAGTCAAGCTGAATTCGGATGTTTGTATCTGCCTCTGGACTGACCACTTGTTGTAGATATAGGTGATCCATCACTTTGTGACAAGTGTTTTGACCAACCCATGGATCAAGAAGGCGAAATTGTGTTGAACTTCACCTTCCAAATATATCGGCATGCTGGACTGGGTGTAGTCACCTCACCATGGACTTTTCTTTTTCTTTTTAAACTAGCACAGCTAGATATATTTGTTATGAACCTTTTAATATGACGCTGAAATAGAGTACCATGGTGTCTGGACACTAAACCTCTCTATCTTTATATTGCTTTTAGATACGTACAAGTGCAATGATATATAATATATCAGATAAACCCGTTAACATTCATTAATTCAAAAAAGCATCGATTTAGAAAGTAAGTCATTAATTTAGCATGATGAATCAATTATGGATGGAAAGTCTCAATTGTGGAGCCTGGACACTATGGTGCACCTGTTATTTATAATACACACACACACACGAGGTAGCACTATTCAGCGCCTGCGCGCATGCTATGCTCAGGTCTTGCTGGTTGGCTTTCTGGTGCAAGCACATGAAGTTACTTACTTACAACTGGTATAAAAAACATGAATTTCGCAGCGTCGAAACATATTCAACATTGATCTTGTTTTATTAAGCTCATAATTTCACAATGACGTAAACAAATCGCAGATCGGATTTTCCATGAAAGAGTTATTGTATTTTTTAGCTTATAAACAAAATAAAAAAGTCCCAATATGCCACTTAAATAAAAATGTTATACTTTTTTTTATCATTTTTGGTATATTAAAATACTAATTATAAGATACTCCAATAAGATTTGATTGAAAAAATTATATCAGAACACTTTATTTTTGCTATATACACTTTTTCGTACATAAAAAGGACTATATATAAATTATGCTATAAAAAATAGATTTTTATGAAAATTTTTATAGAACTCATTTTGGAGTATATTATAATCACTATTATAATGTGCTCAAATAGATAAAATAGTATAACAATATCATTAAAACAGTATATAAGAAGTGAGAGTACGTACTCGTAGGAGTATTGATTTCTACGTGTGTGTATTTGGATTTCTAAGATAAACATTCAAACCACGACCAAAAAAACAAGAACAGATCCTGTCTCACTAGAACCGCAAAGCAGCTTATCGCTGTACCGCAGCCCCTGCTAACCGACGAGCGTAGATCTTTCTTTTGCTTCGTCGTCCTCCCATGCGCATCTTGGAAAACCCAGCGTCGTGGATTGCCACTGGGATGGATGGGATGGATTCCTCCCGGATTGCTACTGCCACTCGAGGGCAGGCTCCACGTGTTTTCATCCCTACGAAGGCGACGCGCACTTCGCTTGCCTCGCCGAGTTCCAACGTTTCAGGGCGCGTCGTCCGTGTCATCTCCACGCATGCCGTCCCAGCCGCAGCCAGTAATCAAATCTGGTTACTCGCTCCGGAATAAAACATCATAGATACTCGCTCTGGAACAACCAGAGTGGGTTCTTTTAAGCCAGTCTCAGTGGAGATTTCATATCCTAGTTTTCAACACATCTATTTTTTGAAAACAGTGTATAAGAGTTTCATCCCCATGAAACTCTCTCTACTCCTATGAAACTTTTATCATCTCTCTCTTCATCAATACAGTGCCATGTCAACGTATTTAATGCCCATGAAACTCCATGAAACCCCCACTGAGACTGGCGAGTCATAGCTTAAGATTTATGACTTAAATATTTGAATTTTGTCTGTTGTGAGAGACATGTAATTTTGGTCGGTACAGCTAAACTCAGTACATTTTTATTATAAGTTTTCTATTGATACCGCTTTAAAAAACACATCGTTTAAAAATTAATTACTGTAAACAGTATAAATATAAATCAAAATCTAAAAGAATTCGGACCAAATCATCAGCCGGAGCTGAAAAGAGTGTGCACCTTTTCTCACTTCTCACAAATTTCCGCGGGGCTTATCTGAAAGGCCAGTCGCACGGAGGCAGATATAGATACTAAACAAATAGCTAGGCGTGTTGCATGGGCTGCGATGTAATGCTGCGTGATTAACAAATACCGGTGCCTGCTTCCCGACAAAGTTGATCACATGTATCATATCTGCCAATGAAGGCGTGCTTTTCGTGCCATTGTTCACGACATATGATGGTCTATGATGGATTGACGATAGCGTTTAGGCAGTCTTAATTAAACTTCAAAGAGATATCTCTGCAATCTCATAGCCAGATTTGGACGGACGAAAAAAATTGGACCGAAAGAGTGCAATGTGTTGTGCATGCAAGCCAACAATTCTAGTTTAGGGAACGGTAGTTCTAGTCATGCATATCGATCTACGTTTCTGGGCATGCTTTTCTTGTCCTGATTTCTGAATGCAATTGAGAGAATTTTATCGTTTCACTGTTGCATCCGTCGAGGAAGGGAATGAGGGTTCCTTCCTTCCTGACAAGGGCTGCATCGTCTCTATCGATTCGAGCTTCTGAGCCTGCTGCCACTTGTATCTCGTCTACGTACATTCCTACTGTGTTCTAAGCAGTTTGGATGGAATGGACTTGGCATGGTTCGATCCTTCACTCCCTTTCGAGGATTCCAGATCAACGCCAGATGTATGACTAGTAAAAAGCGGCGTCCGATGAGATGAGCCAATTAAGGGCGTCTCCAACAGATGGCTATTTAGTTAGCTAGATCTGATGTGGCAAGGAAAAAGTAGGAGAGAGAGTAGTCACTAGCGACGAGCAAATAGCTGATCTATTTCACGTAGTTCAAGAACATGAGAGAGGAGCATGTGGGTCCAACAGTATAAAATAGTCTTTGCTTTTGTCTCTCACCTCCACGTCAGCTGACTATATAGCTAGTACTAGCTATTACCATTACGGACACCCTAGCCGATGATTCAATCTAATTTCAAGGCATATTCGCTTTCTTGAAAATAGCCAATCAGCTTGCTTTCGTGGGAACGACGGTGAACATGGAGCTGCTGAGTAGAGCATATGCTTATCAAATAAACGACGACGGTACAAGGGCAGCACCAAGCAGTTGTTGAATATATACTAGCACATATTAAAAAAATTTATCACATAAATTAAAAAGTCACACACGTCTAGGGATGGAATACCGTGTGTCGATGTGCTAGCATGCACCAGCGCGCACAGCAGAGGTTCAGAGAGGTGGCAGCTAGGGTTCCGATGGGTGTGTCTCGTGTACCCCTCAGCCCCGCATCTCTCTTAATATATAGCCTTCAATCGGACCCTTATCCGATATGATTAGATATCATATGCAATTTGGAAAGCTCCTGACTGAATCTTTATCCAATAAGAGTAGAGATCGTATCCCACTCGGAGAACCTCCAACCAGATCCAATACAAGTAAAGATCGTATCCCACTCGAAGTCTATCATCCTGACCCTTATCGTTCCAACCCGTTAAGTGTGTGACCTTGTAGATTCATGTATACTCGTCTATGGGCCGAAAACTCTTTTTCGGTCCATAAATCGGTAGCGGTTCCTAGCAAGCCATAACGACTCCCAATTATATAAAGATCATATTGGACGAACCTATATAGTGCTTATGTACCGATTCCTTTACCTCATGATATCAGATCGAACTCAAAGCGAGAAGCGTGCCATTCTATGATAATTCAATCCTTTACTTGAATCTGTAATGGATTACTCAGTTGTGATTGGCTCCTCAAGCACATTCAGCGTGGCTGTGCACTTCCTTAATCCAACCACATTGATGGGGCCTAAAGATATCTCTCCCGTTATATAAGAGGGGCAAATTTTATCTTGATCGTTCACATTCTTCCGTGTGTTTTATAGTAAACCCAAAAGCTACCTATATGACTACCCAGTTACAGAGTAATATTTGACAATCTCTAAGTAAACTATTACACATGTAGAAAACTATGACAATCTCAGGTCTAAGGATCCTATATGCACTATGTATGAAACCAACTGATGACACTTAAGAATATAACAATTTCTGCATTGTCTCATGTAGGTCAATCTAACACCATATTCTCTAACATATATATACATTATTGATATGATATCCTTATATTTATGATCCGTGAAACAAGATCATCAATCAATATGTGTGTTGTTCTATAAATCATAATTGCTCCACATAATGATGTAAGATCATAGATAATTTAGAATAACATCAAAACATGAATAAAGAACTCCACAAACAAGTCATAGTTATGATCAATATGAAAGATATTTATTTAAGAGACAAAATAACATATTATTCAAAAGATCATAAAATAAGAGTAATATAATCATCTTCTTGATCGTCTTTAGGACATATCACTAACGAAATATCGGATCTTAATCTTTTTTTTTGGGCCGATTCTTATGTTGTTCCTGTCATTTCAGCCAAAGTTTCATCCCAAATAGTTGTATTACTCATGTCTTTTTACCACAAGGATATAAAGAGCCCACGATATTTTGCACGCCAGCTACGACTATTAGTAGACTAAAGAAAGAAAATGCCTCCTCATCACATCATATCACCCTGTTAATTAAAATACTGGTCCTATGGCTCTACATAGAAATACAATTCTCGACATATGTACGTTCTACCGATGAAAGTTGTGCAAATTAACGTGCCCAATGCTCTAATATCCGCCCTTCTGTTCCATGTGCTGGAGGGGTACAATGCTGATGAGGCTTTCATCACGAAACAATAACTTGAGGTACCTTTCAACACCAACAGAGCAAACAACCGTGATGTACGTGCAAAATTATCATATTGGCTCTAGCATTCGTGTGCCACAAAACCTAAAGATTGCCCAAAATTCTCAAGCATTTGCTGTAAATTATGTGTTTTTTGTGAGGATGTAATTTTTGTTGTTGATAACAAAATGTTGATGAAATTACAGATGTAAGGACAGAGAATAATAGGCCAGACTAGAAGCTTAGAATAGGAAGATGGTAACGTATCTGGTGCCAAGAGGTAATCGGTGGACATATGCGCATACATGATCTCAGCCATCCGATTCAATATTGGCCGTCCAGATCAGGAGGGCACTTCCACCTCCCCCACCTACGCACACTTTGTGAAACCCCCCGCTCGCACCCCAAATCTTATGAAAACCCCCCAGGTGCTATCCTCCCCAAATCAAATCACCACATGCACGCACGCTCCTCCTCCTTCCCTATTCGACGCTAGGGTTAGGGGAGGGCATGCCGCCCATCCCAGCCCTACTTCCGTGACCCTCCAGCGCTTGGTCGTCTCCTCTCTGTCGTGTCACGCTGGATCCACCATCGCCACTGAATCTCACGCCTCCTCCCTCTGCGTCATCCTCTATCCAGTGTCGTCGCTCCCATCCAGTCATGCCACATCCTCTCGGCTACCCCCGACAGCGACTAGGGTTATGGTAGGGGTGCCACATCTTCTCCTCATTAACACCCCTGCCCACTGATAATCTGCCTCCCCTCCCTGGTGTCACGCTACCGACACATTAGCCCTGTCGACCCCCTACTCCCAAAACCCCATTGTCCCCATCGACTCACATTGGGTCAAGTGGATGGTGACTTCGTGGACAACAACTTCATGCTGCACAACTCTGGTTTCTAAATTTGGAAATTTTTCTCTTGGCTAAGGAATTGCAGTGATTTTTGTAGTTCATTTTGGATTCAGACCAAGATCATCTCAACCCAGGATTTGTAGTTGATGCGCCACTCCCAGCTTTTGCTTTGTGTTGAGAATATGTACTATCTTGAATTGTGTAATTTTGAATACGATGAGAAAGTTTTTATGTATAATGTCTCACTAGATGTGTTCAAACTATCTGAAATTTCTTTTGTTTTGTGAATGGAAGCAAAGACCTGTGTATGGCTTGTTTGATGGAAATGAATGAAATGAGTTTTAGATGATGTATGTGTGTATGACTCGAAGCAAATTGTTATGCTGCATATCTCGGCGTGATGTATGTGTGTATGAATGCAATAAGTTTCACATTTTTGCTGCACTGTAGGTGGAATTAGTTTGGTTTTTTCTTCCCATGTGGATAAAGCAATGCTACAGTATCAAGCTTTAGCTCAATTCAATTCGCTACAAAAAAAAGTTGCTCAGTTTCATATTAGCAATGTGCAATCTGCAATATATATAGTTACTTGCTTGCTGTGAAGATGGTTGGCATTTGGTAACAGAAAGCAGTAGTATTTTCAGTAGCACTCCAAGCCAATCTGAGTGTATCAAGTGCACAAACAAAGCATTTCAGAGGTATTCCAAGCAAGCAATAGTGTCAGGCCTCAAATCACTTGGCATGCAGTTCATTCATGCATTGCCTAGCTGAAATAGCATTAAGCCTCATGACCTGAAAGCAAAAAATGTCCTCACAACTGAACTAAAGCATATATTACTTAGACAACATTTTTTGAACCTGAATTTGCATGTTCAATTCTCACAGATAACTATATATATATATATATATATATATATGCATTACAATTTACAACTGATCATATATGCATTACAATCTGTCCAAACACACATCAGAACATAACCATATGCATTACAAATTCGTGGTACAGTAAGTACTACAACTGCATCTTTGCACAACAACGAGGTAGGGGAGGAAGTTGAGGCTGTTGATGTTGTGGTGTTAGCAGTGTCCGTAGGCAAACCAGAGGTGTACGAAATGATGCAATCTACCAAGCCGCACCAAAGCAACTCATTGTTGTACACCACCTCCTTGCTGCTATAATCCCAATGCAGTCATGGGGGCCACCGACAATGCTAGGCGTCCTTTCGTGAATACATTGCAAACCGTAAGTAACAGAATCTCTGTCGCATTGGGGAGATATGCCATGTTGATTGGGGAGAAGGGCAACATAGAGTAGCCTGATTTAGGGATTGAGTCATCAGAGGGTAGAGCAAAATTAGGGGTCAAAACCCTTAGCTAGCATTATCTGGTTTTCCCTTTGCTCAGCTAACGATAGCAAATGCTAGCATTGTTGTAAATGCATCAAGGTGCATCAGCTGAATGGGTAATAAACTAATCATACCACCCTGTGTATAGCTAACAATAAACGATGTAGGTGTGGGATGAAGAGACTAAAAGTAGTGCAACATAATGGGAAAAATACTCACCATGAAGGAGCACCGTTAAGCATCAGCACCATGCACCCCCAAACTAAAACAATTTAGTGGAGAAGCTAAGGGTATAAAGTAATCATAAAAAATATCTTAAATCAGACTACATAGGTTGGACATGGTGATGATGGTCTCATTGATGCTAAGAGGACGCATTGGGGAGGAACAAGAGGAGACCAAGGAGAGGACGGTGCGGGGCTCTCTTGCTGCCTTTTCCCTATCGGTGCCATCATAACTGACTGTCGCAACCCCGTCTACCGTCATACCCTTCCCCACTATCACCGACCACTGTAGCCCCTGCATAAGGGATAGATTGGTCAGTGCTAGTGGCAAAGTGGAGCAGGCGAGGGCGAGCAGAGGTGTCGAGGGTGAGGGAGGAAGAGGAAGCGGTGGGTGCAAATGCGGTGTGGGGCTTGAGGTGGCCTTAGCCCTTAGGTTTCAATGGAGAAGGCAGCCCTCAACTGATCTAGACCGCTCGTCTGCTGATCCCACGATCCCACGCCTAAGCAAGCGCTCTAGCTTGGCCTAGCGATCAACCCTAGCAAAGGTGTAGACCGGCGACCGAGTGGCATTGCGACCAGCCCACATGGCCAAAAGACTGGCCGATCGGCTGGAGGCTACGCTCTCTCACACAACAGATGAAACGGGACTACATAGCACTTGATAATAGGAAGACTTAACGTACGGAAGCTCATAAACTCTCCAAACTCACGCACCTTAGGTGTAGGGAAGATACCGGTCCGCTTTATAAAAAGGTTGTCAATTCGTCGCTGTTTTGCAATTATGACTAATGTGTATAAGGGCGTGACTATGTTCCACCTATGCACGCGACTACATTTCTGTGCACACACCCATATTTAGCAAAACGACAAGGATGTGAATATCTTGCTCTCTTTTCTCACCATGACATTGCTTTGTTATATATAGATCAGAAAATGTTTAAAAAAGATTAGAATTAGATAATTTGAAAAACAAGTTAGAATAACTTAGAGTCAAATCTATACAATTTCTAAAGCAAATCTAAGAGCAATTGAGAGCAAGTTGGTGCAAATTTTGGGGAGCAAGATGATGCATATTTAGGAGCAAATCCGTACAAACGTGCGTAAATTCACTATCAAAATTACAGAGCAATTGGGGAGAAAAAGTATGTTAATTTAAGAAGCAGATTAGTACAAATTTAGGAGCAAATCTGCTCAAATATGTGCAATTTCAAAATCAAATCAAATAGCAACTCAGGAGCAGAATAGTACAAATTTAGGAGCAAAGTAGTATAAACATATAGCATATATAATGATTGTACTGCATCCTAGTAGCAAAGTAGAATGCTTTTCCTACAATGTATGGAAGTAGCAAAGTAGTCCCACAGTAACATTTTTCACTTGACATCTTCAGACATCACGAACCCGATATGTATAGCATACATAATACTTAATTTGAAATAATTTGAAATGGTGCAAGTACATGTACTACTACCTATCTTTACATAACGAAAACGAGGGTGCAAATAAGGAAATCAATGATAAAAAAAACTCAATAGTCAAAAAGGTGCCTCATGACGTGTAAAAGAGGAAGGGTGGGAAGCTCCCATCAAGCCAACTCTAACCATGCTACCACTTGTGTAGCCTGGAACCCGTGAAGGCCCCCGAGACTTGCTCATTGTTGGCCACCTGCAGCCACAGGGTGACATAAAATCGACGGATGCATCATGCATCTCTTATTGTGGCGATTCTCATCTCTGGCTTGCTCTAGTTTCGATGGCTCGCTGAGACGTGCGCGCCGACGAACCAAAGAGCGTACGCACGAAAATAGGGATTGTGAAAGTGATTAGTCCGGAAGCTTTTCAGGCACCGTACGTAACTTGTCGGGGCCTAGTCCGGGAGCCTTCAAGGCACCATAACTTGCTGGGGAAACGCACTGTTCATACCGGTAAAATAGATACTTCCCCCCTGCAGGAGCTTAGTTAGGAGTAATTGCGTGCACCAGATTGAAAGAGCAGTATGGTAGCACTGCCAATTTAGTTGTTCAACCAGACAACCACTCAACTTGGGCCACCCATGCACAGCATTTTTTTTTTTGGAGAAAAAAGCTTGCTCAACATCTTGCTTGTAGAGATGTATATTTAAAAACTCCTAGCGTATATGAGGAACGCACATATGTGTATGCGTATGATGTAAATGATGTGCGTGGGCTATGTAACTATTTTGTATCCTTGAGAAAAGCATCTTGCTTGTACGTTCTTGTATAACGAAGACTTTCCTCGATTATTCACGTAGCAATCGTGTTAATAGAAGCAAACTCGATCACAAAGTAAAAAAGATACATGCATCCTCACGCAGTCACGCATGAGATCGAAGCGCCACGTACTCGTGCATGGCGGCATGCGTGTACGCTACAGATCACTCACCCACCCCCGCACCACAACACAAACCATGCACGCGCGTCGCACGTTCACGTACGTACGTACGTCCCGCGCCGCGGCGTCACGGAGCACGGTGCGCGTGCAGCTGAACGGCGAATCACTTGTTCGCGGCGGCGCCCGGCGCCTCCTCCTCCTCCTCCTCGGCGAACGCGGCGGCCGGGAAGGAGCGGCCGATCCCGACGTTGGACTTGAAGTAGATCTTGTCGCGCGCGTCGCCGCCGTCGAGGCTCATCTCGACGATGGGCACCCACAGCATCATCTGCTTGCTCTTGACCCCCGTCATCCGCTTCATCCGCCCCTCCTCCACGTACGCCGTCACCTCGGCGTCGTACCGCACCCGCGTGCCCGTGGCCCGGAAGTAGTGCTCGTACGGCTGCTTCTGCTTCATCCACACGAACCCCGTCTCCCGCACCAGCCCGCACTCGTCCAGCCCGCGCAGCGGCATCACGCCCCCCGGGAACCCCAGCGACTTGAGGAGCTCCTTGGAGTGGTTGTAGCACTCCTCCGCGCCGGTGATGATCTCCGCGCCCTCGCGCTGCTTGTTGCCGCCCGCCGCCGCCGTCGCCGTGGTCGCCGACACGGTGAGGGAGCTCATCGCCGCCGCCGTCGTACCTAGGTGGATTGGAAACTCAGAACTGACCGATCACTCGGTCGATCTGGCCGGCTCTGCTTGTTCAAGGGAGCTGTTGCTTGTTTGGATGCGTTGTACGTTTGTATGGTGCGATATGATGCAGGTGAGGTTTGCATGGACGGTGGTTTATAGGGACGGGTCGTGGGGTGGTGGGAGTGAGTAGGTGAGGAGTCGTTGAGCTAACGGTAATTGAGGCTTTGGTTAGCTCACCAAGCGGGCAAGAATGTTCAGTTTCAGCAGCGGTGTAGCTTGTGTTTGGTGCCGATTGGGTTCACCTAAACGCCTATCTAACCCGCCCGTTTATTCGCCTCCCTCGGAAGTTCAATTGACTATTAGGATTCTGAATCTCTACACACTACCATGGCCAAAGTTTTATTTTTTAAAAAAAAATCATCGAATTAGGATTGCTAATCTGTCCTTTCAGAAATAGTATTGAGAATCACTGCAGAATTAGTAGTAACCGTGTCACATAGAGACCTGATGTTTCATTGGGCTCGAGTCCACCCCCCCTGTGCTGAGGTACTTTCATTGTTTTTCTTTCTTTCATTGTTTTTCTTTCTCCCTTTTGTTTCTCCTCCATTTATGTATGAATATGGATACACAAAACTATGTTTATCTCAATTTAGGTTAGTTCTCTTCAGTTTTTAATAAAAGGAAATTTAGGTGGATCAGGTACTGGCGGGAATGGTCACGCTGGGTGAGGGTCAATCTCGACCTGAAGTGGACCGACCTGAGCCCATACTCGATTTGACGAGCGCCCAATAGAACATCCAAGCCCAAAGGAACATACTCGATTTCCTTCTACTATTTGAAATATTTACCTGCCGTGCAGTTTGGAAGCCCATTGCTTAAGGCTGATGCTTGTTTATTTTTTTAGATAACGGAATAACAATATTTCAACTTTGATCATTCAACGCGAATGACTACAATCGTTTAGACCAAAACAAAAACTCAGACCACACTCCACCAAACGGTGATACAAAACCTCCTAAGCCCAGAACAAAAGTCTAAAGGACTTAATCCTTTAATCTAAAACAAGTGCTCCACCCAAACTTGCTGAAAATCTTCATCACCACTCTCTCAAGTCTTTTGCATCCTATTATGAGAGCACTTTCTCTTTTCCTCTTTAGACAGTTGCGACCAGCACCTGATCCAGTAAGTCCCCCTGAAAACAACATGCACAAAGGAGTTAGTGGTGATCTTTTTGAAAACGGCATCATTTCTATTCAACCACAGGGCCCAGCAAAAAACTGCTATACCCACTAGAATCTGGTTTCTAAGCTTTAAAGGAAAACTTCTAAGCCAAGAACCAAACAACATTCCAACATTAGTAGGTGGTTGAAATCCAAAACTAATGACTACCACATTCCAAAAAGCCCGCGCCACATGGCAATCGAAAAAAAGATGCTGAATGCTCTCATTAGAGGGACAAAAACAACATTTGATACTTCCTTGTCACTGTCTCTTTGCAAGATTATCTTTTGTTAAAATAACTCCTTTCTTCAAAAACCAAAGGAACACTTTGATTTTGAGCGGTATCTTTGCTTTCCAGAATAAATTCTTTTCCGGACTGCTTTCTCTTACCATGAGATCTCTATACAAGGAACGGGCAGAAAAAGAACCACTTTTATGCAAGTTCCACACTAGAACATCTTCTTGCTTATTTAGAGATACTCGCATTATCAAACGCATCAACTTAAACCACGCCGCCCGCTTATCACCTACCAATGCTCTTCTAAAAGAAACATTTAGCGGTATTGTACTAAGAACTTGTGCAACTGTCACATTCTTCTTTCTAACAATTCTATACAAATCAGGGAATCTCGTCATTAGCGCCTCCTTCCCAATCCAAATATCCTCCCAAAATCTCGATTGTTGTCCATTATTAACCTTGAAACTACTCCTGTTAAGACCACTTCAAAAATGAGAGTCCCCTGGTTGCTTAACCATTTGTGATAAGGCCATGCCTTTCAAATATTTTCTCTTAAGCATGCTCTGCCAGAGGCCATCCTCGTTCAACAACTTAAACAGCCACTTACGTAACAAACAACAATTCTGCATTTCAAGGTTTAGAATACCCAAACCCTCCACACCTTTTGGCTGACTAAGGATACCCCATCTAGTCAATCTGTATTTCTTTTTATTCCTATCATTTTGCCAAAAAAATCTGGATCGATAATAATCTAATTTCTTAAGAGGGTACTAAGGATGCTTGTTTATTTAGAGGGTACTAAGGATGCTTGTTTATTTAGAGGGTACTAAATTGAATTAGGCAAACTTAAAGCAGTAATTACTTGATTAGGTCACGTATGTTAGGAAGATTTTAAATCTAATGCATCCAAGCGAGGGGACCATATAAATTTAATGACCACCGGTGCAATTTCCTCGTGAAAATTTATATAGGTGAAAATACATTACCGTCTATAGCTGTGGGTATGACCAACGGTTGCGAGGCGGATAGACTTTTTGGCACTTTTGACGTCATTTGACCTTGTATTTACAAAAATAACAGTCATCATGCCAAATTAACAAAAATATCGTTTCTACCGTATGGTGGCCGTACGACAGCTCCCGGGGCCAAAAATTACAAAATTTTATGTGTAGCTCCCGACACAGCGTACTTGATTGTGTAATTTTTTGTAATTCTATCCATCCTAAATTTCACTGAAGAATTCATTTAAGATGACTGTTCGTAGGAATTTTTTATGTAGCAAATGAGCTCCAAAAATTACATTTTTTAAGGATCCTTGCATAGGCGCATAAAATTCTTTACAAATTACACAATTAAAAGAATCCTTTTAAAAAATGTAATTTTTTAGCTCATTTGCTACATTAAAAAAATTCATACGAATAGTCTATTTAAATGAATTCTTTAGTGAAATTCAGGATGGATAAAATTATGAAAAATTACACAATTAAGCACACTACGTCGGGAGATTGAATATAAAATTTTGTAATTTTCAGAGCTCATTTGCTATATCTAAAAATCAATCAATCAATGCACATAAACGAAATCCCTAATTATGATTAGATTAGCACTAATTAATCACTTCCTGCATGGTGCGCGTGCAGCAGCCCTCTGCCGCACGACGGCCTTCTCACTGCCGTACGGTGGTCATACGGCAGATGCCACGTGTCGCCCTCTAGAGCTACCGTACGACCACTATACACGGTAAAAATAATATTTTTCCTAAATCAATATGATAACTACTATTATTATAAATATGGGTTTAAATAACACCAAAAATGCTAAAAACTCGTGAAAACCGTGTAGGCTGTAAAACTTTTATACGTCCCCATCTATCAAAGTCACTAGATGTGTAGGCTGTAAAACTTTTCGGCCGTAAAACTTTTCTACGTCCACATATATCAAAGTCATTAGATTAGGCACTCGTTGGAAGTTGCAGCCTTGCAGGTGAGCGGGCCCGTCGCTACGGGCCAAACTGACGCGTGACGCGTCACAGCCAACCGTCCCCGCGTGGGCCACGAACACGGGCCCGGTCGGTGACGCACACAACACTTCGAAATCGCTCTGAATCTCAAAGGCCAGATAACAAAAATTAGAGAGAGAAAATAGAGACAAAAAGAAGGTGTCTAGGTGAAGACATTATTTTTGTTAGAGGACATTCTAATTTTTAACCATTGCATCTAAATATAAAGAATCTCACATTTCCTCTAAAACCATACAAAATCCATTCTACCCTTTCTCTCCTCTTCTCTCCTCAAAACCCTAGCCACCGCCACCACGTCTTCACCGTCCCTGGCGTCGGTGATGCCTGCTGGCGAGCCACCACCACCCTCCCCCGCTCCAGCAAGCTCCCCCACGCCACCCATCTTCCTCCACTCCGATGAGCTCCCTAACACCACCCACCTTCCTCCACTGTAGTGAGCTCCCCCGCTATTGCCCTCCTTCCTCGTCTCCGATAGCTACCATCACCATCTCCTAACCACTCATCATCGTCACGCTAGCCGACTTCCATGGCCCACCGCCCTCTTCCGGCTTGCGGGTGAGGTGGCGTTGCCACCTCATAGACTACCGTCGATCTATCACCGTTCCCATCTCCTTGTAAATGCGGGAGGCTCCAATAGTCCAGTGAATCCAACCCAAACCTAAACCCTAACCCTAACTCACCGGAGCTGGAGAGGGAGGTAGAGCATGAATCTCGAGGCAAAATTTTACGGTGAGAAATTCGAGTACTCAATCAAAAAAACATTCAGGTATTGGTTAGCAATTCCATTCTTTTTTTCGAATTGCTTACTAGTAGTCGAGTGTTTTTTTACTAAGCATTTGAATTTCTTGTTGTAGGATTTTTGCCTCGAAATTGATGCCCCACCTCTTTTTTCGGCTTCGGCAAGAGCTCCGGCAAGTTAGGGTTAGGTTTCAGGTTTGGGTTGGGTTCACCGGAACCCCCAGATTTAGAGGGAGACCTAGGGCAGTGGGTGGCACCAGTGGTGGGACGACGAGGCAGCGATGGCACTACCGGTGTCGCGAGTCGGAGGAGAACAGTGGCGACAGTTGGTGGATGGAACGGCGTTTGGGTGTGGAGTCAAGTTAGGTTGGACGAGGATATATGGCGATGAAAGAGGTGGACGGCGTGAGAGATGGCCAGCGGTGCTGGCGGCCACTTCGAGAGGTTGAAGCGGTGGCGAGCATGGCTCATCGGCAGGCCACGGTGGCGTAGGGGATGGCAACAGTGTGGCGGAGGGAGGACGGCATGCCAGTTAGAGTAGGGGTACGGGTCGGGAAGGGGATGCAAGTGACGTGGCGAAGTAATGGTGGAGGAGATGAACGATTGGTGGGCCTCGCCAGCATCGAAGGTGACATCAGCGAGGCGGCGAGTAGGGCGGCGGTGGCAGGGTAGATGAGATAGGGTTTAAGATAGAGAATGAAGAGGAAATTTATATAATTAAGGGGAAGATAGAATCCATTAGATCCGGATCGAAACCTTAGAATCTAAGCGCTTTTAAATAAAATGTTTCAAGTTTTTCGAAGACACGCCTAAAAGGAAACCCCGAGGCCGGAATCCTTCGATCGAGGGCACCGCAGGGGGGTTGCGGCGGCGGGGGAGAAGCACCGGAGGGGAGCCGTGGAGCGATCCGGCGGGCATCTCCGCCCGATGTGGGCGTGGGGCTGCGTCGAGCGCGTCGCCGCCGGCCTTCTCGGCCCCGCCGGCGCCCACGGCGGCCGCTGGAACACCGCCGTCGCCGTCGGGGTCACGGCCGCCGCCGGCCTAGCGCTCGTCGCCATCATCGTATCCTCCCGCAGGTCAGTAGGTCACCGCGCCCCACTGCCGAAGCCCCCCTGAAGTTGTTCCTGTTGCTGCGGCCTGTCTCATCGCGTGCTCCGGATGCAGAGGCGGGCTCAAATCGCCGTGGAGGCGGCGGCGGAGGAAGGCCGCGCTTACGGCCCAGGAATGGCGCAGCTTGTTCACTCCGGAGGGGAAGTTTCACGACGGTGGAGTGAAGCTTCTGAAGAAAGTTCGGAGCGGAGTAAGATACGAAGCTTGCTTTTGTTTGATGTTTTCCCATTCTATCTCATGAGTTGATGATGTAGTTTACAAAGTTATGAGATTGAGTTATCTGCTTCTGTGACAGGGGATTGAACCGAGCATCAGAGCACAGGTGTGGCCATTCCTTCTGGGAGCGTAAGTACTCTGGAAATTGTGACCTGAAGACAGTTGTACAATTAGATCGACAAGATACTTGCACATGAGAAACCCCATGCTAACATCGTTTTGTGCTTTAGCAAAGTATTCAATTGTTGTAACCTTGTGCGTGGTAATGGGTGTTTCCTGCATTTCTGGAAGCTTATAGTCCATAGTGTTGAACTTAATGCATACGGTCTTAGACTGTTAGGCTAAATAGATAGAAAAAACATTCATGAATACGCTAGTTGTACACACAGTTCAACCTTGACTGAGTACGGCTTGTATGATGTATTTATTTTTTCTTTGGATGGGCACAGCATCGATACTTAACCGAAATTTCATATAGTGTCTCACATGTATATGGGTGTTCAGTAATCCGGATGATTGCCTCCAAGTAATCTGAATTTTTAACTCTCATGCAGTTATAGCCTTGACGTTTCAGAAGCTGAAAGAGAGGCAATTAAGGCCCAGAACAGGTACAACGGTTTTTTATTTTTATTATTTCTCTGTTCTTCATGTTTTACTGCATAAAGTTGCCTGAAGTAGATCAAACAAATTTGCCAGAGGACCTTTTCACGAATAGTCTAATATGGTGTCCCCAGTCTGCACTATTGTTGCTTTGACTACTACAGAAAAACATTGCCCCTTTATTAAAGGAAACTAAATGTTTATTAATGTTTTTTTTCGGATTGCCTAAAGTTGAACTTGACAATGGTGGAGGATTTTATGTAGGAAGGGATATCTGCTATTAAGGAAACAATGCTTGCGAAAATCTGTGTACAACAATGAAGTGAGCAACCAATTAAATGAAACAGCACGAGTCAACCATGAAGAGAGCATAGGTTCTGAAAAAGGAAAAAGATCTGTTTGTCCCGTTGGATCTGAAGAAGTACCTGAACAACCTAGCGCAGAAGAGCATCTTACGAGTGAGGAAGAAAATCCTGAAGTCAATTTGGAGCAAGAAATGAAGGATGAGACAGCTAAAACAATCCCAGAGAAGCAGATGGATGAAAATCTCTCTTCATCTAGTTCATTTGATGAGGATGAGAGTGAAAAAAGTGATGTGACTCATGTAGAAGCATCTCATAAGGATGTGGCCTCAGTGCACCAGTCTCCAGTTGAGGATGAACAAGAAAGTATGCCCAGGTATTCCAACACAGGAGGAAATACGGAAATTGATAATGAGTTATCTAAGGCTGCCCGTCCTGTAAAGTCTGCACGGACAATTGAGGATTTTGAGACCTGGCAACGGATTATTCGTTTGGATGCAGTTCGTGCTAATGATGAATGGGTTTCCTACTCTCCATCCCAAGCTGCAGTTTCCAGGGAGAAGGCAATTGAATCTGCTAAAGCTGTCTGTCTCAAAGACTATGAGCATTTGGAATCACATAGGATCCATCATGCGTCACGTCTTGTTGCAATACTTGAGGCCTATGCAATTTATGACCCAGAAATTGGATATTGCCAGGGAATGAGTGACCTCCTTGCACCTCTCCTTGCTGTGCTGGAGGAAGATGATGAAGCCTTCTGGTGTTTTGCTGGTTTTATGAGGAAAGCCCGTCACAATTTTAGGCTTGATGAAGTGGGCATCCGCAGGCAACTCAACATGGTGTCCAAGATAATCAAACACAAGGACTTCCATCTTTACAGACATTTGGAGATGCTCCAAGCCGAAGACTGCTTTTTCGTTTACAGAATGGTGGTTGTAATGTTCCGAAGGGAGCTCACCTTTGAGCAGACCCTCAGTCTGTGGGAGGTGATGTGGGCTGATCAGGCAGCGCACCGTGCTGGGATTGCAAAATCATCCTGGGGAAAATTGCTGTTAGGAGCCCCTCCAACGGATGACTTACTACTGTATGCAATTGCAGCTAGCGTATTGCAGAAGAGGAAATTGATAATAGAGAGCTATAGCAGTATGGATGAGATCATTAGGGAGTGTAACAGTATGGCTGGGCAGCTGGACATCTGGAAGCTCCTGGACGATGCACATGATTTAGTGGTGACCCTTCGCGATACGATCGAGTAGTTGTGATGCTCATGCTTATTTTGTACCATTTGTTGTAGTAGTTTTCACGTTATCATACTTTAGTTACATCCAATATCTTTGTATGTTCAATCAAGTTATGGATAGAAACATACTGATGGAGGTAACTGGCAAGCATACCGGATGTGGCGGATAGAGCTTTCTATGTGGCTGCTCTACAAATTCTTTGTTTCAGTCGTGTCTGCAATTGTAATGTACAATTTTTGTCTTCTTTCTTGGTGTGTCCTCTCTGCATGTGGACCTATCATCTATGTGACTGTTTTGTGCACAACAGATTTGTTGATCTTGTTATCTGTTGTCGCTTCTTGGATTGTGGATGCTAGATCCAATGTAGTTTGGTTTCGTTGTGGTGGTGGTGAGATACTGGCGTGTGCGGGCAAATAGCTTCCTGTCCTGTGAAAGATGTTCACCGTCCATGGCTCCATGCAAGAAGCATGTTCAGAAAGGTATTCTGCTTTCGTCCTCTCAATTCAGAATTTCTGATCATCACCGAACCTCAACTAGCCCATGCCATCAATAGATGCAAAGAGTTGCTGAGTTTGCATGAACTGTGAGTCGTGCATTTTCACCCTAACAAGAACTGCAAGAATGCTTGTTTTCAGAAAGAGAGAAAGAAACAAAAAGATGAACCACATGAATGTTCAACAAAAAAAAGAAGGTTCGAAACTAAGGTAGAGTATCTGGGAACTACAGAAACGGATACCATCTATGGTTGTCTAAAAGTAAAGAGATTTGTTTCATGAGGGAGAGAGCAGTTTTTTTTGGGACCGAGAACAATACATTGGCGTTACCGATATTCCATCATATGCAGGCTGATGCGCACACACACACATACAAACACAAAAATAAACAGAGTTGGGCTAATCTAGCGTCGAATTTCAGTCTTTTATGCTAGGAAAGATCATGTATCATCTTTTATCTAAGTCCATGAAAACAAACCATACTTGGGTATACACATGGATGTTCAGAATACAGAGTACCTTATATGATCAATGAGAACACAGAATATCATTATTAAGTTGTTTTGATCCAAACCATTTCACATGAAATAGCTCAAGCAAATTGCTAATAACGGACCTACTCAGATCTGGTGTACTGCCTGATAGCAAATGCAAGCCCCAAGATCATAATGGGAACAAGAAACTGCAAGATCTTAATGAGGAAGTCGTTATCCTTGTCTGGGCTGTGGGGCACTTGCTGGGGAGATACAATGGTACGCTTTGCTGGGATGGTTGAAGCATCAATTTCCCCGATGTGGTACTTCTCCATCATCTCCCTTGCGGATTCACTGTGGCCAATATCTTCAAAATCGCTAGTTGCATCTTTTCCTGGTAGCATTGGAGGGCAACAATCAGCTTTGAATTTTAAAATGACATGGTTCAAGGCTGAAACTTAGTTTCATCATCAATTATGAAATATAACAAAAGTATGACTCACCAGTTACTGCTAGCAATACCTCGTCACCACCAGGATGCTCATCCATAAAAGGAGTGACATCATACACCTGAAATGTTAAATAAAATAGCATGGGATGATATGCTCAAGAACGTTTTCCTCAGGCATTTATCCGAATTTCTGATAGGCAACTGGCCAACTGGGTAAGCAAAATAAGGCATAATATGACATATTAAAGACAGGAGAATCATAAGTTTTGATATGTCACTGTCTCACAAAAAGTTTCACTCCTTTTCTTAACCATCCTTAATCTTATGGGAAAGTTAAACAAGCATAGTTTTGTCAGTCATAGTTAGTTAACCCAAGGCATTAGACCTTGCATAATTTTCACATAAGTCTTCTCTACATCGGAAAGCTCTGCAGATGTTACTCAATCCAGTTATCATCAAATTGCTAGGGAGAGACTACTGGTGAATCCAAAGCTAGTTTAGGGCTAACATATACATCCCGAATTAGCAGGACCATTAAGCACTAGCCACAGTCAACAATAGCAAAACATTCATTATCAAACCCAAAGCCAAGCAGAAATGCTGTGGTTCAGTTGAAGATATAGCACATGACATGCAGTTTTCCTGCAAAAGTATCGAAGATAATAACATAAAGAATTTGTAGTTAGGAGCAAACAGAAAAAGGTCACAAAATTTGGGCAGGAAAATGTAAAATGCACACAAAATGTTCACTTTAACGGAACCTCTTGTATTTGTGTGCAGATAAGACCTCTAGAATACACAGGCCAAACTAGTACATCCAAGGCCACATAATTGAGAAGGGCGCAAACAAACATATTGGCCAGAGACATCATTTCAGTGGGGCTACCAGAGATCAACCACATCCACATGAATTAACAACCCGAATATATTTTGAACCATTTCCTTCCATCATGACCAGTTACTGCACAATTGCAGGAGGGGGGAGGAAGCAGCTTGTCGTTAGTGTTTCCCCACATTTGCATTTCATTATACGGAAGAGGCAAATTGATAAAGCCTTTTTGACTCTTGATACAGTTCGCCAGAAGGCTACTGAGAATAAAACCCTGATACTGTAAGACGCGAAGTAGATTGAATAAGTCCTATAATTGCCCAAGGTACATGGAACAACATGAAGTGAACCTAGAACATAGAGGGTGGTTATTGGACTCAGATTGGAACACGCCCTTTTAATCAATCCCTGTTTCCCCTAGAACCAGGTTTTGATCCAAAAACATGTTTGCTGACATGCCAGTCGAGCATAACCAAATGAATGGATCTGATAAGAGGAACACTGCAAGATCAACAACCACCACAACAGAATACGTTGAAAACCACATATGCTCTAGATTGATGCGAGCCCAACTAGTTCAATTCTACCTCCTCAAGAAGGCATCATCCTCCAATAACCTAATCATCTACTAACAGATAGCACCTCGAATTGTCCCTAGCTCTACAACCTCTGAGGCCAGAGGGGGAAACCAATCATGCACCAACAAGAACACTAAAGAACTCGCAGAACTAGAGTGTACAAAAGACAAGCAGGTCACCAGCCATCCAAAATTCCATGGCACCGAAACAGAAGGGGGGAGCAGAAAGCTGCACCTTGCCGGCGATGATGAGCCAGCAGTCCTTGGCAACGTTGTGCTTGGCGACCTCCTCGAAGCCAAACACCTTCTTCTCACCGGCCATGGCGGCAGACGCCCACACCCTGAGCAAAGAAAGCCTCCCCAAGAAAGGGAAAAATCAGCCCTCCTTGCGCACCTAACACCGCACCCAATCGATCCACGGAACCTCGAAAGGGGAAGCGGTTGGGCTGCTGCTGGTTGGCCGTTGGCTCACTCACCTGCGAGGCGGATGTCGTCGTCGGGGAAGGGGAGGGAAGGGAGCGAGGGATGGAGCGGCGCACGCACCGAGTGCGGAGAGGAATCACGCGATTTGGACAGCCCCTCCGCTCCGCGCTCGGTGGCGCCGGAATCTGCCGTACTTGAGCCAGGCGCGTCCGGCCCCTGCGCCGCCAAGCGCGGTGGCGTTCCCAAAATGCCCTTCGTGGACTGGACCCTTCTGGGCCTCTCTTCGAATCGAGGTGTCCAGGCCCGGCCCATTAGCCCGTGGCCCGTGGTTGTGGATGTGGTCTAATCGACCCAAGTCTCTACTCTTAGCAAGCAAAGCAACGCTGGGTCTAATGTTTAGGCTGGCCCATATGCTATCTAATATACATATTTGAACATTACTTTTTTCTAGTTATATGTTACTAGTAGACATTATAAAATCATGGATGTCTTTTTTTTTGGGCAAATCCGCTAATATTATTTCCTTGTGATCAATCCAAATGTTTTTGTGTCTGTGGCCAAAGTTACAGTATTTTGACTGCACGTTGCCATCTATCAGGAAATGAAGTATCTTTTTCTTTGGGATAAGTTTGTGTTCAGAGGGCTTGTACGATCGTCACATAAGCCTCTACTCCCTACTGCAGTGTCATGCAACCAAATCCATCGCACAACACTCTCTCACTAAAAAGAATCCATCGCACAACGTCAACATGTATTTTTCTGTGGCAAGTCTGACGAACCAGAAAGACGAACAGGCCGGATGAAACTGGGCTATTTCTGATCGGGTGTCTAGCAAAGATGTCTCATCTTTGTGACCGTGCCTTATAGAATTTAGCTAAAATTTTTAAATTTTAATTGTTTGTGATAGAGATTATAGAGAGATACTTGCATACGATTTTGGTTGGTACAGATGATAGGCTTCTAATATGTGCTATAATTAATTTGTGGCTATTTCCGAGAGACAACACGCAGAGGATGGGCTTTCAATGGCTTATGGCTTAAAATTTTAAAGGGAAAATTTGTTCAGTAGCACTGAAAGCTCACCTCTTTCGGAAAATACCACTAAAAAAACGGGGTACCGGATATTACCACCGAAAAATTCATTTTTCTTCGGGATTTACCATTCTGGACAAAAATACCCCTCTCCCTCCCCCTCCCTCACCTTCTCTCCTCTGCGCCGCCCCGTCCGCCTGCATCTTCCCCCACCGCCGGCCTCCCCGCCTCCTCCTCCGCCCGCCGCTCGCCTCCCCGCCTCCTCCTCCGCCCGCCGCTCGCCGCCTCCTCCCTCTCCGCGCGCAGCAAAACCGCCGCCGCCAGCGCCACCTCTTCGGCCGGACGCGGGGGAGCGGGGAAAGGAGGAGGAGGAGGCGCAGGGAGGTAGGGGCGGAGGTAGGCAACGGCGGCGGGGAGGGGGCGCGCGGAGAGGGAGGAGGCGAGCGGCGGGCGGAGGAGGAGGCGGGGAGGCGGCGGTCGGAGGAGGGGGCACGCGGAGAGGGAGGAGGCGAGCGGCGGGCGGAGGAGGAGGCGGGGAGGCGAGCGGCGGGCGGAGGAGGAGGCGGGGAGGCCGGCGGTGGGGGAAGATGCAGGCGGACGGGGCGGCGCAGAGGAGAGAAGGTGAGGGAGGGGGAGGGAGAGGGGTATTTTTGTCCAGAATGGTAAATCTTGAAGAAAAATGAATTTTTCGGTGGTAATATCCGGTACCCCATTTTTTAGTGGTATTTTCCGAAAGAGGTGAGCTTTCAGTGCTACTGAACAAATTTTCCCAATTTTAAATTCTGACTATTCGTGAGAGATAGTACATAGAAAAAAATAGTCGTATATGATTTTGACCGGTACAGCTGAACTCAGTATATTTTTTATTATAATCTTTCTGTTGATCTCTATCTTAAAAAACATACCGTTTTAAAACTAGTTATTGTAGTATAAACCATATCACACAGAAAAGATGAAAACCATTTCATACAAAAGCACACTTTTGCCTATGGCATCTGCCAAAAGTCACCAATACAGCAGGGAAGCGGATCACATCATCCTCCATCGTTGCCAGTTGGGTGCCTGGCTAACTAATGTATCTTGCGTGCGATGGCCACCGATCTGAGATACAAATTTCTTGAGCTCCTTCCGTGCCTCGATCTGGCCATTGTGTTGCCCCTAGCGCCATTGTGCATTGGCCACCAAAAGGCTAGCTTTGCGAGATGCTCAACCCCGACTTATTCTAAGCTCGAACTCTTAATAAGCTAAATTTGAATAGCTCGTTAAGACTCAATTGGGAATTGAGTATTGATGCATGTTAATTTTTATTGAGTTTATTCGAGTTGAGCTCGAACTTTTTTTATTGTTAAAAATTAGTACATGTTAAATTATTTTAACTATTATCGAGTTTATTCGAGTCGAGTTCGAGCTTCTCTTATTTGTTAAAAATTAGTGTATATTAAATTGTTTTGACTGTTATCGAGATTACTTAAGCCTACTTGAACTTAGACCGAACCGAGCTCGAACCTAGGTCTAAGCTTGAACCCAACTCAAGCTCACTCGAACTCAGAAGACTAGGCTCACTCGAGCTCAGCTCGTTTACAACCCTAGCTGTGGTTACAACCAGCCATAGCAATGCAACTTCGTCGTGCGCACCTTCATCGACCTGTTTTCGTCTTCTTGGTGGCAGCGCAGCTCCATCGCGAGCCCTCATCTTCACGGCAGGAATGCTCAGTGCTTTGCTGACCTTACTCTTTGGGCACTACACCTCCCTTGTGACTAGGGCCGAAAACGGGCCAACTCAAGCTAGACTCGCTTGAAATTGTGGCTCGGCTCGTTAAAGAATTGAGCCAGAAACCCCACTCAGTTTAGCTCGTTGTCTGGCTTGAATCAGCTCATGAGGGCTCTCGCGAGCCGAGCTGCCCAAAACCGGCCTCACAAGTCCTTATGATGCACCACAACCGTCCATCTAGGGGTGGAAAAAAAGCTCGTTAGTAGGGCTCGTTGGCTCGGTTCAAAATTGCTTCAATTATACTTGGTAATTGGTTAAACATTAAAATGAGTTGATTTCAAATGAATTAAACTCGGCTCGGCTCGTTAGCTCATTTCTAAAAATACTTTTAAATTATATGTAAAACGATATTAAATCAAACTATGTTATTTTAAGAAAAAGCTCGATAAGACGAGGAGTTGGCTCGATATCCACCCCTATATCCATCCTTCTTCCGCAGTGCGTGCCTCTTTCTCTTTCCTCTCCTGAATCTAACAAACAGGTGCCAGGACTCAGGACACAAAAAGAAATGCAGTTCTTTTTGGGTAAAAGAGTATGGGCTTGGGTAATGTGCTGAACTGAATGTTTTTATTTCTTGTTTGGAGAAGAAACTTATTATAAAGCAGTAGAGGTGTCTTTTGATTCCTGAAAGAACAGGGAAGAATGGACCGACGACCACCAAATCAAACTTATTATGTAGTAAAGATATGTTCATGTTGGCACTCCAACGATTGCTGCTTCAGATCAAGCGACTTTTTATTAGAGAAAATCAAGGGAATTTTGTAACTGTTTAACTTGTTTGTCAGCTGAGTGGTGGATAAAAAGTAATGTCCATGAATAATTTTCAGATGGCATGAACTATACATCCAGTCCAAACTGCTGGTTGAGATATTTACGCTACATGAGGAACAAAATTTTGCATCCAAGCTGCAATTTTGTAATGCCATCAATTTCTAATAGTTAGGCCTTTTCAAATTTATATAAGCTGCTAAGCAAAGAAGGGTGGCACTACTGATGTCTATCTGTAATAGAAATTGGTACACAAATTTCTTGATTAATATATGCTGCAAATTTACCATTATATCCGTGGTTATGAAGTAAAAAGATTCGCCAAAATATCTAGCTGTCATGTAGATAATATCAAGAGTATATTCCTTGACTTATTGTCCAATTTTCTATGTTACAGTTTTGTAGTTTGTCCGTTTGATACATGTAACATGTCATGGCGTTGACGGAAGTAAATCATGCTTATCGAAGTTTTACTTGTATAAGATGGTTTCGTGGCACATGAGATAGAGAGACACAGATTTTTCAATCATTCTTCAGTTCGTATTGCTTTACCCACAATCTGCTGGGAAATGACACAAATGGGTGAAACAGCAGGTTATCACAAACTTATGCATTATATAAAACATTTGTTGTTGGTCACTGAAAGTATACATGCTTTATGCATCCCTGAAGTTATATAACGCTGTTGTGGTATACTGGAGAAGGAATGGAGTTCCTACTTGCTGTAAGTGTCTCATTCCTGTGTAGTTTCTCGTATACTAATTACTGCTACCTTCTTAAGTTTTACTACGTAACCTTATGTGGTGTTTGGTTCTTACTCATGAAAAGGGAACCATTTTATGACAGGAAGAATAGTTGCTCCATTCTCAGTGTTCATTTTGTGGCTGCTCTAAAGGCAGTTCTCCTCCGTCATTTGTTTGCAGGCAGTTGATCGCTCGTGGCCCAAGGGAACCATGGCGCAACAGAACGGAGTTTCCCTGTGCCCACTTCCCTGTCCCCCTCCCTGTTCCCTTCAATCTGGAGCGTCCAAAGTTGATCCAATGGCTAAGCTTTTATATTTTCACTATTTGTCCATTTTCATCTCAAAATTAAAAATAAAAATATGTTAAACCATAATAAATAATAAAAAATACAGAAAAAATAAATTTTATTTTTTCTGTAAATAAAATTTATTTTTTCTGTATTTTTTTATTATTTATTATGGTTTAACATATTTTTATTTTTAATTTTGAGATGAAAATGGATAAATAGTGAAAATATAAAAGCTTAGCCGTTGGATCAACTTTGAACGCTCCAGATTGAAGGAACAGGGAGGGGGACAGGGAAGTGGGCACAGGGAAGCTCCGTTCGGCGCAACATGCATTCCAAGATTGATGGTACAGCAGCTCATGATGTTTTGCAAAACTTTCACGAGTGCTAGTTAAAGTCATCCAAACGCCATTGGATTAAAATGTTGGCAAAAGCGTATGATGATGCACTTCCCAGTATTGAGAGCTATGTAGCACAGACACGGATACATCGACACGATACGACACCAACACGGAAATTCACCGTTTTCCCAAAAATACCGATACGGCGACACGGCTATATATATTTAAATAATAAATAAATAAATTATATATATATATATATATATGTATGTATGTATGTATGTATGTATGTATGTATGTATGTATGTATGTATTATTTTCTATGCTTCCACATGCTTATATTGCTGGCTTCCTGCAGTGCATCTCAACCCTAAATGCTGAACAAAGAAGGGGGAGATGATACCTTGGTGGAGTACTGGAGCGGGGACGCCGGCGGCGCGCGGGGAGGAATCCGACGGCGTGCGGGGAGGAATCTGACGGTGCGTGGATGAATCTGGCGGCGCACGGGGACAAATCCAGCGGCGAGTGGGGAAGAAGCCGGCGGGCGCCGGCAAGGTGCGAGAGCGGGCGGGAGCGGGCGGCGGTGAGATGCGAGAGTGGGCGGCGGCACGAGCAGTCGATGCGGACAAGCGGAGTAGCACGAGCAGGTTATGGCCAATGGGAATAACGTGCTCGGCCGCTCGGGAGCTGGGAGGTTAGGGTTAGGGCACGCCGTGCGTGCGTTATGGGCCGGCCGTGTCCTGGGCCATTTCTGGGCTGGCTGTGTCCGACTCATATATTTAGTGTGTCCGATACGTGCCGAGAATTTTACTAATTAAAATTAATTCTAAAATCGGCCGATACGTCTCCGACACGTGTCCAAGACGTGTCCATGTCGTATCCGTGTCGGACACGGATACAGCGGTTTTGCCACGTGTTCGTGCTACATAGATTGAGAGAATACCTGATATTGTAAGCATTAATGATCCAAAGACATGGCTTGTATATATATTTATAGTATGCCTATAGTTGGAGATCAAACTATGCACTTATTTCAACTTTCGAGCATTTAACTTATAGTATGTCTATAGTTGGAGATGAAACTATGCACTTCTTTCAACTTTCGAGCATTTAACTCTCTTACTTTGAAATTTAGGTGTTTCGATCTATTGATTGAAACTCTGCCGAGGGATTTCCAAAGTATCCATAAGAAGCAACCATGAAGGTAAATGAAATATAGTTACCACTTACCATCTATCGACAATACGTTCTATAGGTCACTAGGTTGAGTGCTTTTGACTAACACTTCTTCTGCTTTGGCTAACAGAATCTTATTTGCGGGAAGGATGTACTTATTGGTATTATGTATGTATGTTATCACTGCCGTTCAAGGGGCATCGAGATGCAAGCTGGGAGTGAGAGTGAGCCAATAGGAGGTGGAAGGTTCGAATCCCTATGAGAGATGGATGGCCATGACAGTGGGTACCATAGAACCTAGGTATACGAAAACCCCTTATATATGTTTCTGTACATAAGAATTGTAATAGGTTTGTGGCCCACTTTGGCCCATTGCTCCTTTGTACATGTGCATATTGACCCCTTTGGTCTAGCTTAATGCATTGGTGAAATTCCCATTGATCTTTCAAGCAAAGATGAATGAAGTACGAAAAGATTTTAACAGATCATGGGACAAGATATCGATGTATGCACTATTGTGCTGCAACTTGGTTCTGGACAATGGGTATTTTCTTTGAATGTTTTTGGACATTTTTCGGTTTGGTTTGGGGCCTCCGGCAACGACAAGTGGAGCATCTATTGTTTTGTATGTAGAAGCAAAGTCAATAAAATGCACTCGATTCTAATTGGGCTACAGCTATATGAATTCAGCAACCGGATGAAGATTAGGGGATTCTTAAGAAAATACAATTTGAAACTTCTAGTGCTTTACAAGAAAGGCCAATCTGATCCTAAGATGAATCTCCATTGTACTTTAGTTCTTAAAATTTATCAGCAAACTGCCGTTATGTTCTATGCGTTGTGCTCAATTCTGCCTAACTTTTTTTTCTATTTCCTCTTACTCAGGCTGTGCAGGTGATGCTATGCTAATCTATGCTTTGATGAGATGTACCTAATCTCTACACTTATTGGTTTTCCAGTTAGCAATAACATTTCCTATTTTGCTGAATTTTTTAGTATGTCAACAAAAGGCTAAATAGATAGTTGCATACGAAGAGAGAAATAAAAGAAATCAGAATTCAGTTTTTAATATATTTTTTTGAATGGGCAGGAGCACTGCCTTATATATTAAAAACGGAAGGAGAGTTTATATACAAAAGTTTTTTAATATTTAGTTCAGTAGCCTGTTTTGAATAGGATCCAGAAAATAGTATTAACACAATTTATACGAAAAAGTCATTGTTATGCGTGTACTTCTTGATTGGAAGTTTTGTAGCATGAACTGCCTTTTTAGTGCTGGAAGTACAGGGTGGCATTCCCTGTAGTTCATTTGAGAACCATGAGCCACATCCAGATATCCTCCCAACCTATCAGATTTGTACTTTTGTGCTATCCGTTTATATTGCATAGTTTAGCAAGCTTCAGAGTTCAGACAAATAGCTATGATTTGTTGGCCACTTATCAATGTCATTTTCATATGTATTTCAGAAAACTTATTTGATTTAGTTTAGTTTGATAACAATTAAATTTCTAATAATAAGACCTATTATCTCCCGACCCGACTACTATTTCTTACTCACCGACAGATAAAAAGTAACAAATTAATCAAAGTTAATAGATGCATTGTTTACTCGGTGATGATCTTAATTATCCACTCAAGTAAAACAAATATAAGGCTTTATTCTTGCTTGAACATAACATTTGACAAATGCCAGCATCCACCGAACCAGCAATGCTGAAGTAGTTCCCTCAATCTGCCCCTTTCCTAAAAGATTGTCAAACGTCCATTTTTGTTTATTGCACATTTCTTTTTTATATTAAAGAGGAAGTATAAGCTCGCTTGGTTATGTTTCTTAATATTTCCTTTGCAAACAAGAATACAGCTCGCTTTAAAAGAGAAAAGATATGGTCCTGTGGATATGCTTGAGATTTGTGATGTGCATACAGGTTGATGCTATCTAGCAGCTCCTTTGCTTCTAATATTACGTAATGTTTTTTTGCTTGTATGTACATCCTATCGCGACTCACTGGCAATCAATAAGAACATAAGTTCCTGATAGATTTTCTTGAATGCAGGATCTCATTAAAAAATGTTGGTTGATGCATACGAATGGCCTCTTGTGTGGAATTTCTCTCTTTGTTACGGAATCTTTCTTCAGTTCACGTGGATTGTGTTTTAATTATTGCTTTTGATCTATGAACTCTACAAAACAGAAATACTCTAAAATGCATTGCACAAAGAAAAGAGAACAAAAAAGAACAACGAGACTTTTACGTTCTTACATGATAGAAGACTGACACCATGTAAGGTGATTGAAATTTAACGTGCCAGACTAATCAAGTGCAGATTGTCCCATTTCTCTTAAGTAGCAATGTCATAGTTCATAGCAATATGCGATGATGAGGCATACCTTGCCCAATGTGACTGCAGATTCTTCCGTGACGAGAATTAAGGCATTATCGCAAATTCAGCACATTGCAGCGCTGCATCAGTTCGAAATTCGATGATAAAACCAATGAAACATGCGAGGCCCTGTCGAACAAACCAAACTTGTTCAGAGAGAAACTAAAGAACAAAAGCAGCTTAAACGCAGTGCCATCCCTCTGCCGCCACCTCCTCCGGCGGAGACACCCAGGCGCCCGGCGACCAGGCATGCACGTCGGCGAAGCCTGCAGGATCCAAGTTGATTAGGAGCACGCGAGGCGACGGAGCCATGCCGTCGTGGTCGACGACATAGGCAGTGTTGTGGCGGGCGCGGATGTTGTCAAGCATTGAATGGTCAGTGAAGGCTTCATTTGCACCGAGGTACAGAGAATTGTTGCCGATTGAGGTCGTGGAGGCAATGGTGTATTGTCCATCTGCGCCGAGCTTCAGCATGAACAAAGACCTTCACTGTCTCGGGCATTAAATACACATGAAGACCTTGCCGCAATGGATGTTGTCAAGCATTAAATATTGTTTTTTTAATAAACAAGCATTAAATATTGTTGCCATCACTGTCTCGGGCTCGATAGTGCCGCGCAAGAGAAATACACATGAAGACCTTGCCGCCGATGCCAAAGACGTGTTGCCCGCGCTGCATCCAGGGGTTCATGCCTGGTAATCCGACTGTCTGGTAAAGTTATCAGCTTCTAGTAGAATATATTAATCTGTAGATTAAAATTACTAGATGGAATATTAGATGATTTATCTACATGAAAGATATAGATAATTAAGGGTTCTAGAGATCCCATGAACATGATCTTAAATCTAGATAGTTTCTTAGAAATATCTAGATATTTTAGATGTTTTATTCGAAGGAATTTGATGGTGCCAATTGTCATAAATCTAATGGTCACAAGAATCTATATAATCCTTTCGATCCAAAATATACATCATTTGAGAGAGTTAGTTTTGGTTTATAAATATTTATATTTTATTTTTCGGAAGCAATATGTTCGTCAAAGTGTCCATGTTAATTGTTATTCTTAGAGAGATGTAAATCATAAATAGAGACAACATATATCAAAAACAAAAATATGCACTACTTCTTTTTCTATGTGTGTGAAAAAACAATATTTAATATGTTAACATAAAAATAAGAAAAGAGAAGTGGGTTAAAGTTAATATCTATTTAAAAATAAAGTGCACACTTGTGTTGTCAACTAAAGTTGTAATAGTTTTACTCTAAAAAGTTGTAATTGTGCTGCCACCAAATAAAGTGTTAGTATTAGTTTATTATTTCAAATTTTTTAGTGTTATTGATTTTCAATAGACTTAGAAATGTGACTTTTATCTTCAGTTTTTTATAACCAATATAATTATATATTAAAAAAATGTAACACAACGTAATTAGTGAACACCCATTCATAAAATCATAAATCCGCCATTGGCTGAACCGCTTCCTCCAGCTGCAAGTTGTCTGCGTCTGGCTCCTCGAACGTGAAGTGATCTTCATCATCAGATTCCTGGAACCGCAAGTACGCGACCCGGTCGATGAGCAGGAGATTGGGGAAGGCTGCGATGTACAACGTGCCCTCTATGTTGGTCACCGATCTCCCCGATTGCCCAAACCCAATAGTTTGAGGCATCGGTTTCCAAGCAGCCGGAACATGGTAGGATGCCATCCAAATGATTCCGATGGAGCCCTTGTCCCGGTGCCCCCCCTCTCTCCCCCGCCTCGCGGTGCCATCTGCTGGGGATGCTCCCTCGGCATCATCGCTCTCCGGTACCCACCCGGCAACGTCACCACCGTCTACTGCGTCGTCTGCAGCCAAGAGGAGAGGATCGGGGATCTGCCCGATGGTCCATCACCGTCGGCTCTCAGTCTCTTACCTGCGTACACCTGCGCCATCTCCGCGGGCCCCGACTTCAATCTCACCTGGAACCAACACTTCCAGAACCCCAGTTTCTGGACGGTGATGCACCATGTAGCTCAGCACCCCGTCAGATCAATCGTGGAGGTCGACGGCGTCGTCCACATCGCGGCTGAACCAAACCGACTGTTCATCGACCGGGATCTTCCCAACCGCATCAACCCAATGGGAGCTGAGCCAGGTCAACATGACACCCTGCTCGACGAGCTCATCGAGCAAGCTCTATTATTGGGTGTGCAATTTCCTGCTTAGCCGCCGCCTCTTACTGAGATCAAAATTCCAGTAGAGTTGGCTGTCGGGATGAGGCCATGGAGTGAGCACGGCCACCATGTGTTCAGCATTGGTGGCCAGGTCTTCCTATGCGTTTTGTTCTGAGATGTGTTTGGTGCTGGTATTGTTGAGGTTAGGCTCTTCTCCATTGTTCGGCAGGACGAGGATACCTTCCAACTTTTCCCCAGTTGGAGCATTGGTGATGGGATTTCTCTATTCCTAGGTGCAAACCAAGCTTTCGCGGCCATGTCCACTGGCATGCGCTCGAACACGACATACATTATCGATGACGATGGGGTTACTCCTGAGCCTCGGGTTCTGCTGATTCACTTCGCCACGCAAGAGGTGGAGGTACTTCCATACCCTCTTGGTTTGGGAGATCAGCAAATTTGGGCAACGGGGGCTTGGCTGGCTCCGCTGCCGGAGGAGGTGGCATTGCAATGGCATTGCATCTGAATTACCACTGTTGAATCTTCAGACAACACACTGCTGAATCCTCGACTAGGTTATGTTGTTTTGTTCCCAAAGTGTCATGCTGTTTGTTCTGTCAGTTCCGAAGTAAAGTCACTGTTCTGTTCCTAAAGTGTCGTGCTCTGTGTCCTGTTAAGTCATGGAATGAATGGTGCTGTTAGCCAGGGGTGGAGCAGCACTAAGTGTTAAATAGGTCATTTGCCAGAAACTTTTATTTCCATCACATCTATGAATGTTTAGCATCTCTCGTGGCACTCTGTTGTGAAGTTGATAATTCAAAGAGGATTATTATCCATATATTTTGGTCCAACCTACGAATTCCTATTTTAATAGAGTTGCACTGGTTGAATGAATTAACATGCTCCTTTCACCGACAATCAGTAAATGTGTACTTAGTAGTTACAGGGGCCAGTTTTTAGCTGGCATAATTTTTTCTCTGGGTGTGTATCTTTATAATCATCTTCTTCACTTGTATGTTGCATTTATCAAGATAGATCTATGTTTTATCATCGGACTACTTATTTGTGCTGCACTGCATATGGTCAATCTTATATCCATGTTAGTTACTTGTGGGCGTCCATGTATTGTAGTAGATTTGTTTTTCTTATGTTCAGCTGATGTCTGGAAAGCCCATCAAGTTTGTAGGGCGAAGAGAACGAATTGAGGACCTTGAGCTTTTCTATCCTGACCGCATGGCACAGTGTGTTTTGGGAATGGGAGATGTACTTTCATTTGTTGAAAAAGCACAAGAAGTCGTAAGTAGTTTCCTGTAGAACTGCTCTTCTGGTCTTGTCCTAAGCAATACTGCGATGGTTTTATGGTGTTTACATGATGGTATAGATGCGTCAAGAATATGCTGTGGAATTACAGAAGAAGATCATGGGTGAAAAATTCGATTTCAATGACTTCTTAAAGCAAACACAAAATGTTGCAAAAATGGGTTCCATGAGTCGTCTAATTGGAATGATGCCAGGCATGAACAAGGTACATGACCTGTGGAATTCATTTATTCCTTCAAGTTGACAACATCCCCACTGCAAGTATGTTTAGATTTGATATGATAAATGCCACAACTTGACAGCACTTCTCATTCTAAATAGGTTACTCCTGCACAAATTCGGGAAGCTGAGAAAAGACTTGCATTCATGGAGTCATTAATGCAATGACTGCTGGTACATTCCGTCACTATACATATGAAGCTTGCTGTGATGCTTCGTGGGTCATATGTTATGAACTAGCATAACAAGAAGGTAATCATCTATAGAGGGAGGTCGAACGGCGACGATTTAAAATACAACGGTGCTAGATGAAAAGGGCACCAATTGAGATAGAAATAGATCTAGAATATCCGATCAAAAAAACGATTACAGCTAGACTTTAGAGAATAGAGACTTATTTATTCATCTTTGCTTGATTAAAAAAGATACAATGCCATCCTTTTATAAGAATAACTTGACTTGACCTCCAAAAAATAATATCTAATTTAAAGAAACGAACTAATCAAAGATAAACTTCTAAACCAACAAAATCCTAATATCTAATAAAGGAAATTAATCGTGGATGAATAAGTACCATGTGCTACAGTACCCACGCATGGATGAACAGCAACCTTGAGCGGATGAACACTTCCATGCGCTGCAGTGCCACGTAAGATGCCTAATTGCATTTATTCTGGCATGTGCAGAGGGAATGGAAAGATCAGAGTTACTGGCTGAATCACGTGAGAAGAGGATGAGAGTGGCTGAGTCTGGAAAGACAGAACAAGAGGTTCAGTTCTATTCTTATGATCTTATAGAATGTTTTGCTTATACCAATTAGCGTATACTAGACTCGCTCCCCTCCATGGAGCTAATAAACAGATTGCCATTGTTCATTCTATGAGGTGAGCCAACTGGTCGCCCAGCTATTCCAAATGCGTGCTCAAATGCAGAAATCGATGGGTATGATGCAAGGGACAAGAAGCAATTCCAGGCATGGGTGATCTCATGGACTCACTTAAAGCCGACGAGAAGGTAAAAATGTCTCTGGCGTTGTGAATGATTCCTATCAGTTTGCTGTTTGCGCGGGGGCTAGCAGATGTTTGAGTTCTTGTGTGTCATTCAGGCGCCTCCTGGCACCGCACGGCGAAAGAGGAGGCGCGGGGATCAGCTGGATGGCAGTGGCCAGTGGGTGGCGTCTATAGGTTTTGAGTTGATGTGCATTGCAGCTGAAAGTTTTGGCTGGAATAGGGTCCTGCGTGCAAGACCAGAGTTTGGACTCAGAAGTGGAACATGTACACGCTCCAGGCCTGTAAATGTGAGATTTCATGTGGATTCAGGCAAAATGGTCCCCTTCTTGTAGATACGGATCCTGTAATGTAGTCACATTTCGTGTAGACTGCGGCATACCGAGTTTGTGATCCGTGGACCGTGGTTGTGGATGTGGTCTAGTCTGCGCAAGTCTAGACTCTCTAGCACCGGTGAACTGAAGCAAAGCAACGCTGGGTCTAATGTTTAGTCTGGGCCATATGCTATCTAATATACATATTTGAACATTACTTTTTCTAGTTATATGTTACTAAGTAGACATTATAAATCATGAATGTCTTTTTTTTGGCAAACCCGCTAATATTATTTCCTTGTGACCAATCCAAATGTTTTTGTCTGTGGCCAAAGTTGCAGTATTTTGACTGCACGTTGCCATCTATCAGGAAATGAAGTATGTTTTTTACAACCAGCCATGGCGATGCATCTTCGTCGTGCGCGCCCTCATCAACCCGTTTCGTCTTCCTGGTGGCAGCGCAGCTCCATCCCGAGCCCTCATCTTCGCGGTGGCAATGCCTCAGTGCTTCGTCCACCTTACTCTTCTAGCACCTACGCCTCCCCCTGTGACTGGGGCTTATTCTTTTTTTCTGATTTATGGCTCTGACTTATGATTTTTTACTGAAAATTTTTAAAATTTAGATGTTTACGATAGAGATTACGAAGAGAGATACTCGCTTGCGATTTTGGATGATACAGATGTTAAGATTTTAACACATATTACAATTAATTTGTAGGTACTGTAGTAGAAGCCAAAAGCAGAAGCCGAAAAGAACAGACCCTAGGTCTAGAAACGAGCCGATCTGAGCCGGCTTGAGCAAAGCTCGTCTAAAGTTGCAGCTCGGCTGGATTCGTTAAAGAATTGAACTAGAAACCTCACTCGGCTCAGCTTATTTCCTGGCTCGAGCCGGCTACGCGGCGAGCTGCCCAGAATCTGCCTCACAATTCCTTATGATGCATCACAACCGTCCATCCTCCTTCCGCAGCGCGTGCCTCTCTGTCTTTCCTCTCCTGAATTAAACAAACAGGTGTCAGGACTCCGGAAACAAAAGAAATGCAGTTCTTTTTGGGTAAAAGAGTATGGGTTTGGGTAATGTGCTGAACTGAATGCTTTTAATTCTTGTTTGGAGAAGAAACTTGTTATAAAGCAGTAGAGGTGTCTTTTGATTCTTGAATGAACGGGAGATACCTGCTCTTGCTGTTCCTCATGAGCAGTTACAAACTCATGTATTCTTTGCTGCAAAACTTTCAGACCTGGTCTCTTTTGTTTGTACAAGATCCCTTCTGTCAATACATAACAGATCAGTTTTGGACTTTGGTGCATCAAGTTAAAACAGAAAAAGAAAAAAAATACAATGGCATTTATTGGAGCAGAATATAACCAAACAAAAGCACTGCAAGTCTGCGACACACATGGCTGAATTTTAGAACTGATTTCTTGCAGGAACCAGTAAGCTGGATATATCCTACATAGTCTTTCTAGTTTCTATTACCTAAGTCATTGAAACAAATTCGCTGCGAGTATATCTTGGATACAGTGCATTGTTCTTTGCCTTTTGATTGTGAACAGTGTCTTTTTTCCTGAACAAACTCTATGAATAAAATCAGTATGAGATTAACAAAAATCATATCGGAGGGATAAAAAAAAATCAAAATTGAAGGCATTACTTTTCATTTCTCTGGACCAGTCCTCTCCAACTTGTTCTCTTTGCTTGATGCATACTTATCTTTCTTGTTGTTTTTCCCTGATTTCTCTTTCTCTGCAGCCAATGAAAGTAATGCATATCAACAATATGCGCCACACTTAGCTGATACTTCAGAATAACTTTGATTAGGGTTAATATAATGCCCCTACTGGTCTTATCTTTCTTTCCTCTCTTATCTTCTTCCGGCTCCCCAATATCCATAACTTCACTTTGTGCTGCGAGCTGGTTGACATCATGTAATACCGGTGGAAAAGAAGTAAGAGAAGGGTAAATTAAGTAAAATAAAGAAAGATAAAGAAATTACCGTTAGATCCCTAGAGGTTAATTTCGGGCAGAGTATTCCGTTCACGTAGATACCAGACCGTCCGGGGTCAGTCGGCACCTCTCACAACCAGGGAGTCGTCATTCGACAATAAAAACAAACCTGGTTTTATTAAAAGCAACAGTGCAACCTTACAATTAGGAAATGACCGAAATACCCCCAAGAGGCCACACATCACCAGGACATCACCAGAACAGCCAGCACAACATCTCATCAGGAAAGCACCAGAGGAATGCACAGCCAGCACAGAGGGGAGTAGGGCTGGAGCCTGTAAGGCAAGAGGGGGCAAAATCCCATTTGAACATGACAACCAACAGCCAGAACAAGTTAAAGGGCCTGTTTGGCGCGGCTGCGGTTTATGGGTTTTGGTTGAAATTTTTGAATTTTGGTTATTTACGGTATAGATTACGGAGAGACAGATACTCACTTGTGATTTTGGCTGGTACAGATGTTGGGCTTTTAACGTGTAGATCGCTTAACTTGTAAACCCCGTCTTGAGAAAATACTTCGTTTGAAAGTTAAGTACTGTAGCAAAAACCAAAAGCCGTCAGCTTCTTCCCTAAAGCATTAGTGATCCAATATACTCCCTCCAATTCACAAAAACAAGACGTTTTTTTATATTGACACGGTCTCCAAAATACAACTTTAAACACTAATTACTATTATAATATATTTGCAAAACCCAACAAAATTATAATATTATAAAACTATTTTTTGAGACAAATATACAAATATGATTTTCATGTATTTAAATATTTAAAAATATATTAATAGCCAATGTTTCCAAAAATTAACTACACGTATTCTCAAACGACTTGTTTTTGTGAACTGGAGAGAGCATTCGACAATGATCCAAAGACATGGCTTGTACAGATATTTATAGTATGTCTATAGTTGGAGATCAAACTATGCACTACTTTCAACTTTCGAGCATTTAACTCTCTTTACTTTGAAATTTAGGTGTTTCGATCTATGGACTGAAACTCTGCCGAGGGATTTCCAAAGTATCCATAAGAAGCAACCATGAAGGTAAATGAAATATAGTTACCACTTACCATCTAGCGACAATACATTCTATAGGTTACTAGGTTGAGTGCTTTTGATTAACACTTCTTCTGCTTTGGCTAACAGAATCTTGTTTGCAGGAAGGATGTACTTAATAGTGTATATATATTATCACTGCCGTTCAAGGGGCTTCGAGATGCGAGATGGGAGAGAGTGTGAGCCAATAGGAGGTGGAAGGTTCCAATCCCTATGAGAGATGGATGGCTATGACAGTGGGTACCATGGAACCTAGGTATACGAGAACACCTTATATATGTTTCTGTACATAAGAATAGTAATAGGTTTGTGGCCTACTTTGGCCCATTGCTCCCTTGTACATGTGCATATTGACCCCTTTGGTCTAGCTTAATGCATTGGTGAAATTCCCATTTATCTTTCAAGCAAAGATGAATGAAGTACGAAAAGATTTTAACAGATCATGGGACAGGATATCAATGTATGCACTATTGTGCTGCAACTTGGTTCTGGACAATGGATATTTTCTTTGAATGTTTTTGGACATTTTTCGGTTTGGCTTGGGGCCTCCGGCAACGACAAGTGGAGCTTCTATTGTTTTGTATGTAGAAGGAAAGTCAATAAAATGCACTCGATTCTAATTGGGCTACAGCTATATGAATTCAGCAACCGAATGAAGATCAGGGGGTTCTTAAGAAAATACAATTTGAAACTTCTCGTGCTTTATGAGAAAGGCCAATCTGATTCTAAGATGAATCTCTATTGTATTTTAGTTCTTAAAATTTATCAGCAAACTGCCGTTATATTAATGTTCTATGCGTTGTGCTCAATTCAGCCTAATTTTTTTCTATCTCTTCTTACTCAGGCTGTGCAGGACTGCAGGTGATGCTAAGCTAATCTATGCTTTGATGAAAGGTACCTAATCTCTATACTTATTACTTGGTTTTTCAGTTAGCAATAACATTTCCTATTTTGCTGTCCTTTTTAGTATGCCAACAAAAGGCTAAATACATAGTTGCCTACGAAGAGAGAAATAAAAGAAATCAGAATTCATTTTTTAATATTTAGTTGAGTAGCATGTTTGGAATAAGATCCAGAAAATAGTATTAACACAATTTATATGAAAAAGACGTTGTTATGTGTGTACTTTTTATTAGAAGTTTTGTAGCATGAACTTCCTTTTCAGTGCTGGTAGTACAAGGTGACATTCCCTGTAGTTCATTTGAGAACCATGAGCCATATCCAGATATCCTCCCAACCTATCAGATTTGTACTTTTGTACTATCCGTCTATATTGCATAGTTTAGCAAGCTTCAGAGTTCAGACAAATAGCTATGATGTGTTGGCCACTTATCAATGTCATTTTTATTTGTATTTCAGAAAACTTATTTTGTTGAGTTTAGTTTGATAACAGTTAAATTTCTAATAATAAGACATATTAGTTCCCGACACGACTACTATTTGTTATTCACCGACAGATCAAAAAGTAACAAATTAATCAAAGTTAATAGATGCACTGTTTACTCGGTGCTGATCTTAATTATCCACTCAAGTAAAACTTATATAAGGCTTGATTCGTTGAACTCTTTTGCTTTAACATTTGACAAATGCCTAGCATGCACAGAACCAGCAATTCTGAAGTAGTTCCCTCAATTTGCCCCTTTCCTAAAAGATTGTCAAACATCAATTACTATTTATTGCACATGTCTTTTTTAATGTTAAACAGGAAGTATATGCTAGCTTGGTTATATTTCTTAATATTTCCTTTTCAAACAAAAATAAAGCTCGCTTTAAAAGAGAAAAGATAAGGCCCTATGGATATTATTGAGATTTGTGATGTGCATACAAGTTGATGCTATCTAAGCTAGCAGCTCCTTTGCTTCTAATATTACGTAATGTTGTTTCCTTGTATGCACATCCTATCACGACTCACTGGCAATCAATAAGACCATAATTTCCTGATAGATTATCTTGAATGCAGGATCTTATTAAAAAATGTTGGTTGATGCATACGAATGACCTCTTGTGTGGAATTGCTCTCTTTGTCACGGAATCTTTCTTCAGGTCACGTGGATTGGGTTTTAATTATTGCTTTTGACCAATGAACTCTACAAAACAGAAATACTCTAAACTGCATTGCACAAAGAAAAGAGAACAAGAAAGAACAACGAGACTTTTATGTTCTTACATGATAGAAGTCTGAAACAATGTAAGGTGATTGAAATTTAACCTGCCAGACTAATCAAGTGCAGATTGTCCCATTTCTCTTAAGTAGCAATGGCATAGTTCATAACAATATGCGATGATGAGGCATACCTTGCCTAATGTGACTGCAGATTCTTCCTGGATGAGACTTAAGGCATTAGCACAAATTCAGCACATTGCAGCACTGCATCAGTTGGAAATTCGATGATAAAACCAATGAAATATGTGATGCTCTGTCGAACAAACCAAACTTGTTCAGAGAGAGACTAAAGAACAAAAGGTAAACTAAAAAAAAGAGGGGAATAAAAGATAAGTCGGTTGAATTAATCTGATTTTACAATAAATTATCAGCACGCCTTCCATGCAAAAAGTGGAGGTGATCCGGGTCCATGCTTCGGCATATCATTGATGGGACACATACAACAGTTTCCATGTCGAATGTCTAGAGAAGATGAGACCTATTGATGTAGTGTTCATATCATTCAAAGCAGTCTCTCCCTACTAGGAACAAGTTCTCGTTTCTTTATTTTTAGATCCCCAAAGCCAGTTGATGACAACAAGATAGAATCATAGAATGCTTTTGTTGCTGCTGAAATAATGACCTAAAAAAATATATTTGTAAAGATCGTTATTATAGGACGGCTAGAGCGGACAGCATTTACTTCACAGGACTTTGTGGATATTGGAAGGTCACTGCTTCAACAGCGGTCTTCTGAGGCAGAACCACGAATACGCCAACCAGTAATTGCTATTGCTCCCATCCTCCATGTGCTCTTCGGGATACGGAATTTGCTCCGAAGCGTTTGACCCCAAATCGAACACAATTGCCCAATGCTCATGCTTGACTTTATCGTGCTCCACAAAGTAGACACAGTTTCTCCTGATCGCAGGGAACTCCTTTGCAGAGAGGGCGAAGGCATCGCCACGGCCCAAGAACAGCGAGTACCCACCGAGATCGGTCACCTTCTCCCCGAGCTCCAGATGCTCCGCTGTCCAGTCCGGCTTGTAGACTTCGCTGAGCGTCGGGTGCTGTCCCCAGTGCAACACAACAAGCAACAGGCCGCCGTTGCAGGCCACCACATGCACCGCGCGCAAGCCATGGGGCCCTTCAAACCTGCACAGCCGTTCCACAGCAGGGAAAAGGTATTCGCTCCGGATACGCTGAGGAGGAGAAGCTTCAAGATCGTAGATGTGAAGGGTCGACGTCATGTCTGTGAAGTAGAATCTCCCTTGGTGGAAAGCCGCGCTGTCGATTCTGGCGGTCGCTCGCTCGAGCTGCATGGTCCAGGTGGCGTCTCCAGGCTGCCAGAAGAAGAGCCTCTGCGCTTTGCCGTATGGAGAGGTCTTCTCGCTCGCGATCGCCACCCAATCCGACGAGGTGAGCGGGTCAGCGGAGAGGAAGACTTGGGCGACGGCGGGCAAACAGGGCAGCGAGATCTCAGCTTTGGAGAGGGGCTCCCAGAGGATGAATCGCGTGGGGGATCGCAGGCAGTCCGTCAGAGCGAGCCAGCCACGGGTCGTGCCGCAGCAGTACGGGAGACCGGCCGGGGCTCCAAGGTGGATCCTTTGGCCGCCATGAGGAAGCCAGAAGGACTGGTCGCCGATCGGGCCAACCCAGTGCCACGGCTCGCGGCCGGCGACAATCCACGGACGACAGGCGGCCAGCGGGGAGGTGGAGGCGCGCCAGTGGGTGCAGACCTCGTGGATGTGGAGTTGGTCCGCGTCGGCGGACAGGCAGACGGAGGCTTCGCTGAGGAGCTCTGCCGGCAGGGACGACCAACCGCCGCCGCCGCCGCCGGCCATTATTTGGAAAAGGCGAAAAGGCTAAAACAAAGTCAGAAACAACGAGAAATCCAATCTCCCGATAGTGCCTAGCCTAGTTTTTTTCGAGAGGAGATAGGCAGGCTTTAAATACATGTTACGCACTACTCTTAGGTGAACTCGAATTCAACCGAAGATCGGACTCGGTTTGAATACCTCGACTGAGTTCAGGTCGGACAAGGAGAAGCTCTTTTTTAGGAGGGTATGTGGCCCATAAGAGCCTGCTTGGAATGGTAGTTGTTGTGGCTACAGACCAAACAGAGAGAGATAGTAGTGGAGAGTGATGAAGATGAATGTAATGACCTGGGTCCTTCCCATGGCTTGTACTCATATATATATATATATATATATATATATATATATATATATATATATATATATATATATATATATATATATATATATATATAGGGGTGCGGTGGTGAGCAGTAGTCGCGGAGATCCCGGTTGGTGTGGCGGTACGCTGAGTCGCGTAGGTCCCGAAGCCCTGAGCAGGTGAGCGTGAAGTCGCGTGGCCCGATAAGTCGTCAAGAGAGCGCAGTAAGTGGTGGAAATCGTTGTCTGCGTAAGCCTGTAAGGGGTATAGGTCGATCGGAATTAAGGGTTCTGCCCTGTCGTTGTCTAGAAACCGTCTATCCAAAAGGTTGATCTTTATTGTGGGATTTTCCCTGCCGTAGACTAGAAAGACTACCTATCCTATCTCTTTTATCTTCGTACAAGATGTCTTGGTTAGCCAGGTCTCTTGGTGTAACTGACCGTCTGGAAGCCTCTGGCAGTAATGATAGGTCTATCAAAACGATGTCGGTTAAGAATGCTTCGTCTGTTTGCTTTGAGGATATAGAGCAAAGTATTGCAAACTGGAAAGTACCTAAGATTAATGTTAGAGATATATATCATATAGGCACGTTTTCCCTTCGTTCTGATTATTATATAAAAACTATAGAAAAAACTCTTCCTATTAGCTCTTTGCATGAAACTCTACATCTTCTTTCTGAAAAAGAAATCAATCATATCAGAGCAAAACCTCAATTTCATTATATACATTTTGGTCTAGTACAAGTGGCTATTAGATCATTAACTCGAAGAGGTTTAAATATTTCTGTGTTGGCTTGCCTAAGAGATTGCAGAAATAAAAAGTTTAAGGACTCTTTGCTAGGAATGGTTGAAGCTAGTCTTAGTAATGGTCCTGTGTTCTTCAACACTTTCCCAGACTTTTCTGTATCTCTTTCGGATTTAAATCTCCATAAGGTTCTGACCTTGAGCTTACAAACATCTGGCTTTGATCTTGAACCTGGAAGTGAAAACATTTCAGTAACATATAGGATCTATTACAAAGCCATGACCACGTTAGCTCCTTGTGCAAAACAGAATACACCCAAAGGTCTGACCACACTTCTTCAAGCCAATCCTAGAAATCATATTATTACTCCCAAAACCTTGAAGTGGGACGAGATAACACTTCCAGAGAAGTGGACTCTCCTACAAGCTGTTGAGCCAAAAGCCACTCAACAAAATGAATTAGAATCTCTGGCCGAAACTCCAGATGGAGATGTTGAAATAACATTCTCCTCAAAAAGAACAATCTTTATCCAATCAAGACCCTCATTTCACCTAGACAATAGACCACAACTAAAACCAAATAATATTGTCTATGCAACTTATGAGGATAAGGATAATCAGTATGAGCCCTCAATCTCAGATTTTGAGATCAATGTTATAGAGGAAGAAGATCATGAGTTTGAAATCGATAAGGATCTCCTTAGAAGAAATCTTGATCTTCCTGAAAATAAGATTAAGTGTGAAAGGTACTACAAAAATGTAGACAATCCTTATGTTAAGAAAATAACAGAGATTTGGTACAAAGAGATGAAAGAGCAAAAAAGACATTTACTTCTTTGAATGGTATGAGAATAGCCAGATCATACATCTGGAAGAATTCTTCAAGCCAAAGAGTAAATCAAAGAGTAAATCAAAAACCAAATCCAAAACTGAGCCTAAGTTAGAGCCTAAGTCAGACCTAGAAGAGTTAAAGTCCGAATTAGCCAAACTAAGGTCTGAAGTAAATACTCTAAAATCCGTTCAAAAGAAACCAAAATCTGATGACTTAAATGTTATCAAAAAGGTCTCAAAAGAATGAAAAACCTCTGGTGGAAAGATTGAAGAGTCGGTTCATCCACCCTTCGAATCTATCCAACTTCCAAATAATACTCAGGGAGAAAGCTCCAAAGCATCTCCATTAAAAAATATTTCTAAAACCACTTATGGTGATCCTGTAAAAGTTGAACACATAGGACACCTAGTGGAACAACAAAATTATGCAAACATATCTTTACATGCTCTTGGACAGCAAACGGATCGCATCGAAAATATTCTCCTGGAAGGATCCAAGACCAACAAGGCTGAGGTAAAGATAAATTATCCATTTAATTCTCAGTCTGAATCATCTAGTTCTCGATCTATTGTTCCTTTGTTTACCCCACAAATATTAGGTCCTAATATAAAGCTAGGGAAACAAAAAGCAATAGGATCATCCATCTCTACAGATTTGGTTAGTGAGTTAGCCAATAAGTTAAGCAACTTAAAGGTGAACAAAAATATTAATCAAATCTCTGATGGAGAAGATAATGATATGGTCAATAAGATCTTTAAACCAATTACTAATACTGCTAGGACAAGGAATTACTATCCTAGACCAACTTATGCTGATCTTCAACTGGAAGAAAGGCCTCAAATTAGTAATATGGCATATTTCAATGGCAAAGAAATTGTGGAATGGAATTTAGATGGATACACTGAGTATCAAATATTTACCCTTTGCCATCAAATGATTATGTATGCTAATGCTTGCATAGCTAGTGGTAATCCAGAAAGAGAAGCAGCCTCAATGATTGTTGTTGGATTCTCTGGTCAATTGAGAGGCTGGTGGGATCACTACATGGATTCTGATCAGAAGCAAGCAATTCTCAATGCAGTGAAGATAGATGGAAATGGCAATCCCATAGTCCGGGTAGACGCGAATAATAACCCTGTCGGTAACATTTCTGATGCCCTGACTACTTTAGTTTATAATATCGTCTATCATTTCGCTGGAAATTATCAAGATATCAATGAGAAAAATAGAGAACAATTGATAAACCTAAGATGTAAGACTATGTCTGATTTTAGGTGGTATAAAGATACTTTCTTATCAAAATTATATACTCTTCCTGAGCCTAATCAAGATTTTTGGAAGGAAAAGTATATATCAGGACTACCTCCTCTATTTGCTGAAAAAGTTAGAAACTCTTTAAGAAAGGAAGGAGAGGGTAGTATAAATTATCAATTCCTAGATATAGGCAAAATCACCCAAAAGATACAGCTGGTAGGTGCTGAACTTTGCAATGACCTTAAAATTAAGGACCAACTGAAGAAACAAAAAATTATTGGGAAAAAGGAATTGGGAGATTTTTGCTATCAATTTGGATTTGAGGATCAACATGAAAAGAGACATAGGACAAAGTATGTCAAAAGATTTAGAAAAAATCATATTGATAATAAGAAAGAAACTTATTATGTTAAGAGGAAGCGTCACCGAAAACCTCTTAAGAAAAATACTCCTAAAAAGGATGATAAACCAATTGTATGCTATAAATGTGGACTAAAAGGTCATATAGCAAGCAATTGCTTTAAATCCAAAATCAAAAAAGAAATCCAAACCTTGCTAGAATCAGAGTCAGAAGACATTAAGGAAAAACTAGGAGATATCCTAAACCATATTGACAATGAATCTAGTTCTGAAAATGAAGAAAAATCAGAAGTTAATCATTGTGAAAATAGTGTATGTTCTTGCTGTGAGCAAGATGTCTCTGAGGATACCTCTGATACCAAATGTATGACCCAGGCAGCGACTCAGGGATCTGGTCGCTACGATGCAAGGTAGAGAATGGATTATATGAATGCAAGGAGGATAGAGTTAGATATGCAAGGTTGGAAGAAAATAATAATTAAAAAACAATAATAGTAAACAAGAACGTGAATAGGAAATAAGAACAGAAATAGTAAATAAGAACGAAAATAGTAAAGTACTGAATTTAAAACACACAAAAATAAAAGAAGATATGCTTATGCAAGAACTGAAAGATAGTATGCAGATGCATAAAAGTAAGACAGAAACTTAAAGAACTGAAAGTAAAGAACACAATATAGAAATATAGAACATAAGGAACTTAAGTAAAGAACTTAGAACATAAGTAAGAAGATAAGAACATTAGTAATATAACAGAATAACATTAGTAATATAGAAGATAGAATGAAAAGAACATAAAGGAACAAACTCAAATTAAAGAGAGTTTAGGGATAGAAATCGTTCTTCGTTCATTCATATACCTTGTAGACAGAAGGAATCCTTCTGTGTAGTACACCAGAACTTAGAACTACTACAAGTTTTAGTTATACAAACCCTACTTAGATTTTACACACTTACACTCTTACAATCTTACACTCTTACACACTTAGACTCAAAGATTGAGTCTTTATTTAGGCTACTACTTATCTTACACTGGTTTGGTAGTGGAGTGGGAGTAGAGTGGTGATCAACTTCCTACTCTAAGCTTGGAGGTATGGAAGGCTTAGAGCCGTATGAGGAGTTGTCTCAGGAGTGATCCTTTGAGTTCCTCGTAGGAGTGATGCCCTTTGAAGCTTGCCTTCATGCCCTTTATATAGGGGTCGCCACCCCTGGGATAAGCATGGGCAGAGATGCCCCATGATGACGCCTTTTGACTGGCAATATTATTCTTCATAATGACGCTTTACACCTCAGGGAGTCATGATGGAACTTTAGACCTCCGTGAAGAATATTCGCCATAATGACACTTTTGACCAGACTGTATCCTGTCTGTAATAGTTCAGATTCCATCTGCAATAGTAGATTGTACTCATATAATTGTCCTGACAATTGTTCTCGTTGTCGGAGAGCTTCTGCGAACAATTATTGTTATTCGCTGTCTTCATCTACTATCATTGGTGCAGAGGTCGTTCCTTCAATTTCATCTGGTTGGAGTGTATCATACCAACTCAGCATTTTCTGATATTCTTTACGTATCATCGTGTCTTCACCATAATCAACCTTTATTAGGCGTCCAACCCCTTTGTGTACAATACCATTGCCACCACAGAATATTTTCATGATCCGGTTTTGGAAAACCATTTGACATGAGGTGTCTAAATAGATGCTATCTTCGATTTCCATAGCTTCTTTAAACCACCGCCACTTGTCATGATTGGTATTCTGAGAAAATAATTCTTTTTGTTCTTCAGTCAGAAATCCAAATGTTTTGGCAGGGAAAGTGAAACATCCTTTGAGAATGTAAACATCATGCATTGCCGGCCTGACTGGTGGTGTAAATCTTGGTGGGGTAGAATAGAAGATAATTTTGTATCTTCCCCTGATGAATTCCATTCTTTTACAAGCTTCCTTTATAGCAATTCCAAGATCAGATTGAAGAATCTGATCAAGTGTGCCATAGATGATATAGACTAATCCTTGGTCTATAATACTCTGGAGAGAGAGATTGTTATGGGCTTGTATTTGTAGGCTTTTGAAAAGTTTAAGGTCTATCTCTGCTCTCAATATAATATATTTGTGATATGGCTGAATACTTATTCTCTCATCAAAATGGAGGAGTGGAAATCTATGGACATTGATTCTGAGGCTTGGGTTAATTTCTCTCCCCTCATATAGGTTGATAAAATATTTTTGGAGCTCTGAAAATATTTTCATTTGTCGCTCATAGTATTTTTTCCAGATGAGTTCTAGAATATCTGGCCCTAGGCAGGAAAGTGTTTGTTTGGTTTTAAAACTCAATCTAGAAATAAGAATTTCGTGAGAACTGGGGTCAAAGAGCTCTCTGGAGGCCATATTTTTTCTAATTTTGTGGCTGCAATAATTCTCTCTTCTCACTTTATTTTGGTGGCTACATGCAGTTGTATGAATGCTTTCTGATGTTGATAATGCCATGGTTTTTATTTGTGGAAATGTTGTGAGAAGCTCTCTGATATTTATGCAGTCTTGAGATGCAGTTATGGTGGATGCATATGTTTGTTTGTGGAAAGAACCAATAGTTGGTGAGCTTGTACTCAAGCTCAATACTTTTGAACATTGAGATGGTCTCATTTCGAGGCTCATCTTTGGATTTTTTGATGGTCTCATTTCGAGGTTCATCTTTGAATTTTTTGATGATCTGATACTCAGATCTGATGCTTTTGGTCTGATGCCCAGACCCAATAATTTTGAATTGCTAGGTGATCCAACACCTTGATCAGATAATTTTGATGGGCTTTCTTCCTTTCTGGGAAGAATATCTCTCGAAGCCTGTTTTGTGGGCATATAATCTGATGATATTGCCTTTGTATCTTTAGGCATCATATGATTGAAATAGTAAGCCAGCCCACGTAGTGCATGAGCTTTTTCATTATTATTCTTTGCTTGCCAAAGTAAATTGAGCAAGCCTTGCTGCAATTCTGTTGCAGGAAAATTATGATTGAACCGCTCAGAATTCCCCTCCCGTGGTTGGGGTAATTTCCAAGAGCTCATCGGTGTATATCTTTGCTGGGACATGATTCCCCTGTAATGTGACAAAGAGGCAACCAACTGGATTAGTTGATAGTCATGAAAGATTTGTGCACACATTACCTTCCTTATACTTTTACTATCATGGATCATGTTTCTTTTGAACAATAATTTGGTAAAAATGCAACATGATATTACATTGGTAAGAATGTAACATGATATTACATAATATGACCAATTATGTCTTCGATTTGGGCTGCATGCTTTCATGCATATAATATAAACCAAAACTATTTGATAGTGATGTTTTAGCAATAACCCACTATTGTCAATTTGTGAGTCACCCCATAGGCAACTATGGCAAAGATATGAATCATCATTTAAGCAACTATTGCAAATACATGAGTCATTGCATGAGTCATCATATATGCAACTATAGCAAAGGTATGAATCATCACATGAGCCAAATTTCTGGTTAAAGATGTGTTTTTGATTATACCCAAATAAGTTTTTATGGGCTACTCTAAGGAGACAAGACTTTGTAGGTTTTGTCAATCCATTATGAGAAGCATATGGCTGCATAGAATTTCGTTTTTGGTTCTCATGACTAAAGAGTAAGCTCATAAAATGATCATGACAACCTATATCATGTTTATAATAATTCTCTAGCAACTTGTTTTGGATGAACACTTCCTTATGCATATTTTGCTCCTCTTTTTGAGGCCAAGACATGGGAAAAGGATGAGTGTTCTTCAGCTGCAATATATAACTAACACTTTGAATGTTAGTCATGGTTGGCTCAATGGATATCTCATTGACAATATTTTCTTTTCCTGAAGCAATCTCTATAAATTGATTCAATAACGCTTCTTCGGGTATGGAGCAAAATTTTAATTCCAATTCTTGGTTCATGATTTCAAACTTGATACTATCATTTGTCACAAGAAAAGGACGTATCAACGATAAGAATGGTGTGCCTAGAATGACTCCTTGTTTTAGATTTTTAACAAGCAAAAAGGAAGTCTTAATAGAAACACCAGAGATGCAAATGAGAACTTCAGGGATTTTGAAATTGACTTTAAGTTGGTTCCCATCCGCCCCATGAATTTTATGAGCAGATTTTTGAAAATATTTGGAAGGAATAATTCCTTCACGAATACAATTCATATCAGCTCCTGAGTCAATTAAAGTTTTATATTTGAAGTGAAACCCATCAAAAAACTTGTATGATATTTCTACATACCATTTTTGCTTGAAATAGGTTTCTATGGAGCTAACTATTTCTTTATTGTTCTGAAGAATTTCTTCTTCAGATTCACTCTCAGATTCACTTTGAGTTTCATATTTTCTTTCTTCTTTTCTAGAAATTTCTAGAATTTGAATTCTTCTTTGAAGGTCATTTAGCACTTCTTTTATATAGTTTTGTTCTTGAAGTAAGTCATTCAAACTCAACTGCTTCTTAGCCTTCTTATGATCTTCTACTCTTTGGATGACTTCATCAATAGAGAAGTATTTTTTATGTTGGATATCTTTTACCAACTTCTCCTTGTTAGTTTTTACCCTTGATAAGAATCTTTCCAAGATATATATATATATATATATATATATATATATATATATATATATATATATATATATATATATATATATATATATATATATATATATATATACACACACACACACACACATATGAGGAGTGCTTTTACAGTTATACCTTTACATCTGGTTATCCCCTTTGGGGGCAGTTATGTCATTACACATGGCCTATTCTGGGACTTATAATCTCCTACCAGGCCTGCTGGGTTTAGGTGGGGGCCATCCCTTCGACAGTAGTATTTCTATGGAAATTATTCTACTTTCAAATTTTTGTGAAATTGAGACGTTCCAAACATGGATTAAAGAGCTCTTTTTTGATATCTCTCCATTCTTTTTACTTGACTTTCTAACGCCAATAAATTTAAAACTATCTTGACTAGCTATACGAAAAATATATCATTAGATTTATTGTTAAAATATTTTTATAATATTATTGTATATTTTAGTGTAATATTATAAAAAAAAATAGCGATCAAGAATTGTATCTTAAAAAACTAAAAAGTAAAAATATCAAGTAAAATAAAACCAAGTAACAAACTTCGTCAGTCGCTACCATATCTCGACTCGTGTCTTCTTGGGGTTGCGCCCCATCTCTCAATATCGCTCACATAGGGTTAGCTACAATTTGAGGTGATGTTGAAAGGCGACACGATAGGCCAGCCGACAGTCACGAATTAGGATGGGCAGAAGATTTTTTTATTTGGTCCTATTATATCACCATAATTTTAAAATTAGTTCTATATAATATGAAATTGTAAATATAACTTTCTTGTCAGGTGTAAAAGAACTAGTGATTGATATATGGCTCCTACCGCGTCACCTAGGCACGGTAACTTTCGGCCATTGCGACACCACCGGCGAGCATGACACAGGATGTAGTGGTGGGACCTATGAAGCTGCCGCACCAGGCTAGTCAACCTACCGCTCAGACCTCAGAGGTGCCAGTGGGTGCATACCTCGTGGATGTGGAGCTAGTCCGCGTCGGCAGACAGCCGTACGGAGGCTTCGTTGAGGAGCTCTGCCGGCATGGACGACCAGCCGGCGTCGCTGGCCATTATTTGGAATTTGGAAAAGGTCTAAAACAAAGTCGAAATAACGAGAAATCCAATATCCCGATAGGCTTTAGTTTTTTCTTTTCGAGAGGAGATTGGTTAGGTTGCATACTAGTGTTAGAGCAACTCCATCCCATTAGTCATTTCTCCCTCTCTATTTCATAGAATAAAGAGGCTAGCTATTATTTGCAGCTCTCTATTTGAGTTAGCATTCCAATGACCTAGCTATTCTCCCTCTTTAAATTGTTTAAACATCTTGGTGGGCTACTTTAATATGGTTTAAATTTGCGGGCTGAATTCTTTTAGGCCTTCCTTGGTTTGAATCGGGCCAATCGTGAATACGTCATACGACTCATACGTGATCGACGATTGTTTATCTGAAGAATAGACGATTGTTCTGAAACAAAACTTCATGCAAAAGCACCGATTTTATCATTGAGAAACTATTTATCTTTGTTTTCTATTGCTCAGGATGGCTGGAACGATAAACTTATATAGCATTAGCCTGAATTATGCTTCAGCAACCTCTTCGTCAACCATCTTTAACATCATACCAGTTGTTGCCTTCATCTTGGCTGTCATATTCAGGTTAGAAGCCAGCACTAGTCTTTGTTATGCTTTCTTTTAGCAAGAAGTACATCGCGGCACTGAACATTCTCCCTTTGTCTGTCAGGATGGAGACTCAACTTGAGGAGCGTCCATGGCATGGCCAAAGCTTCGGGGATATTTCTTTGCATCGGAGGCGTCATCGTGCTTGCGATGTACCAAGGCCCTGAATTCAAGTCCTTCAACCACCACCAGCTCTTGCTTATGAGAAGCTTAGACGGGTACTCCAACAAGGGCCCCTGACAAGAACAACACCATGTTACTTCTGCAAATTCAGACACTTCGACAAAGCAGAACAGATATGATGCAGATTTGGTTTACCTGCTGCACTGTCCACAGAGACCATATCACGATCGATGCAGACATCAGGAAAATCCTCAAGGCCTAGTTCTTGTTGAAAATCCCTTGTTGGAGTACCCTATCGTGATATATAAGTTTATCGTTCCAGCCATCCTGCAAATAACACCAGATGATCAATTCTATTTATAATAACTGCATAAGTTCATATGTGATCACTCACTCATATGTGAACATTTCTATTTATGATAACTGCATTGATCAGAGGTAGAAATATGATGAACGCTATCATTTCACGAAAAACTAAACATTCATGTGTGGACACAGCCAACACAATAATATCTCCAAATAGTTCACCAAACCTAGTATTCATGGCCACAACTAGATTGATGCAGTATCGCCTCGAACGGGAGGTTCGCCAAACCGACGAGTAAATATCTCATCCTTTAACATCTTGTAAAACTGCTGCTGATCTGGACTCATTGTACTAATATCAATGTTTATTATTCTTTCGTCTTCACTCCTTTGCTTCATCTCAATATCCTTCCGCTGCAGTTCGAGCCTTTCCCGTTCAAGCTGTAGCCTCTCGTCATTGCGCTCCTTCTTCCTCAACTCCCTCAAATCTTCGGTCTCCTTCTTGTTGATCCAGTGGGGAGAGGTGGGAAGAGGCTGGGGAGGACGGCGGGGGAGGGGCGGTGCGGACCAGTGGGAGGGGCGGCACGGCGGACTAGTGGGAGGGGGCGGCGGGGGAGGGCCGGCGAGGGGCGGTGGCAGCGCGGCGGACCAGTGGGAGGGCCGGCGAGGGGCGGTGATGGCGCGGCGGACCAGTGGGAGGGGGCGGCGCTCGCCGGAGAGGGGCGGTGGCGGCGCGGTGGACCAGTGGGAGGGGCGGCGCGGCGCGGCGTACGCGTCGCCGGAGGGGGAGGGAAGTCGCGGGAGGTGGGAGGACGCCGCGCGCGAGGCGAAGGGAAGGCGCGGGAGGGGATGAGAGCGCCACGCGCACGCGGGAGGGAGATTCCAGGGCGCGGGAGGGGAAGGGAAGCTGCGCGGGAAGGAGATTCCCCCGCGAAATCGCGATGGCGAGCGAGCGCCCGCTCGCCTTCGATAGCCAGCCTCCGGAAGGAAAAAGCCAGCGGGTAAATTTGAAGAGGGGGATAAAAGATGGGTTGGAGTCCATTTTTTGGCTCATACTAGCTAAATATACAATGAAGAGCAGAATAAATAACCGGATGGAGATGCTCTTAGGCGAACTCGAATCCAACTAGAGATTGGACCCGGTTTGGATTACCCGGACTGGATCCAGGTCGGACATTCTTTTTTACTTGACTATATAAAATCCGTACTATCAAACTTTTTAAAATTTAACCACTAATAGATTTTAAACTATCTAAATTAGCTATACAAAAATTATATCATTAAATTTAATGTAAAAAATACTTTCATCCAAACCATTTCACATGAAAACTATAGCTCCAGCAAATGGTTAATAACGGACCTACTCGGATCTGGTGTACTGCCGCATAGCAAATGCAAGCCCCAAGATCAGAATGGGAACAAGAAACTGCAAGATCTTAACGAGGAAGTCGTTATCCTTGTCTGGGCTGTGGGGCACTTGCTGGGGAGGTACAAAGGTACGCTTTGCTGGGATGGTTGAAGCATCAATCTCCCCGATGTGGTACTTCTGCATCATCTCCCTTGCAGATTCACTGTGGCCAATATCTTCAAAATCGCTAGTTGCATCTTTCCCTGGTAGCATTGGAGGGCAACAATCAGCTTTGAATTTTAAAATGACATGGTTCAAGGCTGAAACTTAGTTTCATCATCAATTATGAAATATAACAAAAGTATGACTCACCAGTTACTGCTAGCAATACCTCGTCACCACCAGGATGCTCATCCATAAAAGGAGTGACATCATACACCTGAAATGTTAAATAAAATAGCATGGGATGATATGCTCAAGAACGTTTTCCTCAGGCATTTATCCGAATTTCTGATAGGCAACTGGCCAACTGGGTAAGCAAAATAAGGCATAATATGACATATTAAAGACAGGAGAATCATAAGTTTTGATATGTCACGGTCTTACAAAAAGTTTCACTCCTTTTCTTAACCATCCTTAATCTTACGGGAAAGTTAAACAAGCATAGTTTTGTCAGTCATAGTTAGTTAACCCAAGGCATTAGACCTTGCATAATTTTCACATAAGTCTTCTTTACATCGGAAAGCTCTGTAGATGTTACTCAATCCAGTTATCATCAAATTGCTAGGGAGAGACTAGCGGTGACTCCAAATCTAGTTTAGGGCTAACATATACATCCCGAATTAGCAGGACCGTTAAGAACTCGCCACAGTCAGCAATAGCAAAACATTTGTTATCAAACCCAAAGCCAAGCAGAAATGCTGTGGTTCAGTTGAAGATATAGCACATGACGTGCAGTTTTCCTGCAAAAGTATCGAAGATAATAACATAAAGAATTTGTAGTTAGGAGCAAACAGAAAAAGGTCACAAAATTTGGGCAGAAAAATGTAAAATGCACACAAAATGTTCACTTTAACGGAACCTCTTCTATTTGTGTGCAGATAAGACCTCTAGAATACACAGGCCAAACTAGTACATCCAAGTCCACATAATTGAGAAGGGCGCAAACAAACATATTGGCCAGAGACATCATTTCAGTGGGGCTACCTGAGATCAACCACATCCACATGAATTAACAACCCGAATATATTTTGAACCATTTCCTTCCATCATGACCAGCTACTGCACAATTGCAGGAGGGGGAGGAAGCAGCTTGCCGTTATTGTTTCCCCACATTTGCATTTCATTATACGGAAGAGGCAAATTGATAAGCCTTTTTGACTCTTGATACAGTTCGCCAACCTAGAACATAGAGGGTGGTTATTGGACTCAGATTGGAACACGCCCTTTTAATCAATCCCTGTTTCCCCTAGAACCAGGTTTTGATCCAAAAACATGTTTGCTGACATGCCAGTCGAGCATAACCAAATGAATGGATCTGATAAGAGGAACACTGCAAGATCAACAACAACCACAACAGAATACGTTGAAAACCACATATGCTCTAGATTGATGCGAGCCCAACTAATTCAATTCCACCTCCTCAAGAAGGCATCATCCTCCAATAACCTAATCATCTACTAACAGATAGCACCTCGAATTGTCCCTAGCTCTACAACCTCTGAGGCCAGAGGGGGAAACCAATCATGCACCAACAAGAACACTAAAGAACTCGCAGAACTAGTGTGTGCAAAACACAAGCAGGTCACCAGCCATCCAAAATTCCATGGCACCGAAACAGAAGGGGGGAGCAAGCTGCACCTTGCCGGCGATGATGATCCAGCAGTCCTTGGGAACGTTGTGCTTGGCGACCTCCTCGAAGCCAAACACCTTCTTCTCACCGGTCATGGCGGCAGACGCCCACACCCTGAGCAAAGAAAACCTCCCCCCAAAAAAGGAAAAAATCAGCCCTCCTTGCGCACCTAACACCGCACCCAATCGATCCACGGAACCTCGAAAGGGGAAGCGGTTGGGCTGCTGCTGGTTGGCCGTTGGCTCACTCACCTGCGAGGCGGATGTCGTCGTCAGGGAAGGGGAGGGAAGGGAGCGAGGGATGGAGCGGCGCACGCACCGATTGCGGAGAGGAATCACGCGATTTGGACAGCCCCTCCGCTCCGCGCTCGGTGGCGCCGGAATCTGCCGTACTTGAGCCTGGCGCGTCCGGCCCCTGCACCGCCAAGCGCGTGGCGTTCCCAAAATGCCCTTCGTGGACTGGACTCTTCTGGGCCTCTCTTCGAATCGAGTGTCCAGCCCGGCCTATTAACCCGTGATGGGTTAATAATTAATTTACCGTCGACACGTCAGCTTTCCCCTCGGCGAAGTCACGCCCGCCTCGGCCTCTCGCTTCCCTTCGTTAGCCCAGTCCTACGTGGTCGTGCGGGGGCGAGACCGGTGACCACCACCAATGAAATATGTGATGCTCTGTCGAACAAACCAAACTTGTTCAGAGAGAGACTAAAGAACAAAAGGTAAACTAAAAAAAAAGAGGGGAATAAAAGATAAGTCGGTTGAATTAATCTGATTTTACAATAAATTATCAGCACGCCTTCCATGCAAAAAGTGGAGGTGATCCGGGTCCATGCTTCGGCATATCATTGATGGGACACATACAACAGTTTCCATGTCGAATGTCTAGAGAAGATGAGACCTATTGATGTAGTGTTGATATCATTCAAAGCAGTCTCTCCCTACTAGGAACAAGTTCTTGTTTCTTTATTTTTAGATCCCCAAAGCCAGTTGATGACAACAAGATAGAATCATAGAATGCTTTTGTTGCTGCTGAAATAATGACCTTAAAAAAATATATTTGTAAATATCGTTATTATAGGACGGCTAGAGCGGACAGCATTTACTTCACAGGACTTTGTGGATATTGGAAGGTCACTGCTTCAACAGCGGTCTTCTGAGGCAGAACCACGAATACGCCAACCGGTAATTGCTATTGCTCCCATCCTCCATGTGCTCTTCGGGATACGGAATTTGCTCCGAAGCGTTTGACCCCAAATCGAACACAATTGCCCAATGCTCATGCTTGACTTTATCGTGCTCCACAAAGTAGACACAGTTTCTCCTGATCGCAGGGAACTCCTTTGCAGAGAGGGCGAAGGCATCGCCACGGCCCAAGAACAGCGAGTACCCACCGAGATCGGTCACCTTCTCCCCGAGCTCCAGATGCTCCGCTGTCCAATCCGGCTTGAAGACTTCGCTGAGCGTCGGGTGCTGTCCCCTGTGCAACGCAACAAGCAACAGGCCGCCGTTGCAGGCCACCACATGCACCGCGCGCAAGCCATGGGGCCCTTCAAACCTGCACATCCGTTCCACAGCAGGGTAAATGTATTCGCTCCGGATACGCTGAGGAGGAGAAGCTTCAAGATCGTAGATGTGAAGGGTCGACGTCATGTCTGTGAAGTAGAATCTCCCTTGGTGGAAAGCCGCGCTGTCGATTCTGGCGGTCGCTCGCTCGAGCTGCATGGTCCAGGTGGCGTCTCCAGGCTGCCAGAAGAAGAGCCTCTGCGCTTTGTCGTATGGAGAGGTCTTCTCGCTCGCGATCGCCACCCAATCCGACGAGGTGAGCGGGTCAGCGGAGAGGAAGACTTGGGCGACGGCGGGCAAACAGGGCAGCGAGATCTCAGCTTTGGAGAGGGGCTCCCAGAGGATGAATCGCGTGGGGGATCGCAGGCAGTCCGTCAGAGCGAGCCAGCCACGGGTCGTGCCGCAGCAGTACGGGAGACCGGCCGGGGCTCCAAGGTGGATCCTTTGGCCGCCATGAGGAAGCCAGAAGGACTGGTCGCCGATCGGGCCAACCCAGTGCCACGGCTCGCGGCCGGCGACAATCCACGGACGACAGGCGGCCAGCGGGGAGGTGGAGGCGCGCCAGTGGGTGCAGACCTCGTGGATGTGGAGTTGGTCCGCGTCGGCGGACAGGCAGACGGAGGCTTCGCTGAGGAGCTCTGCCGGCAGGGACGACCAACCGCCGCCGCCGGCCATTATTTGGAAAAGGCGAAAAGGCTAAAACAAAGTCAGAAACAACGAGAAATCCAATCTCCCGATAGTGCCTAGCCTAGTTTTTTTCGAGAGGAGATAGGCAGGCTTTAAATACATGTTACGCACTACTCTTAGGTGAACTCGAATTCAACCGAAGATCGGACTCGGTTTGAATACCTCGACTGAGTTCAGGTCGGACAAGGAGAAGCTCTTTTTAAGGAGGGTATGTGGCCCATAAGAGCCTGCTTGGAATGGTAGTATTTCTATGGAAATTATTCTACTTTTCAAATTTTTGTGAAATTGAGACGTTCCAAACATGGATTAAAGAGCTCTTTTTTATACGTTTGTACTCTCTCTCTCAATTTTTTTACTTGACTTTCTAACGCCAATAAATTTAAAACTATCTTGACTAGCTATACGAAAAATATATCATTAGATTTATTGTTAAAATATTTTTATAATATTATTATATATCTTAGTGTAATATTATTAAAAAAATAACGATCAAAAATTGTATCTTAAAAAACTTAAAAGTAAAAATATCAAGTAAAATAAAACCAAGTAACAAACTTCGTCAGTCGCTACCATATCTCGACTCGTGTCTTCTTGGGGTTGCGCCCCATCTCTCAATATCGCTCACATAGGGTTAGCTACAATTTGAGGTGATGTTGAAAGGCGACACGATAGGCCAGCCGGCAGTCACGAATTAGGATGGGCAGAAGATTTTTTTTATTTGGTCCTATTATATCACCATAATTTTAAAATTAATTCTATATAATATGAAATTATAAATATAACTTTCTTGTCAGGTGTAAAAGAACTAGTGATTGATATATGGCTCCTACCGCGTCACCTAGGCACGGTTAGAGCTGGGACTTGGGCCGGGCTTCTTTGGGCTAGCCCGAAGCACGGCCGGCACGGCCTGGCCCAAGCACGGCCCGGCCCGACACGTGGCGGGCCGTGCCGGCACGGCACGAACGGTGGGCCGGGCTGGGCCTCAAAATTCGGCACGGTGGGCGGCACGGCACGGCACGACAGATCGGGCCGTGCTCGGGCCGGCACGGCACGAAGAGCACGGTTGACCAGAAACTATTTAAAATTGATTTCTTAACTATAGTAAGTTGTACTCATGATTCTCCTTGAGTTTTTCTATTTGACTAGTTGGGTAGGTCTATGCTATATTGTCGGGCGATGTCCACGTACGCTATAGTCTAATTTGCACAAGATATACATTCCATTGGGCGAGATGACCAAGTTCGGAAGTGGAATGGCATGAGACAATAGAATCGAATTTTAAGTAGGTTTTTAATAAGGCGGATACAAGAGAAAGGAAGATAGCGGCCACTGCTACCATTGTCGCCGTCGCTTTCGTCGTGTATAGTTACTTTGGGCTGGGCTTGGGCTGGCACGGCACGAACGCCGGCACGATGGGCTTTGGGCCGTGCTTGGGCCTGGCCGAAGACGAGGCGGGCCGGCACGGCACGGCACGACGGGATGACTGGGCCGAACTGGCACGGCACGAAGCGGCCCGAAGCACGGTAGGCCTGGGCCGTGCCGGCACGGCCCAATTCCCACCTCTAGGCACGGTAACTTTCGGCCATTGCAACACCACCGGCGAGCATGACACAGGATGTAGTGGTGGGACCTATGAAGCTGCCGCACCAGGCTAGTCAACCTACCGCTCAGAGGTGCCAGTGGGTGCAGACCTCGTGGATGTGGAGCTAGTCCGCGTCGGCAGACAGCCGTACGGAGGCTTCGTTGAGGAGCTCTGCCGGCATGGACGACCAGCCGGCGTCGCCGGCCATTATTTGGAATTTGGAAAAGGTCTAAAACAAAGTCGAAATAACGAGAAATCCAATATCCCGATAGGCTTTAGTTTTTTTCTTTTCGAGAGGAGATTGGTTAGGTTGCATACTAGTGTTAGGCGAACTCGAATCCAACTAGAGATTGGACCCGGTTTGGATTACCCGGACTGGATCCAGGTCGGACATTCTTTTTTACTTGACTATATAAAATCCGTACTATCAAACTTTTTAAAATTTAACCACTAATAGATTTTAAACTATCTAAATTAGCTATACAAAAATTATATCATTAAATTTAATGTAAAAAATACTTTCATCCAAACCATTTCACATGAAAACTATAGCTCCAGCAAATGGTTAATAACGGACCTACTCAGATCTGGTGTACTGCCGCATAGCAAATGCAAGCCCCAAGATCAGAATGGGAACAAGAAACTGCAAGATCTTAACGAGGAAGTCGTTATCCTTGTCTGGGCTGTGGGGCACTTGCTGGGGAGGTACAAAGGTACGCTTTGCTGGGATGGTTGAAGCATCAATCTCCCCGGTGTGGTACTTCTGCATCATCTCCCTTGCAGATTCACTGTGGCCAATATCTTCAAAATCGCTAGTTGCATCTTTCGCTGGTAGCATTGGAGGGCAACAATCAGCTTTGAATTTTAAAATGACATGGTTCAAAGCTGAAACTTAGTTTCATCATCAATTATGAAATATAACAAAAGTATGACTCACCAGTTACTGCTAGCAATACCTCGTCACCACCAGGATGCTCATCCATAAAAGGAGTGACATCATACACCTGAAATGTTAAATAAAATAGCATGGGATGATATGCTCAAGAACGTTTTCCTCAGGCATTTATCCGAATTTCTGATAGGCAACTGGCCAACTGGGTAAGCAAAATAAGGCATAATATGACATATTAAAGACAGGAGAATCATAAGTTTTGATATGTCACGGTCTTACAAAAAGTTTCACTCCTTTTCTTAACCATCCTTAATCTTGCGGGAAAGTTAAACAAGCATAGTTTTGTCAGTCATAGTTAGTTAACCCAAGGCATTAGACCTTGCATAATTTTCACATAAGTCTTCTTTACATCGGAAAGCTCTGTAGATGTTACTCAATCCAGTTATCATCAAATTGCTAGGGAGAGACTAGCGGTGACTCCAAATCTAGTTTAGGGCTAACATATACATCCCGAATTAGCAGGACCGTTAAGAACTAGCCACAGTCAGCAATAGCAAAACATTTGTTATCAAACCCAAAGCCAAGCAGAAATGCTGTGGTTCAGTTGAAGATATAGCACATGACGTGCAGTTTTCCTGCAAAAGTATCGAAGATAATAACATAAAGAATTTGTAGTTAGGAGCAAACAGAAAAAGGTCACAAAATTTGGGCAGAAAAATGTAAAATGCACACAAAATGTTCACTTTAACGGAACCTCTTCTATTTGTGTGCAGATAAGACCTCTAGAATACACAGGCCAAACTAGTACATCCAAGGCCACATAATTGAGAAGGGCGCAAACAAACATATTGGCCAGAGACATCATTTCAGTGGGGCTACCAGAGATCAACCACATCCACATGAATTAACAACCCGAATATATTTTGAACCATTTCCTTCCATCATGACCAGCTACTGCACAATTGCAGGAGGGGGAGGAAGCAGCTTGCCGTTATTGTTTCCCCACATTTGCATTTCATTATACGGAAGAGGCAAATTGATAAGCCTTTTTGACTCTTGATACAGTTCGCCAGAAGGCTATTGAGAATAAAACCCTGATACTGTAAGACGCGAAGTAGATTGAATAAGTCCTATAATTGCCCAAGGTACATGGAACAACATGAAGTGAACCTAGAACATAGAGGGTGGTTATTGGACTCAGATTGGAACACGCCCTTTTAATCAATCCCTGTTTCCCCTAGAACCAGGTTTTGATCCAAAAACATGTTTGCTGACATGCCAGTCGAGCATAACCAAATGAATGGATCTGATAAGAGGAACACTGCAAGATCAACAACAACCACAACAGAATACGTTGAAAACCACATATGCTCTAGATTGATGCGAGCCCAACTAATTCAATTCCACCTCCTCAAGAAGGCATCATCCTCCAATAACCTAATCATCTACTAACAGATAGCACCTCGAATTGTCCCTAGCTCTACAACCTCTGAGGACAGAGGGGGAAACCAATCATGCACCAACAAGAACACTAAAGAACTCGCAGAACTAGTGTGTGCAAAACACAAGCAGGTCACCAGCCATCCAAAATTCCATGGCACCGAAACAGAAGGGGGGAGCAGAAAGCTGCACCTTGCCGGCGATGATGATCCAGCAGTCCTTGGGAACGTTGTGCTTGGCGACCTCCTCGAAGCCAAACACCTTCTTCTCACCGGCCATGGCGGCAGACGCCCACACCCTGAGCAAAGAAAACCTCCCCCCAAAAAAGGAAAAAATCAGCCCTCCTTGCGCACCTAACACCGCACCCAATCGATCCACGGAACCTCGAAAGGGGAAGCGGTTGGGCTGCTGCTGGTTGGCCGTTGGCTCACTCACCTGCGAGGCGAATGTCGTCGTCGGGGATGGGGAGGGAAGGGAGCGAGGGATGGAGCGGCGCACGCACCGAGTGCGGAGAGGAATCACGCGATTTGGACAGCCCCTCCGCTCCGCGCTCGATGGCGCCGGAATCTGCCGTACTTGCGCTACTAAATGAGCTAAGGAAAAACAGCTGCAACACAAAATTTTCAACAAGAGACATCAGGGAGAAACTATATCAGCATTACTTCCATAACATAGTTCACAAAACACATACATACTACAGGAAGGGCTCTGGTCCTTTTATAGGCACACAGACCTACTTAACCAACATAGTTTGCCATTATTTTTTGCAGCTATCAACACACATGTCCAGCTGTCTTTAGCTAACACAGCCGTATAAACAACTCATACTACAAGCCTTGATTTATCCAGATACTTCATGGCCGACATAGGCCTACTCTTGCTCTATGCAGGTTAGTTTGCCAGTCATGACATAGTTTGTTTCTTCTGTTAGTGAGAATGCTTCAGATGTAGATATTATCAGAGGAGTCCGACTGGACTAGCAATTAGTGAAGATATGTTCTACCATAAAGGAATTAACAGACAACAACACAAGTGTTTGTTTGGGATGATAATTTGGCTTTGCTGTTCTCTATGACTAAGAAATTGCATATTGGGTATTTTTCTTAACTAAAAAGTTGTTCCTTCTCCTACCGAGGAATAATGGAGCACACTAACGAAGATAATGATATAACACACAGAAAAAATCTTCACTGGAATGTTCAGTTATTACTTACTAGTTTGTGCTAATTATGTTAACAGTCTTCTCAAAATAATTTATGTGCTTCTAGCATGTTAGCACTCACTAATGGGCAGTAATGGGAAGAGGGCTACTAAATGAGCTAAGGAAAAAGGGCTGCAACACAAAATTTTCAACAAGAGACACAAGGGAGAAACTATACCAGCATTACTTCCATAACATAGTTCACAAAACACATACATACTACAGGAAGGGCTCTGGTCCTTTTATAGGCACACAGACCTACTTAACCAACATAGTTTGCCATTATTTTTTGCAGCTATCAACACACATGTCCAGCTGTCTTTAGCTAACACAGCCGTATAAACAACTCATACTACAAGCCTTGATTTATCCAGAGACTTCATGGCCGACATAGGCTTACTCTTGCTCTATGCAGGTTAATTTGCCAGTCATGACATGGTTTGTTTCTTCTGTTAGTGAGAAGGCTTCAGATGTAGATATTATCAGAGGAGTCCGACTGGACTAGCAATTAGTGAAGATATGTTCTACCATAAAGGAATTAACAGACAACAACACAAGTGTTTGTTTGGGATGATAATTTGGCTTTGTTGTTCTCTATGACTAAGAAATTGCATATTGGGTATTTTTCTTAACTAAAAAGTTGTTCCTTCTCCTACCGAGGAATAATGGAGCACACTAACGAAGATAATGATATAACACACATAAAAAATCTTCACTGGAATGTTCAGTTATTACTTACTAGTTTGTGCTAATTATGTTAACAGTCTTCTCAAAATAATTTATGTGCTTCTAGCATGTTAGCACTCACTAATGGGCAGTAATGGGAAGAGGGCTACTAAATGAGCTAAGGAAAAAGGGCTGCAACACAAAATTTTCAACAAGAGACACCAGGGAGAAACTATACCAGCATTACTTCCATAACATAGTTCACAAAACACATACATACTACAGGAAGGGCTCTGGTCCTTTTATAGGCACACAGACCTACTTAACCAACATAGTTTGCCATTATTTTTTGCAGCTATCAACACACATGTCCAGCTGTCTTTAGCTAACACAGCCGTATAAACAACTCATACTACAAGCCTTGATTTATCCAGAGACTTCATGGCCGACATAGGCCTACTCTTGCTCTATGCAGGTTAGTTTGCCAGTCATGACATGGTTTGTTTCTTCTGTTAGTGAGAAGGCTTCAGATGTAGATATTATCAGAGGAGTCCGACAGGACTAGCAATTAGTGAAGATATGTTCTACCATAAAGGAATTAACAGACAACAACACAAGTGTTTGTTTGGGATGATAATTTGGCTTTGCTGTTCTCTATGACTAAGAAATTGCATATTGGGTATTTCTCTTAACTAAAAAGTTGTTCCTTCTTCTACCGAGGAATAATGGAGCACACTAACGAAGATAATGATATAACACACATAAAAAATCTTCACTGGAATGTTCAGTTATTACTTACTAGTTTGTGCTAATTATGTTAACAGTCTTCTCAAAATAATTTATGTGCTTCTAGCATTTTAGCACTCACTAATGGGCAGTAATGGGAAGAGGGCTACTAAATGAGCTAAGGAAAAAGGGCTGCAACACAAAATTTTCAACAAGAGACACCAGGGAGAAACTATACCAGCATTACTTCCACAACATAGTTCACAAAACACATACATACTACAGGAAGGGCTCTGGTCCTTTTATAGGCACACAGACCTACTTAACCAACATAGTTTGCCATTATTTTTTGCGGCTATCAACACACATGTCCAGCTGTCTTTAGCTAACACAGCCGTATAAACAACTCATACTACAAGCCTTGATTTATCCAGAGACTTCATGGCCGACATAGGCCTACTCTTGCTCTATGCAGGTTAGTTTGCCAGTCATGACATGGTTTGTTTCTTCTGTTAGTGAGAAGGCTTCAGATGTAGATATTATCAGAGGAGTCCGACTGGACTAGCAATTAGTGAAGATATGTTCTACCATAAAGGAATTAACAGACAACAACACAAGTGTTTGTTTGGGATGATAATTTGGCTTTGCTGTTCTCTATGACTAAGAAATTGCATATTGGGTATTTTTCTTAACTAAAAAGTTGTTCCTTCTCCTACCGAGGAATAATGGAGCACACTAACGAAGATAATGATATAACACACATAAAAAATCTTCACTGGAATTTTCAGTTATTACTTACTAGTTTGTGCTAATTATGTTAACAATCTTCTCAAAATAATTTATGTGCTTCTAGCATGTTAGCACTCACTAATGGGCAGTAATGGGAAGAGGGCTACTAAATGAGCTAAGGAAAAAGGGCTGCAACACAAAAATTTCAACAAGAGACACCAGGGAGAAACTATACCAGCATTACTTCCATAACATAGTTCACAAAACACATACATACTACAGGAAGGGCTCTGGTCCTTTTATAGGCACACAGACCTACTTAACCAACATAGTTTGCCATTATTTTTTGCAGCTATCAACACACATGTCCAACTGTCTTTAGCTAACACAGCCGTATAAACAACTCATACTACAAGCCTTGATTTATCCAGAGACTTCATGGCCGACATAGGCCTACTCTTGCTCTATGCAGGTTAGTTTGCCAGTCATGACATGGTTTGTTTCTTCTGTTAGTGAGAAGGCTTCAGATGTAGATATTATCAGAGGAGTCCGACTGGACTAGCAATTAGTGAAGATATGTTCTACCATAAAGGAATTAACAGACAACAACACAAGTGTTTGTTTGGATGATAATTTGGCTTTGCTGTTCTCTATGACTAAGAAATTGCATATTGGGTATTTTTCTTAACTAAAAAGTTGTTCCTTCTTCTACCGAGGAATAATGGAGCACACTAACGAAGATAATGATATAACACACATAAAAAATCTTCACTGGAATGTTCAGTTATTACTTACTAGTTTGTGCTAATTATGTTAACAGTCTTCTCAAAATAATTTATGTGCTTCTAGCATGTTAGCACTCACTAATGGGCAGTAATGGGAAGAGGGCTACTAAATGAGCTAAGGAAAAAGGGCTGCAACACAAAATTTTCAACAAGAGACACCAGGGAGAAACTATACCAGCATTACTTCCATAACATAGTTCACAAAACACATACATACTACAGGAAGGGCTCTGGTCCTTTTATAGGCACACAGACCTACTTAACCAACATAGTTTGCCATTATTTTTTGCAGCTATCAACACACATGTCCAGCTGTCTTTAGCTAACACAGCCGTATAAACAACTCATACTACAAGCCTTGATTTATCCAGAGACTTCATGGCCGACATAGGCCTACTCTTGCTCTATGCAGGTTAGTTTGCAAGTCATGACATGGTTTGTTTCTTCTGTTAGTGAGAAGGCTTCAGATGTAGATATTATCAGAGGAGTCCGACTGGACTAGCAATTAGTGAAGATATGTTCTACCATAAAGGAATTAACAGACAACAACACAAGTGTTTGTTTGGGATGATAATTTGGCTTTGCTGTTCTCTATGACTAAGAAATTGCATATTGGGTATTTTTCTTAACTAAAAAGTTGTTCCTTCTTCTACCGAGGAATAATGGAGCACACTAACGAAGATAATGATATAACACACATAAAAAATCTTCACTAGAATTTTCAGTTATTACTTACTAGTTTGTGCTAATTATGTTAACAATCTTCTCAAAATAATTTATGTGCTTCTAGCATGTTAGCACTCACTAATGGGCAGTAATGGGAAGAGGGCTACTAAATGAGCTAAGGAAAAAGGGCTGCAACACAAAAATTTCAACAAGAGACACCAGGGAGAAACTATACCAGCATTACTTCCATAACATAGTTCACAAAACACATACATACTACAGGAAGGGCTCTGGTCCTTTTATAGGCACACAGACCTACTTAACCAACATAGTTTGCCATTATTTTTTGCAGCTATCAACACACATGTCCATCTGTCTTTAGCTAACACAGCCGTATAAACAACTCATACTACAAGCCTTGATTTATCCAGAGACTTCATGGCCGACATAGGCCTACTCTTGCTCTATGCAGGTTAGTTTGCCAGTCATGACATGGTTTGTTTCTTCTGTTAGTGAGAAGGCTTCAGATGTAGATATTATCAGAGGAGTCCGACTGGACTAGCAATTAGTGAAGATATGTTCTACCATAAAGGAATTAACAGACAACAACACAAGTGTTTGTTTGGGATGATAATTTGGCTTTGCTGTTCTCTATGACTAAGAAATTGCATATTGGGTATTTTTCTTAACTAAAAAGTTGTTCCTTCTTCTACCGAGGAATAATGGAGCACACTAACGAAGATAATGATATAACACACATAAAAAATCTTCACTGGAATGTTCAGTTATTACTTACTAGTTTGTGCTAATTATGTTAACAGTCTTCTCAAAATAATTTATGTGCTTCTAGCATGTTAGCACTCACTAATGGGCAGTAATGGGAAGAGGGCTACTAAATGAGCTAAGGAAAAAGGGCTGCAACACAAAATTTTCAACAAGAGACACCAGGGAGAAACTATACCAGCATTACTTCCATAACATAGTTCACAAAACACATACATACTACAGGAAGGGCTCTGGTCCTTTTATAGGCACACAGACCTACTTAACCAACATAGTTTGCCATTATTTTTTGCAGCTACCAACATAGGCTTACTCTTGAAGAAACACTTCCAAACCTACTTGTACCAAACTGACTTGAAATATCTCAAGTTAGCAACACATGTTTGCTCTTATACAGCTAGGGTTAATTCACGAGATGCGCATGTGGATCTTGATCATTTCTAGTACATACAGCAAGGCTTGGTGAAAAGCTCCTTTCAGCAAGAATCTTGTCACAATGTACGTTCGACTAAAATGCCATGTATTAAACAGGAAAATTGCTGGACTATTCCAATTGTCAAAGCCCATCACTACGAGTTACTTTAGACTAAAATGTCATGTATTAAACATAAGGTGATGCTCTATAATACACAGCAAATTAGTTCGGAAACTAAAAAAAAAACCAAAGGTAGCCTTAAAAAAGGAAAATAGTAAATCTGATTTTTACATTAAATAACCAATACAGCTCCTAACACTTCTACGCAAATGGTGGAACTGGTCTAGGTCTATACTGTTAAGGATAGAATAGGATTGTTATTTTATTTCCTTATATGCCTTAGCTTTCCTCATCTGTACATGGCATATTCCTCTGTATATCCTCCTTGTACGTCCTATATATATTGCCCTTTGGGCCTCATGAATAGATACACAATATTCATAACATGGTATCAGAGCTAGGGCTCTAACCTGTTCTTTCGCTGCTCCGCAGCCGCCTGGGTTGTCGCTGCCCATGCCATCGCCGCTGCTCGGGCCATCCCCGCTCGTGTCGTCGCCGTCGCACGGGACACCTCCGCCCAAGCCGCCGCCTGGGCCACCTCCGCTCAAGCCGCCGCCGCCTGGACCGCTGACGCCCGAGCCGCCACCAGATCGGATTTGTCGCTGCCACCGTCGGGCCGCCGCTGTCGCCTGCTCCACCGGCTACGCCGCTGTTGTCGTATCCGGTCGCCGCTCCGTCGACTGCGCCGGACCGCTGTCGTCATCTCTAGCCGCCGCTCCGTCTACTGCGTCGGGTCGTCGCTGTTGTGAGCACGCGCCTGAGAGCCGCTGCTACCGTGGGCCGTCCGGAGCCGCCGCCGCTCCATCAGCCGCCCCTCTCTGCTGGTTTCCAAGTGAGCCAGTGAGAAGTGCCTGGGTGTTTTTATAGTATTGTAAAAAAGAAAAAAAAAACGTTGTTCTAACCGCCGCGCCGTCTAGCGCCGCCTGTTAGACTTCGTCGCCTTGGTCGCCGCACCGTCCAGCGTCGCCTATCGATGGCTTCCATTCCATCTGCTGCGATCCCATTCTCGGGAACAAAGCTCCATGGAACGAACTACAGGTTATGGTCTTCCCTCATGGAGATCACGCTTGACGGTCTTCACCTTCGGGGACATGTTACCGGTGCTCGTCTTTCTTCACCACCGTTGGTTCAGCCTCCTCCTAGGCAGTCTACTTCTGCACCTCTTAGAGCAGATGAGGCTGCTAAGAAGAAGGCAGAGGCTGATGTTGCTGCTGCTGACGCTGCTGATGAGGCTTTTCAGTATGCCATTGACGCTTTCGAGCGCTGGTGTGCTGATGAGGCCCGTGTTCGTGTCATCCTTGTGGTCAGTGTCGACGACTCCATTCAGCCAGATATTGTTGGTCTGCGGTCTACTCGACAGATCTGGGAGTACTTGCGTGAGCGATACCAGCAGAGCAGTGATGCTCAGTTCTTTTCACTTCAGCGTGAGTTGGAGACGCTTCGCTAGGGAGATTCTTTTGTCAACGACTTCTTCCAAGCTCTAGCTAGTCTCTGGCGATAGTTAGATGAGCTGGCATATCCACTGTGCCAGGAGTGCCACAAAGTTCAAAAGGCGGATCACGATCGCCTTCGTCTTTATGATTTCGTCTGCCGTCTTCGCCCAAAGTTTGAGTCTGTCAGAGCTCAATTGCTGAGCCGCTCACCACGACCGACTATCACCGAGGCTCTTTCGACACTTCGAGCTGAGGAGTTTCATCTTGGGTTAGTAGCATAGTCCGTTTCGACTGTGCTTGCTGCTCCTTTGACTACACCGACGGTTCCTGCTACGACTACGGTTCCTTCCTAGGTGCCTGTTTTCGCTCCTGCCTTTGCACCAGCTGGATTTCAATGCAACTACTGCAAGAACTTTGGGCATGACTACCAAAGTTGTGCGGTGCGAAAAAAGCGGAATAAGGCACGTGGAGGTGGACGATCAAAGGGGGCAGGGAGGCCCTTCCTTCACAGGAGGACAGACTAGATCATCAGGATCTCAGCGAGGTGACTCTGTTCAGTAGCTCTACCAGGCTCTACTTCAGCAGCTCTCTCACAGCTCAACGAGTTCTGCCAGTCTAACTCAAACGTCTCCCCTAGGTACCTCTTGGGTTCTAGATTCTGGTGTCTCTTTCCACATGACACCGGATTCCACATCTCTCACTTCAATAAGACCTCCTGCCTTCCCTATCTCTGTACAGACTACTGATGGTACTTCCTTATCTGTTAGCTATTAGGACACTCTTTTGTCCACTGATTTTTCTGTTCCAGCTGTTTCCCATGTCCCCAACTAACCATGCAGCTTCTTTCAGTGGGACAGCTCATTGACCTTGGTTGTAGGGTTGGTTTTGACTCTCACACCTGTTTCGTTCAGGATCGACATACAGGGACGATACTTGGGACTGGCCGGCACCGTAGGGAGCGTTAGGGTCTTTACATTCTCGATCGTCTTCATCTTCCGTCCACTTCAGTTGCTCCTACCACGTCTCCTGCCTCGTATACCTCCACTGCCACTGCTGCCACCACCCCTGGAGTTTTTGCGCAGTGGCATCACCGTTTAGGTCACCTATGTGGGTCCCGTCTTTCGCCATTAGTTCGTCGGGGTGTCCTTGGACGTGTTACTGTTGACACGTCCATATTTTGTCGAGGTTGTAAGCTGGGCAAGCAGCTACAACTTCCTTATCATTCTAGTGAGTCCTTGTCTTCTCGTCCTTTTGATTTAGTTCATTCAGATTATAGGGACCTGCACCTATTATCTCCAAAGGCGGGCATAAATTCTATGTTATTTTCATTGATAACTATCCCCGGTTTACTTGGTTTTTCCCTATATCTAATCGTAATCAGTTTCTTGCGATCTATCATAGCTTTGCCATGATGGTTCGTACTCAGTTTGAGTCCTCTATTCGTATCTTTCGCTGTGATTCTGTTGGCGAGTATTGTTCTAGTGCGTTCAGACAATTTCTTTCCGAGCAGGGCACTCTTTATTATTCTTCTTGTCCTAGTGCCCATGCTCAGAATGGGGTTGCTGAATGCAAGCATTGTCATCTGATTGAGACTGCTCGCACTCTTCTTCTTGCTTCTCACTTTCCCCCACAATTCTGGGCTGAGACTGTTTCTACGGCTGCATATCTCATTAATATGCAGCCTTCCACTGCTCTTAAGGATGTCAATCCTATAGAGCGTCTCTACTCTAGAGCCCCCAGTACAGTCATCTTCGTGTTTTTGGCTGCACCTGTTTTGTCCTACTGTCGCCTCGTGAGCGCACTAAACTGACAGCCTAGTCAGTCGAGTATGTGTTTCTTGGGTACAGTTCTGAGCATAAGGGTTATCACTGCTATGATCCTTCTACTCGACGAATTAGGATCTCAGAGATATTGTCTTTAACGAATCTTGACCTTTCTTCTATCGAGATTTAGCTCCTCACACTGCTTTTACCATCGAGACGATCTCCTGGTTGTCTCTCCCTGACTCCTCACCCATTTCCCCCCTTTCCCAGCCTTCTATACCTTCACCTCCTGTGTTGCCTCCTGCATAGGGATGGCAATTGTGCCCGTTTACCCGTATACTCGTGGGTAAATACCCTAATGGAGCTGGGTATGAGATATTTTCTTTACCCATGGGTATGAAAATGGGGGCAACACTCTACCCGTCGGGTAAACGGGCACGGGTATGGGTAAGCTCCACCCGTACCCACCCCACCTGTTTACCCGCGATATAGATTGACAGGTGGCGCAGTCATAGAAATATCTTTAATTACTATTGACTGTTATAAACTTTTTTATATCTCTAATTGCTATTAATTGTTATAAACTTTTTTGATAGCTATTATATTTCCTAACAACAGCTGTTGTTTATATGTATCTGTCATTAGTTCAACTCTAGATGGTGACTCTCAGTTCGTGGGAAAACGGGTATGCCCACGGGCGATGGGTACCCGCGGGCGACGGGTATGGGTGAGGTTTTTCGCCTGTCGTCCTTCGTGGGTATACCCGTGGGCATAAATCGGGGTCGTGAGTACGGGTTTGGGCGAGCACTACTCGTACCCATTGCGCCCGATTGCCATCCCTACTCTTGCAGCACCGCCTCTTGCTCCTATGGCACCACCGTCTCGTTTCTCTAGGGTGCACTACTCCAGACGTCCTCGTACTTCACTAGATCCCTCTCCTGGTCTCTTGCTGACACTGACGTCTGATTCATCTGATGATGCTCCTCGTTACGCCCTTCGTGACTGAGCAACCATTCGGCCTCCTGATCATCTTGGTTTTATTTCGACAGCTCATGCTCTCTCTGTCACTGAGCCTAGTTCTTATCATGAGGCTGCTTCTCATTCTGAGTGGCAGCTCGCTATGGTAGAGGAGCTTGATGCGCTTCGTCGTACGGAGACTTGGGATATTGTACCGACTCCTGTGCACGCTCGTCCTATCATGTGCAAGTGGATGTATAAGATTAAGACCAGGTCTGACGGTACTATTGAGCGCTACGAGGCTCGTCTTGTGGCTCGTGGCTTTCAGCAGGAGTATGGTCATGATTACGATGATATGTTTGCCCCTGTTGCTCATATGACCACTGTTAGCACTCTTATTGCGGTTGATTCTGTTCACTGGTGGTCTATCTCTCAGCTGGATGTTAAGAATGCCTTTCTTAATAGCGTCTTGCATGAGGAGGTTTACATGCAGCCACCACCTGGGTATTCTGTTCCAGATGGCCATGTATGTTGTCTTCGTCGTGCTCTTTATGGTCTAAAATAGGCCCCTTGTGCCAGGTTTGCGCGTTTTAGCTCAGTCATCACCGCTGTCGGTTTCACTGTCAGTGCCCATGATCTGCTCTATTTATCCATGTCTCACCTCGAGGTAGGACGCTGCTTCTTCTATATGTGGATGATATGCTCATCACTGGTGATGATCCCTCATTCATCGCATATGTGAAGAAGCATCTCAGTGAGCAGTTTCTGATGACTGATCTTGGCTTGCTGACATACTTCCTTGGGATTGAGGTTTCTTTCACGCCTGAGGGTTACTACCTCTCCCAGCAGAAGTATGTCCAGGATCTTCTTGATCGGTCTGGTCTGACTGATACTCGCACTGTTGAGACTCCTATGAAGCTCTCTCTTCAACTTCGTGCTATTGATGGTGATCTTCTTGAGAATCCTACTCGGTATCACCATCTTGTTGGGAGTTTGGTATATCTTGTGAGTACTTGTCCTGATATTGCTCATGATGTCCATATCTTGAGTCAATTCATGGCTTGTCCTACTCATCTTCGCTACTTGCGTGGGACGATCTCTCGTCGCTTGTTTTTCCCTAGCTCTACCTCACTCCAGCTTCAGGCGTACTCTGATATGACCTGGGCTAATGATCCTTCTGATCGTTGTTCTCTTTCTGCTTACTGTGTTTTCCTTGGCTCCTCCCTGATTGCCTAGAAGACAAAGAAGCATACTGCAGTTTCTCGTTCGAGTGCAAAGGCTGAGTTGAGAGCTATGACAGCTGTGACAACAGAGATTACTTGGTTGAGATGGCTACTTGCAGATTTTGGTGTACCTGTGACGGGACCTACAACTCTTATGACTGATAGTACAGGAGCTAGCAGCATTGCTCGTGATCCAGTGAAGCATGAGCTCACCAAGCACATTGGTGTGGATGCTTCATACACTCGCTCCCAGGTGCAGGAGGGTGTACTTGCTCTTCAGTTTGTGTCCTCAGAGTTACAGATTGCTAACTTCTTCACGAAGCCACAAACTAGGGCACAACATTTGTATTTTCTCTCCAAACTTAGTGTGTGTGATCCACCATGAGTTTGAGGGGGTGTTAAGGATAGAATAGGAAATAGAATAGGATTGTTATTTTATTTTCTTATATACCTTAGCTTTCCTTATCTGTACAAGACATATTCCTCTGTATATCCTCCTTGTACATCCTATATATATTGCCCTTTGGGCCTCATGAATAGATGCACAATATTCATAACATATACTTCATAGGATTGATGTGGTAGATTGATGGAGGCATACCAACCACATATTGCAATTCCCATGTCCAAGATCTGGATTGATATGACTTATTGCTTGTTCAAAGGAGAGTCCCTCTGCTAGGAATGAGTTAGTTTTTAGTTCTAGATTGCCAAAGCCTGTAGATGATAACAAGAGGAAGATGTTCAAAAAAAGGTGAGAGAGCTTTGGTGATGCTCAAAATACTGTTTGAAAGAGTATTGAGTCATATAGGGATAGTGTTGCAGTCTACGACCACTCAGGCAGTCATTACAACCACGTCTGGAGTCATTACGACCATTTTGCTGTCGGCTACAACCACGTTGTAGTTGCTCTGACCACGCCTCCCAGCTCCAACTGCGTACTCATAACTTTTGCTGAGAAAGTTACAACCACGTTGATGCTACGCTGCGCTCCTCGTAATCGCTCCTTCGACCACGGTCGATCACCGTAGTCGTAACTCGATTACGAGTACGCTATGACTTACGACCATGTTGAAGGTTCTATCGACTGATGTGGTCGTAATGCTTTATGACCACGTCTTTCTGCTATGGTCACTTATGACCACGTCGTCTTGCTATGTGATCGTGGTCGTAACTCGCTTATGACCACATCTTCTCCTCATACGGACACCTCCACTCGCTGTGGTCGTGAGTCATTTATGACTACGTCTGCGATCACGATGAACTCGATACTCGATAATTTCCCAGAGCCAAACCACTCTTTCTTCTCTTCTTTTTTTTTCTCATTCGATCACACCGACCGCTACGATCACCCCGATCGCTACCTTCTTACCCTCTCGTTACATTGCTCTGCCCTTTTATACCCAAATTCTATGACTAAGAAATGGACTCGATTACGACTACGACATGAACTCAACAGTCCAACTCGAACTCGAATACGGCTACGACCACGACTCGTCCATGACTACGACCACCAACTCGTACACGACCACGACCACCAAACTGAAAACAAGATTACTAACTCTAACAATCACTCCCTTAATCTTGTTTTTCCATCTAGATCACGCTGATCTTCTCTCTTGTTTCCGCTTCTTCCTTCTACCTGCATTCCCGTGCGCCGTTCCTTCTTGAGCCTTGCACAATCCGATGCTTGCCGCGTCTCGCACCTGGACTGATCCCATCCTTCCTTGTACTCCTGCCTGGGCTGGAGCACCTGCTCCCACAGCCACCTTGGCTTCACTGTTACCTGAGCCTCCTACTCCTCTCTCTTGGACCAAGTTTGTCCACTTTTTGGCATACGTCTTAGTTGAGGCTACACCGCCACTCCTGTCTCCAACGCTTCCGCGTTCCCTCTGCAAAACCACAAAAGATTGCACCAACCTGTACTCCAAGTGTTCCTCTTGGACCTTGTGCACTTTTTCCAATTACATGGCCACCACCTTGACTCCCTTCACTGTGTTGCTGTGCGTGCGCATCGACTATGTGCGACACGCCTTCTTCTCTCGAGCCGCTAGCTACATGCAACCGGGACAAGCCTTCTGCACCAACTGCAAACATGTGGAGTCCGTGCCTTGAGCAACCGAGCCACTTCCATGCACATTTGCGCCATCAGCATGGAACCCACCGTCCTGTACACATCTGCTACCACCTGCAGCTTGCGTGTCTCCGCTACTCCCATTTGCATTTGTATGTGCGCCTCATGCGCCAGCCGCTTGGGATTTTTTGTTCATGTTTTCTACACCTCGGTCTCTCCTTCCCAGTTTATAAGTTTTCAAAGAAATCTTGTACAACCGTTTTGGAGATCTTTTCACCTTCATCAATAAATCTTTATTCTTACCGTACACTCACAAGAACTCATCCTGCAGCACCACCCTGCACCCTCTTTCTGTCATCTACCCGAGACTAAGTATGTTGTTGTACAGACTTGATATATACTAAATCCCTATCAACAACTTCTTATGTCCGTTCTTGCATTGCAATATCATCGTCCCTTTGCTTTTTATCTTCACTGTGGAGCCGTTGCCGAACTTGATTTTGCCCCAAACCTTCTCGTCAACCTTATGAGACATGGAGCGATCTCCCGTCATGTGGTTGCTTGCTCCATTGCCCAAGTACCACTGATCCGTGTGATCGTGGCTACCTTCCTTTGTGCGTAATTTTGGAACTACGTTCTCCTCATTCAGTGTGACCATGACCAGCACCTTTTCAATATATGAGGAGAGAAGTACTAGCGATTTGTCATCTTCTTCTTTGTCTTTGGCGAGGTTCACCTCCTCGTCCTTCTTCTTGCTTCTGCAATACGAAGCATAGTGTCCGTACTCGTCAAAGCTGAAACACTTTATATGGTTGTGGTATCCTGACACATAGTACCCGTATTCACCACATTCAAAGCACTTGACATGTGACTTATCATGGGATCTATCTCCACCGCCTTGTCTCTACGACCACCTCTGCCGCCTCGACTGCGCCACCTCCCGCGGTTGTTTGATGAGCCATGACCATCTCTCGGATCTCCCTTTACTAGCAACGCTGCTCGTTATGAATCTGAGATCTCTGCTCGTTACGTAATTGAAACCCCTTCAGTAACTCCTCATGCGCCTTGAGAGAGCAGGTGATCTCCTCTATCTTCTTCTTGTGCAGATCGAAGGAGTACATAAGTGTATTGACAACAGGTATGTACTTCTCCGGAAGTACGCGCAGGTACTTCTTCACCGCCACAGATTCCTCCATCTTGTCGCCAAGAGAGTTAATCTGATTGTACAACGATGTTAGCTTGCCGACGAACTAGACCACCGACTGGGTCTCTCCCATCTTCAAATTCTTGAACTCGCTCCGCAAATTCTGGAGCCACACCTCCTTGACAGGATCAACTCCCTTGTGCATCGTCTGAAGCATCTCCCACGCTTCCCGTGCCGTTTCTTTGCCGATGAGCTGATGCATCATCGTATCTGGCACCGCCTGGTAGATGACGGCCAAAACCATCTGATCTACCTTGTCATCCACCTCCTTGTCCTTCCCCCTCAGATCAGCTGCACCCCAGACTCCCTAGGCGCGCATGTTTACCTTCATCTTCATTGCCCACGTCAGGTAATTGTTAGTCATCAGGAGAGGGTACTAGAGGGAGATTAGCCCACCCTGAGCCTTCGCCTTGTCGCCCATGATCTTCAACACGCTCTGATACCACTTGTTGCAGTTTACGACCACTCAGTAGCCTTCATGACCACCTTGCAGTCATTATGACTGCTACGATGTCAGCTGCGACCACGTTGTAGCTGCTCCGACCATGCCTCCTAGCTCCGACTGCGTACTCGTAACTTCTGCTGAGAAAGTTACGACCACGTTGATGCTACTATGCGCTCCTCGTAATCGCTCCTTCGACTACGGTCGATCACCGTAGTCGTAATTTGATTACGACCACGTTGTGACTTATGACCACGTTGAAAACTCTATCGACTGTTGTGGTCGTAACGCTTTACGACCATGTCTTCCTACTCTGGTCGTTTACGGCCACGTCTTCTCGCTGTGTGACCGTGGTCGTACTTGCTTACGACCACAGACGTTTTCTACTTCTACGGACACCTTCGCTCGTCGTGGTGGTAAGTCGTTTACGATTACGTCTGCGATCACGATGAACTCGATACTCGATAATTTCCCAGAGCCAAACCACTCTTTCTTCTCTTCTTTATTTCCTTTTCTCGTTCGATCACACCGACCGCGACGATCGCCCCCGTCGCTACCTTCTTACTATCTCATTACATTGCTCTGCACTTTTATACCCAAATTCTACGACTAAGAAACAGACTCGATTACGACTATGTCAACGACATGAACTCAACAATCCGACTCGAACTCTAATACAGCTACGACCACGACTCGTACATGACTACGACCACCAACTCGTACATGACCACGACCACCAAACTGAAAACAAAATTATTAACTCTAACAGATAGTATCAACCTCATAGGCCTTGAGCCTTGGCCGATACTCGAAAGTCACTGCTTCAAGAACGGTCCTCTGAGACAAAACCAAGAATACGACAGCCAATAATTGCTATCGCTCCCGTCCACCCTGTGCTCTTCCGGATACGGAATTTGTTCCGAAGCATTTGACCCCAAATCGAACACAATCGCCCAATGCTCGTGCTTGAATTTATCGTGCTCCACGAAGTAGACGCAATTTCTCCTGATGGACGGGAACTCCTTTGCAGAAAGGGCGAACGCATTGCCCCGTCCCAAGAAGAGCGAGTACTCACCGAGGTCCGTCACCCTCTCCCGGAGCTCCAGCCGCGACTCAGCCGTCCAGTTGGGCCTGTAGACTTCTGCTGCGAGTGTCCCGTGGCGCATCCACTGCAACACAGCAAGCAAAAGGTCGCCGTTGCAGGCCACCACGTGCACCGCGCGCAAGCCGTGCCACCGTCCAAACGTGCACACCCGATTCACAGCTGGGTAAAGGAACATGGCCCAGACACGACTCGGAGGAGACGCCTCCAAATCGTAGGAGTGAAGGAGCCACGACATGTCGGTGAAGTAGAATCTCCGTTGGTGGAACACCGCGCTGTCGATTCTGGCGGTCGCTTGCTCGAGTTGCACTGTCCAGGCGGCGTCTCCAGGCCGCCAGAAGAAGAGCTTCTGCGTTATGTCTATGTCGGATCGAGAGGTCTTCTGGCTCGCGATTGCCATCCGATCCGACGAGGTGAGAGGGTCCCCAGAGAGGAAGACGTGGGCGACGGCGGGCAAACAGGGCATCAAGATCTCAACTTTGGCGAGGGGTTCCCAGAGGATAAATCGCGTGGGGGACCGGAGGCCGTCCGTCAGAGCGAGCCAGCCAAGGGGCGTGCCGCAGCAGTACGGGAGGCCGGCCGGGGCTCCAAGGTAGATCCTTTGGCCGCCATGAGGGAGCCAGAAGGAGTGATCGCCGATCGGGCCAACCCCGCGCCACGGCTCGCGGCCGGCTACGATCCACGGGCGACAGGCGGCCAGCCGGGATGTGGAGGCGCGCCAGTGGGTGCAGACCTCGTGGATGTGGAGCTGGTCCGCGTCGGCGGACAGGCGGCCAGAGGCTTCGCTGAGGAGCTCTGCCGGCAGGGACGACCAGCCGCCGGCGGCCATTAATTATTTGGAAGAGGATAAAAGGGCTAAAACAAAGTCGAAACAACGAGAAATCCAATATGCACATATAGGGGCTGTTTGATTGCTAGCCACACTTTGTCAACAAAAATTATCACACTTGCCTAAGTTGAGGTGCTCAAATTCTTTGCCACACCTTAGCAAGTCTAAGGGAATCTTGCCATACTTTTTAGAGTCATTGACGCGTGGGACCTAATTTGTTGGAAGGGAATCTTGCCACAACTGTGGCTGCAACCAAACAGCTTCCAAAGTTGATCAAACTTGTCTAACCTTAGGCGTGGTAAACTGTGGCTGGCAACCAAACAGCCCCATAGGCTTCACATACACGCTGCATACCACAGCCGAACTCGAATCCAACAAAGATGGGATTGGATTACCTGCACTGGATCCAGGTCGGCCACGGTCAGTAGTTAGGCCCCGTTTGGCACAGCTCCACTTCACAAGTGGACCTGTATTTTTTGACTTCACAAGTGGAGCTGGGTGGAGCTACTTTTTTTAGCTCCACCCAAGGAGCTACTTTTGTCTCAGCAGATTTTAAGGGACTCCTTGGGTGGGGCTATTTTGTCTACCCCGTTTGGCACAAAACGGCTCCAAACAGCTCCCAGGAGTTGGTGGTGGAGCTGTGCCAAACAGGGTCTTAGGTTAGGCCTATCCAGCCCAAAAAAATTGTTTGTACATGGTCCAATATTTTCTCTTATGAGTTCGCACACGTTTAATGTATTCTTTTAAACTGTGATTTATAATTTATAGTTTAAAATTTTGAATTTCTGACTATTCATGAAAAGCAATACACAGAGAAAAATAGTCACATACGATTTTGGCTGGTAAAGTTGAACTCAGTACACTTTTTACTACAATCTTTCTGTTGACCTCGTCTTAAAAAACACATTATTTAAAAAATAATTATTGTAGTATAAACTATAAACCATAAATTATAAGCGGAAAAGAACTAAATTATGGTATGCTGCATAGGCTTGGCCTCCTTTCAAGTCCCAGTGGCAGTTGCCTCGGCTAGGTCGCCGAATTGCGACGATGCATGGGCCACGGTACAAGGCTACAAAGTTCACTCCCGCGTTGGCATTCAACCCGCAAAACCACAACTCGTACGAGCGGTATCGCCGAATCGCTGGCCACCTCCACTAGTTTGTCTGCGCTGGAGTGTTCTTGGGACTGTTCACATAAGTTGCACTGCACTTATTTTTTTAAATTTGGTTTTTAAACGTTTATTTTTTTAAATCTAGCTCTCTACTCAAGCTCGATAGCCGTTGTAAACGACATATATCACCTATCACGCTACAAGAGCTTAAGTGCTGCCGAGCCACCGGAGCTTGATTGCATCTGCTGAGGAGCAGTTGAGCTCCTCCACTGCGGTAGCCATTGATGGCTCATTGATTAGCACTAATTAAATACGATTAACACTAATTAAAACATATACACTAATTCATGTGTGGACGGTCGATAATATGTCGAGTTACGGTAGCTCAACAGGTACAAGAAAGAAGGTAAATTTGCAAAAACAGAAATTTAAAGGTTAAATTAAAAAAATGACTACGGTATCATTGTGTGAACGTTTGTGTTCTTGCACAACCAAGTGCGCACGGGAAATTTAACTATTTGCCACTCTTAAGAATGCCACCTATCCAAATGTCACCCTCTTCGTTGCAATTAATTTTTTGCCACTTTCGAGCCAACGTGGCGCCTAGTCACTGCCATGTCAGCGCCCGCGCCGCCGCCCGGCCTCCCCGCGCCCGTGCCTACGCCTCCGTCCCCGCTCGCCCGCGCCCGCGCCTCCCCGCGCCGCCGCCCGGCCTCCCCGCGCCCACGCCTGCGCCGCCCGGCCTCCCCGCGCCACCGCCCGCGCCCGCGCCTGTGCCTCCGTCCCCGCTCACCCGCGCCCGCGCCTCCCCGCGCCCGCGCCTGCGCCTTCATCCCCGCTCGCCTACCGCAAGATTTCGCTGAGCGCGTGGCGAGCGGGGAGGCGCGGGCGAGCGGGGACGAAGGCGCAGGCGCAGGCGCGGGGAGGCCGGGCGGCGGCGCGGGCGCGGGCGAGCGGGGACGGAGGCGTAGGCACGGGCGCGGGCGCGGGGAGGCCGGGCGGCGGCGCGGGCGCTGACATGGCAGTGACTGGGCGCCATGTAGGCTCGAAAGTGGCAAAAAATTAATTGCAACGAAGAGGGTGGCATTTGGATAGGTGGCATTCTTAAGAGTGGCAAATAGTTAAATTTCCCAGTGCGTACAGCGCACGTGGGGTTTAGATGCTGAGCTACGTGATGCCGAACTACACGTAGGAGAGTACACAACACACTCTATCCTCCGTAGAGATGGCAATGGGTACCCGATACCCGAATACCCGACGGGTTTTACCCGATAAAGAGACGGGTATGGAAAATTTTATGTACCCATGGGTACGTTATTGGGCGAAATCCTCTACCCGCCGGGTAGGCGGGTGCGGGTGTGGGTATATACTACCCATACCCGCCTACCCGCGGGTAATGAATACCCGCATTAGACAACTAGATAGCCCACTCAAATGTTAATTTTATTATCTACTTGTTGTTGATTATTTATTTGTTTGTCATATGTTGATATGGTCATGTCAAGTATATTTATGTGATGTACTAATTTTGATCATTAGACGCTTTTGTGCTTGGCATGTATGATTAATGAGTGTCTAAATTGATGATATTCTTATGTGTTGAACCGGGTATGCTTGCGGATACGGGTTACCCGTCGGGTAGTAATACCCGCGCGGGTACGGGTATGGGTAAATTTTCCTACCCGCGTGCGGATACGGGTAACCCGACAGGTAAATTTACACCTAGCGGGTACGGGTATGGAATGGGAATACCCGATGGGTATTTACCCGTTGCCATCTCTAATCCTCCGGCTACAAGTACAACCTGTTATAACTGGTTTGATGGGAAAAACAATCATCATCGAGCAAGAGCCAAAACGCAGTCTATTGACTTGTGCATCCGGTCTAAGTTTAGGTCCGTTCTTTTCAGTTTTTAATTTGATTTTTGATTTTTAGTAATTATTATTTATTAAATAATAAATTATAGACAAAAAATTATAAGATACAGCTTAAAAGAATAAACTTCACTCTAATCTTGGGGCCAACCACCAATGAGGAATTAGGTCGGCCCGTCGTCCTCCCTACCGAAAAAATGTAACAAAAATGCAAAGGAGAAGAAAAGCAAGAAAGAAAAACAATCTAAGGGAGAATAAAAAAAGTAAAGAACAGTTTTATCGTTAGACACATTAGCTTTAGAAATGCCAAATGAATTAAGCGCTCACTGAGGTTCCCAGACTGTCTAGGGACGGTCTGCACCGTCTCGTATTTGGGTTCTCATCATTCAACAGGAAATTTCATTTTTACTTTTTACCGACTTACCTGCCGTAGTAGAAAAACCCCAAACAGTGTAGAGCTGCCTTTGGACCAAAATATCCATGAGGCACATAACCAGCCAAGGCTAAATGAGAAGGGCATAAATGGCAATGCACAGCTCAGGGGAGGCCAGCTGTGACCTTCTCACTTTTAAGGCCAACTTGAGCCAGTAGAGGAAAGAGAAAGCCATTCTCATTTCTTCCCCCAACCACGCGTTCTTCCAGAGAGTAAAGCCAACGAAGGAGGGAAAAACCATTGCACCGCTGCATTTCTTTCTCCCAACCGAGAGCCACACAAAGCTTCACTTCAATATTTCTTCCCTCAACCGTGAGCTCATCTAGAAAAAAAAGCCAGCAAGAGGACCATTAGCTTTCCTATGCTCAATCAAACACAAAGCAAGCCGAGCTCATCCAAGTCTAAAAACCCAAATCCATGGCCACCGCAGAGAGGAGGTAAAGAGAAAGAAGTGGAGGAGAGGTGCCTGGGGAGTTGGGGAAGACCGACGGCGTGAGGGTGGAGTCCACTGTGACCGCAAACCGCCTAGGACTCCTGGAGCCACGCCAAACCAGGCTGGGACAAGGAGGAGGAGAGAAGGGCCAACAAAAACATGTAGAGAGCGCTGTCACCACCACGGCCATCGTCATCGCCTTCTCATCCCTACCCAACCAGAGCCAAGTAAGGTTTGCCTTCCCCCAACCATGTGTATTGAAGAGTAAAGCAAATAAAAATAGAAGCAAAATCGAAAGCGTAAGAGTAGGGAGGAAGAGTAGCAAACTGTCCTCGTAGTAGGGGAGTTGGCTGGCTGGCTGCAAGCCATGGTCGGTGAGCTCGAACCCACGGGGGGAACGATGCCGGGGCTATGTTCGGTGCTAGGCACCAACAGCTGGCGGCGACAACCATGGGAGGCTGAGCAACAGCTGTTGGGGAGACCGAGCCATGGCGTTGGCAGCCGGTCCAAGGGTGGCGTCGGTAGATCCAGCATTATGGTCGCCACCAGAGGCAAGCCCGAGGGTGCGGCGTGTAGACGACCGGAGCCAATGGCGAGCTCCGGGCCGGCGTGCTGTGGCCGCCGAGTGGAGCCTGAGCCCCAGGTGATGGTGTCGCGTTGTGTGAGAGAGAGCGGGCGCAAGGAGCCGAGGTAGGGCCAGTCTAGAGCAGGAGAGCGCCGAACCGAAGGGAGGCTGACGACCGACCAACGAGTCTGAGCCCAGGAGGGGATCTATGCTGGAGGGCTGGGTCCCGAAGCCCCAGCACGGAGGCCGGGGCCACAAGGGTTGCCCACGGCGGCGTATTGGTCGAGGGTGCTTTGGCGGCAAGGGAGAGGTGGAGTGGCCGAAGGGGAGATAGCCGACGATAGGGCGACGGCCGGATCTGGCCCTGGCCGGCCGGATTGGGAGGAGTCACCAACGGCGCACTCTAGGCCAACACGCCTAAGAGCCCCTGCGCACTGCAATTCGCCAGGGGAGAGAGAGAGTGAGTGAGGGAGAACAGTGGAGGAGGAGGGGTGGCCGGCGGCAACTCGACGACCTGTGGTGAGTTAGGGCCAATGCGCCCGAGGGCAGTCGCGCGCTTGGAGAGAGAGCAAGAAATGGGGAAGGAGTGGGGAATGGATGAGGCCTTTCGGCCGAATCAGATGAATGGGAGAGAAAGAAAAGAGAGAGAGAGAGAAAGAAGAAGAAGAAGAAGAGAGAAGAAAAGAAAAGAAAAGTGGAGAAAAGAAAAAAATGAGGGGTTTGGTACCTACTCGACGGGTCTTTAACCCAGGGCATTTATGCCAGAGTCGGGTTATGCGCATAGAGTCGTTGCTGCTTACTTAAGCACTAGTTTCGATATGATGAGTCGGGTTGACGTTTATGCAGGTGGAGGTCCCGAGTCGGAGCTGTCCACGCATCGTCCCCAAGACTAACTAGGCAAGTGCATGGTAAAACAGTAAATTTGGATAGTGTTTGCTATTAAATGCATGTTGATGCATTGCTTACCATGATATGGTAAGTTAACTATTTCTGGATGCATGATGAGAAATGATGAATAACGATTGTTGAGACATGACATGTTGACATGCATAAATGGAGAACTTGCATTGCATGCAGTTATGAGAAGAGATAGTTTGTGGTATCGTTGGTCCAACTTTGTGTGGACTGTAACATCCCAAAATTTTCTGGAATTTAAAAGCTATTTTAAAAATTAAAAAAGTATTTTGAAATAAAATAAAACGAATAATAACAAATTAAGCTAGAAATATTTTTTTCTAAGTCCAAAGCATCTCCAGGAACTTCTGTGAATTTTTCTAAGCTTTATTTGGTTTTCTCGGGTTTTTTAAAAAAAATCAAAAATTTAAATTTAAATTCCCCGCCCTCTCTCCTGGGCCGACGCGTGGACGGCCCTGATCTGCCCACGTCACCACCCAGCCCAAATCCCCGCCGTCCGCACCCCTTCTCCCCCTCCTCTCTCAGCCGCCCGATTCTTTCCCCTGGCCACGTGGCGAAATCTCCGCCGCCCGCGCCTCCCCTCTCATCTCCCTCTCTCTCTCGCTACCACTGGGGCCCGCCTGTCAGACCCTTCGTCCCCACGCCACCTCCTTCCTTTCTTCTTCCCCCTTTCCTTTCTTTCATCGGCCGACCGAATCTCCTCTGCCGCTGCCTTCCTTCACCGCCTCTACTCGATTTTGGAAACCTAGCGCGTTGCCGTGGTTGAATCCCCCAATCCCTGTGTCTCTTTCCTTCCTCGCCCCCTCCCCTTTCCTTTCTCCTCCCCACTCAATTTTCCGCCGTTGCAATCACAGCGAACAATTGCTGTGGATGAGCTCACCCCCAAGGCTATAAAAGGCCCCCCCGAGCCCCCTCTCCATTCGCACCTCCTCCTCCTTTGCTCTTCTCCCTCTCCTGAGCGCTCCACCGCCCCCGCACCGTGTGCCTCCATCTCTGCCGCTTGCCCCTGCACCGGTGAGCAATTGCCGCACCTCGGGTCACCACCAAGCCAAGCCGACGACACCTGGAGCTTCATCTCGGCACCGTCGACCTCGAGCGCTACTCCTTCGGGCTCGAACACCGCCGAAGAATCGCCGCACTAGAGCACCCCCCACCGCCAACACTCTCCGCTCGTCACCGACCCATCTTCAGCTGCCTTCGGTAAAGCTCGTGCCCACCCCTGAGTTCCCCATCGCCCCCTCTTCCTTCTCCGCCCCTCGCTGGCCGCCGCCCCCACCAGAACGCTGGTGACCCTCGGGTCCCGAGCACCGCTCCGGCCGGCGCAGCCACATCACTGCTCGTGCCTATGTGGCAACTGCATGGACGCACATAGCGCCCAGTGGCGCGCCACCTCGGCCATGTAGACGCCACCCAGCACTGCCCACACCTCTCCCTCGACCCATGTGCCAGACACATGTCTTGCCACATCAGCACTCAAGTCCATGTGGTAGCCACATGTACTGACACGTCAGAACCCAAGACCTCCTGTGCCACGTGGCAGCCACGTCAGTGCCACCGGGCTGCCATGTCAGCAAAATCGCCCAATCAGCTGACACCTCATCACCATATTATCCTCCTTGCCACCTTAGCCGCCCCTGTCCATAGACTTGGTCCATGGTAGACCGGGCCCACATGTCAGCCTCTATCCGAAGAATATACCCTAGGGCTAATGTCAGCATGACATAATAAATCTATTTTCCTTTAGAAAAATAATACCAAAAATCCTAGTTTATTCATTTTCTCTGATTTCAAACTTCTGAGAGCCCGTTCTCCTTCGTCCTAACTCCGATTAAGCCCATTTAAATTTCTAAATTCATCAAAAATTTCCATCTATCCATTTCTGCCCTCATTTTAATTATTTGGAGTTTATTTAAATTTATTTGGATTTTATTTGAGTTTAGTAGGTTATTTTCACGTGTAGACTGCGACGATTTTGAAGAATTCTTCGATGACGATTCACACCAACTTGAGGAGCAAGGCAAGTCACACCCCTTGATCATGTTAATCCCAGATTACAAAATAAAATTATGTTGATTTAAATTATACTGTATGCATTTGTTTATTCAAGTATTTCAATTCCAGTTTTAAACTTAGTTAATTCTCAATTGTTATTGACACCTTTGATCTTGTGCAACATTATACCTTTCACCCTAGAATAAAACTCTAATTAGTACACTAATATTCGCTAGAGAGTTTTATATCAAGTGGTTAGACCTGCTTAGACCTAATATTTGTTTTGGGATATTTTTTCACATAAAATGATAAAGTTTTCAAATGTATTCTTAACTTCGGTGAGTCAAGAAGGATTATAAAATTATTTTAAAATAAAATATAAAATCTAGTTTAGACTTAGGCTAATGGTTAGGTGGTGGGTGCAGGCATGACTGTTGTTCGGTGACACAGAGTTGATTGTCAGGAACAGGGGGTATGTGGTTTGAACTTAAGTCAAGTTAATGACCAGTCTATGAGCTACTGTTGTAAAGCCCTATCGTACTACCACAAAATTGGTATGAGACAGTCCCAAAACCCAAATCCACGACCACTGCAGAGAGGAGGTGAGGGAGAGAGAAGCGGAGGAGAGGAGCCTGGGGAGTTGAGGAAGACCGACAGCGTGAGGGTGGAGTCCACTGTGACAGCAAGCCGCCTAGGACCCCTAGAGCCACGCCGAACCAGACTGGGACAAGGAGGAGGCTAGAAGGGCCAACAGAAATGCGTGGAGAGCGCTGTCGCCACCACGGTTATCGTCATCGCCTTCTCATCCCCACCCAACTCGAGCCAAGTAAGATTTGCCTTCCCCAACCATACGTATTGAAGAGTAAAGCAAACAAAAATAGAAGCAAAATTGAAAGCGTAAGAGTAGGGAGGAAGAGTAGCAAACTGTCCCTGTAGTAGGGGAGTTGGCCGGCCGGCCGCAAGCCGTGGCCGGCGAGCTCAAACCCACGGGGGGAATGGTGCCGGGGCTGTGGTCAGTGCTAGGCACTGACGGCTTGCGGCAATGACCATGGGGGCAAGCCAACGACCGAGAGGTCGGGGAAGGCCGAGCCACGACGTCAGCAGTCGTGCCAAGGGCTGCGCAGGCAAATCCGACGTTAGGGGCGCTACCGGAGGCAAGCCCGAGGGTGATTGCATGTAGACAACCGGAGCCAATGGTGAGCTCTGGGCCGGCATGCTGTGGCCGCTGAGTGGAGCCCGAGCCCGAGGTGACGACATCGCATTGTGGGGGAGAGAGGGGGCGCAATGAGTCGAGGTAGGGCCGGGTTGGAGTAGGGAGCCGGCAAGCCGGAGGGAGGCCGACGGCGAGCCTTCAAGTCCGAGCCCATGAGGGGATCTGTGCTAGAGGGCTATGGCCCGAAGCCCCAGCATGGAGGCTGGGACCACAGGGGCTGGCCACGGCAGTGTAGTGGTCGAGTGGGCTTTGGCGGCGAGTGGGAGGTGGAGTGGCCAAAGGGGAGGCAGCCGACGGCAGGGCGGCGGCCAGATCTGGCCCTGGCCGATCGGATTGGGAGGAGTCACCGGCGGTGCACTCCAGGCCAACACTCCCGAGAGCCCCTGCGCACTGCAATCCACAGGAGAGAGACAGAGAGAGAGAGGGAATGAGGGAGAGCCATAGAGGAGGAGGGGTGGCCGACGACAACTCGGCGGCTTGTGGCGAGTTAGGGCCGATGCGCCCGAGGGCAGTCGCGCACCTGGAGAGAGCAAGAAATAGGGAAGGAGTGGGGAATGGATGGGGCCTTTCGGCAGATTCAGATGAATGGGAGAGAGGGAGAAAATAAGAAGAGAGAAGAAAAGAAAAGAAAATAAAAGAGGAGAAAAAATGGGGGTTTGGTACCTACGTGACGGGTCCTTAACCCAGGGCGTTTATGCTAGAGTTGGGTTATGCACTTAGAGTCGTCGCTGCTCGCTTAAGCACTGGTTTCAATATGATGTGTTGAGTCAGGTTGACGTTTGTATAGGAGAAGGTGACCGATCTCGGTGAGTACTCGCTGTTTTTGGGCCGTGGCGATGCCTTCGCCCTCTCTGCAAAGGAGCTCCCTGCGGTTAGGAGAAACTGTCTCTACTTTGTGGAGCACGATAAAGTCAAGCATGAGCATTGGGCAATTGGGTTCGATTTGGGGTCAAACACTTCGGAGCAAATTCCGTAGCCCGAAGAGCGCATGGAGGATGGGAGCAATAGCAATTACTGTGGTTTATGCACTACTCCGCTCGATATTGCAAAGAGCTCAAAATGAAGGTTGACTGCTTGTGCATAAGCCGAGCTTGAGCCGAGTCGATTTCGAGCCCGAGCGGCTCACGAGCCTCAAGCTTTTTGCTCAACCCTACATGTGACCTTTCTTGTTTTATATGTTCATGTTGGCACTCCAACGATTGCTACTTCAGATCAAGCGATATTTTATTAGAGCAAATCAAGGGAATTTTGTAACTGTTTAACTTGTTTGCCAGCTGAGTAGTGCATAAAAAGTAATGTCTATGAATAATTTTCAGATGGCATGAACTATACATCCAGTCCAAACTCCTGGTTGAGATATTTACACTACATGAGGAACAAAATTTTGCATCCAAGCTACAATTTTGTAATGCCATCAATTTCTAATTGTTAGGCCTTTTCAAATTTATATAAGCTGCTAAGCAAAGAAGGGTGGCACTACTGATGTCTATCTGTAATAGAAATTGGTACACAAATTTCTTGATTAATGTGTGCTGCAAATCTCTACTCCTTAAAAAGAGGAGTTCAAGGTGATGGTGCATCCTACACTCCTCTTTTTACTGACATGTGGGGCCTCTCCTATCTTTCTCACATGCGCCCCTCACTCAAAAGAAACCACCTAGCCGAATCTTCTCCCCACGTCCCCCGTTCTCCACGCCTCCCCGCCGCCTCGTCCCCCCGATCCACCGCTCTCCGCCCTCGCCTCCTCCTCCCCACCCTGCGCCGCCATCACTGCCTCCTCCCCCACTCCTCCGCTCTGAGCAAGTTATTGCTCCTGGTGGAATATCTCAGCAGCCAGCCCAGCAACTCCAGATTTCATATTTCTCAATTGATTCATATTCAAAGCTTGTGGCTTTAGTGGTCAAGGTATATTTAATGTCATTCTATGCATGTTTATAAGGTGAACATGGCTAGAAGTCAGAAGTTGTTCAATGTCTAAAGAAAACTTTTTTTGTTGCATTAAGCAAAAAAAGTTTGCATATTCATGATATTTCTTTTTAAGAAGCTATAACTGAATATGCATTGCTGAAACTGAGCTCGCATGTACAGCCAAGTCAAATACTTTGTGTTATTTCTTTGGCCCTTTTGGTTTTATGTTAGACTTGATAGGATTTAAATTATTCATGCAAATATATTTATGTGGTAAATATCAGGTGTTAACATAAAATTCAGTGTAAGTTTTTGCAAAGTTCTGCAATATCCAAATATTGGTGGATATAGGGAAAAGGGTGTTCTAAGATTCTAAAAAGTTCATGATTAAACTTGATTGTGTTGACAATTTGAAGTATTGGTCTCAATGTTTAAGCAGACTATCAGTCTTTAGTATATTGCTCTCAATGTTTTAGGATAGAAAATAAAAATATTTATGCCAGGTCAGTTGCTGCTGTGGATAGCAATGGTTGCTTTAGGTTTTGTTTTGCAGCCTCCTTCAGTGTTAAATCTCCATACATGATCCCTAAAGATTATAGTATATAATAGTTATTATGCGGATGAGGAGAAATCAATGTACTAGGCGATGAAACTGCCTATTCTATTTGCAGTTGCACCAAATAAAGGTGTGGATTTTCTCAAAAGATAAAAAATGTGGGTTTATTTTTATATATGATATAGTAACTGTTCACGTGCACTACTTCTGTTACCATTGTATGTGCTTTCATGAAGACTACATTACTTTGTATACCTTATTTCATTGCATTAGACTATTTACTCTGGTTGCACTGCGATTGTCAGTGGGGGATGAAAGGACTAATCACCAATACTTCTTCAAGAGTCCTGTGTTGGTGTTTTTAGTTACCTCAGTTGAGTGACATACTATTCGCTTTGTCAAGACTAATCTCAAGTACTAATTTTGCGCACTACATTCTCATATAGAAAACCAAAAATTAAACAAGAATGCACACAGTGTTGGTTTTCCAATGGTCAGATTTGCCTTTCTTTTTGTGATATTAGTATGCTCAATGCTGAATGCCTAATGGTGCCTGAGCTTATTCATTGTTTGGAGAAGCCATTGCGCAATCACCCCTACAGCTTAAGCCTTTTTGGCAAATTGGAAAAAGGCATGGTTTCTGAACAAGAACCTCTTCTACAGATGGTGGAATGTTGCATTTGCCATGGGGAAGACATTATATAAAGATTGCACAGCCTATATGATTTCACTAGAATTTAAAGGTTCAAGTTTTTCAACGAACTCTACTTTTGATTGCTTCATGTTTTGTCTGCAGCCATCAATTCAGGAATCAGAATTGATTGGTTAACAGGCAGCATATTGGAATAAACAAGATCAATGCATGCCTTAGAGCAACTCCAAGAGATTAGCCAAAAGAAGTATCTAAATTTAGTGATTTAGCTATTCTCTAAAATGAATCTCACCTAAAAAAACAAGACTACTCCAACAGGCTATCTAAACTAGAGGGCGCGCGGTGGGTCGCGTACGCGCGGGAATGGGGCGCAGCGTGCGGGAAGGAAACGCCGACCGCGCCAAGAGGCTGGATGGTGAGCGAGGTAGGCTATCCAAAAATAGAGAGCGAAGGAGGAGGGATGGAGAACTACTAAATTTGGAGAGTCATTTACAGAGTCTATTGGAGACGTTTTTTCTCCAATAATAGCCAAATTTACCTTTAGAAAATAATTTAGCTCTTCTCTTGAAGTTGCTCTTAAGAGTTTATTGCATATGTATTCATTACTTAAGGTGGCAAATAGCTTTGTCTGCTTGTGCTATATCAGAATTAAATATATTTTTTCTTTGGTAGTACTCCGTTGCAACGCACGGGCACTTTACTACAAAGATAATATGCAACTTCTTAGATGTTGTCATCAGACTCTGGCTGTGTGCACTAAATGTTTGCCATTCTTGTTCTCAGAACTGGAGAAGCACATCGAAGCTATGAACATCCTGATAACCACCCCATTCCACCCAGCGTATGTTTCTGCAGAGAGGATCAAGAAGGCAAAGAACCTTGAGCTGCTTCTCATTGCTGGGATTGGTTCTGATCATATTGATTTGCTAGCAGCCGTTGCCACGGGCTTAACTGTGGCAGGGGTTACTGGAAGTAACACCGTCTCTGTGGCAGAATATGAGCTCATGCGCATTTTGATTCTGCTCAGGAACTTCTTGCCTGGCTATCAACAGGTCGTTCAAGGTGAGTGGAATATTGCAGGCATGGCCTATAGAGATCATGATCTTGAAGGAAAAACTGTTGGAACTGTTGGGGCCGGTCGTATCGGCAGGCTTTTACTTCAACGTCTTAAGCCCTTCAACTGCAACCTGCTCTACCATGACAGACTTCAGATTGAGTTAGAGCTTGAGAAAGAAATTGGGGCCAAATTTTAAGAAGACCTGGATGCTATGCTTCCAAAGTGTGATTTTATTGTGATCAACACACCTCTTACAGAGAAAACAAGGTTTCCGTTCATCGTATTCTTGTTCTTTCCTAAATCTTCTAATGTACAACTTCTCTGAGTCTTGTTTAGTCCTTTCTTCAGAGGCATGTTTAACAAAGAAAGGATTGCAAAGATGAAGAAAGGTGTGATCGTTGTGAATAATGCTCGAGGAGCAATCATGGACACCCAGGCAGTTGCGGACGCTTGTTCCAGTGGTCAGATTGTTGGTACCAATCTTTCATTTCTTTTAGTCTCTTATACACCAGAATGCCACAAGGTGTTATTCTATTTATTGCTGTTGGGGTCTATGAACTATGAAGTACATCATTTTTTTAGGGGCCTGTCATGCTTCGCATTTATGAGGGGTAATATGGAAAAAAACTTAAAATCAATACAACATAATCCAGTTATGTCAAGTATGTTAATTTGTTAAGGATTTTTACGCTTCACAAAAACAAAAGGTGATATACACCTCTGTACATTAGCTCTCTTGCTATGCTGTTGTTTTATTGGGTACAAATTACAAAAATATGCTTGCCATACAGAGACCTATTATTATTGTTTCCTATTGAAAGCATAGGAGAATGATGCACTATCTTATATTTCTGTCTTGACCAGTATTTCCTTTGACACAAAGCACCTCATTCCTATTTCTTAGGATACGGAGGTGATGTCTGGTTCCCCCCAACCAGCACCGAAGGATCACCCGTGGCGCTACATGACTAATCATGGCGTATCCATTGCCATACTTCTGCTGACTGACTGTGTCTACGGTGTTGATGGCAAACAAACAATCCCTGCAGCTGAGGTACGCGGCGGCGGTGAAGGACATGCTGGACAGGTACTTCAAGGGGAGGACTTCCCTGTGCAGAACTACATCGTTAAGGAAGGCAAGCTCGCCAGCCAGTATCAGTAACCAGCTGCGCCGTAGTGTATCCAGCCTAACTGGCTGCATGGCATTTCTGAAGCGAGACGTGAGGAAAAAAGAAACAAGCCCCTTTTGTTGTTGTATGAGTGTTATCTGAAAACCTATCGGCAACCGGAAATAATGGATGCTAGGCGTCGCAACCATGGCGGTGAATAAAAGCTTTATGTGCATACAAATATGTTCTAATTTTTTTAAAATCCGTAGCAACGCACGGGCATTCAGCTAGTTTACCATTATATCCGTGGTTATGAAATAAAAAGATTCGCAAAAATATCTAGCTGTCATCTAGATAATGTCAAGAGTATATTCCTTGACTTATTGTCCAGTTTTCTATGTTATAGTTTTGTAGTTTGTCCGTTTGATACATGTAACATGTCATGGCGTTGACGGAAGTAAATCATGCTTATTGAAGTTTTACTTGTATAAGATGGTTTCGTGGCACATGAGATGAGGAGAGACAGATTTTTCAATCATTCTTCAGTTCGTATTGCTTTACCCACAATCTGCTGGGAAATGACACAAATGGGTGAAACAGCAGGTTATCACAAACTTATGCATTATATAAAACATTTGTTGTTGGTCACTGAAAGTATACATACTTTATGCATCCCTGAAGTTATATAACGCTGTTGTGGTATACTGGAGAAGGAATGGAGTTCCTACTATTTGACCAGCAAACGAAGTTAGCTGTGCAAAATGCATTCATCATCTTTTAGTACCATTGATGAACCCTTAAATAATTGCTCACTTATATGCTGGATCCCTGCATTGAATGCCAAAAGAAATCGTACGACGTTCTTAAATACTACCTGGAACCAGGAACGATTTTTAGTTTTTTACTCATCATCAGAAAACAGTTATTGTGGATGCTGATGCTGGCCATTTTAGGGGGAAAACAAATGATTTTGTTGATGGGCGATATGATACAGATCGGCATCCTCTGTTTCGGACTCTTCAGACTTTGCACAAGGGGTATTATTACAATTCCAACTTTGCTGTAATTGTCTCATTCCTGTGTAGTTTCTCGTATACTAATTACTGCTACCTTCTTAAGTTTTACTACGTAACCTTATGTGGTGTTTGGTTCTTACTCATGAAAAGGGAGCCATTTTATGACAGGAAGAATAGTTGCTCCATTCTCAGTGTTCATTTTGTGGCTGCTCTAAAGGCAGTTCTCCTCCGTCATTTGTTTGCAGGCAGTTGATGGCTCGTGGCCCAAGGGAACCATGGCGCACCATGCATTCCAAGATTGATGGTACAGCAGCCCGAATTTTTTCTATTTTAGCCTTTTTTTTGAAAAATATTCACATTTAGACCCCTGGTAGTTTTAATTCCGTTTTTGGACCCAGGGGGTCGGAGCCGTGACCCACGGCGCCGAGGTGCCGAGCCCGCACCAGCGTGGTGGCCTGCGTGGCGCCGACGTGGCAGCACCTCGGCGCCGTGGTCAGTGGCGCCAACCTCGGAGCCGTCCATCGTGGCGCCGACCTCGGCGCCGTAGATCTTGGCGCTGAGCTCTGGCTACCACGCGGCCTTTTTCCCCTCTGTTGGCGCCGAGCTCTGGCTAACATTTCGACTCCCGCATGCCTCCCCGCCGCCGCCGCCGCCCGGTGTCGCCGCCTCCCGTCCCCGGCCTCCCGCCGGTGCCGCCGCCTCCCGTCCCCGGCCTCCCGCCTCCCCGCCGCCGCCCCTGGTGCCGCCGCCTGCCGTCCGCCTCCCCGGCCTCCCGCCTCCCCGCCGCCGCCCCCTGGTGCCGCCGCCCCCTGGTGGCGCCGCCTGCCGTCCGCCTCCCCGCCGCGGCCGCCCGCGTCTCCGCCTGCCCGCGTCTGCAAGCCACGCCGTCGGCCGCCCGCGTCTGCAAGCCACGCCGCCGGCCTCCCCATCCACGCCTCTGGCCGTCTCCAAGCCCGCCCGCCTCCCCTCTCCGCCCGCCCGCATCTCCGCTTCCACAGGTAAAACAACTCCCATTATTTTAACAAATCCTTCTCCTTTGGGTTGAATTTGGCAAGATGTGTGAATCAAAAGATAGCAGGAATGTAGAAATCCATGGTTTAATGTAATGTGAATTAAATGTTTATGCAGTCATGGTAATCACAATGGCTGAGGACTGAGGTTGTTAGGAGTTTGGGAGTTGTGCCCGTTGTTTTGTTGCAAGTCTGGAATAGTTGAGGGAACCTGTCCTAACAAATCTCATTTGAATAGAGTAGTTGATGTATGCATTATATGTTTTCGGTGACCTTTGGACGCTGTAGTTTTACATGATTATGGCAATATATGGTAGGTTGTGTCTAATATGTGCTATCTTGTTTGCTATCTTGATTAGCATAGGAAGCTAATGTTTTGCGGGATTTGGCTTCACAACTTCGATTTATTAGTTACTATCTAGTATCCAATTTCGATTGAAGGTATTAAGTTTGGTTTTCTGTATGAACTAGATGGACAACCTAATCACCCTATATCATGGAGGCAGTGTGACAAGTGATGAGTATGGAAATGTTCGATTTGTTGAAATGCAAAGGGTGCCTCTGATATTTAGTGATCGGCCGTCGTTTAGTGAGTTGGTTGCTAGGGCCCGGGACACTCCAGGCACCGACGCCCTTGGTAAGGGTAAGGGTAAGGCTAGGAGGCAGTGATACTTATGTGTAGGCTTGTGGTTCGGCTTAAAAGTCGTTGTATATATGTTGTAATGAGCTAGGAGGCACTTGGTAAGTGGTTGGACTGAGAGGTGTTTGTAATGTGCTACTTGTTGTATATATGTGTATATGTTAAATTCATGTGATATTTGTGTTCAAATCCGTAGTCTGTACTTTGTGGTTCTATAATTCCTGCAATGAATTTGTTTCCTGCAAACGACTGAAAAGGCTACGAACTATGAATTTATTACGAGACTACATGCTCTGAAAAGCCTACATACGAACATTTATTGCTACACTGGAATCCTGAAAAAGCCTACAAGCTGTTTCCTGCAAACGACTGAAAAGGCTACGAACTATGAATTTATTACGAGACTACAGGCTCTGAAAAGCCTACATATCAACATTTATTGCTACACTGGAATCCTGAAAAAGCCTACGATCTGTTTCCTGCAAACGACTGAAAAGGCTACGAACTATAAATTTATTATGAGACTACAGGCTTTGAAAAGCCTACATAGGAACATTTATTGCTGAACTGGAATCCTGAAAAAGCGAAAAGATTCGTACGACCTCCTCTCCATGGACTATACCCAGTGCACCAGCTAACATGCCTACATAAAGGCCTCCTATGTCTTTCATACCACATCTCCTCCTCAAGCCATCACAATACTACTACAAAACAATGTCTTCCTGGAGGTCCGACCCATTTGGAGTGCCGGAGTGGCATGAGCGCCCGAAGTGCCATTGCGGCTTTAGGACGATGTTGGGAGTCTGGACGGATCGAGTACAACGAGCCAAATACGGCCGTAGGTTCTTCAAGTGTCCAGACCTGGATGACGACTTCGTGGTAACGACGACAACTAAATCCTTTGTTTCTCGTTATCGTTTTTCAACTTGATCCATGACATCTACCACGCCACACATAGGCTTGCAGGTTCATCGAATGGGTGGATCGGGTGTCGCCGGTATGGCCACATAACCGGGCAGTGGAGGTGGAAAACAAAGGACAATACTTTGTCAAGATGACTCAGGCTCGCGAGGTGGAACGACAGATGCGGCATGAGCAAGAGCGCCGCGTGAGGGTGGACCAAATCCGTCTGAAGGGCAAGGAGGATGAGCTGCAAAGGAGGCGGGAGCAGTTAAGTCTGCATGAAGCAGCCATCAAGCGTCAGGAGGAAGAGCTTCAAGCTCGTGAGGCAGCTCTCAAGACCAAGAGTGACAGGAAGAATGATGCAGCGGAGCCATCCTCAGGGCCCAATAAAAAGGGGAAACAACCACGCTACACCCAGTAGAATAGACCCACGCTATCTACGGTCTATGTAATCCTATTATTATGCACTGTATTGTGTTTGCCTAGCTGTATCGACTGCACTTGAGACTACCGGTATGACGGTATTGCGTATCGGTGCTTCACAAAACTACAATTTAATAGAGTGCATAATGTTGCCCACCCATGCTTGCTCCAAAGAATGTCTGCATAATGGATTAGTTTGCATATAGAAAAGAACAGGGAAATCATGCCTACTCAGTTCAAAATTGTAAATCATTACATGGAAAATTCACATTTTCAAGCACATAAATGTTTGCAAAAGAACAACAAGACATTAAACTATATCCTCAACTTCGCAGATTATACCATGTGATTTGAGGTAGCAACATAATTACTTATGGGCAATATAATGGAAAAGTCTAAGGCACATAGGTTCTTACCTTGCCCCATTTTAGCTCTTTTGAATTCCATGAATAAGCAACACCATTATCCCCTTCTCTAACAATTAGTGTTTGACCATCGGAAAAAAGTTACAAACATTATTACGTTACTAGCACCCGAAATTTTCAGATTGAACACGACATCATCAAAAAATGTAGCAGGAAACAAAAATTGCGTTTCACATACTTCATCAATTTTATGAATGTTTTCAAAAGCTACGGATTATTTTGAAGGCGCCGAGTTGGAGCGCCACCGGTGACGGCGGCATTTCTGAATTTTTCACAGCTCGGCGCCACGATCCACGGCGCCTAGCTCGGCGCCAAGATCTACGGCGCCGAGCTCGGCGCCACGATGGACGGCTCCGAGATCGGCGCCACTGACCACGGCGCCGAAGTGCTGCCACGTCGGCGCCACGCAGGCCACCACGCTGGTGCGGGCTCGGCACCTCGGCGCCGTGGACCACGGCGCCGAGATGTGTTACCTCGGCGCTGTGGGTCACGGCTCCGACCTCCTGGGTCCAAAAACGGAATTAAAACTACCAGGGGTCTAAATGTGAATATTTTTCAAAAAAAGGGCTAAAATAGAAAAATTCGGGTACAGCAGCTCATGATGTTTTACAAAACTTTCACGAGTGCTAGTTAAAGTCATCCAAACGCCATTGGATTAAAATGTTGGCAAAAGCGTATGATGATGCACTTCCCAGTATTGAGAGCTATGTAGCACGGACACAGATACGTCGACACGACACGACACCGACATGGGAATTCGCCGTTTTCCCAAAAATACCGATACGGTGACACGGCTATATATATTTAAATAATAAATAAATTATATATATGTGTATTATTTTCTATGCTTCCACATGCTTATATTGCTGGCTTACTGCAGTGCATCTCAACCCTAAATGCTGAACAAAGAAGGAGGAGATGATACCTCGGTGGAGTACTGGAGCGGAGACGCCAGCGGCGCGCGGGGAGGAATTCGGCGGCGCGCGTGGATGAATCCGGCGGCGCACGGGGACAAATCCGGCGGCGAGTGGGGAAGAAGCCGGCGGGCGGCGGCGAGGTGCGGGAGCCAGTAGGAGCGGGCGGCGGCACGAGCAGTAGATGCGGACAATGCGGACAAGCGGAGCAGCGCGAGCAGGTTATGGCCGATGGGAATAACGTGCTCGGCCGCTCGGGAGCTGGGAGGTTAGGGTTAGGGCACGCCGTGCGTGCGTTATGGGCCGGCCGTGTCCTGGGCCATTTCTGGGCCGGCTGTGTCCGACTCATATATTTAGTGTGTCTGACACGTGTCGAGAATTTTACTAATTAAAATTAATTCTAAAATCGGCTGACACGTCTCCGACACGTGTCCAAGACGTGTCCATGTCGTATCCGTGTCCGACACGGTGTCGGACACGGATACAGCGGTTTTGCCACATGTCCGTGCTACATAGATTGAGAGAATACCTGATATTGTAAGCATTAATGATCCAAAGACATGGCTTATATATATATTTATAGTATGCCTATAGTTGGAGATCAAACTATGCACTTATTTCAACTTTCGAGCATTTAACTTATAGTATGTCTATAGTTGGAGATGAAACTATGCACTTCTTTCAACTTTCGAGCATTTAACTCTCTTACTTTGAAATTTAGGTGTTTCGATCAATTGATTGAAACTCTGCCGAGGGATTTCCAAAGTATCCATAAGAAGCAACCATAAAGGTAAATGAAATATAGTTACCACTTACCATCTAGCGATAATACATTCTATAGGTTACTAGGTTGAGTGCTTTTGACTAACACTTCTTCTGCTTTGGCTAACAGAATCTTATTTGCGAGAAGGATGTACTTATTGGTATTATGTATATATATTATCACTGCCGTTCAAGGGGCATCAAGATGCAAGCTGGGAGTGAGAGTGAGCCAATAGGAGGTGGAAGGTTCCAATCCCTATGAGAGATGGATGGCTATGGCAGTGGGTACCATGGAACCTAGGTATACGAAAACCCCTTATGTATTTTTCTGTACATAAGAATTGTAATAGGTTTGTGGCCCACTCTGGCTCATTGCTCCTTTGTACATGTGCATATTGACCCCTTTGGTCTAGCTTAATGCATTGGTGAAATTCCCATTGATCTTTCAAGCAAAGATGAATGAAGTACGAAAAGATTTTAACAGATCATGGGACAAGATATCGATGTATGCACTATTGTGCTGCAACTTGGTTCTGGACAATGGGTATTTTCTTTGAATGTTTTTGGACATTTTTCGGTTTGGCTTGGGGCCTCCGGCAACGACAAGTGGAGCTTCTATTGTTTTGTATGTAGAAGGAAAGTCAATAAAATGCACTCGATTCTAATTGGGCTACAGCTATATGAATTCAGCAACCGGATGAAGATTAGGGGATTCTTAAGAAAATACAATTTGAAACTACTCGGCTACCGGGTTCGCCAGTGTCGCCTCGGTGCATGCATGCGCGGACCCTGAGTTCCAGTTGTTGACTGTTGGCGCAAGAGAGCAGCGAGCAGGCCGAGGAAATCAGTGTCAATTAGGGGAAGAAAAGGAGAGTAGCAATGGGACAAGAGCCAGAGAAAAGAGAGGAGGAGATCGTGGCTTTCTCGCTTCGCTTGGGTATCGATTTGGTTTTTTCCTTACGTTTGTTAATTTAATTAGAGATTAGAGTTGAGATTAGAGAGAAAGTAAAAAGTATTTGTTAGGGAAAATACTAGTATATCAGCTAATCTGCTATATTATTTTCCTGTAATTTTGGGTACTATATGAGAGTAATTTAGAAATGTCATCTACTAGATAATTGTAGAGAAATTCGATAGCTTTCTGTACAATATTTATTTATTTTGATGGGATAAATAGATTTTAAGCTATGAATTTTGTAATCCGGCTGTCTGGTAACTTTATCATCTTCTAGTAGAATATATTAATCTGTAGATTAAAATTACTAGATGGAATATTAGATGATTTATCTACATAAAAGATGTAGATAATTAAGGGTTCTAAAGATCCCATGAACATGATCTTAAATCTAGATAGTTTTCTAGAAATATCTAGATATTTTATATGTTTTATTCGAAGGAATTTGATGGTGCCAATTGTCATAAATCTAGTGGTCACAAGATCTATATAATCCTTTCAATCCAAAATATACATCATTTGGGAGAGTTAGTTTTGGTTTATAAATATTTATATTTTATTTTTCGGAAGCAATATATTCGTCAAAGTGCCCATGTTAATTGTTATTCTTAGAGAGAGTAAATCATAAATAGAGACAACATATATCAAAAACAAAAATATGTATTATTTCTTTTTCTATGTGTGCGAAAAAATAACATTTAATATGCTAGCATAAAAAATAAGAAAAGAGAAGTGGGTTAAAGTTAATATCTACTTAAAAACAAAGTGCACACTTGTGTTGTCAACTAAAATTGTAATGGTTTTACTCTAAAAAGTTGTAATTGTGCTGCCACCAAATAAAGTGTTAGTATTAGTTTATTATTTCAAATATTTTAGTGTTATTGACTTTCAATAGACTTAGAAATGTGACTTTTATCTTCAGTTTTTATAAACCAATATAAGTATATATTAAAAAAATCGGTAAAACCGCTAGGAATCCGTTTTATCCGATATTCGTATCCGAGAAAATCCGTATTCAAAAATATCCGTATTCGTATTCGAGAATATTCGTATCCATATTTGAGAATATTCGAATTTGTATCCGTATTCGTTTGAAAAATATGAATTCGTATTCGTATTTGAGACTATTCGACCGTATCCGATCCGTTTCTACCCCTAAGCATGGAGCTTGGTGAGGGAGGACTTGTGTTTTGAGGAGATGCCAGGTCTTTTTTTTAAATAAAAATTACCGCACCCATGTTCATATGGCTGACGTGGTGCTGCCATGTGTGCAATGGATGCTAGCTGTGCATACGTGACCGACTAGTGAACCACTTATTGCGCTTTAGAGATTTAAATATACATTTTAGTGAGAAACATGCCCTGCAATTGTTGCATTGCCTGGACGTGTTTTGTCCTTTGAATTTCATAGACAGATAGACTGCATAGCCACCCGATTATAAATAGTCGCCCGGTATCGGAGGGGGGCACCAATTCCCCAATCACCGGACACCAAGTCCTACGCTTCTCACCCAAACACCGAAAGGCCAAGCCCTACGCTGCTCGCCCATGGATCTCGCTACTCTTCCCGGAGACGTGCTCTTCGAGATCGTCGTCCGCCTCCTCCCGTCTCGTCGGAGTGTCGACGCCATGAGTGCCCAAGCCCAATAGTTTGAGGCATCGGTTTCCAAGCAGCCGGAACATGGCAGGAGGCCATCCAAAAGAGCTCATAATCGGTGTGGGTTAGGGCACATGTGAGACTGGGGACTTTGAATATGGCCGCCGGCGATCGGCCGGCTGGTAGCTCAGAGGCCTCCCTCTCCTCTCCTCAGACAACATAGCACACAGTTGCATGATTGTCGGTGAAGTAATGTTAGTGTTATGTTCATAAGTGTCATGTTGTTTATTCTGTTAAAAAAATTATTGGTATACATATTACTTATTGGAGTATATCTCATCCCATAAGCATAACGTATACAACAAGATTGTGGTGGTTGTTTGGTTCTAATAGTAGTTTGTGAACATATATCGATTTACAAGTATTCTTGTTGCATCGTTGTTACTTTGTTTGTAACCCTATATAACCCACTCATAAGAATATATACAATGCTTTTGATTTAAGATGTACTAACAAAGTACAATATTGTTGAATCAATGCGGGACATCAAAAGAGCACTTCTGTAAGCAAATGTAAGTGTGATTCTTACAGTTTTGCAATTTCCTTCTGAGTTCATTGTCCCCCTAAATAGTATAATGAGCTCCTGCTCTATGCAGGTTAGTTTGTCAGTCATGACATGGTTTGTTTCTTCTGTTAGTGAGAAGGCTTCAGATGTAGATATTATCAGAGGAGTCCGACTGGACTAGCAATTAGTGAAGATATGTTCTACCATAAAGGAATTAACAGACAACAACACAAGTGTTTGTTTGGGATGATAATTTGGCTTTGCTGTTCTCTATGACTAAGAAATTGCATATTGGGTATTTTTCTTAACTAAAAAGTTGTTCCTTCTTCTACCGAGGAATAATGGAGCACACTAACGAAGATAATGATATAACACACATAAAAAATCTTCACTGGAATGTTCAGTTATTACTTACTAGTTTGTGCTAATTATGTTAACAATCTTCTCAAAATAATTTATGTGCTTCTAGCATGTTAGCACTCACTAATGGGCAGTAATGGGAAGAGGGCTACTAAATGAGCTAAGGAAAAAGGGCTGCAACACAAAATTTTCAACAAGAGACACCAGGGAGAAACTATACCAGCATTACTTACATAACATAGTTCACAAAACACATACATACTACAGGAAGGGCTCTGGTCCTTTTATAGGCACACAGACCTACTTAACCAACATAGTTTGCCATTATTTTTTGCAGCTATCAACACACATGTCCAGCTGTCTTTAGCTAACACAGCCGTATAAACAACTCATACTACAAGCCTTGATTTATCCAGAGACTTCATGGCCGACATAGGCTTACTCTTGAAGAAACACTTCCAAACCTACTTGTACCAAACTGACTTGAAATATCTCAAGTTAGCAACACATTTTGCTCTTATACAGCTAGGGTTAACTCACGAGATGCGCATGTGGATCTTGATCATTTCTAGTACATACAGCAAGGCTTGGTGAAAAGCTCCTTTCAGCAAGAATCTTGTCACAATGTACTTTCGACTAAAATGCCATTTATTAAACAGGAAAATTGCTGGACTATTCCAATTGTCAAAGCCCATCACTACGAGTTACTTTAGACTAAAATGTCATGTATTAAACATAAGGTGATGCTCTATAATACACAGCAAATTAGTTCGGAAACTAAAAAAAACCAAAGGTAGCCTTAAAAAAGGAAAATAGTAAATCTGATTTTTATATTAAATAACCAATACAGCTCCTAACACTTCTACGCAAATGGTGGAACTGGTCTAGGTCTATACTGTTAAGGATAGAATAAGATTGTTATTTTATTTCCTTATATGCCTTAGCTTTCCTCATCTGTACATGGCATATTCCTCTGTATATCCTCCTTGTACGTCCTATATATATTGCCCTTTGGGCCTCATGAATAGATACACAATATTCATAACATGGTATCAGAGCTAGGGCTCTAACCTGTTCTTTCGCTGCTCCGCAGCCGCCTGGGTCGTCTCTGCCCATGCCATCGCCGCTGCTCGGGCCATCCCCGCTCGTGTCGTCGCCGTCGCACGGGACACCTCCGCCCAAGCCGCCGCCTGGGCCACCTCCGCTCAAGCCGCCGCTGCCTGGACCGCTGACGCCCGAGCCGCCGCCAGATCAGATTTGTCGCTGCCACCGCCGGGCCGCCGCCGTCGCCTGCTCCGTCGGCTGCGCTGGGCCGCTGTCGTCGTATCCGGTCGCCGCTCCGTCGACTGCGCCGGACCGCTGTCGTCATCTCTGGCCACCGCTCCGTCTACTGCGTCGGGTCGCTGCTGTTGTGAGCACGCGCCCGAGAGCCGCTGCTACCGTGGGCCGTCCGGAGTCGCCGCCGCCACTGCCGGTCCGCATCGGCCGCCGCTCCATCAGCTGCCCCTCTCTACTGGTTTCCAAGTGAGCCAGTGAGAAGTGCCCGGGTGTTTTATAGTCTTGTAAAAAAGAAAAAAAAGAAAAAAACGTTGTTCTAACCGCCGCGCCGTCTAGCGCCGCCTGTTAGACTTCGTCGCCTTGGTCGCCGCACCGTCCAGCGTCGCCTACCGATGGTTTCCATTCCATCTGCTGCGATCCCATTCTCGGGAACAAAGCTCCATGGAACGAACTACAGGTTATGGTCTTCCCTCATGGAGATCACGCTTGATGGTCTTCACCTTCGGGGACATGTTACCGGTGCTCGTCTTTCTTCACCACCGCCGGTTCAGTCTCCTCCTAGGCAGTCTACTTCTGCACCTCTTAGAGCAGATGAGGCAGCTAAGAAGAAGGTGGAGGCTGATGTTGCTGCTGCTGACGCTGCTGATGAGGCTTTTCAGTATGCCATTGACGCTTTCGAGCGCTGGTGTGCTGATGAGGCCCGTGTTCGTGCCATCCTTGTGGTCAGTGTCGACGACTCCATTCAGCCAGATATTGTTGGTCTGCGGTCTACTCGACAGATCTGGGAGTACTTGCGTGAGCGATACCAGCAGAGCAGTGATACTCAGTTCTTTTCACTTCAGCGTGAGTTGGAGTCACTTCAGCGTGAGTTGGAGACGCTTCGCTAGGGAGATTCTTCTGTCAACGACTTCTTCCAAGCTCTAGCTAGTCTCTGGCGACAGTTAGATGAGCTGGCATGTCCACTGTGCCAGGAGTGCCACAAAGTTCAAAAGGCGGATCATGATCGCCTTCGTCTTTATGATTTCGTCTGTCGTCTTCGCCCAAAGTTTGAGTCTGTCAGAGCTCAATTGCTGAGCCGCTCACCACGACCGACTATCACCGAGGCTCTTTCGACACTTCGAGCTGAGGAGTTTCATCTTGGGTTAGCAGCACAGTCCGTTTCGACTGTGCTTGCTGCTCCTTCTTTGACTACGCTGACAGTTCCTGCTACTACTACGGTTCCTTCCTAGGTGCCTGTTTTGGCTCCTGCCTTTGCACCAACTGGATTTCAATGCAACTACTGCAAGAACTTTGAGCATGACTACCAAAGTTGTGTGGTGCGAAAAAAGCGGAATAAGGCACGTGGAGGTGGACGATCAAAGGGGGCAGGGAGACCCTTCCTTCACAGGAGGACAGACTAGATCATCAGGATCTCAGCGAGGTGACTCTGTTCAATAGCTCTGCCAGGCTCTACTTCAGCAGCTCTCTCACAGCTCAACGAGTTCTGCCAGTCTAGCTCAAACGTCTCCCCTAGGTACCTCTTGGGTTCTAGATTATGGTGTCTCTTTCCACATGACATCGGATTCCACATCTCTCACTTCAATAAGACCTCCTACCTTCCCTATCTCTGTACAGACTACTGATGGTACTTCCTTGTCTGTTAGCTATCAGGACACTCTTTTGTCCACTGATTTTTCTGTTCCAACTGTTTCCCATGTCCCCAACTAACCATGCAGCTTCTTTCAGTGGGACAGTTCATTGACCTTGGTTGTAGGGTTGGTTTTGACTCTCACACCTGTTTCGTTCAGGATCGACAGACAGGGACGATACTTGGGACTGGCCGGCACCGTAGGGAGCGTCAGGGTCTTTACATTCTCGATCGTCTTCATCTTCCGTCCACTTCAGTTGCTCCTACCACGTCTCCTGCCTTGTATACCTCCACTGCCACTGCTGCCACCACCCCTGGAGTTTTTGCGCAGTGGCATCACCGTTTAGGTCACCTATGTGGGTCCCATCTTTCGCCATTAGTTCGTCGGGGTGTCCTTGGACGTGTTACTGTTGACACGTCCATGTTTTGTTGAGGTTGTAAGCTAGGCAAGCAGCTACAACTTCCTTATCATTCTAGTGAGTCCTTGTCTTCTCGTCCTTTTTATTTAGTTCATTCAGATTATAGGGACCTGCACCTATTATCTCCAAAGGCGGGCATAAATTCTATGTTATTTTTATTGATAACTATCCCCGGTTTACTTGGTTTTTCCCTATATCTAATCGTAATCAGTTTCTTGCGATCTATCATAGCTTTGCCATGATGGTTCGTACTCAGTTTGAGTCCTCTATTCGTATCTTTCGCTGTGATTCTGTTGGCGAGTATTGTTCTAGTGCGTTCAGACAATTTCTTTCCGAGCAGGGCACTCTTTATTATTCTTCTTGTCCTAGTGCCCATGCTCAGAATGGGGTTGCTGAATGCAAGCATCGTCATCTGATTGAGACTGCTCGCACTCTTCTTCTTGCTTCTCACTTTCCCCCACAATTCTGGGCTGAGACTGTTTCTACGGCTGCATATCTCATTAATATGCAGCCTTCCACTGCTCTTAAGGATGTCAATCCTATAGAGCATCTCTACTCTAGAGCCCCCAGTACAGTCATCTTCGTGTTTTTGGCTGCACCTGTTTTGTCCTACTGTCGCCTCATGAGCGCACTAAACTGACAGCCTAGTCAGTCGAGTATGTGTTTCTTGGGTACAGTTCTGAGCATAAGGGTTATCACTGCTATGATCCTTCTACTCGACGAATTAGGATCTCAGAGATGTTGTCTTTAACGAATCTTGACCTTTCTTCTATCGAGATTCAGCTCCTCACACTGCTTTTACCATCGAGACGATCTCCTGGTTGTCTCTCCCTGACTCCTCACCCATTTCCCCCCTTTTCCAGCCTTCTATACCTTCACCTCCTGTGTTGCCTCCTGCATAGGGATGGCAATTGTGCCCGTTTACCCGTATACTCGTGGGTAAATACCCTAATGGAGCTGGGTATGGGATATTTTCTTTACCCATGGGTATGGAAATGGGGGGAACACTCTACCCGTCGGGTAAACGGGCACGGGTATGGGTAAGCTCCACCCGTACCCACCCCACCTGTTTACCCGCGATATAGATTGACAGGTGGCGCAGTCATAGAAATATCTTTAATTACTATTGACTGTTATAAACTTTTTTATATCTCTAATTGCTATTAATTGTTATAAACTTTTTTGATAGCTATTATATTTCCTAACAACAGCTGTTGTTTATATGTATCTGTCATTAGTTCAACTCTAGATGGTGACTCTCAGTTCGTGGGTAAACGGGTATGCCCACGGGCGATGGGTACCCGCGGGCGACGGGTATGGGTGAGGTTTTTCGCCTGTCGTCCTTCGTGGGTATACCCGTGGGCATAAATCGGGGTCGCGAGTACGGGTATGGGCGAGCACTACTCGTACCCACTGCACCCGATTGCCATCCCTACTCTTGCAGCACCGCCTCTTGCTCCTATGGCACCACCGTCTCATTTCTCTAGGGTGCACTACTCCAGACGTCCTCGTACTTCACTAGATCCCTCTCCTGGTCTCTTGCTGACACTGACGTCTGATTCATCTGATGATGCTCCTCGTTACGCCCTTCGTGACCGAGCAACCATTCGGCCTCCTGATCATCTTGGTTTATTTCGACAGCTCATGCTCTCTCTGTCACTGAGCCTAGTTCTTATCATGAGGCTGCTTCTCATTCTGAGTGGCAGCTCGCTATGGTAGAGGAGCTTGATGCGCTTCGTCGTACGAAGACTTGGGATATTGTACCGACTCCTGTGCACGCTCGTCCTATCATGTGCAAGTGGATGTATAAGATTAAGACCAGGTCTGACGGTACTATTGAGCGCTACGAGGCTCGTCTTGTGGCTCGTGGCTTTCAGCAGGAGTATGGTCATGATTACGATGATATGTTTGCCCCTGTTGCTCATATGACCACTGTTAGCACTCTTATTGCGGTTGATTCTGTTCACTGGTGGTCTATCTCTCAGCTGGATGTTAAGAATGCCTTTCTTAATAGCGTCTTGCATGAGGAGGTTTACATGCAGCCACCACCCGGGTATTCTGTTCCAGATGGCCATGTATGTTGTCTTCGTCGTGCTCTTTATGGTCTAAAATAGGCCCCTTGTGCCAGGTTTGCGCGTTTTAGCTCAGTCATCACCGCTGTCGGTTTCACTGTCAGTGCCCATGATCTGCTCTATTTATCCATGTCTCACCTCGAGGTAGGACGCTGCTTCTTCTATATGTGGATGATATGCTCATTACTGGTGATGATCCCTCATTCATCGCATATGTGAAGAAGCATCTCAGTGAGCAGTTTCTGATGACTGATCTTGGCTTGCTGACATACTTCCTTGGGATTGAGGTTTCTTTCACGCCTGAGGGTTACTACCTCTCCCAGCAGAAGTATGTCCATGATCTTCTTGATCGGTCTGGTCTGACTGATACTCGCACTGTTGAGACTCCTATGGAGCTCTCTCTTCAACTTCGTGCTATTGATGGTGATCTTCTTGAGAATCCTACTCGGTATCGCCATCTTGTTGGGAGTTTGGTATATCTTGTGAGTACTTGTCCTGATATTGCTCATGATGTCCATATCTTGAGTCAATTCATGGCTTGTCCTACTCATCTTCGCTACTTGCGTGGGACTATCTCTCGTCGCTTGTTTTTCCCTAGCTCTACCTCACTCCAGCTTCAGGCGTACTCTGATATGACCTGGGCTAATGATCCTTCTGATCGTTGTTCTCTTTCTGCTTACTGTGTTTTCCTTGGCTCCTCCCTGATTGCCTGGAAGACAAAGAAGCAGACTGCAGTTTCTCGTTCGAGTGCAAAGGCTGAGTTGAGAGCTATGACAGCTGTGACAACAGAGATTACTTGGTTGAGATGGCTACTTGCAGATTTTGGTGTACCTGTGAGGGGACCTACAACTCTTATGACTGATAGTACAGGAGCTAGCAGCATTGCTCGTGATCCAGTGAAGCATGAGCTCACCAAGCACATTGGTGTGGATGCTTCATACACTCGCTCCCAGGTGCAGGAGGGTGTACTTGCTCTTCAGTTTGTGTCCTCAGAGTTACAGATTGCTAACTTCTTCACGAAGCCACAAACTAGGGCACAACATTTGTATTTTCTCTTCAAACTTAGTGTGTGTGATCCACCATGAGTTTGAGGGTGTGTTAAGGATAGAATAGGAAATAGAATAGGATTGTTATTTTATTTTCTTATATACCTTAGCTTTCCTTATATGTACATGACATATTCCTCTGTATATCCTCCTTGTACATCCTATATATATTGCCCTTTGGGCCTCATGAATAGATGCACAATATTCATAACATATACTTCATATGATTGATGTGGTAGATTGATGGAGGCATACCAACCACATATTGCAATTCCCATGTCCAAGATCTGGATTGATATGACTTATTGCTTGTTCAAAGGAGAGTCCCTCTGCTAGGAATGAGTTAGTTTTTAGTTCTAGATTGCCAAAGCCTGTTGATGATAACAAGAGGAAGATGTTCAAAAAAGGTGAGAGAGCTTTGGTGATGCTCAAAATACTGTTTGAAAGAGTATTGAGTCATATAGGGATAGTGTTGCAGTCTACGACCACTCAGGCAGTCATTACAACCACGTCTGGAGTCATTACGACCATTTTGCTGTCGGCTACGACCACGTTGTAGTTGCACTGACCACGCCTCCCAGCTCCAACTGCGTACTCGTAACTTTTGCTGAGAAAGTTACAACCACGTTCGTAACTTTTGCTGAGAAAGTTACAACCACGTTGATGCTACGCTGCGCTCCTCGTAATCGCTCCTTCGACCACGGTCGATCACCGTAGTCGTAACTCGATTACGAGTACGCTATGACTTACGACCATGTTGAAGGTTCTATCGACTGATGTTGTCGTAATGCTTTATGACCACGTCTTTCTGCTATGGTCACTTATGACCACGTCGTCTTGCTATGTGATCGTGGTCGTAACTCGCTTATGACCACATCTTCTCCTCATACGGACACCTCCACTCGCTGTGGTCGTAAGTCATTTATGACTACGTCTGCGATCACGATAAACTCGATACTCGATAATTTCCCAGAGCCAAACCACTCTTTCTTCTCTTCTTTTTTTTCTCGTTCGATCACACCGACCGCTACGATCACCCCGATCGCTACCTTCTTACCCTCTCGTTACATTGTTCTGCCCTTTTATACCCAAATTCTATGACTAAGAAATGGACTCGATTACGACTACGACATGAACTCAACAGTCCAACTCGAACTCGAATACGGCTACGACCACGACTCGTCCATGACTACTTCCACCAACTCGTACACGACCACGACCACCAAACTGAAAACAAGATTACTAACTCTAACAATCACTCCCTTAATCTTGTTTTTCCATCTAGATCACGCTGATCTTCTCTCTTGTTTCCGCTTCTTCCTTCTACCTGCATTCCCGTGCGCCGTTCCTTCTTGAGCCTTGCACAATCCGATGCTTGCCGCGTCTCGCACCTGGACTGATCCCATCCTTCCTTGTACTCCTGCCTGGGCTGGAGCACCTGCTCCCACAGCCACCTTGGCTTCACTGTTACCTGAGCCTCCTACTCCTCTCTCTTGGACCAAGTTTGTCCACTTTTTGGCATACGTCTTAGTTGAGGCTACACCGCCACTCCTGTCTCCAACGCTTCCGCGTTCCCTCTGCAAAACCACAAAAGATTGCACCAACCTGTACTCCAAGTGTTCCTCTTGGACCTTGTGCACTTTTTCCAATTACATGGCCACCACCTTGACTCCCTTCACTGTGTTGCTGTGCGTGCGCATCGACTATGTGCGACACGCCTTCTTCTCTCGAGCCGCTAGCTACATGCAACCGGGACAAGCCTTCTGCACCAACTGCAAACATGTGGAGTCTGTGGCCTTGAGCAACCGAGCCACTTCCATGCACATTTGCGCCATCAGCATGGAACCCACCGTCCTGTACACATCTGCTACCACCTGCAGCTTGCGTGTCTCCGCTACTCCCATTTGCATTTGTATGTGCGCCTCATGCGCCAGCCGCTTGGGATTTTTTGTTCATGTTTTCTACACCTCGGTCTCTCCTTCCCAGTTTATAAGTTTTCAAAGAAATCTTGTACAACCAATTTGGAGATCTTTTCACCTTCATCAATAAATCTTTATTCTTACCGTACACTCACAAGAACTCATCCTGCAGCACCACCCTGCACCCTCTTTCTGTCATCTACCCGAGACTAAGCATGTTGTTGTACAGACTTGATATATACTAAATCCCTATCAACAACTTCTTATGTCCGTTCTTGCATTGCAATATCATCGTCCCTTTGCTTTTTATCTCCACTGTGGAGCCGTTGCCGAACTTGACTTTGCCCCAAACCTTCTCGTCAACCTTATGAGATATGGAGCGATCTCCCGTCATGTGGTTGCTTGCTCCATTGCCCAAGTACCACTGATCCGTGTGATCGTGGCTACCTTCCTTTGTGCGTAATTTTGGAACTACGTTCTCCTCATTCAGTGTCACCATGACCGGCACCTTTTCAATATATGAGGAGAGAAGTACTAGCGATTTGTCATCTTCTTCTTTATCTTTGGCGAGGTTCACCTCCTCGTCCTTCTTCTTGCTTCTGCAATCCGAAGCATAGTGCCCGTACTCGTCAAAGCTGAAACACTTTATATGGTTGTGGTATCCTGACACATAGTACCCGTATTCACCACATTCAAAGCACTTGACATGTGACTTATCATGGGATCTATCTCCACCGCCTTGTCTCTACGGCCACCTCTGCCGCCTCGACTGCGCCACCTCCCGCGGTTGTTTGATGAGCCATGACCATCTCTCGGATCTCCCTTTACTAGCAACGCTGCTCGTTATGAATCTGAGATCTCTGCTCGTTACGTAATTGAAACCCCTTCAGTAACTCCTCATGCGCCTTGAGAGAGCAGGTGATCTCCTCTATCTTCTTCTTGTGCAGATCGAAGGAGTACATAAGTGTATTGACAACAGGTATGTACTTCTCCGGAAGTACGCGCAGGTACTTCTTCACCGCCACAGATTCCTCCATCTTGTCGCCAAGAGAGTTAATCTGATTGTACAACGATGTTAGCTTGCCGACGAACTAGACCACCGACTGGGTCTCTCCCATCTTCAAATTCTTGAACTCGCTCCGCAAATTCTGGAGCCACACCTCCTTGACAGGATCAACTCCCTTGTGCATCGTCTGAAGCATCTCCCACGCTTCCCGTGCCGTTTCTTTGCCGATGAGCTGATGCATCATCGTATCTGGCACCGCCTGGTAGATGACGGCCAAAGCCATCTGATCTACCTTGTCATCCACCTCCTTGTCCTTCCCCTTCAGATCAGCTGCACCCAGACTCCCTAGGCGCGCATGTTTACCTTCATCTTCATTGCCCACGTCAGGTAATTGTTAGTCATCAGGAGAGGGTACTAGAGGGAGATTAGCCCACCCTGAGCCTTCGCCTTGTCGCCCATGATCTTCAACACGCTCTGATACCACTTGTTGCAGTTTACGACCACTCAGTAGCCTTCGTGACCACCTTGCAGTCGTTATGACTGCTACGATGTCAGCTACGACCACGTTGTAGCTGCTCCGACCACGCCTCCTAGCTCCGACTGCGTACTCGTAACTTCTGCTGAGAAAGTTACGACCACGTTGATGCTACTATGCGCTCCTCGTAATCGCTCCTTCGACTACGGTCGATCACCGTAGTTGTAATTTGATTACGACCACGTTGTGACTTATGACCACGTTGAAAGCTCTATCGACTGTTGTGGTCGTAACGCTTTACGACCATGTCTTCCTACTCTGGTCGTTTACGGCCACGTCTTCTCGCTGTGTGACCGTGGTCGTACTTGCTTACGACCACAGACGTTTTCTACTTCTGCGGACACCTTCGCTCGTCGTGGTGGTAAGTCGTTTACGATTATGTCTGCGATCACGATGAACTCGATACTCGATAATTTCCCAGAGCCAAACCACTCTTTCTTCTCTTCTTTATTTCCTTTTCTCGTTCGATCACACCGACCGCTACGATCGCCCCCGTCGCTACCTTCTTACTATCTCATTACATTGCTCTGCACTTTTATACCCAAATTCTACGACTAAGAAACGGACTCGATTACGACTATGTCAACGACATGAACTCAACAATCCGACTCGAACTCTAATACAGCTACGACCACGACTCGTACATGACTACGACCACCAACTCGTACATGACCACGACCACCAAACTGAAAACAAAATTATTAACTCTAACAGATAGTATCAACCTCATAGGCCTTGAGCCTTGGCCGATACTCGAAAGTCACTGCTTCAAGAACGGTCCTCTGAGACAAAACCAAGAATACGACAGCCAATAATTGCTATCGCTCCCATCCACCCTGTGCTCTTCCGGATACGGAATTTGTTCCGAAGCATTTGACCCCAAATCGAACACAATCGCCCAATGCTCGTGCTTGAATTTATCGTGCTCCACGAAGTAGACGCAATTTCTCCTGATGGACGAGAACTCCTTTGCAGAAAGGGCGAACGCATTGCCCCGTCCCAAGAAGAGCGAGTACTCACCGAGGTCCGTCACCCTCTCCCGGAGCTCCAGCCGCGACTCAGCCGTCCAGTTGGGCCTGTAGACTTCTGCTGCGAGTGTCCCGTGGCTTATCCACTGCAACACAGCAAGCAAAAAGTCGCCGTTGCAGGCCACCACATGCACCGCGCGCAAGCCGTGCCACCGTCCAAACGTGCACACCCGATTCACAGCTGGGTAAAGGAACATGGCCCAGACACGACTCGGAGGAGACGCCTCCAAATCGTAGGAGTGAAGGAGCCACGACATGTCGGTGAAGTAGAATCTCCGTTGGTGAAACACCGCGCTGTCGATTCTGGCGGTCGCTTGCTCGAGCTGCACTGTCCAGGCGGCGTCTCCAGGCCGCCAGAAGAAGAGCTTCTGCGCTATGTCTATGTCGGATCGAGAGGTCTTCTGGCTCGCGATTGCCATCCAATCCGACGAGGTGAGAGGGTCCCCAGAGAGGAAGACGTGGGCGACGGCGGGCAAACAGGGCATCAAGATCTCAACTTTGGCGAGGGGTTCCCAGAGGATAAATCGCGTGGGGGACCGGAGGCCGTCCGTCAGAGCGAGCCAGCCAAGGGGCGTGCCGCAGCAGTACGGGAGGCCGGCCGGGGCTCCAAGGTAGATCCTTTGGCCGCCATGAGGGAGCCAGAAGGAGTGATCGCCGATCGGGCCAACCCCGCGCCACGGCTCGCGGCCGGCTACGATCCACGGGCGACAGGCGGCCAGCCGGGATGTGGAGACGCGCCAGTGGGTGCAGACCTCGTGGATGTGGAGCTGGTCCGCGTCGGCGGACAGGCGGCCGGAGGCTTCGCTGAGGAGCTCTGCCGGCAGGGACGACCAGCCGGCGGCGGCGGCCATTAATTATTTGGAAGAGGATAAAAGGGCTAAAACAAAGTCGAAACAACGAGAAATCCAATATCCACATATAGGCTTCACATACACGCTGCATACCACAGGCGAACTCGAATCCAACAAAGATGGGATTGGATTACCTGCACTGGATCCAGGTCGGCCACGGTCAGTAGTTAGGTTAGGCCTATCCAGCCCAAAAAAAATTGTTTGTACATGGTCCAATATTTTCTCTTCTGAGTTCGCACACGTTTAATGTATTTTTTTAAACTGTGATTTATAATTTATAGTTTAAAATTTTGAATTTCTGACTATTGATGAAAAGCAATACACAGAGAAAAATAGTCACATACGATTTTGGCTGGTACAGTTGAACTCAGTACACTTTTTACTACAATCTTTCTGTTGACCTTGTCTTAAAAACACATCATTTAAAAAATAATTATTGTAGCATAAACTATAAACCATAAATTATAAGCGGAAAAGAATTCAATTATGGTATGCTGCATAGGCTTGGCCTCCTTTCAAGTGCCAGTTGCCTCAGCTAGGTCGCCGAATTGCGACGATGCATGGGCCACGGTACAAGGCTACAAAGTTTCACTCCCGCGTTGGCATTCAACCCGCAAAACCACAACTCGTACGAGCGGTATCGCCGAATCGCTGGCCACCTCCACTAGTTTGTCTGCGCTGGAGTGTTCTTGGGACTGTTCACATAAGTTGCACTGCACTTATTTTTTTAATTTGGTTTTTAAACGTCTATTTTTTTAAATCTAGCTCTCTACTCAAGCTCGATAGCCGTTGTAAACGACACATATCACCTATCGCGCTACAAGAGCTTAAGTGCTGCCGAGCCACCGGAGCTTGACTGCATCTGCTGAGGAGCAGTTGAGCTCCTCCACTGCGGTAGCCATTGATGGCTCATTGATTAGCACTAATTAAATACAATTAATACTAATTAAAACATATACACTAATTCATGTGTGGACGGTCGATAATCTGTCGAGTTACGGTAGCTCAACAGGTACAAGAAAGAAGGTAAATTTGCAAAAACAGAAATTTAAAGGTTAAATTAAAAAAATGACTACGGTATCATTGTGTGAACGTTTGTGTTCTTGCACAACCAAGTGCGCACAGCGCACGTGGAGTTAAGATGCTGAGCTACGTGATGCCGAACTACACGTAGGAGAGTACACAACACACTCTATCCTCTGGCTACAAGTACAACCTGTTATAACTGGTTTGATGGGAAAAACAATCATCATCGAGCAAGAGCCAAAACGCAGTCTATTGACTTGTGCATCCGGTCTAAGTTTAGGCCCGTTCTTTTCAGTTTTTAATTTGATTTTTTATTTTTTTAGTAATTATTATTTATTAAATAATAAATTATAGACAAAAAATTATAAGATACAGCTTAAAAGAATAAACTTCACTCTAATCTTGGGGCCAACCACCAATGAGGAATTAGGTCGGCCCGTCGTCCTCCCTGCCGAAAAAATGTAACAAAAATGCAAAGGAGAAGAAAAGCAAGAAAGAAAAACAATCTAAGGGAGAATAAAAAAAAGTAAAGAAAAGTTTTATCGTTAGACACATTAGCTTTAGAAATGCCAAATGAATTAAGCGCCCACTGAGGTTCCCAGACTGTCTAGGGACGGTCTGCACCGTCTCGTATTTGGGTTCTCATCATTCAACAGGAAATTTCATTTTTACTTTTTACCGACTTACCCGCCGTAGTAGAAAAGCCCCAAACAGTGTAGAGCTGCCTTTGGACCAAAATATCCGTGAGGCACGGCATAAATGGCAATGCACAGCTCAGGGGGAGGCCAGCTGTGACCTTCTCACTTTTAAGGCCAACTTGAGCCAGTAGAGGAAAGAGAAAGCCATTCTCATTTCTTCCCCCAACCACGCGTTCTTCCAGAGAGCAAAGCCAACGAAGGAGGGAAAAACCATTGCACCGCTGCATTTCTTTCTCCCAATCGAGAGCCACACAAAGCTTCACTTCAATATTTCTTCCCTCAACCGTGAGCTCATCTAGAAAAAAAGCCAGCAAGAGGACCATTAGCTTTCCTATGCTCAATCAAACACAAAGCAAGCCGAGCTCATCCAAGTCTAAAAACCCAAATCCATGGCCACCGCAGAGAGGAGGTAAAGAGAAAGAAGTGGAGGAGAGGTGCCTGGGGAGTTGGGGAAGACCGACGGCGTGAGGGTGGGGTCCACTGTGACCGCAAACCGCCTAGGACTCCTGGAGCCACGCCAAACCAGGCTGGGACAAGGAGGAGGCGAGAAGGGACAACAAAAACATGTAGAGAGCGCTGTCACCACCACGGCCATCGACGTCATCGCCTTCTCATCCCTACCCAACCAGAGCCAAGTAAGGTTTGCCTTCCCCAACCATGTGTATTGAAGAGTAAAGCAAATAAAAATAGAAGCAAAATCGAAAGCGTAAGAGTAGGGAGGAAGAGTAGCAAACTGTCCTCGTAGTAGGGGAGTTGGCTGGCTGGCTGCAAGCCATGGTCGGTGAGCTCAAACCCACGGGGGGAACGATGCCGGGGCTATGTTCGGTGCTAGGCACCAACAGCTGGCGGCGACAACCATGGGAGGCCGAGCCACAGCTGTTGGGGAGACCGAGCCACGGCGTTGGCAGCCGGTCCAAGGGTGGCGTCGGCAGATCCAGCATTAGGGTCGCCACCAGAGGCAAGCCCGAGGGTGCGACGTGTAGACGACCGGAGCCAATGGCGAGCTCCGGGCCGGCGTGTTGTGGCCGCCGAGTGGAGCCTGAGCCCCAGGTGATGGTGTCGCGTTGTGTGAGAGAGAGCGGGCGCAAGGAGCCGAGGTAGGGCCAGTCTAGAGCAGGAGAGCGCCAAACCGAAGGGAGGCTGACGACCGACCAACGAGTCTGAGCCCAGGAGGGGATCTATGCTGGAGGGCTGGGTCCCGAAGCCCCAGCACGGAGGCCGGGGCCACAGGGGTTGCCCACGGCGGCGTATTGGTCGAGGGGGCTTTGGCGGCAAGGGAGAGGTGGAGTGGCCGAAGGGGAGATAGCCGACGATAGGGCGACGGCCGGAACTGGCCCTGGCCGGCCGGATTGGGAGGAGTCACCAACAGCGCACTCTAGGCCAACACGCCTAAGAGCCCATACGCACTGCAATTCGCCAGGAGAGAGAGAGAGAGAGGGAGTGAGGGAGAACAGTGGAGGAGGAGGGGTGGCCGGCGGCAAGTCGACGACCTGTGGTGAGTTAGGGCCAATGCGCCCGAGGGCAGTCGCGCGCTTGGAGAGAGAGCAAGAAATGGGGAAGGAGTGGGGAATGGATGAGGCCTTTCGGCCGAATCAGATGAATGGGAGAGAAAGAAGAGAGAGAGAGAGAGAAAGAAGAAGAAGAGAGAAGAAAAGAAAAGTGGAGAAAAGAAAAAAAATGAGGGGTTTGGTACCTACTCGACGGGTCTTTAACCCAGGGCATTTATGCCAGAGTCGGGTTATGCGCATAGAGTCGTTGCTGCTCACTTAAGCACTAGTTTCGATATGATGAGTCGGGTTGACGTTTATGCAGGTGGAGGTCCCGAGTCGGAGCTGTCCACGCATCGTCCCCGAGACTAACTAGGCAAGTGCATGGTAAAACAGTAAATTTGGATAGTGTTTGCTATTAAATGCATGTTGATGCATTTCTTACCATGATATGGTAAGTTAACTATTTCTGGATGCATGATGAGAAATGATGAATAACGATTGTTGAGACATGACATGTTGACATGCATAAATGGAGAACTTGCATTGCATGCAGTTATGAGAAGAGATAGTTTGTGGTATCGTTGGTCCAACTTTGTGTGGACTGTAACATCCCAAAATTTTCTGGAATTTAAAAGCTATTTTAAAAATTAAAAAAGTATTTTGAAATAAAATAAAATGAATAATAACAAATTAAGCTAGAAATATTTTTTTTCTAAGTCCAAAGCATCTCCAGGAACTTCTGTGAATTTTTCTAAGCTTTATTTGGTTTTCTCGGGTTTTTTGAAAAAAAATCAAAAATTTAAATTTAAATTCCCCGCCCTCTCTCCTGGGCCGACGCGTGGACGACCTTGATCTGCCCACGTCACCACCCAGCCCAAATCCCCGCCGTCCGCACCCCTTCTCCCCCTCCTCTCTCAGCCGCCCGATTCTTTCCCCTGGCCACGTGGCGAAATCTCCGCCGCCCGCGCCTCCCCTCTCATCTCCCTCTCTCTCTCGCTACCACTGGGGCCCGCCTGTCAGACCCTTCGTCCCCACGCCACCTCCTTCCTTTCTTCTTCCCCCTTTCCTTTCTTTCATCGGCCGACCAAATCTCCTCCACCGCTGCCTTCCTTCACCGCCTCTACTCGATTTTGGAAACCTAGCGCGTCGCCGTGGCTGAATCCCCCAATCCCTGTGTCTCTTTCCTTCCTCGCCCCCTCCCCTTTCCTTTCTCCTCCCCACTCAATTTTCCGCAGTTGCAATCACAGCGAACAATTGCTGCGGATGAGCTCACCCCTAAGGCTATAAAAGGCCCCCCGAGCCCCCTCTCCATTCGCACAACCTCCTCCTTTGCTCTTCTCCCTCTCCCGAGCGCTCCACCGCCCCCGCACCGTGTGCCTCCATCTCTGCCACTTGCCCCTGCACCGGTGAGCAATTGCCGCACCTCGGGTCGCCACCAAGCCAAGCCGACGACACCTGGAGCTTCATCTCGGCACCGTCGACCTCGAGCGCTACTCCTTCGGGCTCGAACACCGCCGAAGCATCACTGCACTGGAGCACCTCCCACCGCCAACACTCTCCGCTCGTCACCGACCCATCTTCAGCTGCCTTCGGTAAAGCTCGTGCCCACCCCTGAGTTCCCCATCGCCCCCTCTTCCTTCTCCGCCCCTCGCTGGCCGCCGCCCCCCACCAGAACGCTGGTGACCCTCAGGTCCCGAGCACCGCTCCGGCCGGCGCAGCCACATCACTGCTCGTGCCTATGTGGCAACTGCATGGACGCACATAGCGCCCAGTGGCGCGCCACCTCGGCCATGTAGACGCCACCCAGCACTGCCAGCCCAGTCAACAGCCACACCTCTCCCTCGGCCCATGTGCCAGACACATATCTTGCCACATCAGCACTCAAGTCCATGTGGTAGCCACATGTACTGACACGTCAGAACCCAAGACATCCTGTGCCACGTGGCAGCCACGTCAGTGCCACCGGGCTGCCATGTCAGCAAAATGGCCCAATCAGCTGACACCTCATCACCATATCATCCTGCTTGCCACCTTAGCCGCCCCTGGTCCATAGACTTGGTCCATGGTAGACCGGGGCCCACATGTCAGCCTCTATCCGAAGAATATACCCTAGGGCTAATGTCAGCATGACATAATAAATCCATTTTCCTTTAGAAAAATAATACCAAAAATCCTAGTTTATTCATTTTCTCTGATTTCAAACTTCTGAGAGCCCGTTCTCCTTCGTCCTAACTCCGATTAAGCCCATTCAAATTCTAAATTCATCAAAAATTCCCATCTATCCATTTCTGCCCTCATTTTAATTATTTGGAGTTTATTTAAATTTATTTGGATTTTATTTGAGTTTAGTAGGTTATTTTTCATGTGTAGACTGCGACGATTTTGAAGAATTCTTTGATGACGATTCACACCAACTTGAGGAGCAAGACAAGTCACACCCCTTGATCATGTTAATCCCAGATTACAAAATAAAATTATGTTGATTTAAATTATACTGTATGCATTTGTTTATTCAAGTATTTCACTGTGACCGAGGAGAGGAGCCTGGGGAGTTGAGGAAGACCGACAGCGTGAGGGTGGAGTCCACTGTGACCGCAAGCCGCCTAGGACCCCTAGAGCCATGCCGAACCAGACTGGGACAAGGAGGAGGCTAGAAGGGCCAACAGAAATGCGTGGAGAGTGCTATCGCCACCACGGTTATCGTCATCGCCATCTCATCCCCACCCAACTCGAGCCAAGTAAGATTTGTCTTCCCCAACCATACGTATTGAAGAGTAAAGCAAACAAAATAGAAGAAAAATGAAAGTGTAAGAGTAGGGAGGAAGAGTAGCAAACCGTCCCTGTAGTAGGGGAGTTGGCCGGCCGGCCGCAAGCCGTGGCCGGCGAGCTCAAACCCATGGGGGGAATGGTGCCGGGGCTGTGGTCAGTGCTAGGCACTGACGGCTTGCGGCAATGACCATGGGGGCAAGCCAACGACCGAGATGGTCGGGGAAGGCCGAGCCATGACGTCAACAGTCGTGCCAAGGGTTGCGCAGGCAAATCCGACGTTAGGGCGCTACCGGAGGCAAGCCCGAGGGTGATTGAATGTAGACAACCGGAGCCAATGGTGAGCTCTGGGCCGGCATGCTGTGGCCGCTGAGTGGAGCCCGAGCCCGAGGTGACGACATCGCATTGTGGGGGAGAGAGGGGGCGCAATGAGTCGAGGTAGGGCCGGGTTGGAGTAGGGAGCCGGCAAGCCGGAGGGAGGCCGACGGCGAGCCTTCAAGTCCGAGCCCATGAGGGGATCTGTGCTAGAGGGCTATGGCCCGAAGCCCCAGCATGGAGGCTAGGGCCACAGGGGCTGGCCACGGCAGTGTAGTGGTCGAGTGGGGCGTGAGGGTGGAGTCCACTGTGACTGCAAGCCGCCTAGGACCCCTAGAGCCATGCCGAACCAGACTGGGACAAGGAGGAGGCTAGAAGGGCCAACAGAAATGCGTGGAGAGCGCTGTCGCCACCACGGTTATCGTCATCCCCTTCTCATCCCCACCCAACTCGAGCCAAGTAAGATTTGCCTTCCCCAACCATACGTATTGAAGAGTAAAGCAAATAAAAATAGAAGCAAAATTGAAAGCGTAAGAGTAGGGAGGAAGAGTAGCAAACCGTCCCTGTAGTAGGGGAGTTGGCCGGCCGGCCGCAAGCCGTGGTCGGCGAGCTCAAACCCACGGGGGGAATGGTTGCCGGGGCTGTGGTCAGTGCTAGGCACTGACGGCTTGCGGCAATGACCATGGGGGCAAGCCAACGACCGAGAGGTCGGGGGAAGGCCGAGCCACGACGTCAGCAGTCGTGCCAAGGGTTGCGCAGGCAAATCCGACGTTAGGGGTGCTACCGGAGGCAAGCCCGAGGGTGATTGCATGTAGACAACCGGAGCCAATGGTGAGCTCTGGGCCGGCATGCTGTGGCTGTTGAGTGGAGCCCGAGCCCGAGGTGACGACATCGTATTGTGGGGGAGAGAGGGGGCGCAATGAGTCGAGGTAGGGCCGGGTTGGAGTAGGGAGCCGGCAAGCCGGAGGGAGGCCGACGGCGAGCCTTCAAGTCCGAGCGCATGAGGGGATCTGTGCTAGAGGGCTATGGCCCGAAGCCCCAGCATGGAGGCTGGGGCCACAGGGGCTGGCCACGGTAGTGTAGTGGTCGAGTGGGCTTTGGCGGCGAGTGGGAGGTGGAGTGGCAGGGCGGCGGCCAGATCCGGCCCTGGCCGATCGGATTGGGAGGAGTCACTGGTGGTGCACTCCAGGCCAACACTCCCGAGAGCCCCTGCGCACTGCAATCCACAGGAGAGAGAGAGAGGGAATGAGGGAGAGCCATAGAGGAGGAGGGGGTGGCCGGCGACAACTCGGCGGCTTGTGGCGAGTTAGGGCCGATGCGCCCGAGGGCAGTCGCGCGCCTAGAGAGAGAGCAAGAAATAGGGAAGGAGTGGGGAATGGATGGGGCCTTTCGGCAGATTCAGATGAATGGGAGAGAGTAAGAAAAGAGAGGGAGAAAATAAGAAGAGAGAAGAAAAGAAAAGAAAATAAAAGAGGAGAAAAAAATGGGGGCTTGGTACCTACGTGACGGGTCCTTAACCCAGGGCGTTTATGCTAGAGTTGGGTTATGCATTTAGAGTCCGTCGCTGCTCGCTTAAGCACTGGTTCAATATGATGTGTGAGTCAGGTTGACGTTTGTATAGGAGAAGGTGACCGATCTCGGTGAGTACTCGCTGTTTTTGGGCCGTGGCGATGCCTTCGCCCTCTCTGCAAAGGAGCTCCCTGCGGTAGGAGAAACTGTCTCTACTTTGTGGAGCACGATAAAGTCAAGCATGAGCATTGGGCAATTGGGTTCGATTTGGGGTCAAACACTTCGGAGCAAATTCCGTAGCCCGAGAGCGCATGGAGGATGGGAGCAATAGCAATTACTGTGGTTTATGCACTACTCCGCTCGATATTGCAAAGAACTCAAAATGAAGGTTGACTGCTTGTGCATAAGCCGAGCTTGAGCCGAGTCGATTTCGAGCCCGAGCGGCTCACGAGCCTCAAGCTTTTTGCTCAACCCTACATGTGACCTTTCCTTGTTTATATGTTCATGTTGGCACTCCAACGATTGCTACTTCAGATCAAGCGATATTTTATTAGAGCAAATCAAGGGAATTTGTAACTGTTTAACTTGTTTGTCAGCTGAGTAGTGCATAAAAAGTAATGTCTATGAATAATTTTCAGATGGCATGAACTATACATCCAGTCCAAACTCCTGGTTGAGATATTTACACTACATGAGGAACAAAATTTTGCATCCAAGCTACAATTTTGTAATGCCATCAATTTCTAATTGTTAGGCCTTTTCAAATTTATATAAGCTGCTAAGCAAAGAAGGGTGGCACTACTGATGTCTATCTGTAATAGAAATTGGTACACAAATTTCTTGATTAATGTGTGCTGCAAATTTACCATTATATCCGTGGTATGAAATAAAAAGATTCGCAAAAATATCTAGCTGTCATCTAGATAATGTCAAGAGTATATTCCTTGACTTATTGTCCAGTTTTCTATGTTATAGTTTTGTAGTTTGTCCGTTTGATACATGTAACATGTCATGGCGTTGACAGAAGTAAATCATGCTTATCGAAGTTTTACTTGTATAAGATGGTTTCGTGGCACATGAGATAGAGAGACACAGATTTTTCAATCATTCTTCAGTTCGTATTGCTTTACCCACAATCTGCTGGGAAATGACACAAATGGGTGAAACAGCAGGTTATCACAAACTTATGCATTATATAAAACATTTGTTGTTGGTCACTGAAAAGTATACATGCTTTATGCATCCCTGAAGTTATATAACGCTGTTGTGGTATACTGGAGAAGGAATGGAGTTCCTACTATTTGACCAGCAAACGAAGTTAGCTGTGCAAAATGCATTCATTGTCTTTTTAGTACCATTGATGAACCCTTAAATAATTGCTCACTTATATGTTGGATCCCTGCATTGAATGCCAAAAGAAATCGTACGACGTTCTTAAATACTACCTGGAACCAGGAACGATTTTTAGTTTTTTACTCATCATCAGAAAACAGTTATTGTGGATGCTGATGCTGGCCATTTTAGGGGGAAAAACAAATGATTTTGTTGATGGGCGATATGATACAGATCGCCATCCTCTGTTTCGGACTCTTCGGACTTTGCACAAGGGGTATTATTACAATTCCAACTTTGCTGTAAGTGTCTCATTCCTGTGTAGTTTCTCTATACTAATTACTGCTACCTTCTTAAGTTTTAGTACGTAACCTTATGTGGTGTTTGGTTCTTACTCATGAAAAGGGAGCCATTTTATGACAGGAAGAATAGTTGCTCCATTCTCAGTGTTCATTTTGTGGCTGCTCTAAAGGCAGTTCTCCTCCGTCATTTGTTTGCAGGCAGTTGATGGCTCGTGGCCCAAGGGAACCATGGCGCACCATGCATTCCAAGATTGATGGTACAGCAGCCCGAATTTTTTCTATTTAGCCTTTTTTTTGAAAAATATTCACATTTAGACCCCTGGTAGTTTTAATTCCGTTTTTGGACCCAGGGGGTCGGAGCCGTGACCCACGGCGCCGAGGTGCCGAGCCCCGCACCAGCGTGGTGGCCTGCGTGGCGCTGACGTGGCAGCACCTCGGCGCCGTGGTCAGTGGCGCCAACCTCGGAGCCGTCCATCGTGGCGCCGACCTCGGCGCCGTAGATCTTGGCGCTGAGCTCTGGCTACCACGCGGCCTTTTTCCCCTCTGTTGGCGCCGAGCTCTGGCTAACATTTCGACTCCCGCATGCCTCCCCGCCGCCGCCGCCGCCCGGTGTCGCCGCCCTCCCGTCCCCGGCCTCCCGCCGGTGCCGCCGCCTCCCGTCCCCGGCCTTCCCGCCTCCCCGCCGCCGCCCCTGTGCCGCCGCCTGCCGTCCGCCTCCCCGGCCCTCCCGCCTCCCCGCCGCCGCCCCCTGGTGCCGCCGCCCCCTGGTGGCGCCGCCTGCCGTCCGCCTCCCCGCCGCGGCCAGCCCGCGTCTCCGCCTGCCCGCGTCTGCAAGCCACGCCGTCGGCCGCCCGCGTCTGCAAGCCACGCCGCCAGCCTCCCCATCCACGCCTCTGGCCGTCTCCAAGCCCGCCGCCTCCCCTCTCCGCCCGCCCGCATCTCCGCTTCCACAGGTAAACAACTCCCATTATTTTAACAATCCTTCTCCTTTGGGTTGAATTGGCAAGATGTGTGAATCAAAAGATAGCAGGAATGTAGAAATCCATGGTTTAATGTAATGTGAATTAAATGTTTATGCAGTCATGGTAATCACAATGGCTGAGGACTGAGGTTGTTAGGAGTTTGGGAGTTGTGCCCGTTGTTTTGTTGCAAGTCTGGAATAGTTGAGGGAACCTGTCCTAACAAATCTCATTTGAATAGAGTAGTTGATGTATGCATTATATGTTTTCGGTGACCTTTGGACGCTGTAGTTTTACATGATTATGGCAATATTATGGTAGGTTGTGTCTAATATGTGCTATCTTGTTTGCTATCTTGATTAGCATAGGAAGCTAATGTTTTGCGGGATTTGGCTTCACAACTTCGATTTATTAGTTACTATCTAGTATCCAATTTCGATTGAAGGTATTAAGTTTGGTTTTCTGTATGAACTAGATGGACAACCTAATCACCCTATATCATGGAGGCAGTGTGACAAGTGATGAGTATGGAAATGTTCGATTTGTTGAAATGCAAAGGGTGCCTCTGATATTTAGTGATCGGCCGTCGTTTAGTGAGTTGGTTGCTAGGGCCCCGGGACACTCCAGGCACCGACGCCCTTGGTAAGGGTAAGGGTAAGGCTAGGAGGCAGTGATACTTATGTGTAGGCTTGTGGTTCGGCTTAAAAGTCGTTGTATATATGTTGTAATGAGCTAGGAGGCACTTGGTAAGTGGTTGGACTGAGAGGTGTTTGTAATGTGCTACTTGTTGTATATATGTGTATATGTTAAATTCATGTGATATTTGTGTTCAAATCCGTAGTCTGTACTTTGTGGTTCTATAATTCCTGCAATGAATTTGTTTCCTGCAAACGACTGAAAAGGCTACGAACTATGAATTTATTACGAGACTACATGCTCTGAAAAGCCTACATACGAACATTTATTGCTACACTGGAATCCTGAAAAAGCCTACAAGCTGTTTCCTGCAAACGACTGAAAAGGCTACGAACTATGAATTTATTACGAGACTACAGGCTCTGAAAAGCCTACATATCAACATTTATTGCTACACTGGAATCCTGAAAAAGCCTACGATCTGTTTCCTGCAAACGACTGAAAAGGCTACGAACTATAAATTTATTATGAGACTACAGGCTTTGAAAAGCCTACATAGGAACATTTATTGCTGAACTGGAATCCTGAAAAAGCGAAAAGATTCGTACGACCTCCTCTCCATGGACTATACCCAGTGCACCAGCTAACATGCCTACATAAAGGCCTCCTATGTCTTTCATACCACATCTCCTCCTCAAGCCATCACAATACTACTACAAAACAATGTCTTCCTGGAGGTCCGACCCATTTGGAGTGCCGGAGTGGCATGAGCGCCCGAAGTGCCATTGCGGCTTTAGGACGATGTTGGGAGTCTGGACGGATCGAGTACAACGAGCCAAATACGGCCGTAGGTTCTTCAAGTGTCCAGACCTGGATGACGACTTCGTGGTAACGACGACAACTAAATCCTTTGTTTCTCGTTATCGTTTTTCAACTTGATCCATGACATCTACCACGCCACACATAGGCTTGCAGGTTCATCGAATGGGTGGATCGGGTGTCGCCGGTATGGCCACATAACCGGGCAGTGGAGGTGGAAAACAAAGGACAATACTTTGTCAAGATGACTCAGGCTCGCGAGGTGGAACGACAGATGCGGCATGAGCAAGAGCGCCGCGTGAGGGTGGACCAAATCCGTCTGAAGGGCAAGGAGGATGAGCTGCAAAGGAGGCGGGAGCAGTTAAGTCTGCATGAAGCAGCCATCAAGCGTCAGGAGGAAGAGCTTCAAGCTCGTGAGGCAGCTCTCAAGACCAAGAGTGACAGGAAGAATGATGCAGCGGAGCCATCCTCAGGGCCCAATAAAAAGGGGAAACAACCACGCTACACCCCAGTAGAATAGACCCACGCTATCTACGGTCTATGTAATCCTATTATTATGCACTGTATTGTGTTTGCCTAGCTGTATCGACTGCACTTGAGACTACCGGTATGACGGTATTGCGTATCGGTGCTTCACAAAACTACAATTTAATAGAGTGCATAATGTTGCCCACCCATGCTTGCTCCAAAGAATGTCTGCATAATGGATTAGTTTGCATATAGAAAAGAACAGGGAAATCATGCCTACTCAGTTCAAAATTGTAAATCATTACATGGAAAATTCACATTTTCAAGCACATAAATGTTTGCAAAAGAACAACAAGACATTAAACTATATCCTCAACTTCGCAGATTATACCATGTGATTTGAGGTAGCAACATAATTACTTATGGGCAATATAATGGAAAAGTCTAAGGCACATAGGTTCTTACCTTGCCCCATTTTAGCTCTTTTGAATTCCATGAATAAGCAACACCATTATCCCCTTCTCTAACAATTAGTGTTTGACCATCGGAAAAAAGTTACAAACATTATTACGTTACTAGCACCCGAAATTTTCAGATTGAACACGACATCATCAAAAAATGTAGCAGGAAACAAAAATTGCGTTTCACATACTTCATCAATTTTATGAATGTTTTCAAAAGCTACGGATTATTTTGAAGGCGCCGAGTTGGAGCGCCACCGGTGACGGCGGCATTTCTGAATTTTTCACAGCTCGGCGCCACGATCCACGGCGCCTAGCTCGGCGCCAAGATCTACGGCGCCGAGCTCGGCGCCACGATGGACGGCTCCGAGATCGGCGCCACTGACCACGGCGCCGAAGTGCTGCCACGTCGGCGCCACGCAGGCCACCACGCTGGTGCGGGCTCGGCACCTCGGCGCCGTGGACCACGGCGCCGAGATGTGTTACCTCGGCGCTGTGGGTCACGGCTCCGACCTCCTGGGTCCAAAAACGGAATTAAAACTACCAGGGGTCTAAATGTGAATATTTTTCAAAAAAAGGGCTAAAATAGAAAAATTCGGGTACAGCAGCTCATGATGTTTTACAAAACTTTCACGAGTGCTAGTTAAAGTCATCCAAACGCCATTGGATTAAAATGTTGGCAAAAGCGTATGATGATGCACTTCCCAGTATTGAGAGCTATGTAGCACGGACACAGATACGTCGACACGACACGACACCGACATGGGAATTCGCCGTTTTCCCAAAAATACCGATACGGTGACACGGCTATATATATTTAAATAATAAATAAAATTATATATATGTGTATTATTTTCTATGCTTCCACATGCTTATATTGCTGGCTTACTGCAGTGCATCTCAACCCTAAATGCTGAACAAAGAAGGAGGAGATGATACCTCGGTGGAGTACTGGAGCGGAGACGCCAGCGGCGCGCGGGGAGGAATTCGGCGGCGCGCGTGGATGAATCCGGCGGCGCACGGGGACAAATCCGGCGGCGAGTGGGGAAGAAGCCGGCGGGCGGCGGCGAGGTGCGGGAGCCAGTAGGAGCGGGCGGCGGCACGAGCAGTAGATGCGGACAATGCGGACAAGCGGAGCAGCGCGAGCAGGTTATGGCCGATGGGAATAACGTGCTCGGCCGCTCGGGAGCTGGGAGGTTAGGGTTAGGGCACGCCGTGCGTGCGTTATGGGCCGGCCGTGTCCTGGGCCATTTCTGGGCCGGCTGTGTCCGACTCATATATTTAGTGTGTCTGACACGTGTCGAGAATTTTACTAATTAAAATTAATTCTAAAATCGGCTGACACGTCTCCGACACGTGTCCAAGACGTGTCCATGTCGTATCCGTGTCCGACACGGTGTCGGACACGGATACAGCGGTTTTGCCACATGTCCGTGCTACATAGATTGAGAGAATACCTGATATTGTAAGCATTAATGATCCAAAGACATGGCTTATATATATATTTATAGTATGCCTATAGTTGGAGATCAAACTATGCACTTATTTCAACTTTCGAGCATTTAACTTATAGTATGTCTATAGTTGGAGATGAAACTATGCACTTCTTTCAACTTTCGAGCATTTAACTCTCTTACTTTGAAATTTAGGTGTTTCGATCAATTGATTGAAACTCTGCCGAGGGATTTCCAAAGTATCCATAAGAAGCAACCATAAAGGTAAATGAAATATAGTTACCACTTACCATCTAGCGATAATACATTCTATAGGTTACTAGGTTGAGTGCTTTTGACTAACACTTCTTCTGCTTTGGCTAACAGAATCTTATTTGCGAGAAGGATGTACTTATTGGTATTATGTATATATATTATCACTGCCGTTCAAGGGGCATCAAGATGCAAGCTGGGAGTGAGAGTGAGCCAATAGGAGGTGGAAGGTTCCAATCCCTATGAGAGATGGATGGCTATGGCAGTGGGTACCATGGAACCTAGGTATACGAAAACCCCTTATGTATTTTTCTGTACATAAGAATTGTAATAGGTTTGTGGCCCACTCTGGCTCATTGCTCCTTTGTACATGTGCATATTGACCCCTTTGGTCTAGCTTAATGCATTGGTGAAATTCCCATTGATCTTTCAAGCAAAGATGAATGAAGTACGAAAAGATTTTAACAGATCATGGGACAAGATATCGATGTATGCACTATTGTGCTGCAACTTGGTTCTGGACAATGGGTATTTTCTTTGAATGTTTTTGGACATTTTTCGGTTTGGCTTGGGGCCTCCGGCAACGACAAGTGGAGCTTCTATTGTTTTGTATGTAGAAGGAAAGTCAATAAAATGCACTCGATTCTAATTGGGCTACAGCTATATGAATTCAGCAACCGGATGAAGATTAGGGGATTCTTAAGAAAATACAATTTGAAACTACTCGGCTACCGGGTTCGCCAGTGTCGCCTCGGTGCATGCATGCGCGGACCCTGAGTTCCAGTTGTTGACTGTTGGCGCAAGAGAGCAGCGAGCAGGCCGAGGAAATCAGTGTCAATTAGGGGAAGAAAAGGAGAGTAGCAATGGGACAAGAGCCAGAGAAAAGAGAGGAGGAGATCGTGGCTTTCTCGCTTCGCTTGGGTATCGATTTGGTTTTTTCCTTACGTTTGTTAATTTAATTAGAGATTAGAGTTGAGATTAGAGAGAAAGTAAAAAGTATTTGTTAGGGAAAATACTAGTATATCAGCTAATCTGCTATATTATTTTCCTGTAATTTTGGGTACTATATGAGAGTAATTTAGAAATGTCATCTACTAGATAATTGTAGAGAAATTCGATAGCTTTCTGTACAATATTTATTTATTTTGATGGGATAAATAGATTTTAAGCTATGAATTTTGTAATCCGGCTGTCTGGTAACTTTATCATCTTCTAGTAGAATATATTAATCTGTAGATTAAAATTACTAGATGGAATATTAGATGATTTATCTACATAAAAGATGTAGATAATTAAGGGTTCTAAAGATCCCATGAACATGATCTTAAATCTAGATAGTTTTCTAGAAATATCTAGATATTTTATATGTTTTATTCGAAGGAATTTGATGGTGCCAATTGTCATAAATCTAGTGGTCACAAGATCTATATAATCCTTTCAATCCAAAATATACATCATTTGGGAGAGTTAGTTTTGGTTTATAAATATTTATATTTTATTTTTCGGAAGCAATATATTCGTCAAAGTGCCCATGTTAATTGTTATTCTTAGAGAGAGTAAATCATAAATAGAGACAACATATATCAAAAACAAAAATATGTATTATTTCTTTTTCTATGTGTGCGAAAAAATAACATTTAATATGCTAGCATAAAAAATAAGAAAAGAGAAGTGGGTTAAAGTTAATATCTACTTAAAAACAAAGTGCACACTTGTGTTGTCAACTAAAATTGTAATGGTTTTACTCTAAAAAGTTGTAATTGTGCTGCCACCAAATAAAGTGTTAGTATTAGTTTATTATTTCAAATATTTTAGTGTTATTGACTTTCAATAGACTTAGAAATGTGACTTTTATCTTCAGTTTTTATAAACCAATATAAGTATATATTAAAAAAATCGGTAAAACCGCTAGGAATCCGTTTTATCCGATATTCGTATCCGAGAAAATCCGTATTCAAAAATATCCGTATTCGTATTCGAGAATATTCGTATCCATATTTGAGAATATTCGAATTTGTATCCGTATTCGTTTGAAAAATATGAATTCGTATTCGTATTTGAGACTATTCGACCGTATCCGATCCGTTTCTACCCCTAAGCATGGAGCTTGGTGAGGGAGGACTTGTGTTTTGAGGAGATGCCAGGTCTTTTTTTTAAATAAAAATTACCGCACCCATGTTCATATGGCTGACGTGGTGCTGCCATGTGTGCAATGGATGCTAGCTGTGCATACGTGACCGACTAGTGAACCACTTATTGCGCTTTAGAGATTTAAATATACATTTTAGTGAGAAACATGCCCTGCAATTGTTGCATTGCCTGGACGTGTTTTGTCCTTTGAATTTCATAGACAGATAGACTGCATAGCCACCCGATTATAAATAGTCGCCCGGTATCGGAGGGGGGCACCAATTCCCCAATCACCGGACACCAAGTCCTACGCTTCTCACCCAAACACCGAAAGGCCAAGCCCTACGCTGCTCGCCCATGGATCTCGCTACTCTTCCCGGAGACGTGCTCTTCGAGATCGTCGTCCGCCTCCTCCCGTCTCGTCGGAGTGTCGACGCCATGAGTGCCCAAGCCCAATAGTTTGAGGCATCGGTTTCCAAGCAGCCGGAACATGGCAGGAGGCCATCCAAAAGAGCTCATAATCGGTGTGGGTTAGGGCACATGTGAGACTGGGGACTTTGAATATGGCCGCCGGCGATCGGCCGGCTGGTAGCTCAGAGGCCTCCCTCTCCTCTCCTCAGACAACATAGCACACAGTTGCATGATTGTCGGTGAAGTAATGTTAGTGTTATGTTCATAAGTGTCATGTTGTTTATTCTGTTAAAAAAATTATTGGTATACATATTACTTATTGGAGTATATCTCATCCCATAAGCATAACGTATACAACAAGATTGTGGTGGTTGTTTGGTTCTAATAGTAGTTTGTGAACATATATCGATTTACAAGTATTCTTGTTGCATCGTTGTTACTTTGTTTGTAACCCTATATAACCCACTCATAAGAATATATACAATGCTTTTGATTTAAGATGTACTAACAAAGTACAATATTGTTGAATCAATGCGGGACATCAAAAGAGCACTTCTGTAAGCAAATGTAAGTGTGATTCTTACAGTTTTGCAATTTCCTTCTGAGTTCATTGTCCCCCTAAATAGTATAATGAGCTCCTGCTCTATGCAGGTTAGTTTGTCAGTCATGACATGGTTTGTTTCTTCTGTTAGTGAGAAGGCTTCAGATGTAGATATTATCAGAGGAGTCCGACTGGACTAGCAATTAGTGAAGATATGTTCTACCATAAAGGAATTAACAGACAACAACACAAGTGTTTGTTTGGGATGATAATTTGGCTTTGCTGTTCTCTATGACTAAGAAATTGCATATTGGGTATTTTTCTTAACTAAAAAGTTGTTCCTTCTTCTACCGAGGAATAATGGAGCACACTAACGAAGATAATGATATAACACACATAAAAAATCTTCACTGGAATGTTCAGTTATTACTTACTAGTTTGTGCTAATTATGTTAACAATCTTCTCAAAATAATTTATGTGCTTCTAGCATGTTAGCACTCACTAATGGGCAGTAATGGGAAGAGGGCTACTAAATGAGCTAAGGAAAAAGGGCTGCAACACAAAATTTTCAACAAGAGACACCAGGGAGAAACTATACCAGCATTACTTACATAACATAGTTCACAAAACACATACATACTACAGGAAGGGCTCTGGTCCTTTTATAGGCACACAGACCTACTTAACCAACATAGTTTGCCATTATTTTTTGCAGCTATCAACACACATGTCCAGCTGTCTTTAGCTAACACAGCCGTATAAACAACTCATACTACAAGCCTTGATTTATCCAGAGACTTCATGGCCGACATAGGCTTACTCTTGAAGAAACACTTCCAAACCTACTTGTACCAAACTGACTTGAAATATCTCAAGTTAGCAACACATTTTGCTCTTATACAGCTAGGGTTAACTCACGAGATGCGCATGTGGATCTTGATCATTTCTAGTACATACAGCAAGGCTTGGTGAAAAGCTCCTTTCAGCAAGAATCTTGTCACAATGTACTTTCGACTAAAATGCCATTTATTAAACAGGAAAATTGCTGGACTATTCCAATTGTCAAAGCCCATCACTACGAGTTACTTTAGACTAAAATGTCATGTATTAAACATAAGGTGATGCTCTATAATACACAGCAAATTAGTTCGGAAACTAAAAAAAACCAAAGGTAGCCTTAAAAAAGGAAAATAGTAAATCTGATTTTTATATTAAATAACCAATACAGCTCCTAACACTTCTACGCAAATGGTGGAACTGGTCTAGGTCTATACTGTTAAGGATAGAATAAGATTGTTATTTTATTTCCTTATATGCCTTAGCTTTCCTCATCTGTACATGGCATATTCCTCTGTATATCCTCCTTGTACGTCCTATATATATTGCCCTTTGGGCCTCATGAATAGATACACAATATTCATAACATGGTATCAGAGCTAGGGCTCTAACCTGTTCTTTCGCTGCTCCGCAGCCGCCTGGGTCGTCTCTGCCCATGCCATCGCCGCTGCTCGGGCCATCCCCGCTCGTGTCGTCGCCGTCGCACGGGACACCTCCGCCCAAGCCGCCGCCTGGGCCACCTCCGCTCAAGCCGCCGCTGCCTGGACCGCTGACGCCCGAGCCGCCGCCAGATCAGATTTGTCGCTGCCACCGCCGGGCCGCCGCCGTCGCCTGCTCCGTCGGCTGCGCTGGGCCGCTGTCGTCGTATCCGGTCGCCGCTCCGTCGACTGCGCCGGACCGCTGTCGTCATCTCTGGCCACCGCTCCGTCTACTGCGTCGGGTCGCTGCTGTTGTGAGCACGCGCCCGAGAGCCGCTGCTACCGTGGGCCGTCCGGAGTCGCCGCCGCCACTGCCGGTCCGCATCGGCCGCCGCTCCATCAGCTGCCCCTCTCTACTGGTTTCCAAGTGAGCCAGTGAGAAGTGCCCGGGTGTTTTATAGTCTTGTAAAAAAGAAAAAAAAGAAAAAAACGTTGTTCTAACCGCCGCGCCGTCTAGCGCCGCCTGTTAGACTTCGTCGCCTTGGTCGCCGCACCGTCCAGCGTCGCCTACCGATGGTTTCCATTCCATCTGCTGCGATCCCATTCTCGGGAACAAAGCTCCATGGAACGAACTACAGGTTATGGTCTTCCCTCATGGAGATCACGCTTGATGGTCTTCACCTTCGGGGACATGTTACCGGTGCTCGTCTTTCTTCACCACCGCCGGTTCAGTCTCCTCCTAGGCAGTCTACTTCTGCACCTCTTAGAGCAGATGAGGCAGCTAAGAAGAAGGTGGAGGCTGATGTTGCTGCTGCTGACGCTGCTGATGAGGCTTTTCAGTATGCCATTGACGCTTTCGAGCGCTGGTGTGCTGATGAGGCCCGTGTTCGTGCCATCCTTGTGGTCAGTGTCGACGACTCCATTCAGCCAGATATTGTTGGTCTGCGGTCTACTCGACAGATCTGGGAGTACTTGCGTGAGCGATACCAGCAGAGCAGTGATACTCAGTTCTTTTCACTTCAGCGTGAGTTGGAGTCACTTCAGCGTGAGTTGGAGACGCTTCGCTAGGGAGATTCTTCTGTCAACGACTTCTTCCAAGCTCTAGCTAGTCTCTGGCGACAGTTAGATGAGCTGGCATGTCCACTGTGCCAGGAGTGCCACAAAGTTCAAAAGGCGGATCATGATCGCCTTCGTCTTTATGATTTCGTCTGTCGTCTTCGCCCAAAGTTTGAGTCTGTCAGAGCTCAATTGCTGAGCCGCTCACCACGACCGACTATCACCGAGGCTCTTTCGACACTTCGAGCTGAGGAGTTTCATCTTGGGTTAGCAGCACAGTCCGTTTCGACTGTGCTTGCTGCTCCTTCTTTGACTACGCTGACAGTTCCTGCTACTACTACGGTTCCTTCCTAGGTGCCTGTTTTGGCTCCTGCCTTTGCACCAACTGGATTTCAATGCAACTACTGCAAGAACTTTGAGCATGACTACCAAAGTTGTGTGGTGCGAAAAAAGCGGAATAAGGCACGTGGAGGTGGACGATCAAAGGGGGCAGGGAGACCCTTCCTTCACAGGAGGACAGACTAGATCATCAGGATCTCAGCGAGGTGACTCTGTTCAATAGCTCTGCCAGGCTCTACTTCAGCAGCTCTCTCACAGCTCAACGAGTTCTGCCAGTCTAGCTCAAACGTCTCCCCTAGGTACCTCTTGGGTTCTAGATTATGGTGTCTCTTTCCACATGACATCGGATTCCACATCTCTCACTTCAATAAGACCTCCTACCTTCCCTATCTCTGTACAGACTACTGATGGTACTTCCTTGTCTGTTAGCTATCAGGACACTCTTTTGTCCACTGATTTTTCTGTTCCAACTGTTTCCCATGTCCCCAACTAACCATGCAGCTTCTTTCAGTGGGACAGTTCATTGACCTTGGTTGTAGGGTTGGTTTTGACTCTCACACCTGTTTCGTTCAGGATCGACAGACAGGGACGATACTTGGGACTGGCCGGCACCGTAGGGAGCGTCAGGGTCTTTACATTCTCGATCGTCTTCATCTTCCGTCCACTTCAGTTGCTCCTACCACGTCTCCTGCCTTGTATACCTCCACTGCCACTGCTGCCACCACCCCTGGAGTTTTTGCGCAGTGGCATCACCGTTTAGGTCACCTATGTGGGTCCCATCTTTCGCCATTAGTTCGTCGGGGTGTCCTTGGACGTGTTACTGTTGACACGTCCATGTTTTGTTGAGGTTGTAAGCTAGGCAAGCAGCTACAACTTCCTTATCATTCTAGTGAGTCCTTGTCTTCTCGTCCTTTTTATTTAGTTCATTCAGATTATAGGGACCTGCACCTATTATCTCCAAAGGCGGGCATAAATTCTATGTTATTTTTATTGATAACTATCCCCGGTTTACTTGGTTTTTCCCTATATCTAATCGTAATCAGTTTCTTGCGATCTATCATAGCTTTGCCATGATGGTTCGTACTCAGTTTGAGTCCTCTATTCGTATCTTTCGCTGTGATTCTGTTGGCGAGTATTGTTCTAGTGCGTTCAGACAATTTCTTTCCGAGCAGGGCACTCTTTATTATTCTTCTTGTCCTAGTGCCCATGCTCAGAATGGGGTTGCTGAATGCAAGCATCGTCATCTGATTGAGACTGCTCGCACTCTTCTTCTTGCTTCTCACTTTCCCCCACAATTCTGGGCTGAGACTGTTTCTACGGCTGCATATCTCATTAATATGCAGCCTTCCACTGCTCTTAAGGATGTCAATCCTATAGAGCATCTCTACTCTAGAGCCCCCAGTACAGTCATCTTCGTGTTTTTGGCTGCACCTGTTTTGTCCTACTGTCGCCTCATGAGCGCACTAAACTGACAGCCTAGTCAGTCGAGTATGTGTTTCTTGGGTACAGTTCTGAGCATAAGGGTTATCACTGCTATGATCCTTCTACTCGACGAATTAGGATCTCAGAGATGTTGTCTTTAACGAATCTTGACCTTTCTTCTATCGAGATTCAGCTCCTCACACTGCTTTTACCATCGAGACGATCTCCTGGTTGTCTCTCCCTGACTCCTCACCCATTTCCCCCCTTTTCCAGCCTTCTATACCTTCACCTCCTGTGTTGCCTCCTGCATAGGGATGGCAATTGTGCCCGTTTACCCGTATACTCGTGGGTAAATACCCTAATGGAGCTGGGTATGGGATATTTTCTTTACCCATGGGTATGGAAATGGGGGGAACACTCTACCCGTCGGGTAAACGGGCACGGGTATGGGTAAGCTCCACCCGTACCCACCCCACCTGTTTACCCGCGATATAGATTGACAGGTGGCGCAGTCATAGAAATATCTTTAATTACTATTGACTGTTATAAACTTTTTTATATCTCTAATTGCTATTAATTGTTATAAACTTTTTTGATAGCTATTATATTTCCTAACAACAGCTGTTGTTTATATGTATCTGTCATTAGTTCAACTCTAGATGGTGACTCTCAGTTCGTGGGTAAACGGGTATGCCCACGGGCGATGGGTACCCGCGGGCGACGGGTATGGGTGAGGTTTTTCGCCTGTCGTCCTTCGTGGGTATACCCGTGGGCATAAATCGGGGTCGCGAGTACGGGTATGGGCGAGCACTACTCGTACCCACTGCACCCGATTGCCATCCCTACTCTTGCAGCACCGCCTCTTGCTCCTATGGCACCACCGTCTCATTTCTCTAGGGTGCACTACTCCAGACGTCCTCGTACTTCACTAGATCCCTCTCCTGGTCTCTTGCTGACACTGACGTCTGATTCATCTGATGATGCTCCTCGTTACGCCCTTCGTGACCGAGCAACCATTCGGCCTCCTGATCATCTTGGTTTTATTTCGACAGCTCATGCTCTCTCTGTCACTGAGCCTAGTTCTTATCATGAGGCTGCTTCTCATTCTGAGTGGCAGCTCGCTATGGTAGAGGAGCTTGATGCGCTTCGTCGTACGAAGACTTGGGATATTGTACCGACTCCTGTGCACGCTCGTCCTATCATGTGCAAGTGGATGTATAAGATTAAGACCAGGTCTGACGGTACTATTGAGCGCTACGAGGCTCGTCTTGTGGCTCGTGGCTTTCAGCAGGAGTATGGTCATGATTACGATGATATGTTTGCCCCTGTTGCTCATATGACCACTGTTAGCACTCTTATTGCGGTTGATTCTGTTCACTGGTGGTCTATCTCTCAGCTGGATGTTAAGAATGCCTTTCTTAATAGCGTCTTGCATGAGGAGGTTTACATGCAGCCACCACCCGGGTATTCTGTTCCAGATGGCCATGTATGTTGTCTTCGTCGTGCTCTTTATGGTCTAAAATAGGCCCCTTGTGCCAGGTTTGCGCGTTTTAGCTCAGTCATCACCGCTGTCGGTTTCACTGTCAGTGCCCATGATCTGCTCTATTTATCCATGTCTCACCTCGAGGTAGGACGCTGCTTCTTCTATATGTGGATGATATGCTCATTACTGGTGATGATCCCTCATTCATCGCATATGTGAAGAAGCATCTCAGTGAGCAGTTTCTGATGACTGATCTTGGCTTGCTGACATACTTCCTTGGGATTGAGGTTTCTTTCACGCCTGAGGGTTACTACCTCTCCCAGCAGAAGTATGTCCATGATCTTCTTGATCGGTCTGGTCTGACTGATACTCGCACTGTTGAGACTCCTATGGAGCTCTCTCTTCAACTTCGTGCTATTGATGGTGATCTTCTTGAGAATCCTACTCGGTATCGCCATCTTGTTGGGAGTTTGGTATATCTTGTGAGTACTTGTCCTGATATTGCTCATGATGTCCATATCTTGAGTCAATTCATGGCTTGTCCTACTCATCTTCGCTACTTGCGTGGGACTATCTCTCGTCGCTTGTTTTTCCCTAGCTCTACCTCACTCCAGCTTCAGGCGTACTCTGATATGACCTGGGCTAATGATCCTTCTGATCGTTGTTCTCTTTCTGCTTACTGTGTTTTCCTTGGCTCCTCCCTGATTGCCTGGAAGACAAAGAAGCAGACTGCAGTTTCTCGTTCGAGTGCAAAGGCTGAGTTGAGAGCTATGACAGCTGTGACAACAGAGATTACTTGGTTGAGATGGCTACTTGCAGATTTTGGTGTACCTGTGAGGGGACCTACAACTCTTATGACTGATAGTACAGGAGCTAGCAGCATTGCTCGTGATCCAGTGAAGCATGAGCTCACCAAGCACATTGGTGTGGATGCTTCATACACTCGCTCCCAGGTGCAGGAGGGTGTACTTGCTCTTCAGTTTGTGTCCTCAGAGTTACAGATTGCTAACTTCTTCACGAAGCCACAAACTAGGGCACAACATTTGTATTTTCTCTTCAAACTTAGTGTGTGTGATCCACCATGAGTTTGAGGGTGTGTTAAGGATAGAATAGGAAATAGAATAGGATTGTTATTTTATTTTCTTATATACCTTAGCTTTCCTTATATGTACATGACATATTCCTCTGTATATCCTCCTTGTACATCCTATATATATTGCCCTTTGGGCCTCATGAATAGATGCACAATATTCATAACATATACTTCATATGATTGATGTGGTAGATTGATGGAGGCATACCAACCACATATTGCAATTCCCATGTCCAAGATCTGGATTGATATGACTTATTGCTTGTTCAAAGGAGAGTCCCTCTGCTAGGAATGAGTTAGTTTTTAGTTCTAGATTGCCAAAGCCTGTTGATGATAACAAGAGGAAGATGTTCAAAAAAAGGTGAGAGAGCTTTGGTGATGCTCAAAATACTGTTTGAAAGAGTATTGAGTCATATAGGGATAGTGTTGCAGTCTACGACCACTCAGGCAGTCATTACAACCACGTCTGGAGTCATTACGACCATTTTGCTGTCGGCTACGACCACGTTGTAGTTGCACTGACCACGCCTCCCAGCTCCAACTGCGTACTCGTAACTTTTGCTGAGAAAGTTACAACCACGTTCGTAACTTTTGCTGAGAAAGTTACAACCACGTTGATGCTACGCTGCGCTCCTCGTAATCGCTCCTTCGACCACGGTCGATCACCGTAGTCGTAACTCGATTACGAGTACGCTATGACTTACGACCATGTTGAAGGTTCTATCGACTGATGTTGTCGTAATGCTTTATGACCACGTCTTTCTGCTATGGTCACTTATGACCACGTCGTCTTGCTATGTGATCGTGGTCGTAACTCGCTTATGACCACATCTTCTCCTCATACGGACACCTCCACTCGCTGTGGTCGTAAGTCATTTATGACTACGTCTGCGATCACGATAAACTCGATACTCGATAATTTCCCAGAGCCAAACCACTCTTTCTTCTCTTCTTTTTTTTCTCGTTCGATCACACCGACCGCTACGATCACCCCGATCGCTACCTTCTTACCCTCTCGTTACATTGTTCTGCCCTTTTATACCCAAATTCTATGACTAAGAAATGGACTCGATTACGACTACGACATGAACTCAACAGTCCAACTCGAACTCGAATACGGCTACGACCACGACTCGTCCATGACTACTTCCACCAACTCGTACACGACCACGACCACCAAACTGAAAACAAGATTACTAACTCTAACAATCACTCCCTTAATCTTGTTTTTCCATCTAGATCACGCTGATCTTCTCTCTTGTTTCCGCTTCTTCCTTCTACCTGCATTCCCGTGCGCCGTTCCTTCTTGAGCCTTGCACAATCCGATGCTTGCCGCGTCTCGCACCTGGACTGATCCCATCCTTCCTTGTACTCCTGCCTGGGCTGGAGCACCTGCTCCCACAGCCACCTTGGCTTCACTGTTACCTGAGCCTCCTACTCCTCTCTCTTGGACCAAGTTTGTCCACTTTTTGGCATACGTCTTAGTTGAGGCTACACCGCCACTCCTGTCTCCAACGCTTCCGCGTTCCCTCTGCAAAACCACAAAAGATTGCACCAACCTGTACTCCAAGTGTTCCTCTTGGACCTTGTGCACTTTTTCCAATTACATGGCCACCACCTTGACTCCCTTCACTGTGTTGCTGTGCGTGCGCATCGACTATGTGCGACACGCCTTCTTCTCTCGAGCCGCTAGCTACATGCAACCGGGACAAGCCTTCTGCACCAACTGCAAACATGTGGAGTCTGTGGCCTTGAGCAACCGAGCCACTTCCATGCACATTTGCGCCATCAGCATGGAACCCACCGTCCTGTACACATCTGCTACCACCTGCAGCTTGCGTGTCTCCGCTACTCCCATTTGCATTTGTATGTGCGCCTCATGCGCCAGCCGCTTGGGATTTTTTGTTCATGTTTTCTACACCTCGGTCTCTCCTTCCCAGTTTATAAGTTTTCAAAGAAATCTTGTACAACCAATTTGGAGATCTTTTCACCTTCATCAATAAATCTTTATTCTTACCGTACACTCACAAGAACTCATCCTGCAGCACCACCCTGCACCCTCTTTCTGTCATCTACCCGAGACTAAGCATGTTGTTGTACAGACTTGATATATACTAAATCCCTATCAACAACTTCTTATGTCCGTTCTTGCATTGCAATATCATCGTCCCTTTGCTTTTTATCTCCACTGTGGAGCCGTTGCCGAACTTGACTTTGCCCCAAACCTTCTCGTCAACCTTATGAGATATGGAGCGATCTCCCGTCATGTGGTTGCTTGCTCCATTGCCCAAGTACCACTGATCCGTGTGATCGTGGCTACCTTCCTTTGTGCGTAATTTTGGAACTACGTTCTCCTCATTCAGTGTCACCATGACCGGCACCTTTTCAATATATGAGGAGAGAAGTACTAGCGATTTGTCATCTTCTTCTTTATCTTTGGCGAGGTTCACCTCCTCGTCCTTCTTCTTGCTTCTGCAATCCGAAGCATAGTGCCCGTACTCGTCAAAGCTGAAACACTTTATATGGTTGTGGTATCCTGACACATAGTACCCGTATTCACCACATTCAAAGCACTTGACATGTGACTTATCATGGGATCTATCTCCACCGCCTTGTCTCTACGGCCACCTCTGCCGCCTCGACTGCGCCACCTCCCGCGGTTGTTTGATGAGCCATGACCATCTCTCGGATCTCCCTTTACTAGCAACGCTGCTCGTTATGAATCTGAGATCTCTGCTCGTTACGTAATTGAAACCCCTTCAGTAACTCCTCATGCGCCTTGAGAGAGCAGGTGATCTCCTCTATCTTCTTCTTGTGCAGATCGAAGGAGTACATAAGTGTATTGACAACAGGTATGTACTTCTCCGGAAGTACGCGCAGGTACTTCTTCACCGCCACAGATTCCTCCATCTTGTCGCCAAGAGAGTTAATCTGATTGTACAACGATGTTAGCTTGCCGACGAACTAGACCACCGACTGGGTCTCTCCCATCTTCAAATTCTTGAACTCGCTCCGCAAATTCTGGAGCCACACCTCCTTGACAGGATCAACTCCCTTGTGCATCGTCTGAAGCATCTCCCACGCTTCCCGTGCCGTTTCTTTGCCGATGAGCTGATGCATCATCGTATCTGGCACCGCCTGGTAGATGACGGCCAAAGCCATCTGATCTACCTTGTCATCCACCTCCTTGTCCTTCCCCTTCAGATCAGCTGCACCCAGACTCCCTAGGCGCGCATGTTTACCTTCATCTTCATTGCCCACGTCAGGTAATTGTTAGTCATCAGGAGAGGGTACTAGAGGGAGATTAGCCCACCCTGAGCCTTCGCCTTGTCGCCCATGATCTTCAACACGCTCTGATACCACTTGTTGCAGTTTACGACCACTCAGTAGCCTTCGTGACCACCTTGCAGTCGTTATGACTGCTACGATGTCAGCTACGACCACGTTGTAGCTGCTCCGACCACGCCTCCTAGCTCCGACTGCGTACTCGTAACTTCTGCTGAGAAAGTTACGACCACGTTGATGCTACTATGCGCTCCTCGTAATCGCTCCTTCGACTACGGTCGATCACCGTAGTTGTAATTTGATTACGACCACGTTGTGACTTATGACCACGTTGAAAGCTCTATCGACTGTTGTGGTCGTAACGCTTTACGACCATGTCTTCCTACTCTGGTCGTTTACGGCCACGTCTTCTCGCTGTGTGACCGTGGTCGTACTTGCTTACGACCACAGACGTTTTCTACTTCTGCGGACACCTTCGCTCGTCGTGGTGGTAAGTCGTTTACGATTATGTCTGCGATCACGATGAACTCGATACTCGATAATTTCCCAGAGCCAAACCACTCTTTCTTCTCTTCTTTATTTCCTTTTCTCGTTCGATCACACCGACCGCTACGATCGCCCCCGTCGCTACCTTCTTACTATCTCATTACATTGCTCTGCACTTTTATACCCAAATTCTACGACTAAGAAACGGACTCGATTACGACTATGTCAACGACATGAACTCAACAATCCGACTCGAACTCTAATACAGCTACGACCACGACTCGTACATGACTACGACCACCAACTCGTACATGACCACGACCACCAAACTGAAAACAAAATTATTAACTCTAACAGATAGTATCAACCTCATAGGCCTTGAGCCTTGGCCGATACTCGAAAGTCACTGCTTCAAGAACGGTCCTCTGAGACAAAACCAAGAATACGACAGCCAATAATTGCTATCGCTCCCATCCACCCTGTGCTCTTCCGGATACGGAATTTGTTCCGAAGCATTTGACCCCAAATCGAACACAATCGCCCAATGCTCGTGCTTGAATTTATCGTGCTCCACGAAGTAGACGCAATTTCTCCTGATGGACGAGAACTCCTTTGCAGAAAGGGCGAACGCATTGCCCCGTCCCAAGAAGAGCGAGTACTCACCGAGGTCCGTCACCCTCTCCCGGAGCTCCAGCCGCGACTCAGCCGTCCAGTTGGGCCTGTAGACTTCTGCTGCGAGTGTCCCGTGGCTTATCCACTGCAACACAGCAAGCAAAAAGTCGCCGTTGCAGGCCACCACATGCACCGCGCGCAAGCCGTGCCACCGTCCAAACGTGCACACCCGATTCACAGCTGGGTAAAGGAACATGGCCCAGACACGACTCGGAGGAGACGCCTCCAAATCGTAGGAGTGAAGGAGCCACGACATGTCGGTGAAGTAGAATCTCCGTTGGTGAAACACCGCGCTGTCGATTCTGGCGGTCGCTTGCTCGAGCTGCACTGTCCAGGCGGCGTCTCCAGGCCGCCAGAAGAAGAGCTTCTGCGCTATGTCTATGTCGGATCGAGAGGTCTTCTGGCTCGCGATTGCCATCCAATCCGACGAGGTGAGAGGGTCCCCAGAGAGGAAGACGTGGGCGACGGCGGGCAAACAGGGCATCAAGATCTCAACTTTGGCGAGGGGTTCCCAGAGGATAAATCGCGTGGGGGACCGGAGGCCGTCCGTCAGAGCGAGCCAGCCAAGGGGCGTGCCGCAGCAGTACGGGAGGCCGGCCGGGGCTCCAAGGTAGATCCTTTGGCCGCCATGAGGGAGCCAGAAGGAGTGATCGCCGATCGGGCCAACCCCGCGCCACGGCTCGCGGCCGGCTACGATCCACGGGCGACAGGCGGCCAGCCGGGATGTGGAGACGCGCCAGTGGGTGCAGACCTCGTGGATGTGGAGCTGGTCCGCGTCGGCGGACAGGCGGCCGGAGGCTTCGCTGAGGAGCTCTGCCGGCAGGGACGACCAGCCGGCGGCGGCGGCCATTAATTATTTGGAAGAGGATAAAAGGGCTAAAACAAAGTCGAAACAACGAGAAATCCAATATCCACATATAGGCTTCACATACACGCTGCATACCACAGGCGAACTCGAATCCAACAAAGATGGGATTGGATTACCTGCACTGGATCCAGGTCGGCCACGGTCAGTAGTTAGGTTAGGCCTATCCAGCCCAAAAAAAATTGTTTGTACATGGTCCAATATTTTCTCTTCTGAGTTCGCACACGTTTAATGTATTTTTTTAAACTGTGATTTATAATTTATAGTTTAAAATTTTGAATTTCTGACTATTGATGAAAAGCAATACACAGAGAAAAATAGTCACATACGATTTTGGCTGGTACAGTTGAACTCAGTACACTTTTTACTACAATCTTTCTGTTGACCTTGTCTTAAAAACACATCATTTAAAAAATAATTATTGTAGCATAAACTATAAACCATAAATTATAAGCGGAAAAGAATTCAATTATGGTATGCTGCATAGGCTTGGCCTCCTTTCAAGTGCCAGTTGCCTCAGCTAGGTCGCCGAATTGCGACGATGCATGGGCCACGGTACAAGGCTACAAAGTTTCACTCCCGCGTTGGCATTCAACCCGCAAAACCACAACTCGTACGAGCGGTATCGCCGAATCGCTGGCCACCTCCACTAGTTTGTCTGCGCTGGAGTGTTCTTGGGACTGTTCACATAAGTTGCACTGCACTTATTTTTTTAATTTGGTTTTTAAACGTCTATTTTTTTAAATCTAGCTCTCTACTCAAGCTCGATAGCCGTTGTAAACGACACATATCACCTATCGCGCTACAAGAGCTTAAGTGCTGCCGAGCCACCGGAGCTTGACTGCATCTGCTGAGGAGCAGTTGAGCTCCTCCACTGCGGTAGCCATTGATGGCTCATTGATTAGCACTAATTAAATACAATTAATACTAATTAAAACATATACACTAATTCATGTGTGGACGGTCGATAATCTGTCGAGTTACGGTAGCTCAACAGGTACAAGAAAGAAGGTAAATTTGCAAAAACAGAAATTTAAAGGTTAAATTAAAAAAATGACTACGGTATCATTGTGTGAACGTTTGTGTTCTTGCACAACCAAGTGCGCACAGCGCACGTGGAGTTAAGATGCTGAGCTACGTGATGCCGAACTACACGTAGGAGAGTACACAACACACTCTATCCTCTGGCTACAAGTACAACCTGTTATAACTGGTTTGATGGGAAAAACAATCATCATCGAGCAAGAGCCAAAACGCAGTCTATTGACTTGTGCATCCGGTCTAAGTTTAGGCCCGTTCTTTTCAGTTTTTAATTTGATTTTTTATTTTTTTAGTAATTATTATTTATTAAATAATAAATTATAGACAAAAAATTATAAGATACAGCTTAAAAGAATAAACTTCACTCTAATCTTGGGGCCAACCACCAATGAGGAATTAGGTCGGCCCGTCGTCCTCCCTGCCGAAAAAATGTAACAAAAATGCAAAGGAGAAGAAAAGCAAGAAAGAAAAACAATCTAAGGGAGAATAAAAAAAAGTAAAGAAAAGTTTTATCGTTAGACACATTAGCTTTAGAAATGCCAAATGAATTAAGCGCCCACTGAGGTTCCCAGACTGTCTAGGGACGGTCTGCACCGTCTCGTATTTGGGTTCTCATCATTCAACAGGAAATTTCATTTTTACTTTTTACCGACTTACCCGCCGTAGTAGAAAAGCCCCAAACAGTGTAGAGCTGCCTTTGGACCAAAATATCCGTGAGGCACGGCATAAATGGCAATGCACAGCTCAGGGGGAGGCCAGCTGTGACCTTCTCACTTTTAAGGCCAACTTGAGCCAGTAGAGGAAAGAGAAAGCCATTCTCATTTCTTCCCCCAACCACGCGTTCTTCCAGAGAGCAAAGCCAACGAAGGAGGGAAAAACCATTGCACCGCTGCATTTCTTTCTCCCAATCGAGAGCCACACAAAGCTTCACTTCAATATTTCTTCCCTCAACCGTGAGCTCATCTAGAAAAAAAAGCCAGCAAGAGGACCATTAGCTTTCCTATGCTCAATCAAACACAAAGCAAGCCGAGCTCATCCAAGTCTAAAAACCCAAATCCATGGCCACCGCAGAGAGGAGGTAAAGAGAAAGAAGTGGAGGAGAGGTGCCTGGGGAGTTGGGGAAGACCGACGGCGTGAGGGTGGGGTCCACTGTGACCGCAAACCGCCTAGGACTCCTGGAGCCACGCCAAACCAGGCTGGGACAAGGAGGAGGCGAGAAGGGACAACAAAAACATGTAGAGAGCGCTGTCACCACCACGGCCATCGACGTCATCGCCTTCTCATCCCTACCCAACCAGAGCCAAGTAAGGTTTGCCTTCCCCAACCATGTGTATTGAAGAGTAAAGCAAATAAAAATAGAAGCAAAATCGAAAGCGTAAGAGTAGGGAGGAAGAGTAGCAAACTGTCCTCGTAGTAGGGGAGTTGGCTGGCTGGCTGCAAGCCATGGTCGGTGAGCTCAAACCCACGGGGGGAACGATGCCGGGGCTATGTTCGGTGCTAGGCACCAACAGCTGGCGGCGACAACCATGGGAGGCCGAGCCACAGCTGTTGGGGAGACCGAGCCACGGCGTTGGCAGCCGGTCCAAGGGTGGCGTCGGCAGATCCAGCATTAGGGTCGCCACCAGAGGCAAGCCCGAGGGTGCGACGTGTAGACGACCGGAGCCAATGGCGAGCTCCGGGCCGGCGTGTTGTGGCCGCCGAGTGGAGCCTGAGCCCCAGGTGATGGTGTCGCGTTGTGTGAGAGAGAGCGGGCGCAAGGAGCCGAGGTAGGGCCAGTCTAGAGCAGGAGAGCGCCAAACCGAAGGGAGGCTGACGACCGACCAACGAGTCTGAGCCCAGGAGGGGATCTATGCTGGAGGGCTGGGTCCCGAAGCCCCAGCACGGAGGCCGGGGCCACAGGGGTTGCCCACGGCGGCGTATTGGTCGAGGGGGCTTTGGCGGCAAGGGAGAGGTGGAGTGGCCGAAGGGGAGATAGCCGACGATAGGGCGACGGCCGGAACTGGCCCTGGCCGGCCGGATTGGGAGGAGTCACCAACAGCGCACTCTAGGCCAACACGCCTAAGAGCCCATACGCACTGCAATTCGCCAGGAGAGAGAGAGAGAGAGGGAGTGAGGGAGAACAGTGGAGGAGGAGGGGTGGCCGGCGGCAAGTCGACGACCTGTGGTGAGTTAGGGCCAATGCGCCCGAGGGCAGTCGCGCGCTTGGAGAGAGAGCAAGAAATGGGGAAGGAGTGGGGAATGGATGAGGCCTTTCGGCCGAATCAGATGAATGGGAGAGAAAGAAGAGAGAGAGAGAGAGAAAGAAGAAGAAGAGAGAAGAAAAGAAAAGTGGAGAAAAGAAAAAAAATGAGGGGTTTGGTACCTACTCGACGGGTCTTTAACCCAGGGCATTTATGCCAGAGTCGGGTTATGCGCATAGAGTCGTTGCTGCTCACTTAAGCACTAGTTTCGATATGATGAGTCGGGTTGACGTTTATGCAGGTGGAGGTCCCGAGTCGGAGCTGTCCACGCATCGTCCCCGAGACTAACTAGGCAAGTGCATGGTAAAACAGTAAATTTGGATAGTGTTTGCTATTAAATGCATGTTGATGCATTTCTTACCATGATATGGTAAGTTAACTATTTCTGGATGCATGATGAGAAATGATGAATAACGATTGTTGAGACATGACATGTTGACATGCATAAATGGAGAACTTGCATTGCATGCAGTTATGAGAAGAGATAGTTTGTGGTATCGTTGGTCCAACTTTGTGTGGACTGTAACATCCCAAAATTTTCTGGAATTTAAAAGCTATTTTAAAAATTAAAAAAGTATTTTGAAATAAAATAAAATGAATAATAACAAATTAAGCTAGAAATATTTTTTTTCTAAGTCCAAAGCATCTCCAGGAACTTCTGTGAATTTTTCTAAGCTTTATTTGGTTTTCTCGGGTTTTTTGAAAAAAAATCAAAAATTTAAATTTAAATTCCCCGCCCTCTCTCCTGGGCCGACGCGTGGACGACCTTGATCTGCCCACGTCACCACCCAGCCCAAATCCCCGCCGTCCGCACCCCTTCTCCCCCTCCTCTCTCAGCCGCCCGATTCTTTCCCCTGGCCACGTGGCGAAATCTCCGCCGCCCGCGCCTCCCCTCTCATCTCCCTCTCTCTCTCGCTACCACTGGGGCCCGCCTGTCAGACCCTTCGTCCCCACGCCACCTCCTTCCTTTCTTCTTCCCCCTTTCCTTTCTTTCATCGGCCGACCAAATCTCCTCCACCGCTGCCTTCCTTCACCGCCTCTACTCGATTTTGGAAACCTAGCGCGTCGCCGTGGCTGAATCCCCCAATCCCTGTGTCTCTTTCCTTCCTCGCCCCCTCCCCTTTCCTTTCTCCTCCCCACTCAATTTTCCGCAGTTGCAATCACAGCGAACAATTGCTGCGGATGAGCTCACCCCTAAGGCTATAAAAGGCCCCCCGAGCCCCCTCTCCATTCGCACAACCTCCTCCTTTGCTCTTCTCCCTCTCCCGAGCGCTCCACCGCCCCCGCACCGTGTGCCTCCATCTCTGCCACTTGCCCCTGCACCGGTGAGCAATTGCCGCACCTCGGGTCGCCACCAAGCCAAGCCGACGACACCTGGAGCTTCATCTCGGCACCGTCGACCTCGAGCGCTACTCCTTCGGGCTCGAACACCGCCGAAGCATCACTGCACTGGAGCACCTCCCACCGCCAACACTCTCCGCTCGTCACCGACCCATCTTCAGCTGCCTTCGGTAAAGCTCGTGCCCACCCCTGAGTTCCCCATCGCCCCCTCTTCCTTCTCCGCCCCTCGCTGGCCGCCGCCCCCACCAGAACGCTGGTGACCCTCAGGTCCCGAGCACCGCTCCGGCCGGCGCAGCCACATCACTGCTCGTGCCTATGTGGCAACTGCATGGACGCACATAGCGCCCAGTGGCGCGCCACCTCGGCCATGTAGACGCCACCCAGCACTGCCAGCCCAGTCAACAGCCACACCTCTCCCTCGGCCCATGTGCCAGACACATATCTTGCCACATCAGCACTCAAGTCCATGTGGTAGCCACATGTACTGACACGTCAGAACCCAAGACATCCTGTGCCACGTGGCAGCCACGTCAGTGCCACCGGGCTGCCATGTCAGCAAAATGGCCCAATCAGCTGACACCTCATCACCATATCATCCTGCTTGCCACCTTAGCCGCCCCTGGTCCATAGACTTGGTCCATGGTAGACCGGGCCCACATGTCAGCCTCTATCCGAAGAATATACCCTAGGGCTAATGTCAGCATGACATAATAAATCCATTTTCCTTTAGAAAAATAATACCAAAAATCCTAGTTTATTCATTTTCTCTGATTTCAAACTTCTGAGAGCCCGTTCTCCTTCGTCCTAACTCCGATTAAGCCCATTCAAATTTCTAAATTCATCAAAAATTCCCATCTATCCATTTCTGCCCTCATTTTAATTATTTGGAGTTTATTTAAATTTATTTGGATTTTATTTGAGTTTAGTAGGTTATTTTCATGTGTAGACTGCGACGATTTTGAAGAATTCTTTGATGACGATTCACACCAACTTGAGGAGCAAGACAAGTCACACCCCTTGATCATGTTAATCCCAGATTACAAAATAAAATTATGTTGATTTAAATTATACTGTATGCATTTGTTTATTCAAGTATTTCACTGTGACCGAGGAGAGGAGCCTGGGGAGTTGAGGAAGACCGACAGCGTGAGGGTGGAGTCCACTGTGACCGCAAGCCGCCTAGGACCCCTAGAGCCATGCCGAACCAGACTGGGACAAGGAGGAGGCTAGAAGGGCCAACAGAAATGCGTGGAGAGTGCTATCGCCACCACGGTTATCGTCATCGCCATCTCATCCCCACCCAACTCGAGCCAAGTAAGATTTGTCTTCCCCAACCATACGTATTGAAGAGTAAAGCAAACAAAAATAGAAGAAAAATTGAAAGTGTAAGAGTAGGGAGGAAGAGTAGCAAACCGTCCCTGTAGTAGGGGAGTTGGCCGGCCGGCCGCAAGCCGTGGCCGGCGAGCTCAAACCCATGGGGGGAATGGTGCCGGGGCTGTGGTCAGTGCTAGGCACTGACGGCTTGCGGCAATGACCATGGGGGCAAGCCAACGACCGAGAGGTCGGGGAAGGCCGAGCCATGACGTCAACAGTCGTGCCAAGGGTTGCGCAGGCAAATCCGACGTTAGGGGCGCTACCGGAGGCAAGCCCGAGGGTGATTGAATGTAGACAACCGGAGCCAATGGTGAGCTCTGGGCCGGCATGCTGTGGCCGCTGAGTGGAGCCCGAGCCCGAGGTGACGACATCGCATTGTGGGGGAGAGAGGGGGCGCAATGAGTCGAGGTAGGGCCGGGTTGGAGTAGGGAGCCGGCAAGCCGGAGGGAGGCCGACGGCGAGCCTTCAAGTCCGAGCCCATGAGGGGATCTGTGCTAGAGGGCTATGGCCCGAAGCCCCAGCATGGAGGCTAGGGCCACAGGGGCTGGCCACGGCAGTGTAGTGGTCGAGTGGGCGTGAGGGTGGAGTCCACTGTGACTGCAAGCCGCCTAGGACCCCTAGAGCCATGCCGAACCAGACTGGGACAAGGAGGAGGCTAGAAGGGCCAACAGAAATGCGTGGAGAGCGCTGTCGCCACCACGGTTATCGTCATCCCCTTCTCATCCCCACCCAACTCGAGCCAAGTAAGATTTGCCTTCCCCAACCATACGTATTGAAGAGTAAAGCAAATAAAAATAGAAGCAAAATTGAAAGCGTAAGAGTAGGGAGGAAGAGTAGCAAACCGTCCCTGTAGTAGGGGAGTTGGCCGGCCGGCCGCAAGCCGTGGTCGGCGAGCTCAAACCCACGGGGGGAATGGTGCCGGGGCTGTGGTCAGTGCTAGGCACTGACGGCTTGCGGCAATGACCATGGGGGCAAGCCAACGACCGAGAGGTCGGGGAAGGCCGAGCCACGACGTCAGCAGTCGTGCCAAGGGTTGCGCAGGCAAATCCGACGTTAGGGGTGCTACCGGAGGCAAGCCCGAGGGTGATTGCATGTAGACAACCGGAGCCAATGGTGAGCTCTGGGCCGGCATGCTGTGGCTGTTGAGTGGAGCCCGAGCCCGAGGTGACGACATCGTATTGTGGGGGAGAGAGGGGGCGCAATGAGTCGAGGTAGGGCCGGGTTGGAGTAGGGAGCCGGCAAGCCGGAGGGAGGCCGACGGCGAGCCTTCAAGTCCGAGCGCATGAGGGGATCTGTGCTAGAGGGCTATGGCCCGAAGCCCCAGCATGGAGGCTGGGGCCACAGGGGCTGGCCACGGTAGTGTAGTGGTCGAGTGGGCTTTGGCGGCGAGTGGGAGGTGGAGTGGCAGGGCGGCGGCCAGATCCGGCCCTGGCCGATCGGATTGGGAGGAGTCACTGGTGGTGCACTCCAGGCCAACACTCCCGAGAGCCCCTGCGCACTGCAATCCACAGGAGAGAGAGAGAGGGAATGAGGGAGAGCCATAGAGGAGGAGGGGTGGCCGGCGACAACTCGGCGGCTTGTGGCGAGTTAGGGCCGATGCGCCCGAGGGCAGTCGCGCGCCTAGAGAGAGAGCAAGAAATAGGGAAGGAGTGGGGAATGGATGGGGCCTTTCGGCAGATTCAGATGAATGGGAGAGAGTAAGAAAAGAGAGGGAGAAAATAAGAAGAGAGAAGAAAAGAAAAGAAAATAAAAGAGGAGAAAAAAATGGGGGCTTGGTACCTACGTGACGGGTCCTTAACCCAGGGCGTTTATGCTAGAGTTGGGTTATGCATTTAGAGTCGTCGCTGCTCGCTTAAGCACTGGTTTCAATATGATGTGTTGAGTCAGGTTGACGTTTGTATAGGAGAAGGTGACCGATCTCGGTGAGTACTCGCTGTTTTTGGGCCGTGGCGATGCCTTCGCCCTCTCTGCAAAGGAGCTCCCTGCGGTTAGGAGAAACTGTCTCTACTTTGTGGAGCACGATAAAGTCAAGCATGAGCATTGGGCAATTGGGTTCGATTTGGGGTCAAACACTTCGGAGCAAATTCCGTAGCCCGAAGAGCGCATGGAGGATGGGAGCAATAGCAATTACTGTGGTTTATGCACTACTCCGCTCGATATTGCAAAGAACTCAAAATGAAGGTTGACTGCTTGTGCATAAGCCGAGCTTGAGCCGAGTCGATTTCGAGCCCGAGCGGCTCACGAGCCTCAAGCTTTTTGCTCAACCCTACATGTGACCTTTCTTGTTTTATATGTTCATGTTGGCACTCCAACGATTGCTACTTCAGATCAAGCGATATTTTATTAGAGCAAATCAAGGGAATTTTGTAACTGTTTAACTTGTTTGTCAGCTGAGTAGTGCATAAAAAGTAATGTCTATGAATAATTTTCAGATGGCATGAACTATACATCCAGTCCAAACTCCTGGTTGAGATATTTACACTACATGAGGAACAAAATTTTGCATCCAAGCTACAATTTTGTAATGCCATCAATTTCTAATTGTTAGGCCTTTTCAAATTTATATAAGCTGCTAAGCAAAGAAGGGTGGCACTACTGATGTCTATCTGTAATAGAAATTGGTACACAAATTTCTTGATTAATGTGTGCTGCAAATTTACCATTATATCCGTGGTTATGAAATAAAAAGATTCGCAAAAATATCTAGCTGTCATCTAGATAATGTCAAGAGTATATTCCTTGACTTATTGTCCAGTTTTCTATGTTATAGTTTTGTAGTTTGTCCGTTTGATACATGTAACATGTCATGGCGTTGACAGAAGTAAATCATGCTTATCGAAGTTTTACTTGTATAAGATGGTTTCGTGGCACATGAGATAGAGAGACACAGATTTTTCAATCATTCTTCAGTTCGTATTGCTTTACCCACAATCTGCTGGGAAATGACACAAATGGGTGAAACAGCAGGTTATCACAAACTTATGCATTATATAAAACATTTGTTGTTGGTCACTGAAAGTATACATGCTTTATGCATCCCTGAAGTTATATAACGCTGTTGTGGTATACTGGAGAAGGAATGGAGTTCCTACTATTTGACCAGCAAACGAAGTTAGCTGTGCAAAATGCATTCATTGTCTTTTAGTACCATTGATGAACCCTTAAATAATTGCTCACTTATATGTTGGATCCCTGCATTGAATGCCAAAAGAAATCGTACGACGTTCTTAAATACTACCTGGAACCAGGAACGATTTTTAGTTTTTTACTCATCATCAGAAAACAGTTATTGTGGATGCTGATGCTGGCCATTTTAGGGGGAAAAACAAATGATTTTGTTGATGGGCGATATGATACAGATCGCCATCCTCTGTTTCGGACTCTTCGGACTTTGCACAAGGGGTATTATTACAATTCCAACTTTGCTGTAAGTGTCTCATTCCTGTGTAGTTTCTCTATACTAATTACTGCTACCTTCTTAAGTTTTAGTACGTAACCTTATGTGGTGTTTGGTTCTTACTCATGAAAAGGGAGCCATTTTATGACAGGAAGAATAGTTGCTCCATTCTCAGTGTTCATTTTGTGGCTGCTCTAAAGGCAGTTCTCCTCCGTCATTTGTTTGCAGGCAGTTGATGGCTCGTGGCCCAAGGGAACCATGGCGCACCATGCATTCCAAGATTGATGGTACAGCAGCCCGAATTTTTTCTATTTTAGCCTTTTTTTTGAAAAATATTCACATTTAGACCCCTGGTAGTTTTAATTCCGTTTTTGGACCCAGGGGGTCGGAGCCGTGACCCACGGCGCCGAGGTGCCGAGCCCGCACCAGCGTGGTGGCCTGCGTGGCGCTGACGTGGCAGCACCTCGGCGCCGTGGTCAGTGGCGCCAACCTCGGAGCCGTCCATCGTGGCGCCGACCTCGGCGCCGTAGATCTTGGCGCTGAGCTCTGGCTACCACGCGGCCTTTTTCCCCTCTGTTGGCGCCGAGCTCTGGCTAACATTTCGACTCCCGCATGCCTCCCCGCCGCCGCCGCCGCCCGGTGTCGCCGCCTCCCGTCCCCGGCCTCCCGCCGGTGCCGCCGCCTCCCGTCCCCGGCCTCCCGCCTCCCCGCCGCCGCCCCTGGTGCCGCCGCCTGCCGTCCGCCTCCCCGGCCTCCCGCCTCCCCGCCGCCGCCCCCTGGTGCCGCCGCCCCCTGGTGGCGCCGCCTGCCGTCCGCCTCCCCGCCGCGGCCGCCCGCGTCTCCGCCTGCCCGCGTCTGCAAGCCACGCCGTCGGCCGCCCGCGTCTGCAAGCCACGCCGCCAGCCTCCCCATCCACGCCTCTGGCCGTCTCCAAGCCCGCCCGCCTCCCCTCTCCGCCCGCCCGCATCTCCGCTTCCACAGGTAAAACAACTCCCATTATTTTAACAAATCCTTCTCCTTTGGGTTGAATTTGGCAAGATGTGTGAATCAAAAGATAGCAGGAATGTAGAAATCCATGGTTTAATGTAATGTGAATTAAATGTTTATGCAGTCATGGTAATCACAATGGCTGAGGACTGAGGTTGTTAGGAGTTTGGGAGTTGTGCCCGTTGTTTTGTTGCAAGTCTGGAATAGTTGAGGGAACCTGTCCTAACAAATCTCATTTGAATAGAGTAGTTGATGTATGCATTATATGTTTTCGGTGACCTTTGGACGCTGTAGTTTTACATGATTATGGCAATATATGGTAGGTTGTGTCTAATATGTGCTATCTTGTTTGCTATCTTGATTAGCATAGGAAGCTAATGTTTTGCGGGATTTGGCTTCACAACTTCGATTTATTAGTTACTATCTAGTATCCAATTTCGATTGAAGGTATTAAGTTTGGTTTTCTGTATGAACTAGATGGACAACCTAATCACCCTATATCATGGAGGCAGTGTGACAAGTGATGAGTATGGAAATGTTCGATTTGTTGAAATGCAAAGGGTGCCTCTGATATTTAGTGATCGGCCGTCGTTTAGTGAGTTGGTTGCTAGGGCCCGGGACACTCCAGGCACCGACGCCCTTGGTAAGGGTAAGGGTAAGGCTAGGAGGCAGTGATACTTATGTGTAGGCTTGTGGTTCGGCTTAAAAGTCGTTGTATATATGTTGTAATGAGCTAGGAGGCACTTGGTAAGTGGTTGGACTGAGAGGTGTTTGTAATGTGCTACTTGTTGTATATATGTGTATATGTTAAATTCATGTGATATTTGTGTTCAAATCCGTAGTCTGTACTTTGTGGTTCTATAATTCCTGCAATGAATTTGTTTCCTGCAAACGACTGAAAAGGCTACGAACTATGAATTTATTACGAGACTACATGCTCTGAAAAGCCTACATACGAACATTTATTGCTACACTGGAATCCTGAAAAAGCCTACAAGCTGTTTCCTGCAAACGACTGAAAAGGCTACGAACTATGAATTTATTACGAGACTACAGGCTCTGAAAAGCCTACATATCAACATTTATTGCTACACTGGAATCCTGAAAAAGCCTACGATCTGTTTCCTGCAAACGACTGAAAAGGCTACGAACTATAAATTTATTATGAGACTACAGGCTTTGAAAAGCCTACATAGGAACATTTATTGCTGAACTGGAATCCTGAAAAAGCGAAAAGATTCGTACGACCTCCTCTCCATGGACTATACCCAGTGCACCAGCTAACATGCCTACATAAAGGCCTCCTATGTCTTTCATACCACATCTCCTCCTCAAGCCATCACAATACTACTACAAAACAATGTCTTCCTGGAGGTCCGACCCATTTGGAGTGCCGGAGTGGCATGAGCGCCCGAAGTGCCATTGCGGCTTTAGGACGATGTTGGGAGTCTGGACGGATCGAGTACAACGAGCCAAATACGGCCGTAGGTTCTTCAAGTGTCCAGACCTGGATGACGACTTCGTGGTAACGACGACAACTAAATCCTTTGTTTCTCGTTATCGTTTTTCAACTTGATCCATGACATCTACCACGCCACACATAGGCTTGCAGGTTCATCGAATGGGTGGATCGGGTGTCGCCGGTATGGCCACATAACCGGGCAGTGGAGGTGGAAAACAAAGGACAATACTTTGTCAAGATGACTCAGGCTCGCGAGGTGGAACGACAGATGCGGCATGAGCAAGAGCGCCGCGTGAGGGTGGACCAAATCCGTCTGAAGGGCAAGGAGGATGAGCTGCAAAGGAGGCGGGAGCAGTTAAGTCTGCATGAAGCAGCCATCAAGCGTCAGGAGGAAGAGCTTCAAGCTCGTGAGGCAGCTCTCAAGACCAAGAGTGACAGGAAGAATGATGCAGCGGAGCCATCCTCAGGGCCCAATAAAAAGGGGAAACAACCACGCTACACCCAGTAGAATAGACCCACGCTATCTACGGTCTATGTAATCCTATTATTATGCACTGTATTGTGTTTGCCTAGCTGTATCGACTGCACTTGAGACTACCGGTATGACGGTATTGCGTATCGGTGCTTCACAAAACTACAATTTAATAGAGTGCATAATGTTGCCCACCCATGCTTGCTCCAAAGAATGTCTGCATAATGGATTAGTTTGCATATAGAAAAGAACAGGGAAATCATGCCTACTCAGTTCAAAATTGTAAATCATTACATGGAAAATTCACATTTTCAAGCACATAAATGTTTGCAAAAGAACAACAAGACATTAAACTATATCCTCAACTTCGCAGATTATACCATGTGATTTGAGGTAGCAACATAATTACTTATGGGCAATATAATGGAAAAGTCTAAGGCACATAGGTTCTTACCTTGCCCCATTTTAGCTCTTTTGAATTCCATGAATAAGCAACACCATTATCCCCTTCTCTAACAATTAGTGTTTGACCATCGGAAAAAAGTTACAAACATTATTACGTTACTAGCACCCGAAATTTTCAGATTGAACACGACATCATCAAAAAATGTAGCAGGAAACAAAAATTGCGTTTCACATACTTCATCAATTTTATGAATGTTTTCAAAAGCTACGGATTATTTTGAAGGCGCCGAGTTGGAGCGCCACCGGTGACGGCGGCATTTCTGAATTTTTCACAGCTCGGCGCCACGATCCACGGCGCCTAGCTCGGCGCCAAGATCTACGGCGCCGAGCTCGGCGCCACGATGGACGGCTCCGAGATCGGCGCCACTGACCACGGCGCCGAAGTGCTGCCACGTCGGCGCCACGCAGGCCACCACGCTGGTGCGGGCTCGGCACCTCGGCGCCGTGGACCACGGCGCCGAGATGTGTTACCTCGGCGCTGTGGGTCACGGCTCCGACCTCCTGGGTCCAAAAACGGAATTAAAACTACCAGGGGTCTAAATGTGAATATTTTTCAAAAAAAGGGCTAAAATAGAAAAATTCGGGTACAGCAGCTCATGATGTTTTACAAAACTTTCACGAGTGCTAGTTAAAGTCATCCAAACGCCATTGGATTAAAATGTTGGCAAAAGCGTATGATGATGCACTTCCCAGTATTGAGAGCTATGTAGCACGGACACAGATACGTCGACACGACACCGACATGGGAATTCGCCGTTTTCCCAAAAATACCGATACGGTGACACGGCTATATATATTTAAATAATAAATAAATTATATATATGTGTATTATTTTCTATGCTTCCACATGCTTATATTGCTGGCTTACTGCAGTGCATCTCAACCCTAAATGCTGAACAAAGAAGGAGGAGATGATACCTCGGTGGAGTACTGGAGCGGAGACGCCAGCGGCGCGCGGGGAGGAATTCGGCGGCGCGCGTGGATGAATCCGGCGGCGCACGGGGACAAATCCGGCGGCGAGTGGGGAAGAAGCCGGCGGGCGGCGGCGAGGTGCGGGAGCCAGTAGGAGCGGGCGGCGGCACGAGCAGTAGATGCGGACAATGCGGACAAGCGGAGCAGCGCGAGCAGGTTATGGCCGATGGGAATAACGTGCTCGGCCGCTCGGGAGCTGGGAGGTTAGGGTTAGGGCACGCCGTGCGTGCGTTATGGGCCGGCCGTGTCCTGGGCCATTTCTGGGCCGGCTGTGTCCGACTCATATATTTAGTGTGTCTGACACGTGTCGAGAATTTTACTAATTAAAATTAATTCTAAAATCGGCTGACACGTCTCCGACACGTGTCCAAGACGTGTCCATGTCGTATCCGTGTCCGACACGGTGTCGGACACGGATACAGCGGTTTTGCCACATGTCCGTGCTACATAGATTGAGAGAATACCTGATATTGTAAGCATTAATGATCCAAAGACATGGCTTATATATATATTTATAGTATGCCTATAGTTGGAGATCAAACTATGCACTTATTTCAACTTTCGAGCATTTAACTTATAGTATGTCTATAGTTGGAGATGAAACTATGCACTTCTTTCAACTTTCGAGCATTTAACTCTCTTACTTTGAAATTTAGGTGTTTCGATCAATTGATTGAAACTCTGCCGAGGGATTTCCATAGTATCCATAAGAAGCAACCATAAAGGTAAATGAAATATAGTTACCACTTACCATCTAGCGATAATACATTCTATAGGTTACTAGGTTGAGTGCTTTTGACTAACACTTCTTCTGCTTTGGCTAACAGAATCTTATTTGCGAGAAGGATGTACTTATTGGTATTATGTATATATATTATCACTGCCGTTCAAGGGGCATCAAGATGCAAGCTGGGAGTGAGAGTGAGCCAATAGGAGGTGGAAGGTTCCAATCCCTATGAGAGATGGATGGCTATGGCAGTGGGTACCATGGAACCTAGGTATACGAAAACCCCTTATGTATTTTTCTGTACATAAGAATTGTAATAGGTTTGTGGCCCACTCTGGCTCATTGCTCCTTTGTACATGTGCATATTGACCCCTTTGGTCTAGCTTAATGCATTGGTGAAATTCCCATTGATCTTTCAAGCAAAGATGAATGAAGTACGAAAAGATTTTAACAGATCATGGGACAAGATATCGATGTATGCACTATTGTGCTGCAACTTGGTTCTGGACAATGGGTATTTTCTTTGAATGTTTTTGGACATTTTTCGGTTTGGCTTGGGGCCTCCGGCAACGACAAGTGGAGCTTCTATTGTTTTGTATGTAGAAGGAAAGTCAATAAAATGCACTCGATTCTAATTGGGCTACAGCTATATGAATTCAGCAACCGGATGAAGATTAGGGGATTCTTAAGAAAATACAATTTGAAACTACTCGGCTACCGGGTTCGCCAGTGTCGCCTCGGTGCATGCATGCGCGGACCCTGAGTTCCAGTTGTTGACTGTTGGCGCAAGAGAGCAGCGAGCAGGCCGAGGAAATCAGTGTCAATTAGGGGAAGAAAAGGAGAGTAGCAATGGGACAAGAGCCAGAGAAAAGAGAGGAGGAGATCGTGGCTTTCTCGCTTCGCTTGGGTATCGATTTGGTTTTTTCCTTACGTTTGTTAATTTAATTAGAGATTAGAGTTGAGATTAGAGAGAAAGTAAAAAGTATTTGTTAGGGAAAATACTAGTATATCAGCTAATCTGCTATATTATTTTCCTGTAATTTTGGGTACTATATGAGAGTAATTTAGAAATGTCATCTACTAGATAATTGTAGAGAAATTCGATAGCTTTCTGTACAATATTTATTTATTTTGATGGGATAAATAGATTTTAAGCTATGAATTTTGTAATCCGGCTGTCTGGTAACTTTATCATCTTCTAGTAGAATATATTAATCTGTAGATTAAAATTACTAGATGGAATATTAGATGATTTATCTACATAAAAGATGTAGATAATTAAGGGTTCTAAAGATCCCATGAACATGATCTTAAATCTAGATAGTTTTCTAGAAATATCTAGATATTTTATATGTTTTATTCGAAGGAATTTGATGGTGCCAATTGTCATAAATCTAGTGGTCACAAGATCTATATAATCCTTTCAATCCAAAATATACATCATTTGGGAGAGTTAGTTTTGGTTTATAAATATTTATATTTTATTTTTCGGAAGCAATATATTCGTCAAAGTGCCCATGTTAATTGTTATTCTTAGAGAGAGTAAATCATAAATAGAGACAACATATATCAAAAACAAAAATATGTATTATTTCTTTTTCTATGTGTGCGAAAAAATAACATTTAATATGCTAGCATAAAAAATAAGAAAAGAGAAGTGGGTTAAAGTTAATATCTACTTAAAAACAAAGTGCACACTTGTGTTGTCAACTAAAATTGTAATGGTTTTACTCTAAAAAGTTGTAATTGTGCTGCCACCAAATAAAGTGTTAGTATTAGTTTATTATTTCAAATATTTTAGTGTTATTGACTTTCAATAGACTTAGAAATGTGACTTTTATCTTCAGTTTTTATAAACCAATATAAGTATATATTAAAAAAATCGGTAAAACCGCTAGGAATCCGTTTTATCCGATATTCGTATCCGAGAAAATCCGTATTCAAAAATATCCGTATTCGTATTCGAGAATATTCGTATCCATATTTGAGAATATTCGAATTTGTATCCGTATTCGTTTGAAAAATATGAATTCGTATTCGTATTTGAGACTATTCGACCGTATCCGATCCGTTTCTACCCCTAAGCATGGAGCTTGGTGAGGGAGGACTTGTGTTTTGAGGAGATGCCAGGTCTTTTTTTTAAATAAAAATTACCGCACCCATGTTCATATGGCTGACGTGGTGCTGCCATGTGTGCAATGGATGCTAGCTGTGCATACGTGACCGACTAGTGAACCACTTATTGCGCTTTAGAGATTTAAATATACATTTTAGTGAGAAACATGCCCTGCAATTGTTGCATTGCCTGGACGTGTTTTGTCCTTTGAATTTCATAGACAGATAGACTGCATAGCCACCCGATTATAAATAGTCGCCCGGTATCGGAGGGGGGCACCAATTCCCCAATCACCGGACACCAAGTCCTACGCTTCTCACCCAAACACCGAAAGGCCAAGCCCTACGCTGCTCGCCCATGGATCTCGCTACTCTTCCCGGAGACGTGCTCTTCGAGATCGTCGTCCGCCTCCTCCCGTCTCGTCGGAGTGTCGACGCCATGAGTGCCCAAGCCCAATAGTTTGAGGCATCGGTTTCCAAGCAGCCGGAACATGGCAGGAGGCCATCCAAAAGAGCTCATAATCGGTGTGGGTTAGGGCACATGTGAGACTGGGGACTTTGAATATGGCCGCCGGCGATCGGCCGGCTGGTAGCTCAGAGGCCTCCCTCTCCTCTCCGCAGACAACATAGCACACAGTTGCATGATTGTCGGTGAAGTAATGTTAGTGTTATGTTCATAAGTGTCATGTTGTTTATTCTGTTAAAAAAATTATTGGTATACATATTACTTATTGGAGTATATCTCATCCCATAAGCATAACGTATACAACAAGATTGTGGTGGTTGTTTGGTTCTAATAGTAGTTTGTGAACATATATCGATTTACAAGTATTCTTGTTGCATCGTTGTTACTTTGTTTGTAACCCTATATAACCCACTCATAAGAATATATACAATGCTTTTGATTTAAGATGTACTAACAAAGTACAATATTGTTGAATCAATGCGGGACATCAAAAGAGCACTTCTGTAAGCAAATGTAAGTGTGATTCTTACAGTTTTGCAATTTCCTTCTGAGTTCATTGTCCCCCTAAATAGTATAATGAGCTCTTGCTCTATGCAGGTTAGTTTGTCAGTCATGACATGGTTTGTTTCTTCTGTTAGTGAGAAGGCTTCAGATGTAGATATTATCAGAGGAGTCCGACTGGACTAGCAATTAGTGAAGATATGTTCTACCATAAAGGAATTAACAGACAACAACACAAGTGTTTGTTTGGGATGATAATTTGGCTTTGCTGTTCTCTATGACTAAGAAATTGCATATTGGGTATTTTTCTTAACTAAAAAGTTGTTCCTTCTTCTACCGAGGAATAATGGAGCACACTAACGAAGATAATGATATAACACACATAAAAAATCTTCACTGGAATGTTCAGTTATTACTTACTAGTTTGTGCTAATTATGTTAACAATCTTCTCAAAATAATTTATGTGCTTCTAGCATGTTAGCACTCACTAATGGGCAGTAATGGGAAGAGGGCTACTAAATGAGCTAAGGAAAAAGGGCTGCAACACAAAATTTTCAACAAGAGACACCAGGGAGAAACTATACCAGCATTACTTACATAACATAGTTCACAAAACACATACATACTACAGGAAGGGCTCTGGTCCTTTTATAGGCACACAGACCTACTTAACCAACATAGTTTGCCATTATTTTTTGCAGCTATCAACACACATGTCCAGCTGTCTTTAGCTAACACAGCCGTATAAACAACTCATACTACAAGCCTTGATTTATCCAGAGACTTCATGGCCGACATAGGCTTACTCTTGAAGAAACACTTCCAAACCTACTTGTACCAAACTGACTTGAAATATCTCAAGTTAGCAACACATTTTGCTCTTATACAGCTAGGGTTAACTCACGAGATGCGCATGTGGATCTTGATCATTTCTAGTACATACAGCAAGGCTTGGTGAAAAGCTCCTTTCAGCAAGAATCTTGTCACAATGTACTTTCGACTAAAATGCCATTTATTAAACAGGAAAATTGCTGGACTATTCCAATTGTCAAAGCCCATCACTACGAGTTACTTTAGACTAAAATGTCATGTATTAAACATAAGGTGATGCTCTATAATACACAGCAAATTAGTTCGGAAACTAAAAAAAACCAAAGGTAGCCTTAAAAAAGGAAAATAGTAAATCTGATTTTTATATTAAATAACCAATACAGCTCCTAACACTTCTACGCAAATGGTGGAACTGGTCTAGGTCTATACTGTTAAGGATAGAATAAGATTGTTATTTTATTTCCTTATATGCCTTAGCTTTCCTCATCTGTACATGGCATATTCCTCTGTATATCCTCCTTGTACGTCCTATATATATTGCCCTTTGGGCCTCATGAATAGATACACAATATTCATAACATGGTATCAGAGCTAGGGCTCTAACCTGTTCTTTCGCTGCTCCGCAGCCGCCTGGGTCGTCTCTGCCCATGCCATCGCCGCTGCTCGGGCCATCCCCGCTCGTGTCGTCGCCGTCGCACGGGACACCTCCGCCCAAGCCGCCGCCTGGGCCACCTCCGCTCAAGCCGCCGCTGCCTGGACCGCTGACGCCCGAGCCGCCGCCAGATCAGATTTGTCGCTGCCACCGCCGGGCCGCCGCCGTCGCCTGCTCCGTCGGCTGCGCTGGGCCGCTGTCGTCGTATCCGGTCGCCGCTCCGTCGACTGCGCCGGACCGCTGTCGTCATCTCTGGCCACCGCTCCGTCTACTGCGTCGGGTCGCTGCTGTTGTGAGCACGCGCCCGAGAGCCGCTGCTACCGTGGGCCGTCCGGAGTCGCCGCCGCCACTGCCGGTCCGCATCGGCCGCCGCTCCATCAGCTGCCCCTCTCTACTGGTTTCCAAGTGAGCCAGTGAGAAGTGCCCGGGTGTTTTATAGTCTTGTAAAAAAGAAAAAAAAAGAAAAAAACGTTGTTCTAACCGCCGCGCCGTCTAGCGCCGCCTGTTAGACTTCGTCGCCTTGGTCGCCGCACCGTCCAGCGTCGCCTACCGATGGTTTCCATTCCATCTGCTGCGATCCCATTCTCGGGAACAAAGCTCCATGGAACGAACTACAGGTTATGGTCTTCCCTCATGGAGATCACGCTTGATGGTCTTCACCTTCGGGGACATGTTACCGGTGCTCGTCTTTCTTCACCACCGCCGGTTCAGTCTCCTCCTAGGCAGTCTACTTCTGCACCTCTTAGAGCAGATGAGGCAGCTAAGAAGAAGGTGGAGGCTGATGTTGCTGCTGCTGACGCTGCTGATGAGGCTTTTCAGTATGCCATTGACGCTTTCGAGCGCTGGTGTGCTGATGAGGCCCGTGTTCGTGCCATCCTTGTGGTCAGTGTCGACGACTCCATTCAGCCAGATATTGTTGGTCTGCGGTCTACTCGACAGATCTGGGAGTACTTGCGTGAGCGATACCAGCAGAGCAGTGATACTCAGTTCTTTTCACTTCAGCGTGAGTTGGAGTCACTTCAGCGTGAGTTGGAGACGCTTCGCTAGGGAGATTCTTCTGTCAACGACTTCTTCCAAGCTCTAGCTAGTCTCTGGCGACAGTTAGATGAGCTGGCATGTCCACTGTGCCAGGAGTGCCACAAAGTTCAAAAGGCGGATCATGATCGCCTTCGTCTTTATGATTTCGTCTGTCGTCTTCGCCCAAAGTTTGAGTCTGTCAGAGCTCAATTGCTGAGCCGCTCACCACGACCGACTATCACCGAGGCTCTTTCGACACTTCGAGCTGAGGAGTTTCATCTTGGGTTAGCAGCACAGTCCGTTTCGACTGTGCTTGCTGCTCCTTCTTTGACTACGCTGACAGTTCCTGCTACTACTACGGTTCCTTCCTAGGTGCCTGTTTTGGCTCCTGCCTTTGCACCAACTGGATTTCAATGCAACTACTGCAAGAACTTTGAGCATGACTACCAAAGTTGTGTGGTGCGAAAAAAGCGGAATAAGGCACGTGGAGGTGGACGATCAAAGGGGGCAGGGAGACCCTTCCTTCACAGGAGGACAGACTAGATCATCAGGATCTCAGCGAGGTGACTCTGTTCAATAGCTCTGCCAGGCTCTACTTCAGCAGCTCTCTCACAGCTCAACGAGTTCTGCCAGTCTAGCTCAAACGTCTCCCCTAGGTACCTCTTGGGTTCTAGATTATGGTGTCTCTTTCCACATGACATCGGATTCCACATCTCTCACTTCAATAAGACCTCCTACCTTCCCTATCTCTGTACAGACTACTGATGGTACTTCCTTGTCTGTTAGCTATCAGGACACTCTTTTGTCCACTGATTTTTCTGTTCCAACTGTTTCCCATGTCCCCAACTAACCATGCAGCTTCTTTCAGTGGGACAGTTCATTGACCTTGGTTGTAGGGTTGGTTTTGACTCTCACACCTGTTTCGTTCAGGATCGACAGACAGGGACGATACTTGGGACTGGCCGGCACCGTAGGGAGCGTCAGGGTCTTTACATTCTCGATCGTCTTCATCTTCCGTCCACTTCAGTTGCTCCTACCACGTCTCCTGCCTTGTATACCTCCACTGCCACTGCTGCCACCACCCCTGGAGTTTTTGCGCAGTGGCATCACCGTTTAGGTCACCTATGTGGGTCCCATCTTTCGCCATTAGTTCGTCGGGGTGTCCTTGGACGTGTTACTGTTGACACGTCCATGTTTTGTTGAGGTTGTAAGCTAGGCAAGCAGCTACAACTTCCTTATCATTCTAGTGAGTCCTTGTCTTCTCGTCCTTTTTATTTAGTTCATTCAGATTATAGGGACCTGCACCTATTATCTCCAAAGGCGGGCATAAATTCTATGTTATTTTTATTGATAACTATCCCCGGTTTACTTGGTTTTTCCCTATATCTAATCGTAATCAGTTTCTTGCGATCTATCATAGCTTTGCCATGATGGTTCGTACTCAGTTTGAGTCCTCTATTCGTATCTTTCGCTGTGATTCTGTTGGCGAGTATTGTTCTAGTGCGTTCAGACAATTTCTTTCCGAGCAGGGCACTCTTTATTATTCTTCTTGTCCTAGTGCCCATGCTCAGAATGGGGTTGCTGAATGCAAGCATCGTCATCTGATTGAGACTGCTCGCACTCTTCTTCTTGCTTCTCACTTTCCCCCACAATTCTGGGCTGAGACTGTTTCTACGGCTGCATATCTCATTAATATGCAGCCTTCCACTGCTCTTAAGGATGTCAATCCTATAGAGCATCTCTACTCTAGAGCCCCCAGTACAGTCATCTTCGTGTTTTTGGCTGCACCTGTTTTGTCCTACTGTCGCCTCATGAGCGCACTAAACTGACAGCCTAGTCAGTCGAGTATGTGTTTCTTGGGTACAGTTCTGAGCATAAGGGTTATCACTGCTATGATCCTTCTACTCGACGAATTAGGATCTCAGAGATGTTGTCTTTAACGAATCTTGACCTTTCTTCTATCGAGATTCAGCTCCTCACACTGCTTTTACCATCGAGACGATCTCCTGGTTGTCTCTCCCTGACTCCTCACCCATTTCCCCCCTTTTCCAGCCTTCTATACCTTCACCTCCTGTGTTGCCTCCTGCATAGGGATGGCAATTGTGCCCGTTTACCCGTATACTCGTGGGTAAATACCCTAATGGAGCTGGGTATGGGATATTTTCTTTACCCATGGGTATGGAAATGGGGGGAACACTCTACCCGTCGGGTAAACGGGCACGGGTATGGGTAAGCTCCACCCGTACCCACCCCACCTGTTTACCCGCGATATAGATTGACAGGTGGCGCAGTCATAGAAATATCTTTAATTACTATTGACTGTTATAAACTTTTTTATATCTCTAATTGCTATTAATTGTTATAAACTTTTTTGATAGCTATTATATTTCCTAACAACAGCTGTTGTTTATATGTATCTGTCATTAGTTCAACTCTAGATGGTGACTCTCAGTTCGTGGGTAAACGGGTATGCCCACGGGCGATGGGTACCCGCGGGCGACGGGTATGGGTGAGGTTTTTCGCCTGTCGTCCTTCGTGGGTATACCCGTGGGCATAAATCGGGGTCGCGAGTACGGGTATGGGCGAGCACTACTCGTACCCACTGCACCCGATTGCCATCCCTACTCTTGCAGCACCGCCTCTTGCTCCTATGGCACCACCGTCTCATTTCTCTAGGGTGCACTACTCCAGACGTCCTCGTACTTCACTAGATCCCTCTCCTGGTCTCTTGCTGACACTGACGTCTGATTCATCTGATGATGCTCCTCGTTACGCCCTTCGTGACCGAGCAACCATTCGGCCTCCTGATCATCTTGGTTTTATTTCGACAGCTCATGCTCTCTCTGTCACTGAGCCTAGTTCTTATCATGAGGCTGCTTCTCATTCTGAGTGGCAGCTCGCTATGGTAGAGGAGCTTGATGCGCTTCGTCGTACGAAGACTTGGGATATTGTACCGACTCCTGTGCACGCTCGTCCTATCATGTGCAAGTGGATGTATAAGATTAAGACCAGGTCTGACGGTACTATTGAGCGCTACGAGGCTCGTCTTGTGGCTCGTGGCTTTCAGCAGGAGTATGGTCATGATTACGATGATATGTTTGCCCCTGTTGCTCATATGACCACTGTTAGCACTCTTATTGCGGTTGATTCTGTTCACTGGTGGTCTATCTCTCAGCTGGATGTTAAGAATGCCTTTCTTAATAGCGTCTTGCATGAGGAGGTTTACATGCAGCCACCACCCGGGTATTCTGTTCCAGATGGCCATGTATGTTGTCTTCGTCGTGCTCTTTATGGTCTAAAATAGGCCCCTTGTGCCAGGTTTGCGCGTTTTAGCTCAGTCATCACCGCTGTCGGTTTCACTGTCAGTGCCCATGATCTGCTCTATTTATCCATGTCTCACCTCGAGGTAGGACGCTGCTTCTTCTATATGTGGATGATATGCTCATTACTGGTGATGATCCCTCATTCATCGCATATGTGAAGAAGCATCTCAGTGAGCAGTTTCTGATGACTGATCTTGGCTTGCTGACATACTTCCTTGGGATTGAGGTTTCTTTCACGCCTGAGGGTTACTACCTCTCCCAGCAGAAGTATGTCCATGATCTTCTTGATCGGTCTGGTCTGACTGATACTCGCACTGTTGAGACTCCTATGGAGCTCTCTCTTCAACTTCGTGCTATTGATGGTGATCTTCTTGAGAATCCTACTCGGTATCGCCATCTTGTTGGGAGTTTGGTATATCTTGTGAGTACTTGTCCTGATATTGCTCATGATGTCCATATCTTGAGTCAATTCATGGCTTGTCCTACTCATCTTCGCTACTTGCGTGGGACTATCTCTCGTCGCTTGTTTTTCCCTAGCTCTACCTCACTCCAGCTTCAGGCGTACTCTGATATGACCTGGGCTAATGATCCTTCTGATCGTTGTTCTCTTTCTGCTTACTGTGTTTTCCTTGGCTCCTCCCTGATTGCCTGGAAGACAAAGAAGCAGACTGCAGTTTCTCGTTCGAGTGCAAAGGCTGAGTTGAGAGCTATGACAGCTGTGACAACAGAGATTACTTGGTTGAGATGGCTACTTGCAGATTTTGGTGTACCTGTGAGGGGACCTACAACTCTTATGACTGATAGTACAGGAGCTAGCAGCATTGCTCGTGATCCAGTGAAGCATGAGCTCACCAAGCACATTGGTGTGGATGCTTCATACACTCGCTCCCAGGTGCAGGAGGGTGTACTTGCTCTTCAGTTTGTGTCCTCAGAGTTACAGATTGCTAACTTCTTCACGAAGCCACAAACTAGGGCACAACATTTGTATTTTCTCTTCAAACTTAGTGTGTGTGATCCACCATGAGTTTGAGGGTGTGTTAAGGATAGAATAGGAAATAGAATAGGATTGTTATTTTATTTTCTTATATACCTTAGCTTTCCTTATATGTACATGACATATTCCTCTGTATATCCTCCTTGTACATCCTATATATATTGCCCTTTGGGCCTCATGAATAGATGCACAATATTCATAACATATACTTCATATGATTGATGTGGTAGATTGATGGAGGCATACCAACCACATATTGCAATTCCCATGTCCAAGATCTGGATTGATATGACTTATTGCTTGTTCAAAGGAGAGTCCCTCTGCTAGGAATGAGTTAGTTTTTAGTTCTAGATTGCCAAAGCCTGTTGATGATAACAAGAGGAAGATGTTCAAAAAAAGGTGAGAGAGCTTTGGTGATGCTCAAAATACTGTTTGAAAGAGTATTGAGTCATATAGGGATAGTGTTGCAGTCTACGACCACTCAGGCAGTCATTACAACCACGTCTGGAGTCATTACGACCATTTTGCTGTCGGCTACGACCACGTTGTAGTTGCACTGACCACGCCTCCCAGCTCCAACTGCGTACTCGTAACTTTTGCTGAGAAAGTTACAACCACGTTGATGCTACGCTGCGCTCCTCGTAATCGCTCCTTCGACCACGGTCGATCACCGTAGTCGTAACTCGATTACGAGTACGCTATGACTTACGACCATGTTGAAGGTTCTATCGACTGATGTTGTCGTAATGCTTTATGACCACGTCTTTCTGCTATGGTCACTTATGACCACGTCGTCTTGCTATGTGATCGTGGTCGTAACTCGCTTATGACCACATCTTCTCCTCATACGGACACCTCCACTCGCTGTGGTCGTAAGTCATTTATGACTACGTCTGCGATCACGATAAACTCGATACTCGATAATTTCCCAGAGCCAAACCACTCTTTCTTCTCTTCTTTTTTTTCTCGTTCGATCACACCGACCGCTACGATCACCCCGATCGCTACCTTCTTACCCTCTCGTTACATTGTTCTGCCCTTTTATACCCAAATTCTATGACTAAGAAATGGACTCGATTACGACTACGACATGAACTCAACAGTCCAACTCGAACTCGAATACGGCTACGACCACGACTCGTCCATGACTACGACCACCAACTCGTACACGACCACGACCACCAAACTGAAAACAAGATTACTAACTCTAACAATCACTCCCTTAATCTTGTTTTTCCATCTAGATCACGCTGATCTTCTCTCTTGTTTCCGCTTCTTCCTTCTACCTGCATTCCCGTGCGCCGTTCCTTCTTGAGCCTTGCACAATCCGATGCTTGCCGCGTCTCGCACCTGGACTGATCCCATCCTTCCTTGTACTCCTGCCTGGGCTGGAGCACCTGCTCCCACAGCCACCTTGGCTTCACTGTTACCTGAGCCTCCTACTCCTCTCTCTTGGACCAAGTTTGTCCACTTTTTGGCATACGTCTTAGTTGAGGCTACACCGCCACTCCTGTCTCCAACGCTTCCGCGTTCCCTCTGCAAAACCACAAAAGATTGCACCAACCTGTACTCCAAGTGTTCCTCTTGGACCTTGTGCACTTTTTCCAATTACATGGCCACCACCTTGACTCCCTTCACTGTGTTGCTGTGCGTGCGCATCGACTATGTGCGACACGCCTTCTTCTCTCGAGCCGCTAGCTACATGCAACCGGGACAAGCCTTCTGCACCAACTGCAAACATGTGGAGTCTGTGGCCTTGAGCAACCGAGCCACTTCCATGCACATTTGCGCCATCAGCATGGAACCCACCGTCCTGTACACATCTGCTACCACCTGCAGCTTGCGTGTCTCCGCTACTCCCATTTGCATTTGTATGTGCGCCTCATGCGCCAGCCGCTTGGGATTTTTTGTTCATGTTTTCTACACCTCGGTCTCTCCTTCCCAGTTTATAAGTTTTCAAAGAAATCTTGTACAACCAATTTGGAGATCTTTTCACCTTCATCAATAAATCTTTATTCTTACCGTACACTCACAAGAACTCATCCTGCAGCACCACCCTGCACCCTCTTTCTGTCATCTACCCGAGACTAAGCATGTTGTTGTACAGACTTGATATATACTAAATCCCTATCAACAACTTCTTATGTCCGTTCTTGCATTGCAATATCATCGTCCCTTTGCTTTTTATCTCCACTGTGGAGCCGTTGCCGAACTTGACTTTGCCCCAAACCTTCTCGTCAACCTTATGAGATATGGAGCGATCTCCCGTCATGTGGTTGCTTGCTCCATTGCCCAAGTACCACTGATCCGTGTGATCGTGGCTACCTTCCTTTGTGCGTAATTTTGGAACTACGTTCTCCTCATTCAGTGTCACCATGACCGGCACCTTTTCAATATATGAGGAGAGAAGTACTAGCGATTTGTCATCTTCTTCTTTATCTTTGGCGAGGTTCACCTCCTCGTCCTTCTTCTTGCTTCTGCAATCCGAAGCATAGTGCCCGTACTCGTCAAAGCTGAAACACTTTATATGGTTGTGGTATCCTGACACATAGTACCCGTATTCACCACATTCAAAGCACTTGACATGTGACTTATCATGGGATCTATCTCCACCGCCTTGTCTCTACGGCCACCTCTGCCGCCTCGACTGCGCCACCTCCCGCGGTTGTTTGATGAGCCATGACCATCTCTCGGATCTCCCTTTACTAGCAACGCTGCTCGTTATGAATCTGAGATCTCTGCTCGTTACGTAATTGAAACCCCTTCAGTAACTCCTCATGCGCCTTGAGAGAGCAGGTGATCTCCTCTATCTTCTTCTTGTGCAGATCGAAGGAGTACATAAGTGTATTGACAACAGGTATGTACTTCTCCGGAAGTACGCGCAGGTACTTCTTCACCGCCACAGATTCCTCCATCTTGTCGCCAAGAGAGTTAATCTGATTGTACAACGATGTTAGCTTGCCGACGAACTAGACCACCGACTGGGTCTCTCCCATCTTCAAATTCTTGAACTCGCTCCGCAAATTCTGGAGCCACACCTCCTTGACAGGATCAACTCCCTTGTGCATCGTCTGAAGCATCTCCCACGCTTCCCGTGCCGTTTCTTTGCCGATGAGCTGATGCATCATCGTATCTGGCACCGCCTGGTAGATGACGGCCAAAGCCATCTGATCTACCTTGTCATCCACCTCCTTGTCCTTCCCCTTCAGATCAGCTGCACCCAGACTCCCTAGGCGCGCATGTTTACCTTCATCTTCATTGCCCACGTCAGGTAATTGTTAGTCATCAGGAGAGGGTACTAGAGGGAGATTAGCCCACCCTGAGCCTTCGCCTTGTCGCCCATGATCTTCAACACGCTCTGATACCACTTGTTGCAGTTTACGACCACTCAGTAGCCTTCGTGACCACCTTGCAGTCGTTATGACTGCTACGATGTCAGCTACGACCACGTTGTAGCTGCTCCGACCACGCCTCCTAGCTCCGACTGCGTACTCGTAACTTCTGCTGAGAAAGTTACGACCACGTTGATGCTACTATGCGCTCCTCGTAATCGCTCCTTCGACTACGGTCGATCACCGTAGTTGTAATTTGATTACGACCACGTTGTGACTTATGACCACGTTGAAAGCTCTATCGACTGTTGTGGTCGTAACGCTTTACGACCATGTCTTCCTACTCTGGTCGTTTACGGCCACGTCTTCTCGCTGTGTGACCGTGGTCGTACTTGCTTACGACCACAGACGTTTTCTACTTCTGCGGACACCTTCGCTCGTCGTGGTGGTAAGTCGTTTACGATTATGTCTGCGATCACGATGAACTCGATACTCGATAATTTCCCAGAGCCAAACCACTCTTTCTTCTCTTCTTTATTTCCTTTTCTCGTTCGATCACACCGACCGCTACGATCGCCCCCGTCGCTACCTTCTTACTATCTCATTACATTGCTCTGCACTTTTATACCCAAATTCTACGACTAAGAAACGGACTCGATTACGACTATGTCAACGACATGAACTCAACAATCCGACTCGAACTCTAATACAGCTACGACCACGACTCGTACATGACTACGACCACCAACTCGTACATGACCACGACCACCAAACTGAAAACAAAATTATTAACTCTAACAGATAGTATCAACCTCATAGGCCTTGAGCCTTGGCCGATACTCGAAAGTCACTGCTTCAAGAACGGTCCTCTGAGACAAAACCAAGAATACGACAGCCAATAATTGCTATCGCTCCCATCCACCCTGTGCTCTTCCGGATACGGAATTTGTTCCGAAGCATTTGACCCCAAATCGAACACAATCGCCCAATGCTCGTGCTTGAATTTATCGTGCTCCACGAAGTAGACGCAATTTCTCCTGATGGACGAGAACTCCTTTGCAGAAAGGGCGAACGCATTGCCCCGTCCCAAGAAGAGCGAGTACTCACCGAGGTCCGTCACCCTCTCCCGGAGCTCCAGCCGCGACTCAGCCGTCCAGTTGGGCCTGTAGACTTCTGCTGCGAGTGTCCCGTGGCTTATCCACTGCAACACAGCAAGCAAAAAGTCGCCGTTGCAGGCCACCACATGCACCGCGCGCAAGCCGTGCCACCGTCCAAACGTGCACACCCGATTCACAGCTGGGTAAAGGAACATGGCCCAGACACGACTCGGAGGAGACGCCTCCAAATCGTAGGAGTGAAGGAGCCACGACATGTCGGTGAAGTAGAATCTCCGTTGGTGAAACACCGCGCTGTCGATTCTGGCGGTCGCTTGCTCGAGCTGCACTGTCCAGGCGGCGTCTCCAGGCCGCCAGAAGAAGAGCTTCTGCGCTATGTCTATGTCGGATCGAGAGGTCTTCTGGCTCGCGATTGCCATCCAATCCGACGAGGTGAGAGGGTCCCCAGAGAGGAAGACGTGGGCGACGGCGGGCAAACAGGGCATCAAGATCTCAACTTTGGCGAGGGGTTCCCAGAGGATAAATCGCGTGGGGGACCGGAGGCCGTCCGTCAGAGCGAGCCAGCCAAGGGGCGTGCCGCAGCAGTACGGGAGGCCGGCCGGGGCTCCAAGGTAGATCCTTTGGCCGCCATGAGGGAGCCAGAAGGAGTGATCGCCGATCGGGCCAACCCCGCGCCACGGCTCGCGGCCGGCTACGATCCACGGGCGACAGGCGGCCAGCCGGGATGTGGAGACGCGCCAGTGGGTGCAGACCTCGTGGATGTGGAGCTGGTCCGCGTCGGCGGACAGGCGGCCGGAGGCTTCGCTGAGGAGCTCTGCCGGCAGGGACGACCAGCCGGCGGCGGCGGCCATTAATTATTTGGAAGAGGATAAAAGGGCTAAAACAAAGTCGAAACAACGAGAAATCCAATATCCACATATAGGCTTCACATACACGCTGCATACCACAGGCGAACTCGAATCCAACAAAGATGGGATTGGATTACCTGCACTGGATCCAGGTCGGCCACGGTCAGTAGTTAGGTTAGGCCTATCCAGCCCAAAAAAAATTGTTTGTACATGGTCCAATATTTTCTCTTCTGAGTTCGCACACGTTTAATGTATTTTTTTAAACTGTGATTTATAATTTATAGTTTAAAATTTTGAATTTCTGACTATTGATGAAAAGCAATACACAGAGAAAAATAGTCACATACGATTTTGGCTGGTACAGTTGAACTCAGTACACTTTTTACTACAATCTTTCTGTTGACCTTGTCTTAAAAACACATCATTTAAAAAATAATTATTGTAGCATAAACTATAAACCATAAATTATAAGCGGAAAAGAATTCAATTATGGTATGCTGCATAGGCTTGGCCTCCTTTCAAGTGCCAGTTGCCTCAGCTAGGTCGCCGAATTGCGACGATGCATGGGCCACGGTACAAGGCTACAAAGTTTCACTCCCGCGTTGGCATTCAACCCGCAAAACCACAACTCGTACGAGCGGTATCGCCGAATCGCTGGCCACCTCCACTAGTTTGTCTGCGCTGGAGTGTTCTTGGGACTGTTCACATAAGTTGCACTGCACTTATTTTTTTAATTTGGTTTTTAAACGTCTATTTTTTTAAATCTAGCTCTCTACTCAAGCTCGATAGCCGTTGTAAACGACACATATCACCTATCGCGCTACAAGAGCTTAAGTGCTGCCGAGCCACCGGAGCTTGACTGCATCTGCTGAGGAGCAGTTGAGCTCCTCCACTGCGGTAGCCATTGATGGCTCATTGATTAGCACTAATTAAATACAATTAATACTAATTAAAACATATACACTAATTCATGTGTGGACGGTCGATAATCTGTCGAGTTACGGTAGCTCAACAGGTACAAGAAAGAAGGTAAATTTGCAAAAACAGAAATTTAAAGGTTAAATTAAAAAAATGACTACGGTATCATTGTGTGAACGTTTGTGTTCTTGCACAACCAAGTGCGCACAGCGCACGTGGAGTTAAGATGCTGAGCTACGTGATGCCGAACTACACGTAGGAGAGTACACAACACACTCTATCCTCTGGCTACAAGTACAACCTGTTATAACTGGTTTGATGGGAAAAACAATCATCATCGAGCAAGAGCCAAAACGCAGTCTATTGACTTGTGCATCCGGTCTAAGTTTAGGCCCGTTCTTTTCAGTTTTTAATTTGATTTTTTATTTTTTTAGTAATTATTATTTATTAAATAATAAATTATAGACAAAAAATTATAAGATACAGCTTAAAAGAATAAACTTCACTCTAATCTTGGGGCCAACCACCAATGAGGAATTAGGTCGGCCCGTCGTCCTCCCTGCCGAAAAAATGTAACAAAAATGCAAAGGAGAAGAAAAGCAAGAAAGAAAAACAATCTAAGGGAGAATAAAAAAAAGTAAAGAAAAGTTTTATCGTTAGACACATTAGCTTTAGAAATGCCAAATGAATTAAGCGCCCACTGAGGTTCCCAGACTGTCTAGGGACGGTCTGCACCGTCTCGTATTTGGGTTCTCATCATTCAACAGGAAATTTCATTTTTACTTTTTACCGACTTACCCGCCGTAGTAGAAAAGCCCCAAACAGTGTAGAGCTGCCTTTGGACCAAAATATCCGTGAGGCACGGCATAAATGGCAATGCACAGCTCAGGGGGAGGCCAGCTGTGACCTTCTCACTTTTAAGGCCAACTTGAGCCAGTAGAGGAAAGAGAAAGCCATTCTCATTTCTTCCCCCAACCACGCGTTCTTCCAGAGAGCAAAGCCAACGAAGGAGGGAAAAACCATTGCACCGCTGCATTTCTTTCTCCCAATCGAGAGCCACACAAAGCTTCACTTCAATATTTCTTCCCTCAACCGTGAGCTCATCTAGAAAAAAAAGCCAGCAAGAGGACCATTAGCTTTCCTATGCTCAATCAAACACAAAGCAAGCCGAGCTCATCCAAGTCTAAAAACCCAAATCCATGGCCACCGCAGAGAGGAGGTAAAGAGAAAGAAGTGGAGGAGAGGTGCCTGGGGAGTTGGGGAAGACCGACGGCGTGAGGGTGGGGTCCACTGTGACCGCAAACCGCCTAGGACTCCTGGAGCCACGCCAAACCAGGCTGGGACAAGGAGGAGGCGAGAAGGGACAACAAAAACATGTAGAGAGCGCTGTCACCACCACGGCCATCGACGTCATCGCCTTCTCATCCCTACCCAACCAGAGCCAAGTAAGGTTTGCCTTCCCCAACCATGTGTATTGAAGAGTAAAGCAAATAAAAATAGAAGCAAAATCGAAAGCGTAAGAGTAGGGAGGAAGAGTAGCAAACTGTCCTCGTAGTAGGGGAGTTGGCTGGCTGGCTGCAAGCCATGGTCGGTGAGCTCAAACCCACGGGGGGAACGATGCCGGGGCTATGTTCGGTGCTAGGCACCAACAGCTGGCGGCGACAACCATGGGAGGCCGAGCCACAGCTGTTGGGGAGACCGAGCCACGGCGTTGGCAGCCGGTCCAAGGGTGGCGTCGGCAGATCCAGCATTAGGGTCGCCACCAGAGGCAAGCCCGAGGGTGCGACGTGTAGACGACCGGAGCCAATGGCGAGCTCCGGGCCGGCGTGTTGTGGCCGCCGAGTGGAGCCTGAGCCCCAGGTGATGGTGTCGCGTTGTGTGAGAGAGAGCGGGCGCAAGGAGCCGAGGTAGGGCCAGTCTAGAGCAGGAGAGCGCCAAACCGAAGGGAGGCTGACGACCGACCAACGAGTCTGAGCCCAGGAGGGGATCTATGCTGGAGGGCTGGGTCCCGAAGCCCCAGCACGGAGGCCGGGGCCACAGGGGTTGCCCACGGCGGCGTATTGGTCGAGGGGGCTTTGGCGGCAAGGGAGAGGTGGAGTGGCCGAAGGGGAGATAGCCGACGATAGGGCGACGGCCGGAACTGGCCCTGGCCGGCCGGATTGGGAGGAGTCACCAACAGCGCACTCTAGGCCAACACGCCTAAGAGCCCATACGCACTGCAATTCGCCAGGAGAGAGAGAGAGAGGGAGTGAGGGAGAACAGTGGAGGAGGAGGGGTGGCCGGCGGCAAGTCGACGACCTGTGGTGAGTTAGGGCCAATGCGCCCGAGGGCAGTCGCGCGCTTGGAGAGAGAGCAAGAAATGGGGAAGGAGTGGGGAATGGATGAGGCCTTTCGGCCGAATCAGATGAATGGGAGAGAAAGAAGAGAGAGAGAGAGAGAAAGAAGAAGAAGAGAGAAGAAAAGAAAAGTGGAGAAAAGAAAAAAAATGAGGGGTTTGGTACCTACTCGACGGGTCTTTAACCCAGGGCATTTATGCCAGAGTCGGGTTATGCGCATAGAGTCGTTGCTGCTCACTTAAGCACTAGTTTCGATATGATGAGTCGGGTTGACGTTTATGCAGGTGGAGGTCCCGAGTCGGAGCTGTCCACGCATCGTCCCCGAGACTAACTAGGCAAGTGCATGGTAAAACAGTAAATTTGGATAGTGTTTGCTATTAAATGCATGTTGATGCATTTCTTACCATGATATGGTAAGTTAACTATTTCTGGATGCATGATGAGAAATGATGAATAACGATTGTTGAGACATGACATGTTGACATGCATAAATGGAGAACTTGCATTGCATGCAGTTATGAGAAGAGATAGTTTGTGGTATCGTTGGTCCAACTTTGTGTGGACTGTAACATCCCAAAATTTTCTGGAATTTAAAAGCTATTTTAAAAATTAAAAAAGTATTTTGAAATAAAATAAAATGAATAATAACAAATTAAGCTAGAAATATTTTTTTTCTAAGTCCAAAGCATCTCCAGGAACTTCTGTGAATTTTTCTAAGCTTTATTTGGTTTTCTCGGGTTTTTTGAAAAAAAATCAAAAATTTAAATTTAAATTCCCCGCCCTCTCTCCTGGGCCGACGCGTGGACGACCTTGATCTGCCCACGTCACCACCCAGCCCAAATCCCCGCCGTCCGCACCCCTTCTCCCCCTCCTCTCTCAGCCGCCCGATTCTTTCCCCTGGCCACGTGGCGAAATCTCCGCCGCCCGCGCCTCCCCTCTCATCTCCCTCTCTCTCTCGCTACCACTGGGGCCCGCCTGTCAGACCCTTCGTCCCCACGCCACCTCCTTCCTTTCTTCTTCCCCCTTTCCTTTCTTTCATCGGCCGACCAAATCTCCTCCACCGCTGCCTTCCTTCACCGCCTCTACTCGATTTTGGAAACCTAGCGCGTCGCCGTGGCTGAATCCCCCAATCCCTGTGTCTCTTTCCTTCCTCGCCCCCTCCCCTTTCCTTTCTCCTCCCCACTCAATTTTCCGCAGTTGCAATCACAGCGAACAATTGCTGCGGATGAGCTCACCCCTAAGGCTATAAAAGGCCCCCCGAGCCCCCTCTCCATTCGCACAACCTCCTCCTTTGCTCTTCTCCCTCTCCCGAGCGCTCCACCGCCCCCGCACCGTGTGCCTCCATCTCTGCCACTTGCCCCTGCACCGGTGAGCAATTGCCGCACCTCGGGTCGCCACCAAGCCAAGCCGACGACACCTGGAGCTTCATCTCGGCACCGTCGACCTCGAGCGCTACTCCTTCGGGCTCGAACACCGCCGAAGCATCACTGCACTGGAGCACCTCCCACCGCCAACACTCTCCGCTCGTCACCGACCCATCTTCAGCTGCCTTCGGTAAAGCTCGTGCCCACCCCTGAGTTCCCCATCGCCCCCTCTTCCTTCTCCGCCCCTCGCTGGCCGCCGCCCCCACCAGAACGCTGGTGACCCTCAGGTCCCGAGCACCGCTCCGGCCGGCGCAGCCACATCACTGCTCGTGCCTATGTGGCAACTGCATGGACGCACATAGCGCCCAGTGGCGCGCCACCTCGGCCATGTAGACGCCACCCAGCACTGCCAGCCCAGTCAACAGCCACACCTCTCCCTCGGCCCATGTGCCAGACACATATCTTGCCACATCAGCACTCAAGTCCATGTGGTAGCCACATGTACTGACACGTCAGAACCCAAGACATCCTGTGCCACGTGGCAGCCACGTCAGTGCCACCGGGCTGCCATGTCAGCAAAATGGCCCAATCAGCTGACACCTCATCACCATATCATCCTGCTTGCCACCTTAGCCGCCCCTGGTCCATAGACTTGGTCCATGGTAGACCGGGCCCACATGTCAGCCTCTATCCGAAGAATATACCCTAGGGCTAATGTCAGCATGACATAATAAATCCATTTTCCTTTAGAAAAATAATACCAAAAATCCTAGTTTATTCATTTTCTCTGATTTCAAACTTCTGAGAGCCCGTTCTCCTTCGTCCTAACTCCGATTAAGCCCATTCAAATTTCTAAATTCATCAAAAATTCCCATCTATCCATTTCTGCCCTCATTTTAATTATTTGGAGTTTATTTAAATTTATTTGGATTTTATTTGAGTTTAGTAGGTTATTTTCATGTGTAGACTGCGACGATTTTGAAGAATTCTTTGATGACGATTCACACCAACTTGAGGAGCAAGACAAGTCACACCCCTTGATCATGTTAATCCCAGATTACAAAATAAAATTATGTTGATTTAAATTATACTGTATGCATTTGTTTATTCAAGTATTTCACTGTGACCGAGGAGAGGAGCCTGGGGAGTTGAGGAAGACCGACAGCGTGAGGGTGGAGTCCACTGTGACCGCAAGCCGCCTAGGACCCCTAGAGCCATGCCGAACCAGACTGGGACAAGGAGGAGGCTAGAAGGGCCAACAGAAATGCGTGGAGAGTGCTATCGCCACCACGGTTATCGTCATCGCCATCTCATCCCCACCCAACTCGAGCCAAGTAAGATTTGTCTTCCCCAACCATACGTATTGAAGAGTAAAGCAAACAAAAATAGAAGAAAAATTGAAAGTGTAAGAGTAGGGAGGAAGAGTAGCAAACCGTCCCTGTAGTAGGGGAGTTGGCCGGCCGGCCGCAAGCCGTGGCCGGCGAGCTCAAACCCATGGGGGGAATGGTGCCGGGGCTGTGGTCAGTGCTAGGCACTGACGGCTTGCGGCAATGACCATGGGGGCAAGCCAACGACCGAGAGGTCGGGGAAGGCCGAGCCACGACGTCAACAGTCGTGCCAAGGGTTGCGCAGGCAAATCCGACGTTAGGGGCGCTACCGGAGGCAAGCCCGAGGGTGATTGAATGTAGACAACCGGAGCCAATGGTGAGCTCTGGGCCGGCATGCTGTGGCCGCTGAGTGGAGCCCGAGCCCGAGGTGACGACATCGCATTGTGGGGGAGAGAGGGGGCGCAATGAGTCGAGGTAGGGCCGGGTTGGAGTAGGGAGCCGGCAAGCCGGAGGGAGGCCGACGGCGAGCCTTCAAGTCCGAGCCCATGAGGGGATCTGTGCTAGAGGGCTATGGCCCGAAGCCCCAGCATGGAGGCTAGGGCCACAGGGGCTGGCCACGGCAGTGTAGTGGTCGAGTGGGCGTGAGGGTGGAGTCCACTGTGACTGCAAGCCGCCTAGGACCCCTAGAGCCATGCCGAACCAGACTGGGACAAGGAGGAGGCTAGAAGGGCCAACAGAAATGCGTGGAGAGCGCTGTCGCCACCACGGTTATCGTCATCCCCTTCTCATCCCCACCCAACTCGAGCCAAGTAAGATTTGCCTTCCCCAACCATACGTATTGAAGAGTAAAGCAAATAAAAATAGAAGCAAAATTGAAAGCGTAAGAGTAGGGAGGAAGAGTAGCAAACCGTCCCTGTAGTAGGGGAGTTGGCCGGCCGGCCGCAAGCCGTGGTCGGCGAGCTCAAACCCACGGGGGGAATGGTGCCGGGGCTGTGGTCAGTGCTAGGCACTGACGGCTTGCGGCAATGACCATGGGGGCAAGCCAACGACCGAGAGGTCGGGGAAGGCCGAGCCACGACGTCAGCAGTCGTGCCAAGGGTTGCGCAGGCAAATCCGACGTTAGGGGTGCTACCGGAGGCAAGCCCGAGGGTGATTGCATGTAGACAACCGGAGCCAATGGTGAGCTCTGGGCCGGCATGCTGTGGCTGTTGAGTGGAGCCCGAGCCCGAGGTGACGACATCGTATTGTGGGGGAGAGAGGGGGCGCAATGAGTCGAGGTAGGGCCGGGTTGGAGTAGGGAGCCGGCAAGCCGGAGGGAGGCCGACGGCGAGCCTTCAAGTCCGAGCGCATGAGGGGATCTGTGCTAGAGGGCTATGGCCCGAAGCCCCAGCATGGAGGCTGGGGCCACAGGGGCTGGCCACGGTAGTGTAGTGGTCGAGTGGGCTTTGGCGGCGAGTGGGAGGTGGAGTGGCAGGGCGGCGGCCAGATCCGGCCCTGGCCGATCGGATTGGGAGGAGTCACTGGTGGTGCACTCCAGGCCAACACTCCCGAGAGCCCCTGCGCACTGCAATCCACAGGAGAGAGAGAGAGGGAATGAGGGAGAGCCATAGAGGAGGAGGGGTGGCCGGCGACAACTCGGCGGCTTGTGGCGAGTTAGGGCCGATGCGCCCGAGGGCAGTCGCGCGCCTAGAGAGAGAGCAAGAAATAGGGAAGGAGTGGGGAATGGATGGGGCCTTTCGGCAGATTCAGATGAATGGGAGAGAGTAAGAAAAGAGAGGGAGAAAATAAGAAGAGAGAAGAAAAGAAAAGAAAATAAAAGAGGAGAAAAAAATGGGGGCTTGGTACCTACGTGACGGGTCCTTAACCCAGGGCGTTTATGCTAGAGTTGGGTTATGCATTTAGAGTCGTCGCTGCTCGCTTAAGCACTGGTTTCAATATGATGTGTTGAGTCAGGTTGACGTTTGTATAGGAGAAGGTGACCGATCTCGGTGAGTACTCGCTGTTTTTGGGCCGTGGCGATGCCTTCGCCCTCTCTGCAAAGGAGCTCCCTGCGGTTAGGAGAAACTGTCTCTACTTTGTGGAGCACGATAAAGTCAAGCATGAGCATTGGGCAATTGGGTTCGATTTGGGGTCAAACACTTCGGAGCAAATTCCGTAGCCCGAAGAGCGCATGGAGGATGGGAGCAATAGCAATTACTGTGGTTTATGCACTACTCCGCTCGATATTGCAAAGAACTCAAAATGAAGGTTGACTGCTTGTGCATAAGCCGAGCTTGAGCCGAGTCGATTTCGAGCCCGAGCGGCTCACGAGCCTCAAGCTTTTTGCTCAACCCTACATGTGACCTTTCTTGTTTTATATGTTCATGTTGGCACTCCAACGATTGCTACTTCAGATCAAGCGATATTTTATTAGAGCAAATCAAGGGAATTTTGTAACTGTTTAACTTGTTTGTCAGCTGAGTAGTGCATAAAAAGTAATGTCTATGAATAATTTTCAGATGGCATGAACTATACATCCAGTCCAAACTCCTGGTTGAGATATTTACACTACATGAGGAACAAAATTTTGCATCCAAGCTACAATTTTGTAATGCCATCAATTTCTAATTGTTAGGCCTTTTCAAATTTATATAAGCTGCTAAGCAAAGAAGGGTGGCACTACTGATGTCTATCTGTAATAGAAATTGGTACACAAATTTCTTGATTAATGTGTGCTGCAAATTTACCATTATATCCGTGGTTATGAAATAAAAAGATTCGCAAAAATATCTAGCTGTCATCTAGATAATGTCAAGAGTATATTCCTTGACTTATTGTCCAGTTTTCTATGTTATAGTTTTGTAGTTTGTCCGTTTGATACATGTAACATGTCATGGCGTTGACAGAAGTAAATCATGCTTATCGAAGTTTTACTTGTATAAGATGGTTTCGTGGCACATGAGATAGAGAGACACAGATTTTTCAATCATTCTTCAGTTCGTATTGCTTTACCCACAATCTGCTGGGAAATGACACAAATGGGTGAAACAGCAGGTTATCACAAACTTATGCATTATATAAAACATTTGTTGTTGGTCACTGAAAGTATACATGCTTTATGCATCCCTGAAGTTATATAACGCTGTTGTGGTATACTGGAGAAGGAATGGAGTTCCTACTATTTGACCAGCAAACGAAGTTAGCTGTGCAAAATGCATTCATTGTCTTTTAGTACCATTGATGAACCCTTAAATAATTGCTCACTTATATGTTGGATCCCTGCATTGAATGCCAAAAGAAATCGTACGACGTTCTTAAATACTACCTGGAACCAGGAACGATTTTTAGTTTTTTACTCATCATCAGAAAACAGTTATTGTGGATGCTGATGCTGGCCATTTTAGGGGGAAAAACAAATGATTTTGTTGATGGGCGATATGATACAGATCGCCATCCTCTGTTTCGGACTCTTCGGACTTTGCACAAGGGGTATTATTACAATTCCAACTTTGCTGTAAGTGTCTCATTCCTGTGTAGTTTCTCTATACTAATTACTGCTACCTTCTTAAGTTTTAGTACGTAACCTTATGTGGTGTTTGGTTCTTACTCATGAAAAGGGAACCATTTTATGACAGGAAGAATAGTTGCTCCATTCTCAGTGTTCATTTTGTGGCTGCTCTAAAGGCAGTTCTCCTCCGTCATTTGTTTGCAGGCAGTTGATCGCTCGTGGCCCAAGGGAACCATGGCGCAACATGCATTCCAAGATTGATGGTACAGCAGCTCATGATGTTTTGCAAAACTTTCACGAGTGCTAGTTAAAGTCATCCAAACGCCATGGGATTAAAATGTTGGCAAAAGCGTATGATGATGCACTTCCCAGTATTGAGAGAATACCTAATATTGTAAGCCTCCCGAGTCCCGCCTCCCGCCGCCCGCATCAAGGTCTGGCGCACGCCAGGCCTTGCCCTATCGGGTCCTCCGCCACTGTATATTATCACTGCCGTTCAAGGGGCATCGAGATGCAAACTGGGAGTGAGAGTGAGCCTATAGGAGGTGGAAGGTACCAATCCCTATGAGAGATGGATGGCTATGGCAGTGGGTACCATGGAACCTAGGTATACGAAAACCCCTTATGTATTTTTCTGTACATAAGAATTGTAATAGGTTTGTGGCCCACTTTGGCCCATTGCTCCTTTGTACATGTGCATATTGACCCCTTTGGTCTAGCTTAATGCATTGGTGAAATTCCCATTGATCTTTCAAGCAAAGATGAATGAAGTACGAATTCCTCTGTGTTTAACATCCGGATTCCTCTGTGTTTAATTGCACTATTCCCTGGATCAGTAGATAGTGCACACAGTTACAGTTCTGAATATCAAAGTACATATCATGCGAAAACATAATTAAAATAATAAACTTACTCATGGGCCGATTAGGCCGAAATCAATAAATTGCAGCAGCGGAAGAACGAAGCACACAGGTGGGACCTTCAAGACATGCCCACAGGCAGCCAACTGGAGATTCGCGACCTAGCCCTTGACATCTTCATCTTCATCTTATCTGCCAGCTTGTCCACTCTTGTTGCTGAGGGGAGGTGATTTGACTCCTGATTCTGAATTTTGCCGCAAAAGCGAGCGTGAGCACTCCGACCCCGTGCTCAGCGAGTCAACACACAGAATGCAATATTTAACATGTATGGCTAATCAAAGAATGGCTTGGGCTCATTTTATTTTGCGAAGAGTGCTTTTGAATACAATTATATAAAAATTCCTAAGACCTAGCATTTTGAACAAAAGCATAATGTTCAAGAACATGCAATAATACTAGCGATCCAGATTCCATCCACCGTTACATGGCATCTGCACCATATAGCAATGTTTCAGCGTTATAGCCGCTTAACTTACCACTGGGATGACACCCAGGACAATTCCAAACTAGGGCCTTACACTGCCCTTCCACTTTTCCAACTCATCATAAAGCATTTTGAAATAGAACTATATATGGTTAAGTTCCCATGTCCGCCCTTGACCGTGGGCACGGCTATTCGAATAGTTTTAGACTCTGCAGAGTTTGTACACTTTCACCACAAGAGACAATCAACTCGTTGCCCCACACGATTCCTTAGACGTGTGGTTGAGCAGACTGTCACAGTGACTTTTCAAAGTATCTAGACCCTTTTGTCATCTCACCTTTATGGGAAACTGCCCACTTGCGGTGGGTCCCATCTGTGCGCGGGATGTTTCCCACAGCTACTAGCGTACGGGCTCCACTCCCCTCTGCGCTAGTACGACTGGGAAACTTCACCCTCCACTGGCGTCCCTTCAGGCCCCCTTGCCATAGCGTAACCCCTTCACCCCCCCCCCCCCCACCAGTGAGATGAGTCCGGAGTTTCGATAAATTTACTTAGCCAAGTTGTAATTTACAGACTTGTGGTTGTACTGTTTTACCCGGGAGGTCATGACAAGATTCAGTCCTTAGTGGTATCTGGGCGGTCTACCACTAACCCATTTCTGTGCTCCCACTGCACCACACTCACACCATCGAATCAGTCCGCCCAGATATTAAAGCAAGTTGGGGATTTTGGGAGTGTAAAATAGTCATATCAAATATACCAGTCATTCCCACCATGACTGCCCAAACCATTTTCTCATCATTAAAAGCGATCATGATGTATGGGGCATTTCAGCGCCCCCCCCCCCCCGAGTATTAATGCAGCACTAAGCATAGCATATCGTTATGGACTTATTTTCGAAATATTAGTATTATACTTTTGCTAGGGCGACAAGGTTTACACATTCAATCATTCCAAAGGAGAGGTAATATTATTCAAGGTACACATTGGCATATAACTAGAATATCAAGTTTAGCATGTATTTGCATAAAAATAACAGCATGCATTTGGTTAATTTAAAACAAAGTAATTTGCAGAAAATGTAGGTTCAACATGATCAAAGTATTGACTCGCCTGGCGCGGTTTACCGCGATCTTGAGCTCACACAATGCTTTCTTGAGCTTCTGGTCTCTATCTTCACTTTGAGCTTGACCTCGCTTGATCCACTGAGTCTTCACGACTTCCGATTTCTAATTACGCGTAAAGCGACTGAATCCAAATAAAAGCAAATAACTCAAAAGATCCAAATAAATCTGAATAAACTCAACTTTTGTTGTATTGTGAGTTAATGGGTGATTTGGGTAATTTGGGACAAGGCCGGCGGTGGAAAATGATGACTCAATCTCTTATTAACAGTTTCTATTATTATTTTTATATTTATCAAGGAAGTTCCATGAGTTAGAATGGACCTATAAGTAGGTATCATTTTGTTGAGCGTTATTTTTCAAGGCATTTTGGCTTACCGAATTAATTTTAGAGTCTGTGTATAGCATTTTATGGGGTGATATTTTATGTACCCTCAGTTATTACTCGTCATTGTTTAGTTTGAATTAGGATATATTTATACGGGTTCTAGCTCGATATGTACATTTATGCACAGTATTATTATTCATTTAAAACTAACGTTAAGATTTAGTTAATGGTACCATTATTATTTTATCTATGTTTTAGTTACTATTATACTTAACTTTATTTCTAATTTTAGTCTAAACTTAGCAATCTGAGCAATGCTTGATATATATCATTTTATGTGGCCTTAATTACTCGTGTAAATGGTTACATATTTACTTTAGGGTATCTATATGTCCGTGAGGTTATTTTGATGCTTGATGACCTAAGCTATTATATGTTAGCATCTGTGTATTATTATGACCTTTTAATTTAAGTGCTCTCTAAACATTACTGTTACTTGTTAGTATATCCTTTTACAAGTCAAGCCTGCTATACAGGTGTACATCTGGTTATCCTTATTAACTAAAGTTACCATTTAAGATTTCATGACTGGCGGTATATTAACGATAGCATTTATATCTATAAATATATTTTAGTGGGATCTATGGTGACCGCAAAGTGGTACTGTTATTTTTAATAATGAGTTGTACATATGCCATCCGCATTTCTCTAACCCCTTTTATGCATACATATATATGTTTATATATATGTTTACATAGAAAGTCTCTATATTCTAGTTGTTATTAGCTTTATTTAAATTTTATTTATCTAACAAGGTTATATTCCAATATTTGATAATTAGCAAAACCTACCACTGGAGTTCATTTAATGGCAACTTTTTAAATGTTAGACATAAATCTTAATGTAATTAATGACAATCTTTATTTGGCCATGTACCACAAGTTGTTTTTCTTTATGGAAGTCTGTAATTAATATTTGGTCATTTGGTTAGTTATGCGAATAGGATTAATTATTCAAACATAATAACTATTCCACATTTATATATTAATCAATATGGTTTTATGACCCAATTAAATTTATTAGCTTCTCTAGATCATTTATAAATTTTTCCTTGATCTTTCCTAAACTGAAATGAGCAATAATCAACAAAATAAAAAGAAGGAATAATTGCCCCGAGGAGGAATCGAACTGAGGACCTGCAGAATGAAGGTTGGCTGAGCTAACCAGTTGGGAGACGGTCCCCTCGCGACTACACAAGGAAATGCAACTTAGTTAAGAAGGTATACAATGGGCAGTGCAGAACAAATGGTCGGCCAACCGAAAATAGAGGAGGGGCGGCTTGCGGCGGACGGCGGCGCCGGAGTAGAGTGGTCGGGGAGGCACCGGTGATCTGAAAAATGGGTTGCGCGGGTAAAGTGGAGACTATGGGCGGTGGCACATCGGCCGAAGCGGCGGCGAGGCGGCCGGGCGACGATGGAAGCGGCCGGCGATGAGGGTGAAAAAGGGCGGTGGCGCTGGCGTGGGAGAGGACGGCAATCAGCGTGCGCGTGAACATAAGGGAGTCCAAGTGATGCTCACCATGCTGCCGGTTGGGTCGGGGAGGTTCCGGAGTCGGCCGGCGGCGTGAGGCGGGATCGGGCGGCGGAGGCGCACGGTGCCGGCGATCTACAGTGGACGGCGAGCTTCGATGTCGGTCGGAGGAGGCTCAGGGCGGTGAGAGGATGCTCCCTAAGCAACGAATTGAAGAAATGCGGCCCGAGGAGACGGCGGTGGTGAGAATGGCGGCGGCGGCCGGGATTGGGGAATTTGGTCGTGGCAGTGAGCTAGGGCGCAGGGAGCTCAATTCCACGGGAGGGGAGAACTAGTGGGGCAATGCGGTGCGGCCGGGGAAGTTCTCTCGCCTTTATAGGCCACGGGCAGACCGGGCGACGTGCGAGCGGTTCGGCGGGGGTCGGCGGTGTCAGGCGGCACGTCGTGAGCAAAGGCGCCGGGAGCGGGTCGGTGCAGCGGGAGGCTAGGGCGGCGCTACGTGGGCTCGACGCGGATGCGGCGGACGTGCGCGGGCTGCCAACCGTGTCGGCCGGCTTTTTGACCGAGCGAGGAGATGAGAGAGGCGACGTGGAGATTGCTGGGGAGTGGAGGCCCGCGGCAGTAAAAAGGCAGGAAGAGAGAGGGAAAAGAGATATAGGGTTGGGCCCACCTGTAAATGAGAGAAAATAGAGAAGGAAAAGTGAAAAGCTTTCTGCAGTTGCTGAAATTTTAATCCTTGAATTTAGATTCTCTATTTTCTGGCTTAAGTTTTTGTTGAGTATTTACGTTTACCGATTTTTGTATGACCTTCGGAATTTAAACTTCAAACATACATATATTTTCACATGTTGTTATTGTTACTAACTTATCTCAACTTGCATATATGTATATGTATATATATAATTATTTCTTGTATTGTCAAACTCTTACTTGTACCATTTGTATATACATACATACATATATATATATATATATATATATATATATATATACATACCTATATGTGTATGTATTGTATTTGCATTTTGTTCATTCACTTTTATTGTTAGTCATGCCATTATTTTGAAAAGAAGATTTTATATTTTCAAACTCAAGTTTCTCTCCTTATGCTGGATCATCTTTTCAGATTCGTATTTCAAAATTTTAGTTTTTGTTTATTTCTTTTTTGGCATTATTAATGTTTGTCTTTATCTGTTATGAATTTATTCAACTTTTGAAATCACAACCACAATCGGGAAAACACAATGAAATCCAAATTCCAAATAGAATATATTGCCAGCAATAATTCAAGAAATTCATATTTTCAAATTTAAATTTTTCAGGATGTTACAAAAGATGAATGAAGTACGAAAAGATTTTAACATATCATGGGACAAGATATCGATGTATGCACTATTGTGCTGCAACTTGGTTCTGGACAATGGGTATTTTCTTTGAATGTTTTTGGACATTTTTCGGTTTGGCTTGGGGCCTCCGGCAACGACAAGTGGAGCTTCTATTGTTTTGTATGTAGAAGGAAAGTCAATAAAATGCACTAGATTCTAATTGGGCTACAGCTATATGAATTCAGCAACCGGATGAAGATTAGGGGATTCTTAAGAAAATACAATTTGAAACTACTCGGCTACCGGGTTCGCCAGTGTCGCCACGGTGCATGCATGCGCGGACCCTGAGTTCCAGTTGTTGACTGTTGGCGCAAGAGAGCAGCGAGCAGGCCGAGGAAATCAATGTCAATTAGGGGAAGAAAACGAGAGTAGCAATGGGACAAGAGCCAGAGAAAAGAGAGGAGGAGATCGTGGCTTTCTCGCTTCGCTTGGGTATCGATTTGGTTTTTTCCTTACGTTTGTTAATTTAATTAGAGATTAGAGTTGAGATTAGAGAGAAAGTAAAAAGTATTTGTTAGGGAAAATGCTAGTATATCAGCTAATCTGCTATATTATTTTCCTGTAATTTTGGGTACTATATGAGAGTAATTTAGAAATATCATCTACTAGATAATTGTAGAGAAATTCGATAGCTTTCTGTACAATATTTATTTATTTTGATGGGATAAATAGATTTTAAGCTATGAATTTTGTAATCCGGCTGTCTGGTAACTTTATCATCTTCTAGTAGAATATATTAATCTGTAGATTAAAATTACTAGATAGAATATTAGATGATTTATCTACATAAAAGATGTAGATAATTAAGGGTTCTAGAGATCCCATGAACATGATCTTAAATCTAGATAGTTTTCTAGAAATATCTAGATATTTTATATGTTTTATTCGAAGGAATTTGATGGTGCCAATTGTCATAAATCTAGTGGTCACAAGAATCTATATAATCCTTTCAATCCAAAATATACATCATTTGGGAGAGTTGGTTTTGGTTTATAAATATTTATATTTTATTTTTCAGAAGCAATATATTCGTCAAAGTGCCCATGTTAATTGTTATTCTTAGAGAGAGGTAAATCATAAATAGAGACAACATATATCAAAAATAAAAATATATATTATTTCTTTTTCTATGTGTGCGAAAAAATAACATTTAATATGCTAACATAAAAAATAAGAAAAGAGAAGTGGGTTAAAGTTAATATCTATTTAAAAACAAAGTGCACACTTGTGTTGTCAACTAAAGTTGTAATAGTTTTACTCTAAAAAGTTGTAATTGTGCTGCCACCAAATAAAGTGTTAGTATTAGTTTATTATTTCAAAAAATTTAGTGTTATTGACTTTCAATAGACTTAGAAATGTGACTTTTATCTTCAGTTTTTATAAACCAATATAAGTATATATTAAAAAAAATGTAACACAATGTAATTAGTGAACACTCATTCATAAAATCCTAAATCCGCCATTGGCTGAACCGCTTCCTCCAGCTGCAAGTCGTCTACGTCCGGCTCTTCCTTGAACACGAAGTGGTCTTCATCATCAGATTCCTGGAACCACAAGTACGCGACCCGGTCGATGAGCAGGAGATTGGGGAAGGCCGCGATGTACAGCGTGCCCTCTATGTTGGCCACCGATCTCCTTGATTGCCCAAGCCAAATAGTTTGAGGCATCGATTTCCAAGCAACCGAAACATGGTAGGAGGCCATCCAAAAGAGCTCATAATCGGGGAAGGTTAGGGCACATGTGAGACCGGGGACTTTGAAGATGGCTGCCGGCGATCCGCCGGCCGGCAGCTCAGAGACCTCCCTCTCCTCTCCGCAAATCACACAGCACATTGTCGCATGATTGTCGGTGAAGTAGCGGAGTGCGACGAGTCCCCCGAGCATCCCCAACAGCTGGCGCCGAGCAGCGGCGGAGCTAGGCATCCCACCGGTGACAGCAACCCGGCGCTAACTTCGAAGAGCTTCGCTGCTCCACCCTCGGCGTCCTTCGGAGCAAGGAGAAGCCAACATCCGTGGGTTGGGGGATCGCGTCGTGCTATCTCAAGTACGCGGGACGAGAGTACGCGGCGAGCTATCTCAAGTACGATGGCATCGGGGAGAGAGGCCATGGATGGAAAGCGAAGTGCGAACTGGGAAGCGATTTGTGGATGGGGATGGGGATCGGGTGGAGAGGATGGGTGGGTATACAGATCGGAGTTTCAAGCTCCTAAATTTTGAATCCCGCTTCACTTGTTGGAAATGAAACTTGTGTGCGCAAGCAGCCGTTTGTCCGCGCCTCCGCGGTGCCCGTGCGAATTTTTTTTCTTTAGGGTATTGCCTGGGGCGAGTACTCCTGCTGTGAGAAGAATGGGCTCTAATAGTAACAAAAGCCCAATAAGCGGACTACTATCTGCGCAGGCCGAGTCAGTGTCGAGAGATCGGGCGTGTTTGGCTACCTACTTTTTTAGGAAGCGACTACAGAGCGGGAGCTTAACGGCACGGATTTTAAAAAGTCCAGCACGAGAGAACGGAGGGCTCCTTAAGCCGTGTTTGGAATACCTGAATTTGGTAAGAATTTTACGGAAAGTAGCATAATTTCCATAGAAATACTACCATTCCAAACATGCTCTCATGGGGGCCACATGCCGTCCCAAAAAGGAGCTTCTTGGGCTGGATTTCCCAATCTACCTACTGGCCTTGTCCGACCTGGACCCAGTCTGGGTAATCCAAACCGAGTCCGATCTTTAGTTGGATTCCAAATAATGGCCGGCGGCAGGGGCTGGTCGTCCCTGCCGGCAGAGCTCCTCAGCGAAGCCTCCGGGGCCTGGCCGCCGACGCGGACCAGCTGCACATCCACGAGCAAATGCCTTTACCCTGTTGTGAAACGGCTGTGCAGGTTTGAAGGGCTCCATGGCTTGCGCGCGGTGCATGTGGTGGCCTGCAACGGCGGCCTTTTGCTTCTTGTTGTTGCACTGGGGACGGCACCTGTCCGCTCGCGGAGAAGGTGATCGATCTCGGTGAGTACTCGCTGTTTGTGTGCCGTGGCGATGCCTTCGCCCTCTCTGCTAACTCCCTGAGATCAGGAGAAACTGTCTCTACTTTGTGCAGCACGACAAAGGCCAGCTTTTGCTATGTTACCTATCTTTCAAATAAAATATTTTCTCAAAACAAGATCTACAAGTTAATTGTAGTACATATTAAAAGCCCAATATCTATATCAACTAAAATCACAAGCGAGTATCTCTCTCCATAATCTCTGTCGTAAACAACTAAAATTTAAAAATTCCAGCTAAAAACTATAAACCACAGCCATATCAAACAGATCCAAACTAAAGCATGAGCATAGGGCAATTAGGTTCGATTTGGGGTCAAACGCTTCGGAGCAATAGCAATTACTGTGGTTCTGTTGAATATATAAGCATATGTAGGTTCAATTTATTCCATAAATTAATCATGACATCATGCACGTACAATAACAGAACCATCACAGGCATAAAAGATCTAAACATGTAAACCAGGAAACTGTACATGAACAGATCTAATACGGAGAACATTACTGTTACGTACCGATGGTTCTGTTCTGATCGGTTTGCCGATGTAGACGCCGCAGGCACGGTGAGGATGACACGAAGTCGATGACGATTCGCCGAAGCCGAACGACGAGGAAGACGAGCCAGAGCTACAGCGAGCAGTCGCGCAGAGCGCTTCCCAAAAACCTTATTCGCCCTCTCCCGGTGCAGGACTTCGAAGGCGACGGTTCCGGAGACCTGCTCTCCCGAACGACAGTGCACGCCGGCGGACGGGACGGAGTAGACTACGTGGGACGGCGCAGCACAATGGATGGAGGAGGCAAAACCCCTAGATTGATTTTCGCGTTTTCTGTATGAGGGCGGCGGCTCCGTATTTATAGAAGACCAGGACGCGTGATCAAGACGCCTGCACGTTCTCCATAACTCGTAACCGAACCGGATTAGCAACCGTAACTGATCCGGATTCACCGCCACTCAAAACAGCAAAATAAAACTTAAAAGGAAGCCGCGTCTGCGCAAGCACCTGGAGCGGATTTTGGCGGACCATTCACGCAGGTGCCGTGCGCCCGCGCCGCCCGCCCTGCCCAGCCCAGCCCGGCCCGGCCCGGCGAGGCGAGGCGAGCGAGCGCGCGCGTGTTATCCTCTAGTTCTCTCCCACACATGCCTCAAGTGGCTAGGAGTGCACCATCCCTTTTAAGGTGGTCTTCCTCTCCTAGAACTAGCAATATGGTACTAAAGGTCACATGCATGCCTCCTTTGCATGAGTGGGCTTTTGAGATTTAATAGGAATTATTCTTATTATATGGGCTTGGCCCACATATAATCCAACAATCCCCCACCAGATCTCAAAGTCCCATAGAGATTTGCCTGAATTCCAATGTACTGTTTATATATCAGTATTTCGATGGAGACCGATTAAGGTTGAACATCCACCTAGAACTCCAAGCTACACTTACTCACAACTTGAACAATGGACTATGCCTTGAATTGCAAGTTTGGTGCAAGCAAGCTTCACTTAAAGACTTAACTGATACTAGGCCGCCAGTAGGCTACCCCTTGGTTGGAGCGTATAAGTCATACTCCTTGGTCTCTTCATGAGCTTAGTAGGAGATTACCCAAGATCTCCATAGACTGCGACTAACAGTCGGGCTCATATAGGTGTGTTCTTTCAAGAACGCTCTGCAGGATAGCGTCTTCGCTTCTAAAAGCCAATGGAACACATTAAGACCTTAGTCAACCTGCCTTGCAGTTTCTGAGAGTATTGCATCTTCACATAGAGAGGGTTGAAATTACTCTCCTCCAGTTAACTAATGGCTTGTTTTTCCCAGATCCTAATTCACGGGATCTCCGATCACATAGGTTGGGTTACTACCATAGATAACTCACATGGGTCTCATACCCATCTCCTTCGATGCACTATCTATCACATTCCGTGATAGTCCCTTTGTAAAGGGATCTGCCAGGTTTTTATCTGTTTGGATGTAATCCAAGGTTATAACTCCGGAGTTTCTCAATTTCCTGACAGACTTCAATCGTCTCTTAACATGCCTAGACGATTTCATATTATCCTTAGAGCTGTTCACTTTAGCGATAACGGTTTGATTATCACAGTTCATAAGGATAGCTGGCACTGGCTTTTCCACCGTAGGTAGATCCATCAATAGATCCCGTAGCCATTCTGCCTCAACAATAGCAGTGTCTAGTGCCGCAAGCTCTGCTTCCATGGTTGACCTCGTCAAAATGGTCTGTTTGCAAGACCTCCATGAAACAGCACCACCACCAATATTGAAAACATATCCACTAGTGGCTTTGATCTCATCAGCATCAGAGATCCAGTTGGAATCACTATAACCCTCCAGCACCGACGGGTACCCAGTATAGTGAAGTCCAAAGTTCGAGGTACCTTTCAAATAGCGCAACACTCGCTCAAGCGCCTTCCAGTGATCATCTCCTGGGTTAGATGTAAACCGGCTCAACTTGCTCACAGCAAAGGAGATGTCTGGCCTTGTTGCACTAGCTAGGTACATAAGTGAGCCAATTATCTGAGAATATTCCAGCTGATTCCTAGCAATTTTCTTATTCTTACGAAGTAACACGCTAGGATCATAAGGTGTTGGAGAAGGCTTGCAGTCAGAAAAGCCAAAACGGTTCAAGACATTTTCCACATAATGAGATTGCAAAAGTGTAATCCCATCCTCACCTCTAACCAATTTAATGTTTAGAATAACATCAGCCACTCCCAGATCTTTCATATCAAAGTTTTGAGACAAAAATGATTTGACCTCATTTATCATATTGATGTTTGTCCCAAAAATCAGAATGTCATCCACATACAAGCATAGAATAACTCCCTCACCCCCACCATAGCGATAGTATACACATTTATCTGCCTCATTGACAGCAAAGCCTGCAGATGTCAGTGTTCTATCGAACTTCTCATGCCACTGCTTAGGGGCTTGTTTCAGACCATACAAAGATTTCAACAGTTTTAACACCTTGCTTTCTTGACCTTCTACTACAAATCCATCAGGCTGTTCCATGTAAATTTCCTCATCCAGCTCTCCGTTAAGAAAAGCTATCTTAACGTCTATTTGATGAACGAGAAGACCATGTGAGGCAGCCAAAGCAAGTAGTACTCGTATTGTGGTCAGTCTAGCAACAGGTGAGTAAGTGTCAAAGAAATCTTCGCCTTCTTTCTGAGTATAGCCCTTGGCAACAAGCCGAGCCTTGTACTTTTCAATGGTACCATCAGGCCTAAGCTTCTTTTTGAACACCCACTTGCATCCTACAGGTTTGCACCCATAAGGTCTATCTGTCATCTCCCAGGTGCCATTAGCGATAATAGAATCTATTTCACTACGGACAGCCTCCTTCCAATAGTCTGCATCAGTAGATGCATACGCTTCTGAAATAGACTTGGGAGTGTCGTCCACAAGGTACACAGTGAAATCATCACCAAAGGATTTGGATATCCTTTGTCTCTTGCTCCTTTTAGGAGCTCTACTGTCATCCTCCTCATGGACAAGTTCATGTGTATGTTCAAAAGGTTCAGGTGGTGTGATTGAACTAGGAATTATTTCAGAAGGTTGACTAGTAGTGTTATGTGTATCCTTCATTGGAAAAATATTCTCAAAGAATGTTGCATCTCGAGACTCCATAATTGTACCAACATGCATGTCAGGTACCTCAGTTTTAACTATCAAAAATCTATAGGCAATGCTATGATTAGCATATCCCAGAAAGACGCAGTCCACAGTTTTAGGTCCAAGCTTGCGTTTCTTAGTTATTGGCACATTAACTTTCGCCAAGCACCCCCATGTACGCAAGTAAGAAAGTGATGGTTTTCTCCCAATCCATACCTCGTATGGTGTTTTGTCCTTATTTCTGTTAGGAACTCTATTTAATACGTGATTAGACGTTAGCAAAGCCTCCCCCCACCATGCCTTAGGTAATCCCGCAGTATCTAACATGGCATTCACCAAGTCAGTCAACGTGCGATTTTTCCTTTCGGCAATCCCATTTGACTCGGGGGAATAAGGAGGCGTCCTCTCATGTATAATGCCATGTTCCTCACAAAATAAGTCAAATTCGTTTGAGATATACTCTCCACCACGATCTGACCTAAGTCTTTTTATCTTTCTATTTAACTGGTTTTCAACTTCTGCCTTATAGATTTTAAAATAGTCTAAAGCTTCATCTTTTGTTTTCAATAAATACACATAACAGAACCTAGTTGCATCATCAATCAATGTCATGAAATATCGTTTTCCACCCTTCGTCAACACGCCATTCATCTCAGAAAGATCTGAATGCAGGAGTTCTAGTGGTGCCAAGTTTCTCTCCTCGGCAGCCTTGTGAGGCTTACGAGGTTGCTTTGATTGCACACAGCTATGGCATTTAGAACCTTTGGTGATGGAAACGTTTGGAATTAAATTCATACTGGAAAGCCGAGACATCAAACCAAAATTAATATGACATAGACGTGAGTGCCAAACATTAGCCTCATCATCCACACTGCCACAAATATGGTTTACAGTCTTATTGCAGAAATCTGATAGGGAAAAGCGGAACAAGCCTCCGCACTCATAGCCTTTACCAATAAAATGTCCATGTTTGGACACGACTACTTTATTAGACTCAAATACCAACTTAAGCCCGTCTCTACATAAACGGGAGCCACTAACGAGATTCTTGTCTATAGAAGGGACATGCTGCACGTTCTTCAGCTGCACGATCTTTCCCGAAGTAAACTTCAGATCTACCGTGCCAACACCATGAACAGTAGCATGTGACCCATTCCCCATTAGGACGGAGGAATCTCGGGCGACCTGATAAGAAGAAAACAACGAAATATCAGCACACACATGTACATTAGCTCCTGTATCAATCCACCAATTGGTAGATTGACTAACTGAAAGAACAGTAGGTAAATTACCATACCCAGTCCCATCTCCAGTCTTGCCAATGGTCACATTGACAGACTTAGAAGTCTGTCCTGCAGGTGCCTTCTTTCCTTTGCGTTGTGGGCACTTCTTGGCCATGTGACCAGGCTCACCGCACACAAAGCAAGTTCTATCATCCTGATTGTTGTTGTTCTTCTTCTTCTTGAAGTTGGTTGTCTGTTGGGCTTTAACAAATTTCCCTTTGTTCTTGCTTGAGGGTTTCTGTACCACATTGGCACTAGACTGCCCTCCATCACCCTTAGACACAGCGTCCTTTTCCCGAGCTTTCTCCTCAATTTCAAGAGACCCAATCAGATTCTCAACAGAGTATTCTTGTCTCTTGTGTTTGAGTGCTGTTCCGAAATTCCTCCATGAAGAAGGTAATTTCGCAATAATACATCCAGCCACAAACTTGTCAGGTAAGGCACACTTCAGGAGTTCGAGTTCCTTGGCAATGGCCTGTATCTCATGAGCCTGATCTACTACAGAACGGTTATCAACCATCTTGTAGTCATGAAACTGCTCCATGACATACATGTCATTGCTGGCATCAGTAGCACCGTATTTGGAATTCAGTGCATCCCATAACTCCTTCGCGTCTGTCATGTGCATATACACCTCGCACAGACGGTCAGCAAGAACACTAAGAATGCATCCAACAAAGAGAGTAGTGGCAGTCTCGAATTCTTTCTGCTTTTCAGCATCAAGAACACCTTCAGACTTGCCATTACTAACCCAGAATACATTCATAGCAGTAAGCCACAGAGTGACCCTGATCTGCCATCTCTTAAAGTGCACACCGGAGAATTTATCCGGCCTCAGTGCATCGGCAAATCCAGCCATAGTAAAACCACAGTGCCTACAATAAGGTTTTTGGATTGTTGAATATATAAGCACATGTAGGTTCAATTTATTCCATAAATTAATCATGACATCATGCACGTACAATAACAGAACCATCACAGGCATAAAAGATCTAAACATGTAAACCAGGAAACTGTACATGAACAGATCTAATACGGAGAACATTACTGTTACGTACCGATGGTTCTGTTCTGATCGGTTTGCCGATGTAGACGCCGCAGGCACGGTGAGGATGACACGAAGTCGATGACGATTCGCCGAAGCCGAACGACGAGGAAGACGAGCCAGAGCTACAGCGAGCAGTCGCGCAGAGCGCTTCCCAAAAACCTTATTCGCCCTCTCCCGGTGCAGGACTTCGAAGGCGACGGTTCCGGAGACCTGCTCTCCCGAACGACAGTGCACGCCGGCGGACGGGACGGAGTAGACTACGTGGGACGGCGCAGCACAATGGATGGAGGAGGCAAAAACCCTAGATTGATTTTCGCGTTTTCTGTATGAGGGCGGCGGCTCCATATTTATAGAAGACCAGGACGCGTGATCAAGACACCTGCACGTTCTCCATAACTCGTAACCGAACCGGATTAGCAACCGTAACTGATCCGGATTCACCGCCACTCAAAACAGCAAAATAAAACTTAAAAGGAAGCCGCGTCTGCGCAAGCACCTGGAGCGGATTTTGGCGGACCATTCACGCAGGTGCCGTGCGCCCGCGCCGCCCGCCCTGCCCAGCCCAGCCCAGCCCGGCCCGGCCCGGCGAGGCGAGGCGAGCGAGCGCGCGCGTGTTATCCTCTAGTTCTCTCCCACACATGCCTCAAGTGGCTAGGAGTGCACCATCCCTTTTAAGGTGGTCTTCCTCTCCTAGAACTAGCAATATGGTACTAAAGGTCACATGCATGCCTCCTTTGCATGAGTGGGCCTTTGAGATTTAATAGGAATTATTCTTATTATATGGGCTTGGCCCACATATAATCCAACAGGTTCTGCCTCAGAAGACTGCTGTTCAAGTAGTGACCTTCCAATATCCGCAAAGTCCTGTGAAATAAATGCTGTCCGCTCTAGCTGTCTTAGAGCATCTCCAACAGTATGAGCTAGTTACTAGCTCTAAGACAACTTCTTCAATAGCACTAACTTTTAGCACATAGCTCATAACATAAATAGCCTCACATGACACTCTCACATAATCTTGGAATGTGTGTATGAGACTAGCTCTTGATCAAGAGATAGCTTTTCTCTCTCTTCTATTAAAATATGAAATAATATGCTTAGAGCTAGCTCATAAGTCACTATTGGAGATGCTCTTAGAGCATCTTCAATAGTGACTTATGAGCTAGCTCTAAGCATATTATTTTATATCTTTACTATATAAAAGAAGGAGTTGGTGGTTGGTACGGCCTCTCCCACCCTTTCTCAACAAAAACAAACACTGGCTGACGTGTGGCCCCACCCTCCTCCCTAAACACGTGCGGCTGCCTCCTTGGCCCCCCCCCCCCCCGCCCCCCAGCCCCGTGCGGCTGCCTCCCTGGCCCCCCCCCCCCGGCGATTCCGCCGACGCGTCCCTCCCACCCCGCGCCGCCGCCTCCTCCTCCTCCCCCGCACCGCCGCCGCCGCCTCCTCGCCCGCTCCCACCCCGCGCCACCTCCTCCTCCTCCTCCCCACCTCGCCCCGCCGCCTCCTCCCCTCCCTCCCACCCGCGCCGCCGCTACCCCGCTCCGCCCTCGCCTCCTCCCCTCCCTCCGCCGTCGCGCCGCCCTCTCCTCCTCCCCATCCCGCGCTGCCGCCGCCTCCTCCTCCCCCCATTCCTCCGCTCCGCCGCCGCCTCCTCCCCGGCTCCACCACTCCACCCTCGCCTCCTCCCCTCCCTCCTCACGCAAACGCCGCACCCGCACGCGCCTCCCTCCTCGCGCAACCGTCCCCCCCCACACCTCTTCCCGTAACCTCTCCTCGCATTGACCACATCGCATCAACCATCATCTCCGGAGTCATGGCCAGGTGAGAAACCACTCCTCTGCATGTAGTTATCTCGACCATAGGTTGCTTAATTGGGATGTCTCCCTGCTAATGCTTGGCAGAGCAAATAAGGTATGCTGGTGTCTTATGTGTGGTTACATTTAGCCTTGTTGGATTTAATTTTTGCATTGATGGCATTCGTTCATAATAACATCTTTAAGAGAGGCCGTTGCCTTGGTTAACTCTATTAGCATTATTAAATATGCAACAAAATTGAAGTGGGAAAGTTTGTTGTGCTGCTGATTTACACTGACATATAATGTTGACTCTCCTTGTTCTCCAATCTAATATGGGAACTTCGAAGCCTTAGTCTTTGTGCTGTGGGGAATATTTGTCAGGTATGACTTGCATTCAGGGGCTCAAGATACAATGGGGCTGCATGACAATGTGGTTGCCTGCATTGAGTTCTCCCAGAAGACTGGTAAGGAACAGTACATAGCCTTATGTTTGATGATTTGTTGTCTTATTTCCTGGATGTTTTCCCTGGAGCATCTTATAACTCTACAAAACAGTGCCTACGTGTCCTTATTTACTGAACATGAAATATTACTATGAACCTGACCTTTTAGTACCCAATTTGAACTGCAGCATTGGGGAGGAAGGTTAGGTTAGTTCAAGATTATACTATTATAGTTTTGTAGTTGTAAACTACAGTATAACTGATTGACATCAAATATCTGTTTATTGGGTATTGATAATTAGAAACAACAGCCTTTGCTTCTTAAAGTTTAATTATGTAATTCACATCAAAACATGCATTTACTATTAGTTTGTGTTCCGTGCTTTTCAGGTCAAGTTGTCACTGCTAGCCTTGACAAGAAGCTACTGTTCTGGGATTCACACGCAAGAAGTGTAAGCCCTAACAGCAGTATAACCTTTAGTTCGGATGTGGCATCACTTTCAGTCTGCGACATGTATATACTAGCCGCAGTTGAGAGAGATGTTTACTTCTATGACTTGAGGAATCTAACAGAACCGGTTAAAGCAAAAGATTCTCCTGTGGAGTATCATATAAGATGCCTGCACGCTTCCCCAGAATGGAATGGTATGTTTTCTACTATCCTTTAGGAATAGCCTTACTGCTCCTTTTCTTCATAGTTCATACTACCGAAGGCTTGTAGTTCTGCCTTTGTAGAACAATTTTTCCTAGACAAGATGGCAACTTCCATGATAATAATAGCTGTCAATAAACATCCTGTAAAACTTTGTTGTTCCACGGTAAAACGTTGTCTAGATCCTTTTTGTTACTATTTCCAGAAAATACCGGTACAATTTTTTCTTAGAAATGAAACTATTGAAGGTCATAATGATAATTAGTTATATCTTTTCAAGGTGGGATTCTGTAAGGAATCGTTATTTGGGTTTGATTCCTTTGGTTTACTTTAAAATATTTCCAAAGTAATTGCCTGTTGAATATATACGCTTTTAGTGAACACTTGAGAATATGAGTAATAGCTCTGTGCTGATCTGAAATAGCTGTTTTGGAATCACAGGTATACAGTTTTTATGATTGATTGATTGAGTATTCTTTTTCCCAGGTTATGCCGCCGGATCTGTGGATGGCGCTGTTGCATTTAAGTATTTTGATTGTGGAACAGATGGTGATATGGGGTTAGTTCTGGTACCTTTTTCTGCTCTTTATATTTCTTTACTATATAAAAGAAGGAGTTGGTGGTTGGTACGGCCTCTCCCACCCTTTCTCAACAAAAACAAACACTGGCTGACGTGTGGCCCCACCCTCCTCCCTAAACACGTGCGGCTGCCTCCTTCCCCCCCCCCCCCCCCCCCCCCGCCCCCCAGCCCCGTGCGGCTGCCTCCCTGCCCCCCCCCCCCCCCGGCGATTCCGCCGACGCCTCCCTCCCACCCCGCGCCGCCGCCGCCTCCTCCTCCTCCTCCCCCGCGCCGCCGCCGCCGCCTCCTCGCCCGCTCCCACCCCGCGCCACCTCCTCCTCCTCCTCCCCACCTCGCCCCGCCGCCTCCTCCCCTCCCTCCCACCCGCGCCGCCGCTACCCCGCTCCGCCCTCGCCTCCTCCCCTCCCTCCGCCGTCGCGCCGCCCTCTCCTCCTCCCCATCCCGCGCTGCCGCCGCCTCCTCCTCCCCCCATTCCTCCGCTCCGCCGCCGCCTCCTCCCCTCCCTCCTCACGCAACCGCCGCACCCGCACGCGCCTCCCTCCTCGCGCAACCGTCCCCCCCACACCTCTTCCCGTAACCTCTCCTCGCATTGACCACATCGCATCAACCATCATCTCCGGAGTCATGGCCAGGTGAGAAACCACTCCTCTGCATGTAGTTATCTCGACCATAGGTTGCTTAATTGGGATGTCTCCCTGCTAATGCTTGGCAGAGCAAATAAGGTATGCTGGTGTCTTATGTGTGGTTACATTTAGCCTTGTTGGATTTAATTTTTGCATTGATGGCATTCGTTCATAATAACATCTTTAAGAGAGGCCGTTGCCTTGGTTAACTCTATTAGCATTATTAAATATGCAACAAAATTGAAGTGGGAAAGTTTGTTGTGCTGCTGATTTACACTGACATATAATGTTGACTCTCCTTGTTCTCCAATCTAATATGGGAACTTCGAAGCCTTAGTCTTTGTGCTGTGGGGAATATTTGTCAGGTATGACTTGCATTCAGGGGCTCAAGATACAATGGGGCTGCATGACAATGTGGTTGCCTGCATTGAGTTCTCCCAGAAGACTGGTAAGGAACAGTACATAGCCTTATGTTTGATGATTTGTTGTCTTATTTCCTGGATGTTTTCCCTGGAGCATCTTATAACTCTACAAAACAGTGCCTACGTGTCCTTATTTACTGAACATGAAATATTACTATGAACCTGACCTTTTAGTACCCAATTTGAACTGCAGCATTGGGGAGGAAGGTTAGGTTAGTTCAAGATTATACTATTATAGTTTTGTAGTTGTAAACTACAGTATAACTGATTGACATCAAATATCTGTTTATTGGGTATTGATAATTAGAAACAACAGCCTTTGCTTCTTAAAGTTTAATTATGTAATTCACATCAAAACATGCATTTACTATTAGTTTGTGTTCCGTGCTTTTCAGGTCAAGTTGTCACTGCTAGCCTTGACAAGAAGCTACTGTTCTGGGATTCACACGCAAGAAGTGTAAGCCCTAACAGCAGTATAACCTTTAGTTCGGATGTGGCATCACTTTCAGTCTGCGACATGTATATACTAGCCGCAGTTGAGAGAGATGTTTACTTCTATGACTTGAGGAATCTAACAGAACCGGTTAAAGCAAAAGATTCTCCTGTGGAGTATCATATAAGATGCCTGCACGCTTCCCCAGAATGGAATGGTATGTTTTCTACTATCCTTTAGGAATAGCCTTACTGCTCCTTTTCTTCATAGTTCATACTACCGAAGGCTTGTAGTTCTGCCTTTGTAGAACAATTTTTCCTAGACAAGATGGCAACTTCCATGATAATAATAGCTGTCAATAAACATCCTGTAAAACTTTGTTGTTCCACGGTAAAACGTTGTCTAGATCCTTTTTGTTACTATTTCCAGAAAATACCGGTACAATTTTTTCTTAGAAATGAAACTATTGAAGGTCATAATGATAATTAGTTATATCTTTTCAAGGTGGGATTCTGTAAGGAATCGTTATTTGGGTTTGATTCCTTTGGTTTACTTTAAAATATTTCCAAAGTAATTGCCTGTTGAATATATACGCTTTTAGTGAACACTTGAGAATATGAGTAATAGCTCTGTGCTGATCTGAAATAGCTGTTTTGGAATCACAGGTATACAGTTTTTATGATTGATTGATTGAGTATTCTTTTTCCCAGGTTATGCCGCCGGATCTGTGGATGGCGCTGTTGCATTTAAGTATTTTGATTGTGGAACAGATGGTGATATGGGGTTAGTTCTGGTACCTTTTTTCTGCTCTTTATATTTCTTTTTGCAGTTATTTTCTCCATTGTTAACTATATATGGTCGAAGTCAAATAATTTTTAAAAAAATGATGGACAGAATGCTAAATTGTGATGAAAAAAACCACTTGTCCATTTTTTATTTGAATGGAGATTATGTGTAAATTGTAATCGACATTTTAAACCTCTTTTCTCATATTTCTTCTCCTATTAACTTTTGCAAGTATCTATTTGCGTTCACTTAAAACTTATTTAAATTCAAACCAACAAGGGTAATAACTTTCTTTTGCACAAAATGTCTATCATGTTATGTGAAATCTCTACCAAAGTAGATGACTGACTTTGAACCAAAATTGGTGATACAGGAATCAAGTTAGGCATTTTTAAAGTAGAGGGACCAAGCTGAGTCCTAGAACAAAGTGGAGGTACCCAAAGTACCAATTATCTTTTCTAATTCATTGAGTTATTTGTGTTTTTACAGATATGTTTTCCGATGTCATCCAAAATTCAGGGATGGCAGATCCAGTCTGGTTCCCATAAATAGCATCGCGATTCATCCGTTGTGTGTTTTGTAATTTTATGCATGTTGGGATGTTCCTACTATGATGTTTCTCAAAGTGAAGCTAAATATATATGCTTCTGATTGGCAGCAAGAGAACTTTTGTTACCGGAGATAATGAAGGATATGCCATTGCCTGGGATGCTCAATCAAAAAAGAAGCTGTTATGTGGTTCTATACCTTCCTCCAAGAACCGATTTCGGAGTCCTCCCATCCGATCTTCCTCGTGCGTCCATAATCATTACCCCCATCCTTAAAAATTCGTAGCAACGCACGGGCATTTAACTATTTGTTTTCTATTTTGTAGAGTGTGCTTGCTTTCTCTTTCCTTGATAAGCTAGAGATGAAGATAAGTCTTCCAAAAGGATAATGTAACAGTTTTATTTTAAAATTCCTGTTAATGTTTATGGCATGATGTCCTATTTATCAATTAGTTTGTTATTCTCCAAGACGGTCTGACAATTATTTATATATTAAGAATACTGTGGAAAAATATTGTTTACTATCATTTTTGTACATATTGTTGTATGTTATACTTATTCTATCATGCTTCACTAATATGATGCTTGATTTATTTACGAGTATGAACATGTATGTTTTGCTTGATACATAATGCCGTAAGATAAAATTGATATTTATTATTCTGTTTGAGATCATATTTGATAGTATGCATCACTTTTATTTAGTTTTCCGTTGCAACGCACGGGCACCTTACTAGTTTTAATAGAAGAGAGAGAAAAGCTATCTCTTGAGATCAAGAGCTAGTCTCATACACACATTCCAAGATTATGTGAGAGTGTCATGTGAGGCTATTTATGTTATGAGCTATGTGCTAAAAGTTAGTACTATTGGAGAAGTTATCTTAGAGCAGTCCCAATGGTGTATTGATGATGGTTTCTATCCTCATTAAATGACTTGCCACGTAGGCAAAATGCTGACATGGCAACGTAATTAATGATGAAAGAGAGCACAAATCCTAGAAACGGTTTCCTCATGAAGAAATCAGGTCTTCACTCCACCCAATGCACCAAGAAACTATGAAATCGCCATTGGGAAGAAACCACCAGTTTCTAGGGGCTCGTGGCACATTCTCATTGGAGGAAGAAGATAGAGTTGGGAGAGAGAAAGAGAAAATAATTATTACTCGAAGACACCTTCACTGTGGAAGATAGTTTCTATAGATGATTTCTTGTGCTATGGAAATCGTGTCAGTTTCTTCCATTGGGACTGCCCTTAGAGCTAGTAACTAGCTCATACTGTTGGAGATGCTCTTATAATAACGATCTTTATTTTTGTAAGGTCATTATTTGATCAGCAACAAAAGCTTTTTATGATTCTATCTTGTTGTCATCAACTGGCTTTGGAGATCAGGAAATAAAGGAGAACTTGTTCCTAGTAGAGAGAGACTCCTTTGAATGATCTGAACACTACACCAGTAGGTCTCATCTTCTCTAGACATTCGACTTGGAAACTGTGGTATGTGTCCTATCACTGGTATGCTGAAGCATGGACCCCGATCACCTCCACTTTTTGCATGGAAGGTGTGCTAATAATTTATTGTAAAATCAGATCAATTCAACCGACTGAGATACCGAAACGAAAGATTCTCGCAATAACTTTCTTAGGTTCTCTTCCTGGGCCCTGAACCCAGTATCCCACTTATCAGAGAGGTCTCATCTGCATCTATTCCTGCTTACAGTGCTTACAGTACAGGTCCAAACTTTGTAGCCAGTTCCACCACCAGGTCTTGAATCATCTGTAATACCAGAGTTTTCATCAACTGGAATAATCTCCATGCCCTGTGTTAGATTCATTTCCTTAGGCTCCTCCACAGTGCTTGCTGCGGATCATCCAACTCCGTCCCACTTGTCTTGGGAACATTTTCCTTTTCTTGTTCACTTGAGACTACGTGGAGATCATCCTCAACTGCAGCTTGTTCCTGTACTAAATTCTTAATATGACATCACTGGCTTCTCTCAGAATCAGTAACTGATATTCCCTCCCTATGTAGGGCAGGTAAAAACCCTCAATCAACTATCATCGCAGCTGAATCGATAGAATGCAAGGAACAGGATAGTGAGATAATCATTTGACAGGAAGAATAAACAAGCATCTCTCAGAATCAGTAACTGATATTCCCTCCCTATGTAGAGCAGGTAAAAACCCTCAATCAACTATCATCGCAGCTGAATCGATAGAATGCAAGGAACAGGATAGTGAGATAATCATTTGACAGGAAGAATAAACAAGCATCTCTCAGAATCAGTAACTGATATTCCCTCCCTATGTAGAGCAGGTAAAAACCCTCAATCAACTATCATCGCAGCTGAATCGATAGAATGCAAGGAACAGGATAGTGAGATAATCATTTGACAGGAAGAATAAACAAGCATCTCTCAGAATCAGTAACTGATATTCCCTCCCTATGTAGAGCAGGTAAAAACCCTCAATCAACTATCATCGCAGCTGAATCGATAGAATGCAAGGAACAGGATAGTGATATAATCATTTGACAGGAAGAATAAACAAGCATGAATATTGTTAGTTCTTCCTTTGGTGGTCACCGTAATAATAGTGGACAAGAGAAACTGAGTTACTAGCATGGGATCCCATAAAAATGGTTCTTGCACCTTCTGTTATTGTATTGACTTGCAATGCTAGTTTTCAAAAACCAAAATGGTCTCTTATTTGCAATATCAATTTTTTTCATCGTGTAAAATTGTTAATTGTTTTTTCACATCTTGATATTTATACTTCTGATGTTACTGCTTTGATTCCCCCTGAACGATTAAGAACTACAGTTGCGAAGTCAGCTAGGGTTAATTCACGAGATGCGCATGTGGATCTTGATCATTTCTAGTACATACAGCAAGGTTTGGTGAAAAGCTCCTTTCAGCAAGAATTTTGTCACAATGTACTTTAGACTAAAATGCCATGTATTAAACAGGAAAATTGCTGGACTATTCCAATTGTCAAAGCCCATCACTACGAGTTACTTTAGACTAAAATGTCATGTATTAAGCATAAGGTGATGCTCTATGGTACACAGCAAATTAGTTCAGAAACTAAAGAACCAAAGGTAGCCTTAAAAAAGGAAAATAGAAAATCAATCGCTTGAACTAATCTGATTTTACATTAAATAACCAATACAGCTCCTAACACTTCTACGCAAATGGTGGAACTGGTCCGGGTCTATACTTCATCATAGGATTGATGTGGTAGATTGATGGAGGCATACCAACCACATATTGCAATTCCCAGGTCCAAGATCTGGATTGATATGACTTATTGCTTGTTCAAAGGAGAGTCCCTCTGCTAGGAATGATTTAGTTTTTAGTTCCCGATTGCCAAATCCTGTTGATGATAACAAGAGGAAGATGTTCAAAAAAAGGTGACAGAGCTTTGGTGCTGCTCAAAATATTGTTTGAAAGAGTATTGAGTCATATAGGGATAGTGTTGCAGTCTACGACCACTCAGGTAGTCGTTACGACCACTCTGCTGTCAGCTACGACCACGTTGTAGCTGCTCTGACCACGCCTCCCAACTCCGACTGCGTATTCGTAACTTCTGCGGAGAAAGTTACGACCATGTTGATGCTGCGCTGCGCTCCTTGTAACCGCTTCTTCGACCACAGTCGATCACTGTAGTCGTAACTCGATTATGACCACGCTGTGACTTATGACCACGTTGAAAGCTCTATCGACTGTTGTGGTCATAACGCTTTACGACCACGTCTTCTCGCTATGTGACCGTGATCGTAACTCGCTTACGACCACGTCTTCTACTCCTGCAGACACATCTGCTCGCTGTGGTCGTAAGTCGTTTACGACTATGTCTACGATCACGATGAACTCAATACTCGATAATTTCCCAGAGCCAAACCACTCTTTCTTCTCTTCTTTATTTCTTTTTCTCGTTCGATCACACCGACCGCTACGATCACCCCCATCACTACCTTCTTACCCTCTCGTTATATTGCTCTGCCCTTTTATACTCAGATTCTACGACTAAGAAACAGATTCGATTATGACTACGACTACGACACGAACTCAACAATCCGACTCGAATTCGAATACGGCTACGACCACGACTCGTACATGATTGCGATCACCAACTTGTACACGACCACGATCACCAAACTAAAAACAAGATTACTAACTCTAACAATCACACCCTTAAATATAATTAATTACTATTTTAACAGATATAAATAAAACTTATTAACAGTAATAAAAACATCAAAACAAGATCATAAGAGTGAGAAGAAAAATCATGTGAGCTGTTATTTTTGTTATATGGCCGTTTCTCAGCCGTTTGATTGAGGGGACACGGATAAGAACACGGAGGGGGACAGGGAATTGAGGGAAGCCCCATTCCTCCGAAAGATGTTCACCTCCGTCGGGGAATCCTTCCTGTGATTCCAAGAGTTACTGCACATTTCCAAAAGTCTGGGGAGGGAGAAAATAACACGACAAATGCCAGAACTCTGAACTGCAATGCCAACGCCAAATTTTTTTTCTAAATTATTTAATTAAAGAAAAATAAAAATACTATTACATCTTTATGGAAAAAAATAAAAAACCAAAAAAAGCCCAAAAAGCAAAATTTAAGAAGCACACATGTTTTTTTTAACTTCTAATTACTGAAAGCTAAAAGCCAAAGTCCCCTGAAGTTGGGCCTAACCGTCTAAGTCCCACTGGGAATGCAAGATCTTTACAAGATCAACGAAGAATTAACACGCATAATTTACTAGGAAGTTTGTGCAAAATTATTGTCTTCCAACTTACTGGAGTAACTTGTTAACAATTGGTTTCCACTCTCGCAGCACCTGATGCTTGTGTCTTCTAAATGAAGACGCGGTTTGCGCGCTAATCCTTTGGGTGGTTGTAACTATACACGAACACTTGATAGCTCAGCTCAGCTCAGCTCTCTCACTAACGTACAGATGGCGAGTCTTGGCTAACGCCAGCGATTCGACGGGGACGTGATAGGGCTAGGCGGTGAGGGCGATGGACGGTTCAACAACTCATGAACACATGCGTGTACTTACCACAGCATGATCACAGATTGACAGTTCACATTTACACAGGACGATTAATAGGGAGAGCTTTGTTTCAGAGATACTCCAGAGCATATACTAATATATGGTAGTGCCGACGTCTAGGGTCATTGGCATTGTTTATCGCCGTGTGGTATCTCCATTCCTCCAAGTAGTCCTGCGCATATCAGTGCAGTGTCCTATTATTGCCCATACTTCATCTTTTAACCCTTTTCTGAGAACTCATCCTTCAACACTTCATTCATTCATTCATTGTGTATTGGTTTGATTCGATTCTCATACTCCTTACTTTACTCCCATGTTTTAGGTACTAGCATTTTAGCATCATCTTGTTGATGATGTAGCTTTCAATAAGAGAGACAACACAGCCTCACCGTCTCTCGCACGCCCCGACGTCTTCCGGCAATATGGAATGAAATCACGCACAAAATCCCATCCAGGACCACGTTTTCTATGTTGACGCGCAACCGCGCAGCCACTCATGGCCGGACCATGGCCGTCGTGACGTCTCAACAGTGCCAAGTACACCATGTGCGCGGTGCACCCAGCACCCCTGGAAGAGCGTGGCGTGCGCTGCGGCTGCCGGTGGAGGAGGCCGGCGCGCGAGGCAGCAAGACCCCGCCCGAATCGTCAAAAACTGGGACTTTTCTGTGTGATTTCCAGGGGAAAACGCATGCTGCTCGGTCAGCCTACTGCCCGCGCGCGCGCCGTTCCGTGGGAGGAGTCGGTTCGGTTCAGTTCAGCGCAGGATCCGTGACGCATCAGGCCAGGGCACGTCTGCGGCACATTCGGTACTCCCAAGAATATCGACACATTCATCAGCCCCGCTGGATTGGACTGAAAAATAGTGTCTTATGATCGAAATTATACTGTAACTAGCTGGAATTATACTGTAGCTGAAGGTGGATTATTTGGTATAATTAAATTTAAAGGATTATTTGGTATAATTAAATTTAAAAAATTTAAAAATAGAAAAATATGTTAGCTAATCGCGGATAACACAAACGAATACAGAGAAAAAGAACCGGCAAAAAAGCTGAAAAGGCCAAAAGTTCAGAAAAAGATGAAATTTATGAATAATTAAAAATAAGTCAGAAGCCATAAACTCAAACCGAAATGAGTAGGCGTCAGTAACCCGGCCCTTCGCTGCACAATGGCGCATGACAGGTCCCAAGAATAGGGTAAAACTGAGTGGAATATGAATAAATAATGATTCTATTATATTTATTTTTATATTTTTTAGATATAAATATAAATACATATGCCTGGAATATAAAGATGAATACAAACAAACATTCGGTAACCCGGCCCTTCGCTGCACCCATCATCATCCATGACAGGTCCCGAAGAGGCGAAGAAAGCTACGGCGAGCAGTAGCAAAAAGTGCGTACAGTGCTGATCCTATCAGTAAAAAAAATTACCGTATGTGGAGTAGCCAGGTAATAGCATTTACTCCCTTTGGATAGCACTCCGTTTGACAGAGATTGTAACTAGTACTGTAGTCTTGAAGGTAAACATACTCGATCAGAGCCGGTCATGTAGTACCGCCACAGCTTGAGCTCACCCCAATTTGGGTTTTTAGGGCAGTATAAGCTTCTGTCAGCTCGGAGAAATTAAGTTACTTCAGATTATATTGCTCTGTCAAACTAGTCTACAAAACATTAATGGTCTATTTGGAACAGAGTAGTTTCACAGGATTAAACATGAATTTTGCACGCAAAAAGAACAATTTCCATGAAATTCACACGAAATACCTGCCTTGCAAAGGAGCCTAAAATCTTCTCTTTCCCCTTTCCTTTTTGAATAGGAACACGGGAGTGCCAAGATTATGATGCGCTAACCCCAGGGGCGGACGCACCATGGGACATGGGGGTACAGTTGTACCCCCAAATCTTTTTGCAAAAAATCAACTATATATATATATATATATATATATATATATATATATATATATATATATATATATATATATAAGTGCAGGTAATTTAGCAAATTCAGCCCACTAGTCAAAAGGTCCAATTGGCATTTTCTAACCTAACCCTAGCCTCCTGCCTCTGCCTGGCTGCCTCCCACGCCGCCTCCTCTCCATCTCTGCGCGCCCCTGGCCTCCTCTCCATCTCTGCGCGCCCCTGGCCTCCTCGGCTCCGGCGACGCGGCGACCGGCGGGCTCCTGCCTCTGCTTGGCTGCCTCCCACGCCGCCTCCTGCCTTGCTTCGTGCCTGCCTCCTCTCCATCTCTCTTGCACAGCCGCCACAGCCTACAGCACGCCCCTGGCCTCCTCGTCTCCGGCGACGCGGTGACCGGCGAACGGCTGCCGACGGCGGCGCAGCGCCGGGCACCCACACCCAATGGCCGACACGGCGTCGACGGCGAAGAAGTCCCCACGGCCAGACGGCCCATGCGGCGGCGGCAGCTCCTCCCCTATTCCAGCTTGAACGGCGGCGGCGCTCCCGACGGCCATGCCACCCCTGCACACAAGGTTTATTTGATTAACTATATGAGATATACATATTATGTGTATCAAAATTCTCTATCTTATATATATATACTCCGTAGATTCTTAACTTCGTACCCCCATCTCAAAAATCCTGGGTCCGCCACTGGCTAACCCAAAAGCCTAATAAAACGTCAGACAAAATGTAGCACGCTGTCCTGCTGCTTAGCCAACATGATGCATGTGTGGCTTCTTTTTGCAAGCAGAAGCATGAACTAATCACGGATTTCGAGTTTCGACAGTAGAGTTTGTTTGCTCGATCATGGCAAAGGTCCCCGAAAGGCCAGCACTGGAGTTCTTTTGTTCTTCGGCCTTGTTTCAACTAGTTTATGACTTAAACTTTTATATGTAGTTTTTAGGCTAAGCTAAAATTACACTGTAGATGCTATTAGTTTTTCTAATAAAAAATAAAGAAAAAAATAGAAAAGGTGAAAAAAAACTGTTATATCGTCACGGACAATACAAAGCGATAAAGAGAAAAAAGAAAAGGAAAAAACAAAAAACTCCAAAAAAAAAAGAGCCAAAATTAGAAATTAACATATTCTTAGTGAATTCTAGCTTAAATAAACTGAAAACCAAAATAAGCAAGAAGTTATCATTTAGAGCGGGCCAAATCATCTAAGATAAGGCACTTTGGCGATTTCGTCTAAATTCTTGCGTTTAACGGCACAGACGCCGACCTTGACACGACTTTGATTACGGAGCATGCTGCCGATTTCAGGGCTTCAGCAGTGGCGGTATTCTACTACTTCAGATTCAGATAACGGCGCTAGCACACGATGGACTCTCAAAGTTTATATTTGACTTTTCAAACATTATTCTTGGGATGATGTTCAAATCACACCCAAAAAACAGCTATATGAGATATATATCTCTTTTATTATTCTCCAACTATGAAGTTTTAAGTTGACATAAATCAGGATATTCCTATCTCATTCGATGCACCGACGAAGGACATGCAATTGTGCATGCATTCTGTGAGGTTGTCAGGTCTTTGCCACAGGTTTATCAATTGTATTCCTGTACCGGCCAGAATAGCCGTAATACACTACACCGTCACCCAAAACGATACACAACCGGTTGCATATCGTGCCGGCTTCGATTCCAGCCAATTCTAACCGTTCCAGTCAATCCTGGCCGTTCCGGACGGAATTGAGCTTACCATCAATTCTGGTGCCGGCCAACAAGTAATGTCTCCTCCCGGTCTATCTCAAATCCAAAAAATCAAGGGCAAATGATTAGGGTATGTTCTTAACGGCTTCTAAAAACGGCTTATGACTTTTACTACAGTACCTAACTTTTAAACAGAGCATTTTCTCGAGACAAAATCTACAAGTTAATTGTAGTACACGTTAAAAGCTCAACATATATATCAATCAAAATCGCAAGCAGACATCTCTCTTTCCGTAATCTCTATCGCAAACAGCAAAAATTCAAAAAATTTAACCAAAAGTCATAAACCGCAGCCGTAACAGGCCCTAGATCCGAGAAGAAAGCAAGAAATCAGAGAAACACTATCTCCTCCCAATTCATCTAGAAGGCAAAAAAATCGAACGGAAAAACTTAGATCGAGTAGAAAGAAAGAAAGCAAGAAAACCTAGCCACAAAAGAACAGGAGTGCTGGGCTCGGGGGTGCGGCCATGCGGCACCGGGGGCAACGCAGAGGACGGCGGGCGGCGGCTCCGACCGAGACAGCCCCAGCGGTGACAACCAACACCAGAGCCAACCACGTTCAAGCGCATACACAACTATGCATTGCCAGCCTCCACACAGTTCATCAAAACGGAATCTGTATTGCTGTATGCAGCAACTAGTATGCTATGTTGAGGAATTTATTTATCTCATTCACGGGATTGTGTGTGCACTGCACAGAAGGCAGCACCGCCGTGCCCAGCAACACATCAAATCATATCCATCATTAGCTCCCAAAAACTATACCGCTGATCATCACTAAATGCTAGATTAAAGTGCCTCACGAATCATTGTTAATTTCAGCACATTGTTTAGAGTTGCAAGCTCTCCCCAGGCCACAAGCCACCTTAAGGTCAACCTTATACATTACAGGGGTGACCTTAAGCAGGCTATAAGTAAAAAAGCTTAAGGCTGGTCCTCAAGCTAAAGACCTGGCCACAAGCATTAAAATACAATTTTTCTTTATCTGCCAAGTGGGATCGTCTTAAAGCTCCTTGGGTTATATACACTATGGAGTCAGTCTTAAGGTTTAGATGTGACCCATCTTAAGGCTCTTTAAGTTATATACACTACAGATGCCCTAACACAAACATTTAGTAGTGGGCAATACCGATAGAGCTTAAGCAACATATGAGGCTCGTTCACTGCACATGAATTTTAAGGAGATAGTGTAACTCTCGCATGGTTTCTGAAAATTACCATGTTTCAAATGGAACAATATTGGACCACTTTAGATTAAGCCCTACACAAACAAGCTTAGCACCTGAAAGCAGTCAGATGGCAAAGTTGCAACCACAACCCGTGATTAATCAAAACAAATCGGAGAATTGGTTGGAGTCTGTACCTTGTTTTCCTTTCTGTAATCAATCATGGGAGATACGTAAAACAAAGAAAACGAGTCCATGGCCCACATTGAGAGGCACATAGCTACCAACGGAATCGGCGGCGAATTTCTCGAGGGTGCCGCCGGCTGGCCGGCCGGCGAGGGCCGGGACCAGTGACGGTGGTCCAGATTAGCACTAAACGCGGGCTTGATGACAAGCATTGGTTGGTGCTGCATAGTACAAACAGCACTGGACATAGCCCCTCCTTTTGGATTTTTGGGTGGGTTTTAGTTTTACTTTTTTCTAAGTTGAAACAAACAGAACGGTTTAGCGAATCAGCTTCTTAAAGTTGCTTCTTCAAATAACTTTCTAAGTCTATCGGCACACGTGTTATCTATGGCCCTGTTTGGATCCCATAGTCTAAAATTTAGTTGTCTAAAGTTTTGGACTAAACTTTAGTTGACTAAACTTTAGTCGAAAGTCCTGTTTGAATCCTGTACTAATGGATAGGACTAAAGTTTTAAAAAGACCATACTACCTCTCCTCATTTCGTACGTCAGCCATTAAATGGGAGGTGAGAGACCAACATGCATGGGTAAACACATCTTTGTGCCTAAGAACCCAAAACTTTAGACCACTTTAGTTCACTTTGGTGGACTAATGGTCTAAAGTGTTTTTTAGGGGTTAGCTAAAGTTTAGATCTAACTTTAGACCACCTGTTTGGAGACTTTAGACCTAAACTTTAGTAACTAAACTTTAGATGGAGGTATTCAAATAGGGCCTATATCAACGTCTCCACCGTCTTTAAAAATATAGATAAAAAATATTAATTATAACCAAAAACCATTAAAAAAAAGGAGAACCATAGTGCATTTCTAAGTTTGACAGCACGCTAACGGACGTTCCTAGGAGCAGCAGTAGTAGTTTATTTTTTCAGTGATAGGTGTGGGCTTGGGACCATGAGCAATTGAGCTTTGCTTTCTCCTTCCCCAGAAAATTGAGCATTGGTTTACAAAATGCAAACACATAAACACTGGCTGAGCATACAACTTTGTGAAATTCATTAAGATTTCTGTCCAATGGCAATAAAATCTCACCTGTAATTCAAATGCCTAATGCACAACTACTATTTCCACATGTGGAGTTGTGGACTATACAATTTAGGGTTGCGTACCACTTCATGGCGTAGGCAATTCTGAGATCATTTTTGGAATGCAAAAATCATATGGAAATTCAAGAAGATTTACACTATTTCCTTCAAAAATTATGCATTCCAAACAAGCCCCGAATGTTAGAGATAACATTGTGGATTGTACACCGATATGATTTTAAGAGGAGAGAAATAAGCATGTGTAGCCAGTAGTTTTTTATGAACATAATTTCCCCTGTGCTGCTTTTTCCCAATGTTTTAGGATTGTTTTCGAAGTGCACAGCTTGCGCCGTTCTTTGCAATTGCCTACTAGACTTCAATGTACAACCCCCCAAATTACAAATGAGAAGAAAAAAACGACTTCAAAAATGATGCTAAAGTGTGAAAACACAGAAAGCAAAACCAAAATGTTTTCCATTAATTAATCACCGGTCCTTCTCGGAGCAGGCGTCGCTGCCCCGGCCGTTCGCCGACGCCGTGTCGTCCACCGGCACAACACCGCCGTCCTTGCGGCTCCTGATCTTGATCAGCCCATACAGCTTCTTGAACTCCCTAATTCGCGCGTCCTTCGCGAACCCCGCGCCGCCCCCTGGCGACTGGCTTGCCGCGTTGGCCTCGTCGAGGTGCCCGGACCATCTCGAGGTCAGCCTGGCCGGCCGCGCCGCGGAGCTCGATAGCGGCTGCGCCGGCGCCGGCGGCGTCACGTGCTGCAGCGCGTTGATGACGGTGCGGAGCGCGCGGCTCGGGGACCCGCGGTTGGCGAGCATGATCTCGCCGAGCTCGGCGGGGCTGAGGCGCGCGCCGGCGTGGAAGCCGTCCTCCACCTGCGGGTACAGCTTGTGGTCCTTGAGCCCCAGGTAATTGCTGGCCAGGGCCTTGAACCCCTCGAAGTCGCACATGGTGAAGTGGATGTGCACGTCCAGCCTCCCCGGCCGCAGCACGGCCGGGTCCACGCCCTCCTTGCCGCCGCTCATGGTGAACACCATCACGCGCTCCTCGCCGCAGCACGACGACAGCCCGTCCATGAAGCTCAGCACCCTCGCCGTCCTCACCGCGGACGTCTCCCCGCCGCCACCGCGCAGGTACCGGTCGAGGTCCTCCACGAGGATGAGCGACCGCGGGGTGGTGTCCAGGAGCAGCGCGCGCAGGTCGTCGCAGCCGCCGCGGGACAGGTCGATGTCATAGACGTCGTAGCCCAAGAACCTCGCCATCGCCGCCGCGAACGTGGACTTGCCGGCACCGGGCGGGCCGTAGAGCAGGTAGCTCCGGCGCCACACGCGGCCTAGCCGGTGGTAGTACGCGCGGCCCTTGAGGAAGCTCTCCAGGTCGGCGCGGACGCGGGCCTTGAGCTCCGGGTCCATGGCCACCGTCTCGAGCGTGGCCGGGTGGGTGAACGGCGCCGACGCCCACCGCGGCGCGAGGGCGCCATTGCTGCCGGTGTTGGCGCACAGCCGAAGCTCGCGCCGGCGCAGCTCCATCTCGTCGGCGACAGACTCGACGTGCTGCAGGTAGGGCCGCAGCACGCGGGTCCGGTCGTGGCGGCGCACGCGCAGGACCAGGCACTCGCGGCCACCGGCCCCGTCCCCCGCACCGGCGTTGGTCCACGCGAGGCGCGCGCCGAGGAACGCGTCGTGCGCCGTGTGGCCCGGCCCCAGCTGCAGCGAGAAGTCGTTGGTCTTGGACGCGGACGACAGCACGCCCGCGGCGTCCGCGTCCTCGAGCGACGGCAGCGACGCCACGTACGCGGCCGCCTTCCGGAACAGCGGGTTCTCCGCGCCGTCGCAGCCGAAGCGCGGCACCTCGTAGTACTGGTACGCCTGGGCCCACTCGTCGGCCCACCGCCACAGCCGGCCGAGCGCGTGCACCGCCGACTTGTACGACAGCACCAGCCGCAGCGCCACCACGGCGAGGGCCGCGTACGGCAGGAGCCCAACGGCGCCGCCGCCGTCCAGCGGCATCGCGGCGGCGTGCCTCCCAAGGAGGGGTCGTGCGGTTGCGCGTTTTGATTCGGTCGCGTCGGTTTGTTCGTTTGTTTCGGTGGTTGGAGTGGGGTTTTAAGGGGGAGCCCGAGCCCGAGAGGCTTTTTTGGGGAGGGGATTTGGTCGGGATCGGCGCGGTGGCGCGGGTCTAAGGGCCTGTTTGGTTCATGACCAGAAGTTGCCTAGCCACAAGTTAGGCGTGCCATAGTTTTCAGGTAGCTGTTTGGTTCACTGACGTAACTGTGGCATGCCACACTTTCTTAGCACCCGGCCCCACACGTCATAGACTCAGTTTCTTGCCAAACTTTGCCACAAGTGTGGCTTCGATTTTGTTAGCCACACTTTCTGTGGCAGCCACATATTGCCTAAGCTTAGGCATGGCAAGATTAGGCACCAACCAAACAGGCCCTAAGTGCCGGTTTTTTTGAGCTGCTGTTTATGAATTATGGTTATAGTTTATAATTTTTGACTGTTTAAGAGAGAATAAAGTAAAAAAAATTTGTGTGATTTTAGCTGATATAGATAAAATTGTTACAGTAGACCGACGCTACAATTGACTCAAACAGTTTGTTATAGTATTTTATCTATATCGACTACAAGATGGGCTCATCGCTTGTAGATCTATCTTAAAAAATACTTTATTTAAAAGATAGTTACTGTAGAAAAACTAAAAGATAGCTTTTTAAAAGCTGGAGAAGACGCTACTGCCACGTACGAAGCGTAGCGGAAAAGGATTTGGTTTTGATATTGTCTCGTTTTTATGGTGGCTTCAAACTGTTTGGACTCTTGGGGTTTATCCCCCCTCTTTTTTTATTTCTTAGGATTCATAATGCTTTTTTAGGCCTCACTCTACTGGGCTTATAGCTCAAGCTATTTGTATTGTTTGGTACTGTTTAGGGTTTATTTTTACACTGTAGCTACTGTTAGTTTTTCAGTTTAATTAAATTGTAAAAAGGAAAAAAAGAAAAATAAAGGTTATATCATCACAGATAATGCAGATGAATAAATAAAAAAGAAAAGACCAAAAGCCCCTAAAAAGCTAAAAAATGAAAAAAAAACAAAATTAAGAAACTAGAAGCTTAAAGCCTAATAAAGCATGTCCTTAATTACAACGGAGAACACACACTCACATCATACGAACTCAAGTTTTGGTGTGGTGGAGGTGATTGGAATAGGTAAGGTGGAGGTGATTGGAATAGGTAAGTGTTTGACAAATTCATGCAATGTTATGTGTTCATGTATTTGAATTTACATGTTCGAGTTTACCTGAATGTTGATGGAGCGGTACTTTTTTTTAGCAATTTTATCGCCCTTGTGTGAATTGGATGAATTGTGACGTCTTGGGTCAAAATTTGTTTAGGGAGCTTTCCCAAATTAAGAGCTAATAGGTGCATTTTTTTTGTTGCGGCTGATGATTTTTGCCTATAGCACGAGCACTTGCGCGAAAGAACCGAATACCGATACGCCGCTTCGAAATACTATTTTGATAAATTATTTCAAAATGACGACGAAGAACTCATCTTATTTATTTGTTCAAAGGAAGTCATAAATTGCGTCATTAATTGAAAAAAAAAGGGACAACCTATATGCATTTGGGAGAGATCCGACCGCGTCATCAACGTTCCAGTTTTTAGGGCGAAAACGATGATCAGCTAGTACCTATCACCGAGTGCCAAAGAACAGTTTCGAGATTAGACGGGTCGGCACACAAGTTGTTAAGCTCTCGAGGACAAGAATATTCTTGGGGTTTTCAATTTTGATGGACTGGCGATTGGCATCTGTTGTTCACTCGTTTGATCAGCGGCGACGCGTATGTTTAATCACCAGGGCTTGCACCGGCAAATAAAGGTCGATGCCTCGATGGCGATAAAAATCGACAGAAAAACAGTTGAAACTTATGCATGCACTAACTAATCTGCCGAAAGCACAAGTTCATATAACAGTAGTATAACCTGCTTCACTTTAATCAAACCTTTTTCATGTTCCTGTGCCATTTCTTTTTTGTTAATTCACGTCAGGTAGATTCCATAAGCTACCGCGAAAGAAAAAACTATGCTATTTCTTTTCTGAAGAACAATGCATCGTATTTTGATTTTGCTGTGACATGGCTTGTTATCTGAAAGCGACTCATTGTGTTTTTGTTCATGTGAATTGTACTGCATTTTGGAAAAAGTGTATTTCTCGCATCGATTCCATCTGCACTAATGCAGGTGAAGGTGAGCAGGTCCACTGTCCACACGTCTAGCTTTCTGCGGATCTCCAGCAAAACACAGCAAGCTTTGCAGCTGGAATTGCATTTGGACACAACGTGAAGTATCAAATGCATCGAGGCTTTTCCTAACCAAAGATTTGCTCATAGATCGGTGTACGTTGCAACAGCAGAAAACAGTGGCTTAAAGCAATACACTTGACAGATTTAAGCCTCCTAAATGGCTATCCTAAGGTTATGTTTATATTAGCTTTCATAAGCTGTTTTTCTATGGTATCTATATTTCGAATAGTGTTTTTTTCAAAGTAGATTTACTAATCGATTATAGCACACTACAACGACTTCATTTATATCGACTAAAATCGTATACGAGTCTCTATCTTTATCTTCTCTGTCTGTTACTGTTAATAAACCAAAGCTAAAAGCCTTTGTGAAGAGACTCTGAAGCTTTTCTGAAAGATAACATACTCACGAGGTTTGCAAGAACATATTAAGAAAAAGGAAAGATACTTACGATCGATGGCCTAACATGATCTGTGAAGAATCTTCAAAGTATGCACATATGCAGTATTCGTACTGACAATATGCATTTTTTTATGAGAGCATGATAATTCGCTTTAGTTTCGCTTCAAAAAGAGACCTTTGAATCTTAGATGTTAAGAAATCAACAAGTTTCAATTTCTCGTTAGAAGAAGAAATTAACAGGCCACTTGAAGAAAATATTGGTCATATTGACTAATGTAAGTACGTATTGGAAGTCCTCAACTGCGAAACACGTAATCCTTCCTGATGAAAAAACTGCACAAGACAGAAGACAGCCTGAGCTGCTAGTAATGAACTTACTTATTTTTCACCTTGTTTTTTTTGTTCTGGTCCGGTGATCTGAAGAAATAGATGGTGCGTGGTAGACTGGTACTGTGTGTGTGTGTTTTTTTAATGAAGCCTTTCACAAGGAAAACAGAAAGATAGATACCTTCTCCAAGAATGGCTTCAGACAAAAGCAAAGAATACTGATCAACTAGGACAGAGTGATGATGCCATTGGCAGCAGGCAGGGAAGTGGTAAAACCCTAAAAGCAGTCACCCCATAGGTACGCATGCCACAAGCTCAGTAATCAGGATAAGCATGTGCCGACAACCTCGAAAGGTAGTCGACGAAAAGTTCATGCGAAGGCGATGCACAATCGCACGCGGTAATTTGGATCACTTCTGGAGGAGTTTGCTATGGAATCTAACTACATGGACACCATCGTAGATTACAGGTTTGTGACGCTGATGCAACAAAAGTCGTTGTTGTTACTTGTAAAGAGAGCTTTATGTGTGGGTGCTGCCCAATGTTACCTGGTTATTTCTTAAGTCTTATCCAGATATGCACAACTGAATCAGACATCCAAATCTGAAGACTGGGAATGGTTGTGGGGCGCCGTCGTAAAAGTTTTTGTCATACCTAACATCACAAAGTATCCACGAGGAAAATTCCAAATGAGACACTTGTGCTGGTACTATCCTATGGCTAGTCCAAAAGTAGTTGGGTACTCCCTCTGTTCTTACTCTGTCGTCATTGCTGAAGAACACTTCGGCTTCTTTATTTGCATACCCAACATTCTGCCTCGAAAATAGAGGATCTTCTGACTTCAGGAGTTAGAGCCCATTTATCTGGGCCCAATAATTTAGCCCAGAATAACACGCTATTTCAGGCCCTCTTCCAGGAATGCTGCTTCAGGCCTTCCCTTGTTTACAGCCATGAGTCCATGATGTTAACGCTCCGTTCTATTATTTTAGGCTTTGCATACCACTTTTAATTTTGATTTTTTTCGACGATCAATATTTATTAAACTAATAATTCAAAACTAAAAATCAGAAACCACAGTATAAAAGAACGCTATGTCCACTGCAAACCTCTTGTGTTTGTTCTCCGTTGCAAAATGGTGACCATCCGAGCTTTTCAAAATAAACAAATTGGCGACACAATTCCAAACCAAACCGAATTCCTCATGACAAAGATGCGAGATCGCCAATCAGAATAGCAAGTACTCTCTCCACTAATGTTGAGAATATAGTAGCAGTAATTAGTCCGTATGTTGCAAGTCTTTGGCACAAGTTGGCTTTACCAACTCTTTTAGGCAGGCCGATGTGCCGACTATTCTACGTGTGTATTGCACGGTCAGCAAGCCCAAAACTGGCAGGACCAATCGAGGCAAAGTCGCAGCCTCGGCGAATGCTATGTGGGACGCGAACTTTTCTGGTGCGTTTGGTCTAATCTGTCGAGGAACTCAAGCAAAGTGCCGAAGAAAAATTAGGCTAATGGAGGTTTCCCTAGCACCACATCACATGGCCTGGACGACGTACGCAGGAGGCGAGGAGAGCAGAGCACACACTCCTTCCTGGGCTAGATTCGTTCCTCGAGATCATCCCATAGACATGATCACATGAAGTAAATATCTCGTAAAGCACTTTAACAATATAGAGCATCTTCAATAGTGACTTATGAGCTAGCTCTAAGCATATTATTTCATATTTTAATAAAAGAGAGAGAAAAACTATCTCTTGATCAAGAGCTAGTCTCATACACACATTCCAAGATTATGTGAGAGTGTCATGTGAGACTATTTAAGTTATGAGCTATGTGCCAAAAGTTAGTACTATTGGAGAAATTGTCTTAGAGCTAGTAACTAGCTCATACTGTTGGAGACAACAGTCCTGCATCAGCCTTATGCACTATCCCAAACAGCAATGGCATTTGAAATGCATTGATTTCTTAACATATCTTTTTTTTACATTATCTGTGAAGATATAATAGTATCTTTATTTTTTTCTATTTTTAGTTAAATGTCTTAGAAAAAGCTAGCGCCTATTACAATGATATTCAGCAAAAAAAACCAATAATTAAAAAAATACAGAAACCAAGAGGCACACCTGTTTACAATGGGACCTTAAGAACTTGGTTATTTGTTCGAAAGAGATGTATATTGCCAACGCTACTTTGCGCCTTTGCCACGCAAGGCCGCGCAGTCTATTTCTCCTGATGTCATATATAGCAGCATCACTAGTCTGTTTGTGGCTGCTCTGCCGCACCGTGGAATCTATAAGTAGCTTCTTTCGGTATAAAGGGCCCCTTTCTAAAATATTGAAGTTTATGATTTTTAGCTATGGTTATTGACTTTTAGTTAAATTTATATTGTAACGTCTGTTAACTTTTTTTCTAAGTCATTTAACTAAAAGAAAATGGAGAAAAATAAAAGAGAAAAATACCGTTACATCTCCATGGACAATTGAAAGAAAAAGGAAAAAATAAAAGAAAAAATTCCAAAAAACGAAAATTAGAAGGTGACGCATTCCAAGTAGCTTCCGGCTTAAAACCAAAAGCCGAAACTGTTTGGAGAGGGGGCCAAAAAAGAGCAACTCGGTAGGATTGTACCGTCAAACCATATCAATTTTGACCAAATGTAATGTGTAGAGTATTGCAATTTGAATACATGAACATAGTATTAGTAAATTACAAAAATACTAGCATAATTAACTTTTTTTATATTTTTGAATATACGACAATAAATTTTAGTGATCAAAGTAGCGTTTTTATTTATTTCGATTTTTTATTTAAAACATTACTCTTCTGGTACTGAAGGGGAATAGCTATGGATGTTGTACTGTTAGATGCTTTAGGTAGTTATTATCTCAAAAATTGAAGAATAAAGACGCTTTCTTAAAAAAGAATTACAAATGAACCTCTAATTAAGTTTTTAACACCTCCATCTCAATCATTGGATCGCTTGAAAAACATTCCTAAAATGAACATATAAAAGGTATATTCTTGTGGACTGTGGACTGCGACTGATAGTTTTGGTTGTGTTTTTTGAGTCATCGATGTGAACGGTGCATATAATTTTGAGTCTAGAACGCTGTTTAGAGAAGTGGTTTCGAAAAATCATTTGTAAAAATCGTTTCATTTATTTTGGCTTTCGAAGAAACCGTTTATAAGTAAAAAAAACATAAAAAGGGGTCAAAACCAGCCCGTAGCAGCAGGCCGCCCTACTGCCCGGTGCGGCCCAGCCGAACATTCGGCACGCGCACCAGACCACCGTGTCCACTGCCCCAAAATCCCACGGAAACGAAGAGCTGGAGCCCGTATAAATCCAGACTACGCCTCGCGATCTCTCCTCACCTCAAACTCGCCTTCGCCTCGCCATGGAGGTGTTCTACTACCTCGTCTTCGGCGGCCTCGCCGCCGTCGTGTCGGCGCTGGAGCTCGGCAAGTCCGGCAAGGACCGCGTCGCCACCTCCCCGGCCTTCAACTCCTTCAAGAACAACTACATCCTCGTCTACTCCCTCATGATGTGTACGCGTCGAGATTGATTTCATCTCCTCCCTCCCTCTTAATCTTGGATTCTTTATGTGTTTACGGCATTGCCTCGTCCAGATCTGAATTTGGGGCGCAATGCTGGTTGGTCTGGCAAGTTTCTGATGTTGGTTTTGTGGTGAATCGTTGGATGGTGTAGCTGGGGATTGGCTGCAAGGGCCGTACGTGTACTACCTCTACAGCCAGTACGGCTTCGACAAGGGCGACATTGGCCGCCTCTTCATCGCCGGGTTCGGCTCGTCCATGCTTTTCGGCACCATCGTCGGATCCCTCGCCGATAAACAGTGCGTGCTCGTCTGTTTCTTGGGTGAATTGTGTTGATTTTGTTGTGTTTTCTTGGATATCCTGACGAGGTTGGATTATTTTGGGTGGTCACAGGGGACGGAAGAGGGCGTGCATCACCTACTGCATTAGCTACATCCTGAGCTGCATCACGAAGCACTCCCCTGAGTACAAGATTCTGATGATTGGGCGCGTGCTCGGAGGTATTGCCACATCGCTGCTCTTCTCGGCGTTCGAGTCGTGGCTTGTCGCTGAGCACAACAAGGTATTGCCCCAGATCTGTGTGCCCATAAATCCATGATGTTGCTTGGTTTTAACTTTAGTCTTAAAAACTCTTCTCTTGCCCCTTAGAATTAGAAATAGCCAGTGTTTACTTTGGAATTATTTTGCTTTTGGTTATGCGCAATTGCGTATCTCTGTCGCTAGTGATCAGTATGCAAGTTGGGTGTGCTGAAGCTAACAAAATGTAAAAGGGATTAGGGATTATTGACCGCTAGTACGCGACGACTTGTGTATAAAATGACTTTGAGGCATATAAAATTCAAGAAATCCATATAAGAATAAATTTATGATGACAGAGTGAAGTACAATGCCCAGTAAAGCATACAAACTACATCAAGATCTGCGGTTTGCTGGTTTGACTCTCATCACCGATATTGCATCCATCCTGTCAACGGTCCAAGTTTTTTGCAGTTTGTTTGCGTTCAAGTCATTGTGTCGGCAGATCTGGTGTTTCATGACATGGTCAGAACAGACCAGCAATTAAAACCATGGCCATGTGCAATAAAGGGATGAACCTTCTGAGAATTAGCCATTTTATGTAGAAATTAATTGATACATACAAGTATCACGAGAAGTCTGTTGTGTCCAGTTCAATAAAATCCACTGTTCTATTTTGCTTATGACAACAGTGTACCTTTTTCTTATGAGTCTTAACCGATTACTTGATTATTTACTTGTTTTAATAGGCCTTTGCTTTCTGGCTGACAATGTGCAAACCTACCATGTTATTGTACAGAGAGGATTTGATCCACAATGGTTGTCGATAACATTCTCAAAGGCTATATTTCTTGGGAATGGCCTAGTTGCCATTGTCGCTGGGCTATTTGCAAACCTACTGGCTGATAACTTGGGTTTTGGCCCTGTTGCTCCATTTGATGCTGCTGCTTGCTTCCTAGCAATAGGCATGGCAATCATCTTATCGTCATGGAGCGAGAACTATGGGGATCCATCTGACAGCAAGGACTTGATGGCCCAGTTCAAGGTTGCAGCTAAAGCCATTGCTTCAGGTAGGTGTCTGTCTCAGCATAGGAAATGACATAATAATTTTTTGAATTTAACATTGAAAAATTGAGGGACTTCTCATGAAATTTCAGATGAAAAGATTGCATTGCTTGGAGCCATACAGTCATTGTTTGAGGGTTCAATGTACACTTTCGTTTTCCTGTGGACTCCTGCTTTGAGCCCAAATGATGAAGAAATTCCTCATGGATTCATATTTGCTACGTTCATGCTCTCCTCAATGTTGGGTAGCTCAATTGCCTCTCGTCTATTTGCTCGGAAGCTGAAGGTTGAAGGTTATATGCAGATTGTGTTTTCGATATCAGCTTTCACTCTTTTCCTCCCTGTTGTCACCAATGTAAGTCTGTTGCTTATAAGAACTTAGATTCTTTTCCTTTTTTATTTTACAATTTCAATGTTAATATCATCCGTTTTATGTTCAACAGTTCCTAGTACCTCCTTCCTTGGAGAAAAGTGGTAGCATCTCATTTGGAGGCTGTCTACAGCTCCTTGGTTTCTGTATATTTGAGTCATGTGTTGGCATATTCTGGCCATCAATCATGAAGATGAGATCTCAGTATATTCCTGAGGAGGCGAGAAGCACGATCATGAATTTCTTCCGCATACCACTTAACCTGTTCGTTTGTGTGGTACTTTACAATGTAAGCAGAAAAGGCTTCTTAATTCCATGTTTTGTGATTTTCTTAAATTTAGTTCACCAACAAAAAGTTCATAAACTCATTTCAAACCGAGTATGTGAAGAAAGAAATAATACAATAAAAGGAGTTAAAATAACATAACTCATCCCAATAATGTGTTTCCTACAAATGTTGTTCTGCAGGTGAATGCATTCCCAATCACTGTCATGTTTGGCATGTGTTCTATTTTCCTTTTCATGGCAGCAATCTTGCAGAGGCGGCTAATGGTTGTCTCTGATCTTCACAGATCAACAAGTATGTTCAATGCATTCTATTTTAATATAAACAAATGCCCTTTTCTATCTTTGAATCAGATGCAGGTCTTCTCAATTGCTTACTATGGTTTGAAATTCCTGCAGAAGCTGTAGAGATGACCGTAGAAGATGAGCCACTAAACCCTTAGAAGACACCAAGACCATAGATGCGAATGGACATCAAAACAGCCTCCAACTTCAACTGCTTTCCACTGGGCTGGTGAATAAGATGGAATCAGAAGGCTGGCTGCAACCCAGTTTAGTTTGCTTTGTTAGGTTTGGTGCTCTCATGGTATTCAGTTTTGTCAGGAGAGAGAACACGGTTCAGCAAGTAATGAGCTACACACGGCACAGTAGAGCTTGGCATAGCATCTCCATTTTCTCCCCTTCTTGTGCTTACTAACAGGATTATATTTGTATTTAAATTCTACAAGTCTCTTGATGGAAGTGTAGCACATATCCTCCATTTTGGATGCAAACGTGGAGTATTGTCTCCATTTTTTGTCTCGAGGAAATTACTGATCAGCTCACGTTTTGCAATAAAAAAAATTTAGAATCAGAATGTCGTAGTACATCGGTATGGAGCTACAGTAACGTTTTTGTGATTAGGCCCTGCGTTAGTCTTGACCCTATCTCCAACCGTGCTCTGAATTTTGCTGAGCAACACTCTCCTCAGCCTTAACCTCAGTTGTTTTCTCGGCTTGACTGCAGTGCAGTACGTTAATCTGAGACGCGGCTGAACAGTTTGCTCAAGCTGCGGAACGCAGAACGCTGCAAGTGGTAATTATCTGGTCTTACTGTCAGCAGAAGAGCTGTGGGGTATGAAGTTTATTTCATTAAGTTTTTCCGCTTTCTTAACAAATTCGATACCTTGAATTAAGCATGGACAGGCATTGTATCAGTAACTGCAACCTGTAATTTCTTCATTCATAACAATGGCTTTTTTCTGCCGATTAAGAGCAAGTATAATAAAAGCCTGTTAGTAGGCTGTATGCTGAGTGGAGGAGAAGAGAGAAGAGAGGTGGGCTGTAAGTTTACAGTCAGCTGAAGCACAAGAACCAAAAAAACTTTGTGAGAGAAAGGGGTGGGTCATACAGCCTTCAGCTGGCTGTAAACTACTATATGAATGGGCTGATAAGTGGGTTGTAAGTGTCCATACAGCTAGCTGAAGGCTGTATTATTAGCCTTGCTCTAATGATATGCACGGGAATAAAAGGAGCAGCCTTCCTACCGAGAGTCAGTGCAGCTGGTTACATAGTTGTATAACATGCAGCTCGTTTCATATGTTGTATAACATGATCATGCTCCACTCCTCCCCCTACTTTGAAAGTTAAAACATAACTATCTCACTGGTGTGAATCATAACATTGGGAAACACAGATCATATGTGAATCTCACTGGTGTGAATTACATCATCCTTGGGAAACACACAAATCATATGTGATAGGAGAACAGCAGGCAGCAGGCTAAGCAGCTCAAATGGGGAAGGAGAACTCCGTTGCACCACACTATTACTCCAGACTCGACAAAAGAACAGATGGAACAGACCTGAAAACCAAGTAAGCAATAACATACCTTTTCCTCATCAAACAGAGAAGTAAAATGCTACTTCAGCAAAACTAAAGTACATGACAATATTATTTTTCACAACACAAAATTGCAGCGACATCATGGATCAACTCTTATTGCCCAGCAACACCCACAAAACGTATGTTACTGCTACATTAAACACGATGTTACATTGCAACACAGGTCAAAAATTTCCATTCAAATCGTATACATACGACATAGCATATATATTATGCAGAGAACGCAAACTCCTCCTCAAATGGAGTAGCTAACCTGGAGAACAACAGACAGACAAAAAACCATTCTTGGCGACGGATTGATTCGATCATTTGATCTGAGTGAACAAGAGATACCGCAAAATGTCATATTGCGGGCACATATCGCTTGGCGAGCTGCTTGCCCGCCATGGCGGCGCCGGCGAGGACCCCACCGATGGCGCCCGCGACGGCGGCGGACCGCGCCCGTGCCGACTGCCGAGCCCGGCGGCGATGCTGTTGATCCAGTCGTCGCGATCGCGGGGAAGGAATGGAGTTTGCTTTACCGCTTTAGGTAGCCGCCCTTTGCGACGAGGTCCCTAGTGTCAGATATTTTATCGGCAGTGTCTGGAACACGCGACCTGAGGGCAATTTTTTGTTCTTGTTTTTTTTTTTAATTTTTGTATGGAAGAAAATTTGTGATTAAAGCCATGCTTTCGTTAGAGCAACTCCAGCAGGGCTCCTACTTGAGCCCTTATCCTACTTTTGAGAGCCGAGGGGTAAAAAACTTGCGACTAGGGGTCTAGAGGGAGCCCCTACTTTTGAGGGCTCAAGTAGGGGCCCTGCTGGAGTGAGTTTTTTGCCCCTCGGCCCTCAAAAGTAGGATGGGGATGAGGGTGGGTTCTATGTGTCATCCCCTCTAAGAATGAATTTGAGGGTCCTGTTTTGAGGGCTTCTGCTGGAGTGTAGCTCAAAAAACAGAGCCCTCAAAAGTAAGGAAAGCCCTCAAATAAAAAGTAGAGGGCTACTGCTGGAGTTGCTCTTACAACTTACAACAAGGTCATTGGCTCATTGCAGCGAGCCAGCGACCAAATGACCAGCAATTCGGTTTCAAGAGGTTCACATCGCAGTAAAAAAGAGTATAGTATTGAAAGATACCAGGAATAAGTTTATTTTACTCCTAAATTTCCGATAGTTTAACTTTTAACTTAAAAGTGCAAAACCGATTGTTTTACCATCATCAACTATTAATACCATTTATTTTAACTATCAATACCATTTATTTTATCCCTTAGATAGATTGAATGTGGTTTAATTTACACCGAGATAGCACAACTTGGCATCTACATGAATGGGTGTATTGACACTGTTATGGTATAAGCACAATAGTGGTATATGGTACCCCTTTTTTCCTTTAGGGATATGGAACTGAGGGAGCTAGAGAGTCATGACCACGAGGTGGTCGGAAGAGCGTCGATGAAAGCACAGCCACGACATTGATAGCTTAGGAGGTGATAAAATATCAAGTTTTACACTTCTAGATTAAAAGTTAGATGATCATTAAGAGTTTAATAGAGTAGACAGACTTATTCCGAGATACAACAATAAGTTAACGTCAATTCTCTTCAAATCTATGCTGCACAAACTGCTAGCGTACGTATATCCTGGTCTTATGCTCGTTTGTTCCAAGCTACAATGCTCGGACTTGCCGCCTCTCCACGTCCACGAGCAGCTGAAAAAGGTTGGACGTTGGCAGTTGACACGTTGCCCACCAGCGTGCGCAAGCCAAAGGCCGTGTAAAAAGCGAGCTTTGTTGATGCAAAATTGCAAATCATGGGAAGATTTGAGAAATCTTGATCAACCGAAAAGGGGCGTGGTAGTACGTCCGTTTCCTTGCTGAACCGGCCAAGCCAGATTCTCTTTTGCAAAGTAGAAAAGGGGTGTACGCCACTGCGAGTGCGAGTGCGAGCGCGAGGACATTGTCACTTAGCTTAGCGGTCCGTATTTATATTGGGGTGTACGCCACTACGAGTGCGAGTGCAAGCGCAAGGACATGGAAACGAATTCTCTGCAGTCGCCGTACGGTGACTACAGAGAGAAGTCGTGGATCTGAGCCGTCCGATTGAAAAAAGGACGGCTCAGATCCTTCTTTTGCTGCAGTAAAAGGCGCTGTAGCTACAATAATTTTTACTGTAGCTACAATACTTTTTTTACTGTAGCAACAGATCTGAGCCGTCCTTTTTCAATTGGACGGCCCAGATCCGCGACTTCTCTCTGCAGTCGCGTACGGCGACTGCAGAGGATCTCGTTTGCAAGGACATTGCCACTTAGCTTAGCGGTTCGTATTTATATTGGGTGGGGTCTTTAGACTGATTTTAATTTTTGGTTTGCGATTTTTAAACTCTAACTGTTCGTGTGAGACAATACGTAGAGAGAAATAGTCATATATGATTTTGATCGGTGTAACTAAACTCAGTACAGTATCTACTACAATATACCTGTAGACTATCTACTACAATATACCTGTAGACTTTACCTTGAAAAGATGTATCGGTTTAAAAGCTAGCTATAGTAGCAGAAAGTGATAAGCCGAAGCAAAGTCAAAAAAGACCAAGCCATTAATTTAACTAGAGGTGGACCCATTGGGGGTCAGAGAGGGCTAGCGCCCCTCTACCGCTAGACACCCCTGAAGTATGTGGTGCTGGTCCTTCTCATTAGACACGTTGAGTTGTATTCGCTCTCATGCTCATCCATCGCCTTGTCCAACAGCTCGTCACATCTCTTCTTCACTCTCTCGGTCCTTGTGCGCACCGCCTTCCTGAGCACGCCAACGTGAGCTAAGTTCAGACAGAACTCCTCCATGTTGAAACCACCTAGTAGCTGCGAGGTATTGTGAACGGGAGATTCAATTTTTTGCCACTCTTAAGATTGACATTGAGACTCTGTCACTTACATATGAGGTCACTTGAGTCACTGACAATAGGCCCGGGTGGTAAATCTGTTGCCACCCGAGTCGTAAAGATGACAAATAAATAAATTTTCCGTTGTGAACAAGCTCCTGGAAGAGCTTGTTCCGGCCTTTGTTCCACAAGAACTTCCCTGACACGTCGCGACACACCATAACCATGTCATTCGTGAAGGAGATGAGAGTAACGTGTTCTCCTTCACGAGTCAATCAAAAGCTAATTGTTCTTGTGTATCACAACGCGCCTTGCGACAAATCTCCTTTCGGCACGGCGAGCGTCACCTGGCATTGTTTATGCATGTACGCCAAAATTCTCTTAAATCTCTGCTCCAAGTAGACCTGGACTACGTAAGGCCCGACTGGATTGACAGATGATTTGAACTTACGCATTTGGCTCTACTTACAATTAAAACGCAATAATTTAATGTAACGCCGCCGTTTCCAGGGGCGCGTACGGACACGGCATTCCGCAACTATTTACGTATGAACAGTTATGGAGTGTCGCGCAAGAGTATACCATTGCATGCTTACAACAAGATCCAGCATATATTTTACATAAGGATTAACATCCATTTTGCAACAACAGGGCGTGCAAGCCCAAAGTATAATTACATTACAGAAGCTCCAAGATCCGCTTGAGCGCGGTCAAGACCTAAAGTCACGGGTCCTCGTCGAAGAAGAGACCTTCCGGGACTTTCTCAACGAGAAGACAAACACCTTCGTCTTGATCCTCTAAAGAAGGGCAAAAGCAAGCCGTGAGCCAATCAACCGGCCCAGCAAGTCCCAAAGGGACTCTATCTTACTACATACACGGAACATCAAAGGGAGTATACTTGGTTTATTAACTTTGGTGGATGCAGTTTTATTTGCAAACATTTTGATAAAACGGGCCCAAAACAATTTCTTAAGATCTCAGGGGTTTTTCATGAAGAGTTAAATTAACCAACCTAAACAAGTTAAAGCATTTACAAAACTACTTAAGCTTCGCTGCTGGAATCACCCAAGTGACACAGCTCCAATAACCGGGAGCACGGCGTATTCGAATACCATTTGTTTGACTCTGCAGAGTTTGCTCAGCTTTACCCACACGATCCCTCAACTCCCGCTAAAGAGTTAAGAAAGCCAGGTCGTTTCGCTGCTCAACCCTTGGTATACACTCCACCCGATAGATAATAACCCCGCACATCCTCGGGCGTCCGCTGGCCATCGCGGAACGCCGGTCCCGAGTTGTGGGGACCTATCGTTGTCTTGCTCTGACTCCCAATGCGGGGTTTCACTTAAGTTGAGCAGGTACTAAACCAGGGTTGACAAGTCAACACCTGTGGTTGAGCGGTTGCTATGACATTTGCTCAGCGTAAGGATTTCAGTCCTTATATTTTCACATGGCCCGCAACCCTACCAGGCCCGCGACTCAACCTAGGGTAAGAGTTGGGTGAATAATCATCTTGCGATGCACCACAACCCCCTTCCTTCAATCCTAGGGTAAGAGATGGGTGAATAATCATCTTGCGATGCACCACAACCCCCTTACCCTACCTTGTGCACGCCGGCACTCTCCGCTCTAAGATACGGTGTCCCATACCACCCTACCTTAGAGTTGGGTTTTATAAATTCTGTTGGCTCGCTGCCACGACCTTATTAGTATAAGACTTTTGAGTGATAATAATATCTTACAGTTATCTAGATTAACAGATAATTATTTCTAGGGTTACAAAGGCATGACTACAAGTTTAACATGGCATTTGTCGGTGGTAGGATTAACTACTTAACAAGTCATTCTAAACATTTTATTTTATTTTGAATTAACATTTCACAATTATCATAATGCAAATAGTATAATAACATAATTAAATCACATGGGTTGCAACATGATCAAAGGATTTGGGACTTGCCGTCAATCCGGATGATCTCAGCTAGCTCGAACGTAGAAGCTCCTGGATCCTGCGACTGCACTTGAGCTTCCGGGATCTCCGACACTAGCGCAAACACAGAAAATAACATAAATCCGGCTTGAGCCTAATCAAGCGAGGAAAAATAATCTATTAAAAAGGAGTAAAATGCATAAATCCTCAAATAGGGAATTTTAGGAATTTATCTGGGATTAATTTGTGGATGTGGAGGTCAAAAATGGGTTCAGGACATTATTTGGAGCAAAGTGGTGAAATTTGGGAATTTTTGGAATTTTCTGTGATTTTCTAGGATTTATTTAGATTTTCTGGAATTTTGGAAATTGGAAAAACTCGGGAAAAATCGAATGAACAGTACGGCCCGACCGCTTTGCTACAGTGCGGCCTGGCACTGTTTTGGCCCGCGCGGCCGAAAGCCAGCGCGGCCCAACGGCGCGCGCGCGGGCGACGGGCGGCCGGCTCGGCCCACAGGCGCGCCCACGCGGTCGCGATGGCCGACGCGCGGCTCGGCGGATGGACCAGATGGCGAGCGGGCGAACGGCGCGGATGCAGCGGGGAGGAGATCGGACGGCATCGGAGCGGGGCGAGCGGGCGAAGCGCTACGACGGAATCGAACGGCCGAGGTTAGATATTACAGAGGAGATGGACGGCTGGGAGGGAGCCACGTCGCGGGGAGGCGTCGTCGTCTACCTCCAGCCGCTACAGTGCGGCCGAGGCAGAGCAGCGGCGGCGACGGCGGCCCGGGCGCAGGAGGGGTCGCCGGCGGCGGGAAAGGGCACCGGCGGGCGCGGCTTGGCGAGGGGATTCCATTTTTGGGCTCTGGAAGGGGAGGGGAACAGAGGAGAAGGCGGGAGGAGGATGGGGGTGCTTCGGGTGGTTGGTGGCGGAGGGGGGGTCACCGGCGGCGAGGGAGATCAATCGGCCGCGGTTACACGTTCAAGGGGTCCAGGTGCTCACATTGGCGGCGGCGGGGAGCGCTGGGGAGCTGCGGAGCGAGCTGGCCACGGGAGGGGTGCGACGGCCGGAGAGGAGCTTCGACGGCAGCGCTCCTCGGGCGATCACCTGGCCAGAGGAGAACGGAAAAAAGATTAGGGGTGGATGAAGGTGCTCTGGGCGCAAATAATTGAAAAATGGGGGAAGGGAGAGGGAGATTGGCTTCGGGGTGCCGCCGGCTCACAAGGCGGCAATGGCGAAGCTCCGGGCGGCGGGGCTTCAATCGGTGGCTCAGGGGGACTCTCTGGAGGCTGGGGAGGCGAGTGGAGGTGGTGGAGCGGCTCGGGAAGCAAAGGAGGAGCGAGGAGCCGGAGGGGGATTTTATACCCCGAGCGGAGGGGAGCGGGGCGTGGAGGAGAAGCCAACGGGCGGGCTCCGGGGTCAACAGGAGCAGGTCGGCCGTCTCCTCTGCGGGATGGAGCGGCGACCGGGGGTGACGCCGGCTCTGCACAGGAGTAATGGCGACGGGACGACACAGGGGCAGGTGAGTCGCGGCATGGGCGGAGGCGCGTCCGCGCGCGGGAGAGGGAGGAGGCGGGGCTGACAGGCGGGACCCAGGGCAGGCGCGGGGCGACGCGTGGCGCAGGGCGCCCCCGGTTTCCGACCGGGCGGTCCGAGTGGCGCGCGGGCGAGGCGAATCCGAGGGCGGCGCGGCTCGGGCGCAGCGCGCAGCGCTCCGCGCGTGCGCGAGGCGAAGACGGGGAGGAGTCGGGGCGCCATCGGACGAGGGGGAGCGGGGTGGCGCTGGACGAGGGGAGAAGCGGGATCGGGGCGGCGCCAACGCGGGAGGAGAGTGGGAGACGCCGGGGAAGAGAGGAGGCGGAAAGAGAGAAGGCGCCAACGGGAGAGAGGAGGCGCCGGCCAAAAAGGGAAAGCGGCGGCGGGGAAAATTTTCCCAAAAAGGAAAGTTTCCAAAAGTCACCTAAAAATCAGCAAAAACAATGAAAAATTTTGGTTTGAAATTGGGGGGCTTTTCATTTAACACGAACGTTGCCGAAATCAATACAAATCCTTCGAAAAATCCTGCAGGATTCCACCAGTGCAAACGTGGCCTTGCGGGTTGGATTCTCGAGTGTCTGAACTCCGATTACAAACCAGACTTCTGAACTTTGAGAGATCTCGGCCCTCCTTACTTGTACATTGGATGCTTGCGCCGTCTTTGATGGAATTGAGCACACAAATATAACTTTAGCTATTTTTTAAAAATTTGATCTTTAAACACTTATTTTTATAAATTTAACCTCCTCTATAAATCTATCGTACGTAGCAGGTACCTGATTCGGACATACAGTAGATCCAAAGAAAACTAGATTTATAAAAATCAATATTTAGAGGCTAAATTAAAAAAAACTAAAGTGATATTTTACTCACTCATAGTCACAGCGGCGCAAGTCAACACCAACCAAGCTGACTCGTACACCACACAAGGTAGCCTGGATTAGTCCATCATTACATCACAGTCCACAAAACCATCGTGTCCACTGTGAGCTGGCCATCGCATAACACCAAAAAGAACGTCAGAAAGGGCATGGAGCACGTGCACGTTCCGTGAAATTTCCCCGGAGGCGATCCATCCGTTCGCGTCGCACGACGGCGCACCGAACGCGTCCGCCCAACGGCGCATAGCGTAGTGGGCTTTTCCCTTTCGTCTCGATCTTTGCTTCGGAGGCAGGCAACCCAGTGGAAGAAGAAAGCCTCAAGTCGTTGTCCCGTCATGGCATGCGGGGACAGCATGGAGTGGTCGTCGCTCCCGGCCGACCTCCTGCTCGCCGTCTTCGCCATCCTCCCCTCCGACGCCGACCGCGTCCGCTTCCGCACCGTCTGCCGGAGGTGGGGCGCCGCCGCCGCCGCGTGGCGCCCGCGCCCCTGGCTCGTCGGCTCCCGCACCGACCGCTCCGGCCAGGGCGCCGCCATGTCGTCCTTCTGGCTCTCCCACGCCGGTGGCCTCGTGCCCTTCGCCGCCGCCGTGCCCCCTGGCCTCGAGTACCTCTCCTCCTCCCACGGCTACCTCGCGCTGTCCGACCCCGGGGCCAGCCCCAAGGCGATCACCCTCGTTAACCCCGTCAACGGCCGGCGCATCCCGCTCCCGCCCATCGGATTCTTCAAGAAGTGGCACGACGTGGCCACCGTCGTGCTGTCGGCCGACCCGGGCACGGCCGCCGAGTGGGCCGCGGTCGCCGCCGGGTTCCCGACCAACTGCCTCGCGTACTACAGCTCCTCCACGGGAGCGTGGACGCCGCTGGACTTCAGCGTGGCCGGCTACGCCGGCGTCGAGCACTACAAGGGGCGGTTCTACGTGGCCTTCAAGTCCCAGCTCTGCGTCTGCGAGCTCGAGGGGGACGCCCTCGCTGTCATCCCGCTTGAGCACGTGGACGGCGACGGCTCGGATGATGAGAAGGTCCCCGGCAGGCGCGTCGTCGAGACGCACCTGGTGGAGTGCGACGACGAGCTACTGCTCGTGACGGTGCACGACGACGTGGAGTACAACTCGGACGACGACATGGGCTTGGGCCTCGCCGTCGACGAGGGCGACAACGGCGGCGGAAACCGCGGCGGAGACACGCGCATGGTGGAGGTGCACAGGGTGGAGTGGGTTGGGGACGGTGCGGTGCGGCTGGTGCGGGAGAAGGACCTCGGCGGGCACGCGCTCTTCCTGGGGCGGAACCACGCGTTCGCGCTCTCGCCGGCGGAGTTCCCCGCGTGCCGCGTCAATTGCATCTACCTCGTGGACCGGCAGGGCCACCCCGGCGGGCTCGTCAGAGTGGTGGACATGGAGGGACAGTGGGCGCGCGGCGAGGAGACGATCTTCCCCGACGACGGCCGGCAAGGGTACCAGTCGGCCGGGTGGGCGCGCCGCGGCTGGTTCTTCCCCAACTACTAGCTAGGCATTGTTAAGCCAATAATTAGCCGTAATCGTTTGAACATTATGCTTTCTAATTATGACTTTTGTGAGGATCATGCTTTTTAAGTTTTGTGTAAGATCTGTTTCGGAGGATTGATCAATATGATTACCATGCTTATGTTCCTTTTTTTTAGAACCACCATGCTTATGTTGTTGTAAAGGATTTTTTTTTTACATTGCAGAAATTCTGCAAAATTCACTATGCATCTGTCGCACTAAAAAAATTTGATTATTGAAACAAATGGCTACAAACAACCCTTCAGTTTCAGTTTTTAGATCAAACCTTTTTTTTTTTGTGGATGAAGTTATCAGATCCAACCAACGTGCTGACTTGCTGTTGATATATATAGTTGACTCTAGGGTGCTAATGGGTTAGGTTCAAACGAGTTAAATAGGGTGTGTTCTTAATTGGGTTGACTTTGGATAGGTAGAAATGGGTTGGAAGAGTGAACGGGTTGGATTGGTTGGGTTACCTCATAAAAAGGCCTGGGTTAGGTTAGGGTAGATTTAGAAATTTTGGATTGAGATTGGGTTGTAAACAGGTTCAGTCCGTGGCGTGGCCTAATGGAGTGACACTTGGATTATCCATAGGCTACGGTTGATGGCTTTTGTATACGTTTTTCGATATGACAGTAGACGACGGAGATACGGACGTGGACGGTGCATACGGTTTTGGGCCTAGGAAGCCATTTAGAGAATCTATTTCAAAAATTACTCCGTTTATTTTGACTTTTAGAGAAACCAAAAGCCCCCAAAAAATGCCATTATGCATCGTCTAGCCATTTATCTTGAAGAAAACTTATCTTCTTCCAACAATACAGTAGTAAGGTTGCACCATTGTTATCTACTACTAGTAGATTTCTTCGATTAAAAAATATTGTTGGGTTAATTTGTTAATGGGAGCATATTTAGTATAAATGGGCTACTCAATGGTAACATGTAAATGCAAATGAGTACCATTGGATCCACCTTTTATGTCTTAGATTCATTCAGGTGGAAGCCCCTAATTCACTTATGCGTTTTGTCACAGAATCCCACCCTCCGCCTGTTGCCATCTCATTTCATAAACACCCCCAGTCTCATTCTCCCACTTGGTCAGTGCTTCTAGGCTTCGCTCCCGACCCCTCCATCCCCCAGGCGCCACCTAGGCTCCTCGCCGCCGCTCCTTCCCTGGCCCGTTACGCTCCTTGGCCCTTGGCGACGCTGTCTCACTCTGACCCCCGAGCCTCCCGCCGACCGCTCCCTTCACCACCCCTGCGTCACCTAGGTTCCTCATTGCCGCTACCTCCCCGGCCCGTTATGCCCCCCGGTTCCCCGGCCCTCGGCGACGTCGCCTCACTTCGACCCCTGTGCCTCCTACGTCCGCCGCCCCCTCCACCACCACCCAGGCTCCTTGCCGCCGCTCCCTCCCTAGCCCATCGCCCCCTGGCCCTCGGCGACGCCGCCTCTCTCCACGATCGCCACCTCCACCCGGCCCTTGGCGACGTTGTCTCCCTCCCTAACCCTTGGTATTTGCAGGTAATCCACTTATCTTGCAGAAGGTAAATTGCCAAGTACATGTTAGAGTATGAAAGTAGATTGAAAAGCGTATATGTATCTCCTATGTAGATATGTTTTTATTGAGTCCATGTTTACAGGTCCTATGTACAAATTAAAGAGGCAAATAATAGAAAGCAGAAGAAAGGTGGAAGTAGAGAAAAGGACTGTACATGGAAGCCAGCCTACGCTGCGCCAGAATTTGATTCCGACAACGCTCATGGTGGGACCAACCCGCTCCACCACACGCGGCCGGTGACGACCCATGGGCGGTAGGCGGCTGAGGAAGAGGTGAAGTTGCATTAGCGGGTGCATAAACTATAAACCACGAGCCATGAGCCCAGCCGAACGCAACAATTTCAACTCTCTTTGCACATCCGATACTTGCTTTCTCCCGGGTACTTCCTCGTTGATTTTTGTAAGAATTCATACGCAAACTTGGACCAACATTTTAAGGTATCTTCTTTTTGTATTCTGGTTTTTAACTTTTGATTTTTTAAATAGTTGGTTTTCAAACGAATTATTTTTTTAAGATATGATATATAAGTTGATTGTAGCAAATATTATAACGACTTTATCTAGATCGGTTAAAATCACACGTAGGTATCTCTCTCTGTATTCTCTCGCAATCACACAAAAGACATAAGCTGTAGTCTAAAAACATGCTCTAAAAGCAATGACATTAAATTTATATTTAAAAACATTTTCTTGTGATTATGATTTTGTAACGAACAAAGTATTGTAAACAATTAATGGTCAAACATTAATTTTAGACACCCACAAAGTCAATCCGTCAATTTTAGAGACCCGTGAAGTCAATCCGTGTCTCGTAAAAATAGACTGACACAGTATAACTTACATTTTAGACCATCGAGATTCACCATCCCTAAACCTAACCCACGCTCCTCCCTCCCCACTTCTATCCCGCCAACCCCCATCCGTGCGCCCTCCTCGAACCTCCTCGCTAATGGCTGTTACCAAGCCCGGAACCCAGTGAACCCTGAAACCCTAACTCCCTGACCCTAAACGGTGAGAAAGCTCACCGATGATATGCTTGATGATAGTAACTTGTAACATGTCACATGGAACATCTGATAAATTTAACTCCGTTCTACGCAAGCTCTGGTTTAAGTGCAACTCTTGTACATCAAAATAGGCTGCCATTCCCTCAAAAGAAAGAAAAAAAAAGGCTGCCATTACATCTCGAATGCGCAAACCTGATCAACACAACGACTGGCGGAGTACTTTCTTTGCAAACCGTTTATTGAAGTAAAGCATTCACCGTTTAGACTGCAAGCAAGGACCAGCAAAATTTAGACCACAAGCAAGAACCAGCAAAATTGCTGACGAAAATCACCAATTTCATCGTTCGATCATCTCGCCAATCTCTTCAAGTTATCATTTGAATACAAGGATTTACCTCTCAGAACTATTAGAGAATACGAGGATAGAAGAAACATAACCACAAACTTATCAGATATAAAACATTGCCGCAGTCAATTGATCTGGGTGAAGTTGAATTTATTAAGTGAACGAGAAGCACAAAAGAAGCATTTGCATTAAAGTCATCTCTCGGTATAATGTCATACAACTGGAAGTCCCCCACTGTTGTTAAATAAAATGTAAAAGGAGCACCTATACTTGCAAGTTTCAGTTCATAACTTACAAAATCTAAGACATTCATTGTTCTATCTCGATAAACAGGCTCGCTTGTGGATGCAAACCTGCTTCCTCCAATGTCAGGGTGTGCTTTTCTGGACCATATGTTACCCGTGGGAAATTCGAAACTAGGTTGTATTTTTCTGCTTTCAAGCAATCCAAGGAATCAACATAGTCATATAGGGAGGTAATGGTGGTAGAACTGTGGAATCTCCTTTCTTTGCGCTCTCCAGTTGGAAATCTTATAAGAACCTGAAAAATTATCAGCATGGCTCCCAGTTAGTTTCAAAGAATTTGCACGGAGAAGGCAGGTCGTGTGTAGGTAGACATATCAAATTCACGCACTATGTGTTCCTATCAAGCCTTTCGTTCAAAGCTAACAACTAACCCAAGAGATAAATAAGGGAAGCTTAGCAAAGCTTTATGCATCAGTAAAAATGCAGTATAAGATATGCTATTAAGAAACAGAAACGTTCCATGTACACATTTATACTTGGTGGTCAACAACAGTAGAGAATGCTTCAAAAAGCAGATGGATGTGGTTCTAAGCATATTATCCTAGGGTAAGAATTGGTAAAAGGTTGTTAAAGAAAGATGAGCAAAGAATATTAAACATACTTGAGTAACGTCAGGTCCTTTCTCAGGTTCAGCTCCAAGAGCCATAGCCTTCTCTTGCCGCCTCTTTGCAAGAGCAGCTTCCTTTTCAGCTGCTTCTTGGGCTGCCCTTGCTTGAGCTTCCTCTTCTTCTTTACGCTTTCTCTCGGCCTCTGCAACCTCTCTTTCACGTCTTTCCTGTTCCTCTCTCCTTTGCCGTTCCCTAGCCTGGTAATTTTATAAAAAGAATTGCATGATTAAATTAGTGCCAATCATCAGCACAAATTAGTGCATACCATCAACACATTCCAATACTAGCAGAAAATTTAGCCGCATGTTTCTACAATCTACTGGAATCAGTACCTTAATTCATGTATAACTGTAACCATGCACAAATACGATACTCATGAAGGTATAGCGCCCAAAGGAAAACCAAGGAGTTACAACATGTTGACCCACCTTAGTTTCTGATTACACCCTCCATCTCTATAAGGAGTATCTCTAGTCATACGGATTAAGGAGGTTATAAGATCATGAGAATGATAGATGAAAATGACCATGATATCCCGTGTTAATATCTTGGAAATAAGAGAGAGAATAGTTTGTGTAAAGGTGTACACATAAATGCTGAAGAGAGGGAAGATAAATGTGGGCAAAAATGACAAAGGATAGTTAAAATTGCGTGCATGCCTCATATTTTGAAACAAGATTGGAAAAATGAAATGCTTTATGTTTTGAAACAGAGGGAGTATTACATAGGGATGCATACTCTTCTATCAAAGTAACAACAATATAACGATGGGTAGGGCCTATATAGCTTAACGCCTTAACATACCTGATCAGCTTCAAGTGCAGCTCTGTAAGCAGCATCTTGTTCCTCACGCAAACGTTGGTTGTTTAGTCTCTCTTCAGCTTCAATCCTCCCAGCAACAAGTGATGCGGTGCACTCTTCAACCACCCGTTGAAGAATTGTTATCATCTCTTCAGGTGATTTGGGCCCCTCAATCTTTAGAAACAAAAAATGAAAATGCCTGAGCAATAATGATCGACTGTATAGAAGACATGATGAAACATTCCGATGCTGCCATGGGCCAAATATATAGGAAACATATTGCAGGGTAATAGCAAAACCTAAAGAGCTTTGGATCAATTAATGACTAATGTTCACTAGATGCATTATTTCACTCTACTGTTAGGTAAGGAGAGCAACCTACTGTGGAAATGATGTGAGATCTATAAACAATCTTAAGCTACTGTGGAAATGATGTGAGATCTATAAACAATCTTAAGCTCCAGTGGCCTTATTGCACATGATGCACAAATGTAGGCAAGGAAAAGACAAGAATATCACACAACATTTTACTCTAGAATCATACATTTTCAGAACACAACATTTGTCCTAACAAAACACAACATTTGTCCTAACAAAAATGACACCTGTGCTAACCAGCTGTAGCATCACCCATGGGAACAAATCAACGCTGGATCATCAGATCAGGCGATTGTATTATTGTATAATGAGATAGAATGTCCACATTATGAGTTCTATGGACTACAATATAGAAAAGAAGTGGAAGGCAAGTATACCAAATTTGAAGTAATAATGCACATATTTATCAACGGCCTAGTAGCTTACAGTATATGCAATAATTAGCTGCTTGGGCTAAGTAGATGAACCTGATTTTTCCTTCAACTATTAATGAGGTTATCTAGAGAAAAATGTGCCAATTAATAGTAGCAATCAGGTGCAAAGTCAAGCAAAAAGTCTTTAATTCCATTGTATATCTGAGAATGTCTAACTCCGTCTTTGTAGTTTTCTACATAGCCTGTCCCAAACTAGGAAAAATGAGGATTGTTGTGTTACGCTCAGCGAGCCAACGTAAAAAAAAGGCACTTTTCATGGAATGAAACCCAAAAGACCTTGAAGAGGTTTCATTCCTAGACTACCACAATTTATTTGGGACAAAAAACTTAATTATTGTTGTTGTTGTTGTATATCTGTGAATATCTATCTGCATGGAAGGACCTGTGAATGTGCACAAAACAATTTATGATAGTGTGAAATCAGCACACGGGTATATCAAAAACTAACTATAATGGATTGCATGAAAATGAGGTGACAGTCTGGGACATAGATTATTCATTAGAATAACTTTTTTTTTTCAAAAGAACCCTTTAGTTCAGGAAACCTCCAATACTCTTTTATTGATTATGTCGTCTGGGATCTGGATTAACTTAATTTCCTTGGGGACTATTAGGGGCAAACATAACTAACCCCACAAGTACCACATTGGCAGCACCTTGTTCAAATCTTATAAGGAAACATCACCGAACTTATTATCTAATATCATGAGAAGTTTTTGCCGAAATTCATTAGACTTAGAGTATCACACAAAATTCAAGTATAAAGGATTTCTCAAAGGATCACATAAATTCATCCAGTGCCCTACAGTGTGTTGAGTTCATGCCAAGGTTATTAAGTCGTAAAGTCGAGTCGAGTCGTAATGCTACCGACTTGGAGATTAGTCGCGACTAATCCCGACTAGTCGTCGACTAGTCTAGTACTACTTGCCTGTTGCCAGAGGAAGGAGAGGAGACTCGGCAGCTCGGCTACTACTACTACAGACTACAGGGTCGGAGGTCAGGACTCAGGCGAGGCGAGGAAGGACCGAAAGAGAGGAGATACTACTGCTGCCAGAGGAAGGAGAGGAGAGGAGGGAGTGCTCACCGGTTCGGGTCGGCGGAGGGAGATCCGAGGCGATGACGGCGGCGTGGACACTGGACAGGGGTCGACGGAGGAGGGAGGTCCGAGGCGGCGGCGACACCACAGCTCGGGTCGGCGGAGGAGGGAGGTCCGAGGCGGCGACGGCACCACGGCTCGGGTCCGCGGAGGAGGGAGGTCCGAGGCGGCGACGACACCACAGCTCGGGTCGGCGGAGGAGGGAGGTCCGAGGAGGAGGCGGCGGCGGCGTGGAGGAGGAGGAGGCGGTGTTGAGGCAGGGGAGGGCTTTGGACGAGGTGGCGGCGGGCGCCGTCGGCGGCGTGGATGGGGGCGGCGAGGCTAGGGTTCCCTCCAGTCAGCATCGTGGGACTCCGAATGGTTAGGGTTGCCTTTGTACTCTGTAGTCGCCCAGTTATATGTCGCCGCCTGACTCGGACGGTTGGACCACAGCACTGCGCCAGCACCAGTCGCCCGACTCGGACCACACGGCTAGTCGCGACTGAACGTCGCCTAGTCGGCAAGCCGGCCGACTAGCTCAGCTAGTCGAGTCGACGAAACTAGTCGGACCTCCTGTGCCGACTTGCCGACTAATCGAAGATTAATCGCGACTAGTCGCGCGACTTAATAACAATGGTTCATGCAAATTTGTGGGCGGAAATGAGAAATGCAGGGTTGTTTCGTTGCTGGGTACAGGATTTGAAGGAGTTTGGGATTGGGAATTTGAGGGTCCAGCTCCCACCAAATTAATACCAAGGGAGACCCTGTCAAATGTCAATTGTTTAAGGGGAATGGGAATTGAAATTGAGTACAAAAAACAACTCCCAACTTAAATTCCTATCAAAATATCACTGCGGCTAAACAAGAGAATGGGAGTTAAAACTAAATTCCCCTGCCCAATTCCACGTCTCAGCTCCACCTTAAATTCCCATTCCCATAGCAAATGTAACCAAATACACCACTAGAAGTAGGTTGATAGAAAAACTTGTGACGGTTGCCATGGACATTCCTGTTCTTGATCGCTTTATGATATGCACACATATATAACAAAAAAGGGAAGGATATAAAGTGTTCTCTACAGAGGTCAACATTAAACTTTTATAATTGCTACCTCAAATAGTAATGGCAACATCTAATTCAAGAAATCAAACTGTAAACATTCCAAAACCTCAAAATAGCTACAACAACAACACTTCCAAAACAATCAAACTTCACTTTCTGTCAGGACTCAGGAGGCAATAATAGTCTCAGGTGAGGGAGAACCTTACTATAACCACTTAACCAGCATCATGGTTATTGAGGCGTCGCTATATCAGTGATATATCGTCGCCTTATTGCCATGGTGGACTGGAGGGCCATGCCGTCCGAGCGGCATGAAGCTGCGGCTTATGCCGTCTGCTGCTGCCCGAAAAAACGAGGAGAGACCGAGAGAGTTGACGCTACCGCCGGATCCGCGGGATCCGCTGCCCAATCCGGTCTCCTTCGTCAGATTGGGCCTCCTGCTTCACCAGGGGCCCAGGGGGCGAGTCCTCCGCGGCTTCGCCGGCTCTGGTCTCCACCGTAGCGCCGCCTCCACTCCAATTCGTCGCCGCCTCCTGCTTCTTCAGCCCGCTCTCCGCCGCCTCCTTCGGTCTGCCGACCGCCGCTTGGGGGCGGTGGAGAGTGGCGGCGGGAAGAGGGAGCAGCCGCCGGCGAGCTGGTTCGGCCTCGCCGGCGTCGGAGGTGGAGGAGATGGGAGGAGAGAGGGAGAGAAGCAATGGGGGCGAAGGAAGAAGCGAAATGCCGAGCTCAAGAAAATTGTAGGCAGCGACTAGGGTTATGAGGGGATTTTGGCATTTCGCGATTTAGCCCACTCAGTGTTCTAAAATTGCAACAAAGTCCTTCTCTCTTTATATTTTTTCTGTTTGGGCCCTTCGGAAGTTCGATATTGTTGTGTGTATAGTGTCGTCACGCCGCGCGCCATAAGTGATATTGTTGTGTGAAGGTGGTGAGTTGCTGCGCCTCGCCGCACCGCCTTAATAAGCATGACCAGTATTGAGTCCATAAGCATAACAATAGCCTAACTCCCGCAAGGCCGCAACGACATGTTCTAAGCTGTTGCATGGACACATCACAATTAATCAAACATCCTAATTAATAATCGCAAGCACTCTCTAACAAATGGCCCCTGCAACTGCAAGTAACCCGCATGCTCTAATAACATGACCTAATAATATATTTAAGCACACAAAGTATAATGGTTTCACACAAACACCTACACTATCATCAATGCGTTAATCAGCACAACCTAGAACCCCAAATCTACTTAGCACAGAAGCAAAGTCTTAGATACAAATTTAAATTAATTTCCCAAACCTAAGTGATACACCAACACCATACCTGCTGCAATAGCATAATTCTCTGGTTCGTTGATGCCATGACTACCGCACAAAAAGGGAACCTTGATGCATTCAGGCTATTGCTCATCTTGAACCCTTCAGTCCTTCTGATGCTACCACCCCACGCAAGGAAGTTATCATTTATGAAGGCGGCAACCGGCTCAGCACAGAGGCAGCCACCGCAGAACGCAGGGGTGTCTGGGTGGTCAGCGGAGTGGAGGTACACGAAGAGAAGCTTGTACTCACGCTGCGCCCGCTGCAACGCATCGGCGAAGCCCTCAGCAACGAATCGCGGGCCACGGCCAGCACCAAACTCGCGCTCAAACTCCGCCACGAAATCAACCGCCTCGGCGGCGGACGGCGGCAGCTCGAGCAGCCGGTCGCCGCCGCCCTGTGCGAGGCCGAGGAGGGAGAGGGAGCGGGACAGCACGCCGCCGGCGACCCAGGCACCAAGACGGATGGAACCAGCGATAAGGCCAACCCCACCGGACACCACGTAGAAGGGGAGCGTCACCAGCTTCCACGCGATCCCCGGCGGCTGCTGCTGCTGCTGCGGAGGCGCGACCAAATCCGCCTCCAGTGGAGGCGGCAGCGGCGGCGGAGCGGACGGGGCCGGTTCGGGAGAGGATGCCGAGGGCGAGGAGGGGTTGGCGGTGATGGAGGAAACGGCGAGCTGGAGGTCCCAGTTGTGGGCGGCGAGGATCTCGGTGCAGAGGTCGGGGTCGGAGATGCCAGTGACGGCCTGGAAGTAGCTGACCTTGTCGTCGACGGTGTCGGCCATGGCGGCCGGCGGCGAGGCAGGAGTGGAGCTAGGGTTTGGGATTTGGGGGCGGCAGTGGTGGTTAGGAGGAAGACGCGAGAAAGGCAGACGAGTTAACTGGGTGCGCGACGCGAGCGAGGAAGGAGACGAGCCAGTCAGTGGTGTGGCCACGTATTCTCTTCCTCTCGGTATAAAGTAAGAAACCACAAAATGAAGGAGGCGACTAGAAGAGTAGAAGGTATACACCGTCGGGGCTCGGGAGCGATAGCTTTCGTCAAGTTTTAGAAAAAATCCCTAAAAATATTTGGAAATATTTCAGGTTTCAGTTTCATATATTTTTAGAAGTTTTTAGAAGACTAATAAAATTTCAATACCAAGTTTAAACCAAGTTTTTCAATAGGAGACATCGACGTTCTCACCTTCTCGATCGACTAGAAGCTCACGAGTTTCGTCCCGAGCACCGAGTTTTTTTCGATAAAAGACCGCGGCATTCTCGCCATCCCGTCCGACTAGACGCTCGTGAGTTTGGTGTATCTTGTGAGCACTCGTCCTGATATTGCTCATGTTATTTATATCTTGAGTCAGTTCATGACTTGGCTTACTCATGTTTACTATAGACACCTTCTTCGTGTTCTTCGCTACTTGCGTGGGACAATCTCTCATCGTTTGTTTTTCTCTAGTTCCAACTCGCTACCGTTTTAGACATACTCCGATGTGACTTGAGCTAGTAATCTTTCTGATCATTGTTCTCTTTTTGCTTACTGTGTTTGTCTTAACTACTCCTTGATTGCCTAGAAGATAAAAAGTTAAACTGCAATTTCCCATTCGAGTGCAGATGTTGAGTTAAGAGCTATGATAGTAGTAACAACAGAGATTACTTGATTGAGATAGATACTTGTAGGCTTTGGAGTAATTGTGAGAGGACATACGACCCTTATGTCTGACAGTAGAGGTGCTATTAGTATTGCTTGTGACCCAGTGAAGCATGAGCGTACCAAACACATTGGTGTGGATGCTTCATACACTCGCTCATAAGTACAGGAAGGAGTACTCACTTTACAGTTTGTGCCCTCAGAATTACAGCTTGCTGACTTCTTCATGAAGCCACAGACTAGGGCATAATATTTGTATTTTCTCTCCAAACTCAATATGTGTAATCCACTATGAGTTTGAGAAAGGTATTAAGAATAGGATAGGATTTATTTATTTGTTCCTTATGTCTTAGTTTTCTTATTTGTGTATAGCATATTCCTTTGTATATTCTCCTATATTTCCTATATATATTACCTTTTAGGTCTCATAAATATACACACGATATTTATAACAACATAGACATTTAGGGCATCTTAGAAACATCAAAAGATATAGTAATCAGTTCCATGCATAACACTAAGGGGCAAGGAAATGAACCTTAATTTTGTTTGATACTTCAAAATCATCAAGGCTTTAAGGATAGGATAAGATTAATTATTTGTTTCCGTATATGCCTTGATTTTCTTATTTATGTATAGCATATATATCATCTTGTACTTCTTATAGATATTGCCTTTTAAGCCTTATAAATATACACATAATATTCATAATAACAGATACATTCAGGGCATCTTAGTAGCATCAAAAGATATAGTACAGTTTCATGCATAACACTAAGGGGCAAGTAAATGAACCTTAATTTTGTTTGATGCTTAAAAATCATTAAGTTGGGTCAGAAGCTCAAGCATAGTGCACTGAACCTCACTATCACCATTCACAGTTCCTGACTCCACTCTAGTTAACACAAATATAATTGATGGTCCATGCTCGTTGTCCATTTGGTAATTTTAAACCAAATGCAGCCTGGCAGGCCAACAGATTTAAGGTTCTTCAAAACTATTATTGCTTACAACCACCAACCAATTAAGCTAAGAACTTGTTCCATATCCGGATGCACATTACTGACGTTGAATCCAATTAAGCAAGATGGTAGTTGTAATTTATTAAGCGCGGTGGTAGCAGGCTAAATATAGTATTCTAGAAAAGAGCAAGATTATCCGCACATTTGGACTTATCAGTACAGATAATGTAATGTAGCAAACTAGCAACACACATTATCATTCCATCCATTAATTTCTGCAATCAACAAAAGAACAACCAAACAAAATTTGAAAGGGGGGATTGGGTTGGGGGGGGGGGGGGGGGGGGGCGAAACATATGGTGGGTCTGCTGCAGCATCACCTATCAGCACAACAGGGTAGTAATACAGAAAGGAGGGAACGTCGGTGATCACCAAACACAGGAAGAGCTGCCCCACGCGCGTACTAAAATCTCCAAGGATCCAACTCATGAGATAGCAAGAAAAGAGAAGCAATAAGGAAAATAATCACAAGGGGCCATTTTGGCATTTTCTTTACAACATTAAGCAGAACAAATGTGTCAAACTAACCTGAACCGAGTAGCCTTTAAAAGAAAAGAAAAACAAAAATGCAGGCCAGTACAGTTCATTGTCAACACTCAACAATATGATTGAACAGTATTAGTTCAATGCAAAAAAAAGATTCCGTTCAACACTAGTAATTAGGACAAGTAAGCAATGATCTGCTTTATTCAGCTCCAATGCCTAAGGAGCAACAGTACCAGATAATGTTTGTACAAGTTTTATTCTAGTTGCAGATGTAAATAGAAGCACAAGGCAGGACCCAAAAAAAGGCAGATAAGTGTCCACAAGAATGTCATCAAGGAGAGCCAAAGCCGCCGCCACCAGGAGTGAAAATCTGAAGAATCTCACCAGCATTAACCATGACAGTGTTCTTTCCTCCAAGGTAAACTCTGCGCCCATCTTCCTTGACTAAATAGTTTGCACCACGAGCCCCATTTCCCCCTCCCTTCAGTCCCCTGGGAGCATGCACCCGTCTCTCAGAAAGAATGCTCACAACAACAGGCCGGCGGAATTCAATCTCCCTTACAAGGCCATCACCCCCTCTGTGGAAACCAGAACCTCCACTGTTCTCCCTGATGCTAAATCTGTGCAAAAGAACAGGGTACCGCTGTTCAAAGATCTCTGGGTCAGTCATCCTTGTGTTTGTCATGTGACATTGAACACCACTTGTGCCATCCCAGCTCGGCCCGGCTCCACAGCCACCTCCAATAGTCTCATAGTAACCAAAAGTGTCATCTCCAAATGTCAAATTGTTCATGCAGCCCTGGGAGCAGGCACAGGCTTGGAATGCCATTAGGACAACGTCTGTCACTCGCTGAGACGTTAATACATTGCCTCCCACCACTGCAGCCTTTTCACTTGGTGAAAGAAAAGAGCCTTTAGGAATGATGGTCTTCACAGGAGCTAGGCAGCCTTGATTTAGAGGTATATCTACATCCACCAAGCACCGCAGGCAGTATATGACAGCAGCTGTTGTTACCGCTTCAGGAGCATTCCAGTTACCATACACCTCAGGACTGGTGCCCTCAAAGTCAAAGGTAGCTTCACCTTTACAAGAATCAAGGGTAAGCTTCAAATGGAGCACAGAACCATCATCCATAAAATCCTCATCTTCAATGACACAAGACCCATTATCCTTTTCAACTCTAGATGCGACTACCTTGAGCATCTCTCTGACAGCTTCCTCGGCATTCTTTTGAACATGACTCATATAAGATTGCACGGTGATCAAGTCATACTGATTTATCAGTTCTTTGATAAGTGCTATTCCCCGCTGATTTGCTGCCACCTGAGCACGGAGGTCAGAAAGATTATCTTGGATCTTCCGTGTTCCTGGAATCTTATGATTGGTAATTTCATCCGAGCAGGGTGACTGTAGCAGGTGAACTATTCCTTCCTCTTGAAAAACACCCCTTTCCACAAGTTTAAATGCTTTGATGGCAGCACCTTCCTCCCAAATGCATTTTGAGAAAGGAGGCATGCTTCCTGGGGTAATACCACCGATCTCTGCATGGTGACCTCTACTAGCAACAAAAAAGATCAGCTTACCATCATTAAAAACTGGTGTGATAACTGTTATATCAGGCAGATGGCTACCCCCAGAACATGGATGATTTGTTACGAGAACATCACCCTCATGGAGGTTATCACCCCAATAATTAAGTTGCCAGTGCACAGCGCTAGACATGGCTCCTAAATGCACAGGGACATGTGGGGCATTTGCAACAAGGCCACCATCTGGACCAAATAGAGCACAAGAAAAGTCTAGCCTTTCCTTTATGTTAGTAGAAATGGAAGTTCTTTGAAGTGTCCGACCCATCTGTTCAGCAATACCCATGAATCGGTGATTGAAGATAGAAAGTTGTACCACATCTGCGACTTTTTCTGATATTTCTACAGTGCTTGGAGCTGCATTGATATCAATTTTTATGTTACCATACTTTGTGATGATAGCCTTGCAGTCCTTGTCTACTATCACCGTACTATTCCCATTCATAATGACTGCAGGGCCCTCCAAGACATGACCATAGCCCAAATTCTCAAGTTTGTATAGTGGGGTTTCTTGCCATCCGTATGAAAAATAAATTTGACATGAACTTTGCGGTACGGGTTTGGTTGATATTCGTGTCAGTTCACGAGGCTGCAAGATGTTTGTGGCACCAACACCCTGAACTCTCACATCACATATGAGTATCTTTCTGTTTAACAATTTGAAGCCATACTCTTGTTGAAACAGTCTCACAAACTCATCAGCATAATCACGTCCAGATTCTTTCTCTGGCTGTTTAACCATGATTGATGTATCAGTTCCTTCATACCTCAAGTTCAAGTACGAATCTGTCCTGATGCTCTCCTCTCCAAAACCCTGCTCTTTTAACTTTTCTTTCACCTGATTTACTAAAAGAGCTAATCTTCGAGATGCCTCTGCAGCAGAATCAGCATAATAAACAGCAGAGTATGGTTCTTGCAAGTCTTCAATAACATCAGCAAGGCCCATCCCATATGCACTCAATATGCCACAATAGCGATGAATAAGTAACTCAGACATGCCCAAGGACCTTGCCATAGCACATGCATGCTGAGGACCTGCACCACCAAAGCAAGCAAGGGCGTGTGTCTTAGTATCATGCCCCTTCATTTCCGTCAACTGGCGTATTGGTCGACACATTGCCTCATTTGCAACATTGACAAACCCAAGCGCAATATCCTCAACTGACATGTCCTTCACTGATGGATCCTGACTCTTTCGGTGAGAGTTGATCTCAATAGCAAGATTTTCAAATGCCTTTCTTGTAGCATCATAATCAAGGGGCAAATCTTCTTTAGGGCCAAATATGGATGGAAAGTACTCCGGAATAACAGTTCCCAATACCAAATTAGCATCAGTAATCGCCAGCTCACCGCCTTTCCTGTAACAAACTGGACCAGGGTGTGCTCCAACAGATTCTGGCCCAACCTTGAAAGCACCAAACTGAAACTTAAGCTTTGATCCACCACCAGCAGCCACCGTGTTTATGTCAAGCTGAGGAGCTTGAATTATTGACCCAGCAATTTGGGTCTCAATAACTTGTTCATAGCTCCCATCATAGCGGCTCACATCCGTGGATGTACCTCCCATGTCAAACCCAATTAGTGGCTTCAATGTCTCAAGTTCATACAAGGTTTGCGAGTAGCCAACCACACCACCTGCAGGACCCGACAATACTGCTTTATGCCCAGAGAATCTCCTCTCCGGTGCAAGACCACCATCTGACTGCATAAATAGAACATTAACCAATTCAGCTCCCCCTTCAAACCTCGACATGAATCCTGATAGGTACTCTTTGATGACTGGTGTGAGATAAGCATCCACACTGGCTGTCAGGCCCCGCGGTACTGCACGGACCATCGGTGTCAACGATGAAGACAAAGATACATGCTTGAACCCCATTCCCAGGGCTAATTTCTCAATGAGGTGCTCGTGGTGAGGATAAGTATATGAATGCATCAACACCACTGCCAAACACCTTATCCCCTTGTCAAGCAAACCTCTCAACAAAGGCTCCAACGCTTCCTCATCAACTGGCTTCACCACCCTGACCAACTCCCCTGAGATACCTTCAACAGATGAACCATCCCTCTCACCATCACGAACAAGTTCAACCCGCTCATCGACCTCAATCACCTCCTCGTACAGATTCGAGGGCTTCAACACCTTGACGTCGAATATGTTTGGTCGGGCCTGGTTACCAATTTGAAGCAAATCCCTGAAGCCCCGGGTGACACAGAGCGCGATCCTTTCGCCCTTCCTCTCAAGAAGCGCGTTCGTCGCGACCGTGGTGCCCATCCGAATCCACTCGATCCTGCCGGTCGGGATCTTGGATGACCGGGGGATCTTCTCGCCGGAGAACTCCTCCAGGATCCTCCTGATCCCTTCAATGGGGGCATCGTCGTAGTTCGACGGGTCGACGGACAGGAGCTTCATGACGTAGCCTTCTGGCCTCCCGGGAACCTCGGCGTAGATGTCGGTGAACGTGCCGCCCCTATCAATGCAGAACCTGAACTTGTCCACGCTGCCCATCCTTCGTCACCTCTTCTGGAATCGACAGATGAAAATTTTGAGCCGCTATGAGAAGAACTGAAAGACCGTAATGGGGAAGAGGCGGAGGAGAACTTAACGAGACCTTAGTTCTTCGGCGGAAGAACGGCGACGGGCGGCGGCGGAGGAGGAGGAGTTGGCACTTGGCACAGGGGATATCTGACCTGGAGGATGAACCGCCGGTGGGAGAGTACGCCGCCAACGGTGGGAGAGGAGGACGCCGCCGCAACCGGCAAGAGAGGACGCCGCCGCCGCTGGAGTTGTGGACAATAATGTCTAGAGTCCAGTGAGGTCCGATGGATACTGGACAATTAGAATTGTTAATGTTTTAGTGAAACTTAGAATCGTTATCCAATTGTATTGGTGGCCAGAGGCGCTTGAAACGACCCAGAAAAGGAGGAAAGTAGAAGACGCAACTTTGGCTTGATTCTTTATGCTGATGTTTATGCTGATGGCTTATAATGAGATATAGTAAGTAGAGAGAAATAGTCATATATGATTTTAGTTGATATAGTTGAATTTAGTATACTTTTTTACTATAATTTTTCTATTGACCCCAGCTTGAAAAAACGCACTGTTTAAAAACTAATTACTGTAAACAATACAAATATAAGCCAACTTTAAGCACAAAAAAATCCAGCCAAATGTATTGAGCTTGACAATTTGTTTTCTTGGATAAGTGATTTTTGTCGTCTCAAATATCTGCTATTCATAAATATATCATTACAAGCTACATGTCCGTACATTACAATGGATAAAAAGATTTCTACTATTCTAATATATTGAGCCACTGTGACCAGGTTTGGCCGCCATAATCAATTAAGGAACAACACTTGTAGTAGTCCAAATTGAGCACTACCGTACAATTATAAGTCTAAATGAGTACGACTTGATTAATTAATTTGCAATGGTCTAGCTTAGATTCCGCTATAGGGTTAAATGTGGGGTGCCAGATAGCGACATTGCAACACGACATAAGAGGGGGCTTCTAACTTATGCGGATGAAACCCATTCGGCAGTGAAACCTTAGCCAATAGAGTCTAGTTGGGTTGGTGCATCCTAAAGGCTTTGTGATATTCACTTGTTGCACGTCTAAGAAAGCGTATATTGACAAACATGATAAGTTGATTATCTCTTGTGGGTAAAACTATACCATATTTGTAAAGTGTAAATTTATTCAAATAGTCATGTCCACGGTCAATGACGGGCAATATGCGTTTTTCACATTATAGATATTTGCTTTCAAAGAAAATTTTTTTAGGAACTCAGGAGTTGTTGAAATTCTTAGATGTGTGTTCTGGCAAATAGAGCCAGTTAGGTAGATAGAACTTGACTCAATGAATCTTATCGGTTAGAGCCTTACTACTAGTATAGGTGCCTAGAACCTTTCCTAGAAATTATCTAGTTTTGGTTATTGTTATTACTTTGTTAAATTGATGTTTTGAAAAATCTATAATGGTAATTGAACTAAAAATGTTACTTTGTACAAAAGAACCACATCATCCTTTCTTTGTAAGCCTTGTATATAATTGTATTTTTTTTAAGACTTGCAGAGTATTCTATGTACTCATCTTGCAATTCACAAAATCATATCAGAGGAATATGAAGACGCCGAAAGAGACTACAACTGTTTCGCGTGTGGCTTCAACGAAAGCTTCCTGGCTGTTGTGCTTCCCCCGGTCAATTGCCTGTGGCGAATTGATGGGTCGTTCTTTAGAGTTTATTTCTTTTGCTTTCGATGTATTTTGTAAGTTTGGGTGGTCTTTTAACCTCAGTTGTAATAAGTGGTTATAAAATTTGTACTTTTTATTATTGTAATAAAATGTTATTGGTTATGTATTCATCATTATTTAACTGTGCGCACTAGTTTTGATCTAAAACTAGTGTGATAATGCACAGAGAGTTTGGATTCAAAAATTCGGTCCCAACAAGTCAGCAATCCATCAGGTGACATTAGATGGAGAAAGGGGAGCCGAGGCTGCATGGAAGGAGGAGAAGAGGGGAAGGCGACACCAGTTCGTGGGTGATGACATCCTGACCCTAGCTTCATTAGGTCAGGTGGAGCAAGGAATGAGTGGTGGAAAGGAGTCGACGGCGGTGCTGTGCAGCGTGGTGCGCTGTCGTGGGCGGAGGGGCAATGCGGCGTGTGCGCCAACGCCGCTGTGGGTGGATGCAGGATGTGTGGAGCTGCACCGCCACAGGTGGAGGGAGCCATTGCCATCACATGATGTAGCCGTCGCCTGTCGTTGTCGTACAAGTGGTGGCACGAGCTAGGTTGGCCATTGATGGATTTGGGGAGGCAGGTTGGTTTGGGGATGGATTTGGAAGGCTCCAGTTTTTTTTTATTTCTTTGCAAAAACAACAGGGACTGACAGGCGGTTTTTTGAACAAAAAAATGCGTGTGAATCTGGACCTGGCTGCTGGAAACTGATTCATTGAACAAACCTTCGATGCCTTCTTGTACGCGGAAGCAGGAGCGCTTCGATCGGTATGGGCTAGCGACGGAGATTGGTTGCAACCGTATCGTTGTGGAATCCTGGGGCGGATCCAAAGAGGGAGTAGTGAGGGTCCAGGCCGCCACTCAATTCACAGGAACTCAAGTATATAGCTTAAGATTTAATGCTAATGCCCCCACTCAGCCCAACTAAAAGGTCCTCACTCATGCTAAAATTATGAATGAGAACAATTCAGCATACTATGTGTATTGTTGTGTCCCCTCTCAGATTTTATCCTGACTTCGCCCCTGGTGGAATTAGATTCCGTGGAGATGGAAGAGGCCATGCCATGCAGGCTGATAGTCGGGTAAAAAAGCACCGCTGCTTCAGGTTAGCGAAAGATTTCGCCGGGGCAAAGTAGGCAACCTTTGGGCATTGTCCGCGAGAGGCGAGCAAAGCAGCCCATGAGCTGGCTCGTCGGGCGATGCTAGCTGCTGAGTCTTTTGTTTGGGTGGATGATCCGCCGAAATTTTCTTGTCTCTACTCTTGTGGACGATGTAACAATCATCTAAGTTAATAAAAAGGTTGCCTTAGTTTTTTTCTTTAAAAAAGCAAGCGTGAATCACCACATACATTTCAATTCTCGATCTTGTGTTTTTTTTAAAAAAATGGGAATTCACACAAATTTAATCATGAAAATTCGATGTCATAAACATTTTTAAAAAATACATTTAGTATTATGACTTATGATGTGACAGACTGCTGGTGGAAAGCATGTGATTCTGCAGAGTTCCAACCACAGAATTCTTGCACAGCATATTCTTTTGATAGTGAACAGTTGTGATGAGGTTTGCCAACAACCTTTATTACACATAACGGAATTGATATGACCCTTACGTCCGATCTCAACATTTCACTCGAACGGTCACAATTCAACACATCTTCCTTTTTCCCCCTCACAGCTACTTCTTCCTCCCAACCACTCATTCTTTATCCTCATCTCTCTCTTAGTCCCACACTCCCACTCATTCCTTATCTCTGTCTCTCTCTTAATCTCACGAACATCATGAACAACACCCCAACCACTCATTCCTTATCCTCATCTCTCTCTTAGTCCCACACTACCACTCATTCCTTATCTCCGTCTCTCTCTTAATCTCACGAACATCAAGAACAGCAGCACCAGCACCGCAACTTCTCATAACCAGAATTCCAACATCAGCAGCGACAGTCAAGCCATCTCAGTTCCTGTACCTGGCATTAAGCCATTTTGATCACCAGGTGCAGCAACAGTTCAAGAACTTCTTCTTCGACTAGATGCCAGTGACTGGACCAAAGAGCTACTCCATGTCCACGCACTGGCCCGCCTCGGCTACCGATGTTGTCCTCAACAACTTGCTCACCTATGTGTTCAGCATGGCGCCCCGATTGGCCAACCGCACCGCCCTTGAAGCAAGCAGGAGGAATGTAGGTTAGATCCTACTATAGGAGGTTAGGGGTGCAAACGGGTCGGATTCGGACGGATATTGTTGTTACCATATCCTAACCCATATTTTTTTCTCCGGATTCGGTACCAATCGGATTCGGTGCCGGATCGGTCGGGATTAACCCGACCCGTTTGCACCCCTACTTATTTGTAAGGAATGCATGCAGTACAACAAATGGAGTAAGAGGACGTACTGTCAAGAACTTGATGTTACTACTTAATAGCTGATGTGGAAGATTTTATTTTACCATTGCAAAAGAAAATGAAACGTCAAATAGTAGCACTAACCTGAAATCAGACTTAAAGACGTATCGGATTCAGACGGATATTGCTGTTACCATATCCTAACCCATATTTTTTCTCCGGATTCGGTACCAATCGGATTCGGTGCCGGATCGGTCGGAATTAACCCGACCCGTTTGCACCCCTATAGGAGGTAGATATTGGTTTTGTTACAACATTTTTTATTTTATATGTGCAACATTATGATTTCATGTATACAATATTTCGATCTCATATGCAAAACATTAAGATTTTCATCCTTTTTTTTTTGCGACATGGTCGTGAAATGTTGCTTTGCTGAAGGTAAAAACCCCGCCCCGGGGGGGGGGGGGGGGGGGGGAGCGGGGCAGACAGCGCGATCACTAACACCTCATTCACATTTTCAACGAGCAGCTCCCGTAACCAAGCTTGAACAATCCATATAGCTTAAAATGGCCAAAGGTCGCCCCAAAGTGACCTCCGGGCCTGAAGATGCATTGTAGGGTTCTTGCTTTGGGTGACCACTATACGCTCGAATGCGCCTTCGGAGGCATCCCGTTTGGTGGCATGGCATACATCCAGCTGTACTTGTCTTCCTCTTCGAATGGGGCTGTATATAATCCGGCCCCAACCTCCTCCAAGATCAGCACGGATGGGTTGTTCTTCCTCCTCCTCTCCGCTCTCATGGAATAAACTTAATTCTTGTGCATCGGAAGCATATGGGACCAAACTGTCCTCAACGTCAACAGGAGCCTCTTCATCTTCCTCACTTGGAAATTGTTCGTCTGAGCAAACAGCAAGCAGTAAACATGATTTTCAAAATCCTGATATAAGAAAGGACTAGAGGTATAATCATGAATAGATGATTACCATAGTCAATGATAAGATCTTCTGGGTTTCTCTTAGCATGACGTTCTTTAAGCGTCTCAAATTTCATGCCATCAAGTGGCCAAGCTTCCCTAGTTAGAAGATAAGGAGCAATTGTTGTTTAGTCAAACATATACTTGCAAGAGCATATGATAATCCAAAAAAAGATGCACATATGCAAATGAATGTACAGGGTGAGAGGTAATTGGATAAAGCTGGACAAATCACAAGCCTTACTCTGGCCGCTTGCCCCTTCTTAAAGCAACATAGCAAAATTTTTCATCCTCAAAACCACGCAAAGGCACACCCTTTGACCTCTGCAGCAAACATCAGAAACAGGGAATTAAAAGGCTGACAGCTATGAAGTTCAATTATTTCTAAAGAGGTGTAAAATAATTTTGTAAATCTTACCAAAATAAAAAAGGAAGTGCTTCAGTAATATCCTCAAACGTGAAAAGCACATTAAGGGTTTGATTGCAAGTTGCAGCCATCCACTACTAAAAATACTGCTTTAAGACAAGCACAAATTTGGGAGAGCATAGAAGCCTATCCTATATGTACAGCAATTACCAAACAAGCATGCAACACATGTTCAGCATATCATTTTTTCTCAGTGATTAACGAATAATTGTGATATTGTTGATACCTCTGAGTGGTTCAGATGTATGGCATGTAAAATTATTTTTCTCAACTGTTTGACAAGTGCATTCGAAAAAAAAGGCATACCATACAACACAAAAGAAAAGGTAATAAAAGAAGAAAAAAGAAAAGGCACCTTATAGGCACGCTGAGATGACGTCCTCTCCAATCTCTGAACAAAGTGGCAGTATTTATCTGAATTCTCCAATGGACAGCGACCATCATGAGGGCACTGATATGGAGTATGAAATCAGTCTTACCCGAGAGCATAAACTAAGATTTGAGCATTTACAGTTTCAACTCACCGGGGCAACCACAAAAGCGCCATTTTTCAACAAGGCTTCTTGAGCAACAATGCTCTTCATTTTACTTGGAGCGCCACTAGTGGATTTTTCACTTTTGCGACACTTCTGGAGAGCACAAATATTATGTAAGTAAATTGTTACATGAAATATGCCAAATATCTGAATAGTGAATAATGGAGGGAGTGATAACAGTCAGAGCATACTCTCTTTTCCATCCAAAGGATATACGAGCGCATTTGGCCTATAATCTTTGCTCCTTGAGGAGTTCCAGGCTCCAACAAAACCTACAAATGAATTAACTTTTCTTCAGATACAAGAGTCACAAGAACACCAACCACAAGTGCACATAGGCGCAGAGAGAGAGAGAGAGAGAGAGAGAGAGAGAGAGAGAGAGATCATTATACCAAAACATCTTTCGTTAGGTCCCAAAGCTGCCTCACTATCGTTATACGGTCATTCAAAGAAGGAATCTCCCCAAGTGCATAAGACTACACATGGAGGGAAGTTATTCAATAAAGGTTGAAACATAAGGAATGACAACAGAAAACAAATTCAATAATAATGCAGCATGATCCGAAGTAGTTTCTCAAAATTACATTGCCCATTCAACCACCATCATGAAACACTACACGAGTGAAGGAATCAATAGAACTTACTGATATTACAAGATCGTGCCCTCGCTCATGTTTTTCGATGTTGCGATTCAACTCTTGGATACTATCATAGCTATGGATAAGTGGCAACCCCTTCAAATCTATAAAAATTTGCAGAGTAAACAGTATAATTAACATTTATCAGTTAGTTGTATTGGTTGTAGAAAGTGGCAACCCCTTCAAATCTATAAACATTTGCAGAGTAACCAGTATAATAAACATTTATGACCAAGTTCACAAACGGAAAGAGAAAAAAGGCATGACCAAAGCAACCAACGACTTGAGTGTTTGACATTAGGCCCTGATCAATTCGGCTTCGGCTTCGGCTTCTGGCTTATTTTTCACTATTCATAAGTTTCGTCTTTTTTCTGAACTTTTGGCTTTTTGTTGGGCTTTTTTGCCCGTTCTTTTTTTCCCGTATTTGTTTGTATTATACGTAATGGGCTAACATATTTTTAAAATTTTTTTAAATTTAATTATGCTAAATAAACCTCTGTCAGCTACAGTGTTTTTAGCCATAAGTCATGAGCTTTTCAGCCGAACCGATCACCACTAGAAGTGTCACCATGGCCATGGTAAGCAAAGCCACTAATGCAAGTTATCTAGAGAAATGCACAAGTATGAAATTTACATGCCAAAGTTATTTATATGGTCGGTAGCTCCATCATCATAAGGTTGTGGTATTATTTTGCATATCAAAATTTTACTTAAACCGAACATTCCCACTCCCACATACTTGCAACTAAGATGCTACTCTGAAACCACCTAGTAATCAATCGCATCATCCAATATGCATTGCGCCATGTAAGCAAAAGAAAGAGCTAAGCTTACTGTCAAGAAGGCTCTGTCCCGCTCTCTGCATCTCTTTGGAGGGCTCGACCAAGTTAACCCTTTCTATTGACTTCGGCCATACCGCCCTCATTGCCCTGCATTCTTGTAGTGATATTAATCTTATGCAAACCGAAACTTTTAGTAATAGATATCAATTAGATCATACGCACCAAAGTGCTGAGCTCGGCCCCGCTCCAAAATCCAACACCTTGGTAGGTGCAAAGTCTGGCAACCTCCGACGAACCTGCATGATCCACGGGTCAGTCCATGAAAACATTCCAGGCTTCCAGCAGACGACTTGAACTCATTGAGGAAAAAAAAACAAAAGAAAAGAGGGCTGGTGGTTCTTGGACCTCGCGGAGCACGCGGTGGCATGCGGCGTAGATGGCTGGCATGCGGGAGGCAACGTAAGCGACTGTCTCGTCCTCGCGGTACCGCAGGCCGATATCGCCGTAGGCGGAACGAATCTTCCATCGCGCGGCCCGCTGCTCGGAGCCCGCGGGAGCGCGGGGGTCGTCGAGGAGCGCGCCACGGGTGGCGGCCGCGGCCAGCTCGGCGCTGGTGCCCTTGGCGCGCTCGAAGGAAGCCGAGAGCAGCAGAACCTTGCGGTTCATGTGCGCCTTGTCCTGGTCTGCGCGAGCATCGCGTTAGGCGTGCGAGTGTTACTAGGGAGCAATTCATCGAGCAGATGGTGGGCAGGACGGGCGTTACCGCGGAGGTAGCGCTTGATGGCGCGGCGGAGGGAGAGGGGGACAAGGTGGATGCCCTGGGACTGCTTCGCCGCCATGCGGAGCGTCTCCGGCGTCAGCAGCCTCGGCGCCGTCTCCGGCAGCAGTGCGGCCGCCATGTCTCTCTCGCGGCGGCGTTCAGAGCTGGCCGCCTGTGTGCCTCTATCGGTGTATGGGTTTACGAATTAGGACTTAGGAGTGGAAAATGAAGTGAAACAAGCTACAATGGAGTGCACCGTCCGATCGGAGCTAGGCGGGTCGGATCGAGCGGTGGAAAGGCCGCACAGGCATTTTTTTTTTGCAAAAGAGACCCTTTTACTGAAGTCTATGTTCAAAAACATCCCAAATAGGACCACAAATGAACCCGCGATCCAATTATGGTCTAATATTTCCTGCCCGATCGAGTATGGGCGGCCTAGATCGTGGTGAGGCAAAGCGGAAGCGACACTTTTACAAAAGAAACCCCTGCCGAGGAGGCGTGGCGTGGATAATACAGAGGCGACAAGGAGAGTGAGCAAAGTGGTCTATGATACCGCTCGGTTGAGCTGAAATAAACTGGCTTATAACTGAAATTATACTGTACCTAGTTGAAATTACATTATAACTGATGGTGGCTTATTGGAGTAACTAAATTAAAAAAATTATAAATGAAAAAAAAACAAATTAGGTTACCACGGACAATGCAAAAAAATACAGGAAAAAAACCGGTAAAAAAACTCAAAAACCATAAAAGGACGAAATTTATAAATAGTAAAAAATAATCCAGTAGCCAAAAGCTCACACTAAAATGTATTACTCAGAACTCAAGTACAGTGTGTCAGATGCATACAGAGGATGAGCTCTCATGCCTTGAAACAACACAGAGCAAGTAATAGACATAGACATAGACAATTCGTGAAGTGCTGGATGCAAATTGTTGCATGGTGAAACCCAGCAGTCAGCAAAAGATTATTGCACAACGCTCGCATTGGCCGTATATGTACAGCCGTACACTCGCCTAGCCGCATTGCCAAGCTTAGCTTCAACCCCATTATGATGAGCAACCTATTTCCTTATCCTGAGGCCACCCAAATTCCTCCAAGAATGACAATATCACACCGTTGGACCAACCAAAACCAGTCTGCGAAAAGACGTCCATGAACTCAAGTTAGAATAAATAGATTGATGATACGAGATATGGTTTTTCTGGCTTTATTGGTGGTTAAGTAAGCATTGTATGAGAAAAAAAAGCTTACAAAATTATACGACAACAGAACTTTTTGTCCCAAACAAGTTGAGGTAGTCTCATAATATTATATCCTCGGTAATTAGAAGATAGCAAAGTGTAAATGTATAAGGTTGCCTTTTATCAAGGAGTAGAAACATGCTCATCATCATGGGTGAGCACAAGTGGAAGGGCTTTGATCTGTAAGTTTATAACTATATCCATACCTGGGGTTTGTATTCACCGCCTCCTCCAGATTTTCCGCAGGCCTGCACGTCGTACTTCTCATGCATCGCGCCAGTTGATTTGTATGCAGCGTAGTTTGTTCTCACCCACCTCGTAGCAATGTCCTCAGCGAATTTCCTTGCCTCTGCTGAGCCAGAATTCAACAATCCCTCAGCTATCAGATGCTGCAACGGGGCCCATCCATTTGGATAATCCCTGTTCAATTATTAGCACACCTATTAAACAAACGAAAGCTAAATAATTCCTATACAAATTGCACTGAGTATAATTTTATCATCCTTAGTGTCCATTTCAATGAACTAACCATTGTTGCCCTGTATTTGTTAAGGAAGTTGCTATTCCTCCGGGATGGAGTAATCCTGATGCCTGGAGGCTTCTCATGACTCTCACTGATTTTGCCTCATCGACAAATCGCACCAAACCTGGTTAAGTTTCACACAACCATATTCAATGCAGTAAAAGGGTAAAAAAAATCATAAAAGCAAGAGTTTCAGATGTAATTGTTGTTGGCAAGGCAAGATTAGTAGTTGAGGTAGAAGAGTACTTTATCGAACAGCCTGTAAGGCTATAGCGTAGTAATTCCACAAAAGAATATCTTCAACGCCCTTATATGTTAATAGTGACTAGGAGAATTTTCTCCTAGAAAGCTTGCTTTCATTTTCTTTCCAGATCTAATGAAAACAAATAATTGGTAGAAACCAAATCTGTACATTATGAATTACAACAAAAATGTTGCTAGACGAACTTTCAGAATAAACCGTTGCACCCTTAGGCATTACAAAACAAACACAGGGAGAGAGGGACACATACAGTACGCACCTGAATGACGTGCATTTAACCACACAGGTATGAAGTTAGAAGCAAAGATGTTGTGGTTCTGTGAGTTAGATTTCCACTGGTAAACACCCTGGAATAATAATATGTATCAAGCTAATATCATCAGAAAGTGTTTACCACAATTGGATAGGACTATAAGAGATCAAGCTGCTATCCTTCGTGAGCACCTGGCAGTTCCCATCAGTAGGAAGCCAGTAGTCAAGCCACTGCTCCATCTCAGTGTTCCACAAAATAGACTCAATTGCGATGTGACGTGCTTTTGAAGCCTCTGAAAATTTTTCTGCTGTTGCATTCTCTCCAATGAGTTTAGCAAAGACCGCTATGTCCCGTTCCATCTGTATATTGTGTATAAAGGCAAGGACTGTCACATTTCCAAACATTATTGACTTGAACCAACTAGGAGCTTCTTTCTCCCAACAAGTGAACTAAATACAATGCTGAACCTACCGTATCCAAAGCATGCTAAATCTATGGATCATTCAACTTTGGAATTCGAATATCATGGAAAGCTCAATACCTTACCTTGAATATGAATGTGTTCAAGTCCACAGGTATAATGAAAGTTGTTGCCAACGTTGTCATGTCAGTAGAATCGCTGCACAAAACAGTGAAATCAAATCATTAGAAACAACAATTTTTTGCTTTGCCTCGTGGATAGCTAGTCATTTGCTTCGTGTTCCTAGGGTGAGATCATGTTTTGTCGTTGTTCCACAAGGTGCTTGCCCTATGAATGCAGTAGGCGCTTGGTAGGAGTTTCAGTTTGGGATTCCTTCCCAGGTGTGGGTGTCCCTCTTTCTTGGGGTCGCCGGTGTTGGTGTCTTGGTGTTTTCCTTCAAGAGCCAGTATAATTCTCTTCTTGAAATGAATGGCAAAGGTCCTGCCCTTAGTTTCAAAAAACAACTTCCTAATGTCTTCTTTTGGTAGTACATGTCTTAATTAAAAGAAGAATCAACAATCATTATTTTAGTGGTATAAGTTATTGAACATCCAACCTCATCCATCTAGAGCTAAAGTCCCATCCTGATTCAGCTGCTGAAGCAATTTGGTGGTACAATTTTTCTTTAGCGACTGCAGAAGTAAGCTTTGAAGCCAGTTCCTCATCCTAAAAATAGAACAGACTATAGTTAACACATCCTTGACAAGGCAAAACTTCCACTGCGATTAGCGTAGTTAACAACAAAACCAAGTTTAAAGATTTTACGATTGTTGCACTTTCTGGCCTAGGTTTGTTCCACATAGCCTGGTAACGACACAAATTATGTAACCATCCATGCTTGTCCATTATTGCCACATTGTGAACCTCTGCATAACAGAATCATTGTAAGGGATTTGTATTAATCATGCGAAAAATGTAAAAAAATGCTGAAAAATGGCTTTATCGTCTGCTACCTGACATCCAGAAGGTATGCTCTTTCAGCAAAGAGGGGAATGCTTTCCTCACAAAGCCCAAATCACCTGTTGCCGTGTATATATCTAAAACCATCGAGCTTAAAAGTGGTGGTTGGCTGCACAACAGAGAAAGCATATATCAGATGACAATCATACGATATTATGGTAATATATTGCATGTACAATCTGTCCATACTTCATCGGTAGTAGTATGACTCCAATTAGTTTTCATTAATCAAGGTTTGGTGACCCTCACATAAAGGTATGAACTTTCATAACAACGAATAGACGATGTTGCAAAAATGAAAATGATATGTTGTGCTGTAGAAACAAACCAAACAGCACGATGCTACAGAGATAATTGTCACCTTCGATTAGTGTAGTACGATCTTGCACCGTTCAGAACAAAACCATAATTCTCCACAAAGTATACAAGATTAAGCACAATATCTTTAGCCGTGTCGTACATTTTGCTCACAAGTAAACCTCTGCATCAAGCCAAAAAGCACACATACCATAAGAAACAAAAAATAAGAAAAATAAGTACTTTTTATCTGGCATACATACTGGATCAGCAGGTAACTGTACAATATAATATAAAAATCTAAGGATGAAGTGGAATTGTACTAGAAATCGAGATCTGCAGCATTTTCTATGCGAGTCACTGTTACATTGTCCTGTCCCACAAAAATGCTACGACAAGATTGAACTCTGAACTCTGCGGTTTCCTTTAGAAGGAACCAAGACAGATCATCCCGGACATCGTCAACACCATCATTGATCAAGAAGACAACAACCTCTTTTTGGTGCAAATTTAATGGCACAGCTGCCCCTGCGCCGGCCAGCACAGGGCCGCCACCCATAAAAAAATCAGCTGCCCCTGGTAGGCAGATGGCGCCATAGATACACAACAAAGCCAAAACAGAACAAACATATATTGGCTATTTTTTCTATTAGGACTTCTACAGTTATTAGGTCTTAAATAAAGTGTTTTTAAAATAGTATTTACAAATTAATTATAGTAGATATTACACTAACTTTAGCTATAGCACTCAAAAGCATACGCGAATATCTCTCCGTGCTCTCTCTCCGAACAGCTATAATTCAAAATTTTCAGCTATAAATCATAAGTCACAACCTAGAACGACCTGAAAAACAAAGCGGACGATATAGAGTCAGACAAGTGAACTTGGCAGACTCCACGTTCGCCGAAACCAACGAAACAGCTACCCAACAAGTGCAAGAGCACGTGTTGCGTACTATTCATGTAAGCCTGGATTCGTTAATTATATCTCACCAAAAAAATCAATTATACGTGATTTAATAGTGTTCTATGTTCGTGACGAGGAATGAGCAACCATACTCCCTCATTACTCCATGGGAGAGCAAGCTCCCCCAGAGTTCCTTCACATATTCATTTTTTTTATAAAAGCCCTCCGATTTTGTGAAATTGTGTACGAGTTCTTGATTTTTGCAAAAAGACCCCTCTAGTCAACAATTTTGTGAAAAGATCCTCCATTTTCCCAAAATTACGTATGGATCATCGATTTTTTTTGTAGACCCTCCTTTTACGTGATTAAGCCCCGTGATTTTCCCAAAAGGTCCTCTATTTTCCAGAAAATCCCTTTGTGTTCTCAGGAAATACATATGGATCCTTGCTCTTTTCCAAAAACTTCTACGAATTGTTGGCTCTTGTTTTGGTCCAACTAGCGCGGCATGGCGCCGCGTTTCCGCAACTAGTATACATAATGCATGGACGAGGACAACCAATTTTGGAATTAGCCTCACATTACCAATTGCCAATGCAATTTATCCCTGCGTTAACCTTTTTCCACAAAGCAAAGACAGATCTGTTCTTTTCAATTTTTAAAAGCTGTTTTTTGACTTTTCTACAGTAAATAGCTTTCAAACGAGTGTCTTTTTAAGGTGAGATCTACAAGTTGATTATAGTACACACTGTAGTAACTTCATTTATATCGGCCAAAACCACACGTGAGTTTCTGTTAGTCCATAGTCTCTCTCATAAACAGCTCAAAAACCATAAGTCAACTAAAAATCATAAGCCGAACCTAAAAAGAACATGGCCGATTCTAATGTCCCCATACGTCTCACATAAAAAAGTTAGATCAACAAGAACTCCATTAACAGAGGAAACAAAAATAGGACATCAACAAAATTAGTCTACATAGCAGGACGACGTATGTAGCACGCACTACTCAAATGGAACAAACCAAACCACGAACATCAACCAACTGATCGAGGAAGCAAATATGAAGAAGTAGCTAGTTAACAATGTACGTACTGGTTAGGCATGCCTACACTTGAGGTTTCTCATGCAAGAGAGATCCAGTTTGGCTAGCTTCATCGCTTTCGCTGCCGCCCCATGTGGTTTTGGGCAGCGACACCCAGGAATGCAGCGGATCTCTGCCTCCTGCTCCAGTAGGCAGAAGCACTTGCGTTCCGAGACCACGCCACAGCACCCCTCAATGATGCCATGGCCCAGACAGTTCATGAAGTACTTGATAGAGTAGCGGTCAAGTCCTACAACCACGACAGTCTTTATGACCAATGTGTATGTTTGAGTATTGTAGCGGTCGTAAGTCAAATAATAGTCATAAAAGTATTGTAGCAGTCGTAAGTCAAGTAGTAGTCGTCAAAGTATTTTTGCAATCGTAGTCATTAAAGGTCAGGATTCAAAGTCCGCATAGGAATCAGAGTAGTCGAAAAAGAAAGTCAATGTGTGTCCATATAGGACTCTCAACGTGGGATGCCGCGTTGGATACAGAGTCTTGTATATTGCTTCTCTATATAAGAAAGGTGAAAAGGATGCAGGCATATCGCGTCGCTAAAGATCTATTTGTGTTTACTCGTGTTTACATGCGTGATCTCAAAGTTCAAGTTCATCGCTCATCTAGACCCTGAGCAAATTGCACAATAATTGGTACCAGAGCCTAAGGGGACGAAGCGATGGCCGGCAACGCCATTGATCCGTCGAAGTTAGGAGCGCTCGTCAAGACCATGGACAAAAAGCTCGATCCATCAAAGCCAGGCGTGTTCGTCAAGCCAACGATAAGAAGCGCATCAATCCTGATTTAATACCCGATATTGAGCGAAACGAATTACAGCATATGGGCCATCAAGATGAAGTTAATCTTGCATTCGCTAGGGATATGGTTGGTGGTAAAAGATGAAGACGGTGATGGTGACAAAGATCAAGGCGCGATGGTGGCAAAGATCAAGACGCGATGGTGGCCATCTCGCAAGCGGTGCCAGACGACATGATGATGCCAATCGTCGAGAAGTTAACGGCGAAAGAAGCCTAGATCGCACTCAGGGAGATGCGAGTAGGTCGCGTTAAGAAGGCATACGCTCAAGTGCTGAAACGACAATTGAGCAAGTTACAGATGGGGGACTCAGAAACGACCACCGAGTACTCTATGAAACTCACCACGCTGGTGGGTGAGATCTGTTCGCTCAGCACGAAGCTGGAAGAGAGTGATGTCATTGAAAAACTGTTCAGCTCATTACCATATTGGTTCCTCCAGATCATCGGAATGATCGTATAGTTCGGTGATGTCACAGCTATGTCGCTCTTGGAGGCCCTTAGAACCTACGAGGAAGGACTCAAGGGTTGACAACACTTGAAGGACGGGAGTGATAAACTTCTCTTTACCCAAAACGAGTGGGAAGAGAGGAGCTCGAAGACAAAGAAGCATAAGGGCACTTCTAGAGCCAAGGGAGGAGGTCGTAACAGAAGAGGTTGGGGACACTGCCGTGAACAAGGCAGAGGCCAAGGTGATGGCGATCGCATCATCGATGAATGAATGACACGTAACGCCGGTAAGAACAAGGTCAAGTGCTTCAATTGCAACGAGTATGGACACTTTGCAAAAGAGTGTTCAAAGTCAAACTGAAGAGAAAGGGTCAATCTTGTAGCGATGCAGAATAACAAAGATCCTCAACTGTTGATGGTTGAAGTATATGAAGTCATCCATACAGTTCCGACACCTGAAGAGAAGGTATTCTTGCACGAAGACAAGCTGATGCCGAAGCTTAGCAGTACCCAAAACAAGGCTTGGTATCTTGATATCGGCGCAAATAACCATATGACTGGCTGCAAGGAGAAATTTACTGAAATTGACATGGTTGTAAAAGGCTCAGTTAAGTTTAGAGATGGTTCGGTTGTGGAGATACAAGGAAGGGGCTCGATGCTGTTGGAGTGTTCTACGGGTGAACATCGTATCCTAACGAATGTTTACTATATCCCGAAGCTGAGAAGTAATATAATCAGCCTCAGTCGGCTGGACAAGAATGGCTGCAATATTGTGGTCGAAGGAGGAGTGATGTCAATCTTAGACAGAACTCGCAGGTTGTTGGTTAAAGTGAGTAGATCAAAAAACTGGATGTATGTGTTGCGCATCAATCCGGCTCTCTCAGAGTGTCTTCTAGCAAGAAGCGTTGAAGAGGCGTAGCGATGGCACATCAAATACGGGCATGTGAACTTTCATGCTTTAAATGATTTGGCTCACAAGAAGATGGTGCATGGGATGCCCATGATCGAGCACATGGATCACATCTACGATGGTTGTCTAGTCGGTAAGCAACATCGGAACCCGTTTACGACCACATCTTTATACCGAGTAGTCGTTCCCCTCGAGCTATGGCATGGTGACTTGTGTGGGCTAATCAGTCTGACCACACATGGAGGAAATCAATACTTCCTTCTGTTGGTAGATAACTGCACAAGGTTTATGTGACTAGATTTACTTTGAAGCGAAGCCGAAGCATTCGAGGTGTTTAAGAGGATCAAGATTACAGCTGAGATGGAGAAAAATCTAAGTCTAAAAGTTCTATGCACCGACCACAATGGTGAGTTTACCTCAAAGGAGTTCACGGACTACTGTGAGCTGTTAGAAATTAGGCGTTATCTGACAACACCTTATTCTTCCCAACAGAATGGTGTGGTTGAAAGGAGGAACCAGATGGTACATGGTCGGTATGGCGAGAAGTCTATTGCAGAGCATGGGAGTCCCAGGTGAATTTTGGGGAGAAGCAGTATTAACTGCTATTTATCTCCTAGATTGGGCACCAACGAAGAGCGTTATCAGTAAAACTCCTTACGAAGCCTACTACAACCGCAAGCCAAGTGCTGGTAACCTCTGCACTTTTGGGTGCATTGCACACGTGAAGACGACCACGCCATACCTCTCCAAGCTAGCATATCGAAGCAAGCAAATGGTGCTCGTTGGGTATGATCCGAGGACAAAAGGTTATCGGATGTTCGACCTAGAGACACGACGAGTTGTGGTGACTTGTGATGCAATGTTTGAGGAGAGGAAGTGGGAGTGGAGCAGAGATCCCTTGGCAGAGGTATGACCGATTGAAGACATCTTCACAGTACATTACTCTCCTAACACTGATGTAGGTCCTGACGCTCACGTGGGGGCAATCGACACACCGACCACGACGCGGTCATAGGTCCTAACAACCACGTGGTGGCATTTGACACTCCGACCACCGAAGGCGTAGTCGGAGGATACGACCATGAAGCAAAAACTCCAGGCATGACCATGGCCAATATGAGCACGAGATCCAGTATGCCCGGCTCATCTACACCACACACTACTACAACAACGTTGGGAGTGTCAGTCTCACCTGGAGCTCCGCTAAGGATGGAGCTCGACGAGAGCTCAACTGAAGGACCACGACAGGAGCGTGACATCAAAAGTCTCTATAATGCCACATCTCCGATAGGGCTAGAAGATTCAAAGTACTATTTACGTGGAGAGGAGGAGCCTGCGAGCTTTGAAGAAGCTGAGGCGAAGCCAGAGTGGAGAAGAGCAATGGATGAGGAGATGTCCTCTATCCAAGAGAATGCAACATGGCAGCTTGTTCCATTGCCAGACAGCCACAGACCAATCAGATTGAAGTGGGTATATAAGTTAAAGAAGGACACTCAAGGCGTGATCGTAAAGCACAAGGTGAAGCTAGTTGCAAAGGGGTACGTTCAACGACAAGACGCTGATTTCGATGAAGTCTTTGCCCCTGTTGCAAGGCTAGAGATGATGCGCCTGTTCATTGCGATCACAGCACATGAAGGATGGGAGGTTTATCATATGGATGTGAAATCAACCTTTCTTAATGGCGACTTATAAGAAGAAGTCTGTGTTGTGCAACCTCTGGGATTTGAGAAGAAAGGAGAAGAACACCTTGTGTTAAGACTGCACATTAGCTCTATATGTTCTGCGTCAAGCCCCAAGAGCTTGGAATTCGAAGCTAAACAAGTCTCTGGTGGCACTCGGTTCTGAAAGATACCCGTGCAAGAACCCAGTCTATCATGAGGGAAGCAAACACATCGATATCTATTTTCATTACATTAGAGAATATGTGAAATCAGGAAAAATAGTGGTGCAGCATGTTTGTACAAAAAACCAGCTTTCTAATATCCTAACCAAGTCACTTGGAAGATTGAAGTTCATGGAAATAAGGGAATCGGTGTGCGGAACATCGACAAAAGACAACAAGTTTAAGGAGGAGATTGATAGAGTTAATCTAGTTGTCTTCAGGTTTGATCGAGTCATGACTAGTCCTACGACCACGATAGTCTTTGCAACCAGTGTGTATGTTCGAGTACTGTAGCAAATGTAGATCAAGTAGTAGTCGTAAAAGTACTATAGCAATCGTAGTCGTAAAAGGTCAGAATTCAGAACCTGCATAGGATTCAGAGTAGTCAAAAAGAAAAGTTAAGGTGTGTCCATGTAGAACTCTCAATGTGGGATACCGTATTAGATACGGAGTCTTATATGTTGCTTCTCTATATAAGAAAGACGAAAAAGTCGCAGCGTGTCGCGTCGCCAAAAATCTATTTATGTTTACTCATGTTCGCGTGCGTGATCTCAAAGTTCAAGTTCATCGCTGTCTGGACCCTGGGAAAATTCCCCAACAATACTTATTTTGCACCCCACAATCCTCCCCTCCCCTGGGTCTGTGAGAGCCGTCGTCGCCGCCAGAACGGCGCACACGATGACGGTGACGGCGAGCATGACGATGAGCTTTCACAGACACTATGGGGAAGGTAGTTAGCTATAGCTTGCTAGGATGTTTATGGTCGATCTAGATTTGGCTATGAAGTATTGATAGATGCCCACGTGATGGCAGCATAGCAGCAGGGGAAGGTGCGGCAGATCGACACAATCGAGATCAATTATAGGGCATGTTCTTTTTTGGTTTATAACTGTGACTTATAGTTTTTGGTTGAAATTTTTGAATTTTTTGCTATTTGTGACAGAGAGTACGGAGATAGATACTCGCTTGCGATTTTGGCTGGTACAAATATTGAGTTTTTAACGTGTGTTATAATTAATTTGTAGACTTCGTCTTAAAAAATACTTCGTTTAAAAGTTAAATATTGTAACAAAAGCCAGCCGGTTTCAAAGGTGCATGTGGTTGTTGCTGGCTAGCTAGCATGGATGCATGTGCTTACTAGCTTATGCAAGTTAAAGAAATAATCTTTAATCAGCTGGTGATTTGGTGTAGCTCTAGTTAAGCCAATGACGGAGCAAAACGGAACGGCACCTAGCTAGCTCCGCCCCAACCAATAATGGAGCAAAGTGGAAGGAAGCGGAGATGGAGGTGTACCGACCTGACGACCCAGTAGGAGTCCCAGTAGTAGACCTCCCGGAACCTGGAGCCCGGCACGACCACCCTGCCGGGCAGAGGCAGCAGCGTGTGCCGCTCCGGCCGCGCCGCAACTACCGGCGCCACCCGCCGCGCCAGGTCCTTCCACAGCGCGTGCACCTCCAGCGCCCACGCCCGCGCCTCGGTGCTATCCACCCTGGGCAGGAACCCGCGCGGCTCGGCTTCAAAGTCCGGCGGGTCGGCTGCCACGAGGTCGGACGCCGCCGGCGCGAAGTACCGCGCGAGGAACGCCTCCAGCTCTTCCCGCGACGGCTCCGGGCGCGGCAGCGCCGCGAGCGCCGCCTCCGCAGCGCCCTGGTCGGCGGCGAGAGGCAGGTCGACGTAGAGCTTGGGGTCGAAGTCTTGCGGCCCCAGCGCGCGCAACGCCTCCGCCTGCACCCGCTGGAGTAGCCCGAGCAGCGCTTGGGCCCCCTCGTCGGACCCACCGGCGGCGGCTGCTGTAGGCTCCATACCGATCGCCCAGAGGGGGAGGAGGAAAAGAACGAGAAGAGAGAGAAGGCGGTGGTGGTGGTGGTGATGTGGGAGCGGAACCATCTGATGAGAAGGGTTTTATAGCCTACGGCTCTGCGTGACGTGCGGGGAGGGTTCGATTCGAAACGGACGGCTACGGCGGCGAGGAAGAGGACGACAGCGCGGCGGCCCTCTCCCCTCCCGTGGTTGCCCGCTGGAAAGTGGAAACCGGTGCGGGGGAATCTGTGCGATGCGCTTGTTAGGGCTACGCGTAGGTTTGAAATGGTTTTAGCTTCTGACAATTAGAAAGCCACCACTATTTAATAAGACCTAAACCGCTGCACCCAGATGCTTGTTGTGCTTGAATGATGCTCTGACTTGGTTTCTTGCTCGTTTCTCTCCAGTCGGATGCTGCTTGCAGCATACGCATGCTTGCTTGACCCTACAGGAAGAAGACAACGGTCTGTTTGTAACCCAATAAGGCCCTGTTTGGAATGCGGGAATTTTTTCCGATTCCTGCGGGAATTGAACTGTTTCCTGCAAAATTCCTGCAAAATTTCTGTGAAATTCCTCTGTTCCAAACAGGCCCTAATTTTTTCTTCTCATTTCTACGGAAACTAAACTATATTTTAAATTAAATTCATGTACGCGAAAGGGAAATGCTAAGCAAAGCCAGCGGAGCAATCTCATTGCCGTATACTACTATTACTACGCTAAATTAATCTAAGCATCACAAAAGGGTGGAGTTGCCGCAGTTAGTTCTGATCGTGAGTGGTGCTGCTTTAAACGGCTTAAAAGCTCGGCTTTTGGTTTCTGCTCTTAGCTTTTGACTATAATTACATTATAACGACTATTAGTTTTTTAAATCAAAAAATGAGAAAAAATAAAAATAAGAGAATTAAAAAACACCACTATATCTTTTGAGACAATGCAAAGGAATAAGAAGAAAAGACAAACAAAAAAAATCAAAAGGCCGAAATTAAGAAACCGATACATTTCAACGGCTTCTGGCTTCTAAAAGCTGAAAACCAGAAGTTGAAGACTTTTAGGGTCTATCTTTTTTTAGCTTCGGTTTATGGCTACGGTTTATAACTTTTGAACTATTCGTAAGAGAAAGTACGGAGTAACAGAAACTCGCGTGCGATTTTGACCAATTTAAATGAATTCACTGTAATGTGTACTACAATTAACTTATAAACTAGCCTTAAAAAGACACTCTTTTAAGAGGAAGAGCTCTCTTACCTCGGATGCATGAAGAGAGGAAGAGCTCTCTTGCCTTCGAAACAACACAGCGCAAGTAATAGAATAGACACGGACAATTCGTGAAGTGCTGGATGCAAATTGTTGCCTGGTGAAACCCAGCAATCAGCACAAGGTTATTGCATCTTTGCATCATGTATTGCACACCGCTCGCATTGGCCATATATGTACAGCCCTACACCCGCCTAGCCGCATTGCCAAGCTTAGCTTCACCCCATTATGATGAGCAACCTATTTCCTTATCCTGAGGCCACCCAAATTCCTCCAAGAATGACAATATCACACCGTTGGACCAACCAAAACCAATCTGCGAAAAGACGTCCATGAACTCAAGTTAGAATAAAAGGTAATAGATTGATGATACGAGATATGGTTTTTCTGGCTTCATTGGTGGTTAAGCATTGTTTGAGAAAAACAAGGCTCACAAAATTATACCCTCGGTAATTAGAAGATAGCAAAGTGTAAGTTGTATAAGGTTGCCATTTATCAAGGAGTGGAAACATGCTCATCACCATGGGTGAGCACAAGTGGAACTGTGGAAGGGCCTTTACTTTGATTTATAAGTGTATAACTATATCCATACCTGGGGTTTATATTCACCGCCTCCAGATTTTCCGCAGGCCTCCACGTCGTACCTCTCATACATCGCGCCCGTTGATTTGTAGGCAGCGTAGTTTGTTCTCACCCACCTCGTAGCAATGTCCTTAGCGAATTTTCTTGCCTCTGCTGAACCAGAATTCAACAATCCCTCAACTATCAGATGCTGCAATGGGGCCCATCCATTTGGATAATCCCTGTTCAATCATTAGCACACCTATTAAACAAATGAAAGCTAAATAATTCCCGTACAAATTGCACTGAGTGCAATTTTATCATCCTTAGTGTCCATTTCAATGAACTAACCATTGTTGCCCTGTATTTGTTAATGAAGCTGCTATTCCTGCGGGATGGAGTAATCCTGATGCTTGGAGGCTTCTCATGACTCTCACTGATTTTGCCTCATCGACAAATCGCACCAAACCTGGTTAAGTTTCACACAACCATACTCAATGCAGCAAAAGGGTAAAAGATCATAAAAGCAAGAGTTTCAGATGTAATTGTTGTTAGCAAGGCAAGATTAGTAGTTGAGGCAGAAGAGTGCTTTATCGAACTGCCTGTAAGGCTAAGCGTGGTAATTCCATAAAAGAATATCTTCAGCACCCTTATATGTTAATAATGCCCAGGAGAATTTTCTCCTAGAAAACTTGCTTTCATTTTCTTTCCATATCTAATGAAAACAAATAATTGGTAGAAATCAAATCCGTACATTATGAATTACAACAAAAAATGTTTCTAGATGAACTTTCAGAATAAAGCATTGCACCCTTAGGCATTAGAAAACAAACACAGGGGGAGAGGAGCACATACAGTACGCACCTGAATGATGTGCATTTAACCACAAAGGTATGAAGTTAGAAGCAAAGATGTTATGGTTCTGTGAGTTAGATTTCCATTGGTAGACACCCTAGAATAATAATATGCATCAAGCTAATGCCATCAGAAAGTGTTTACCACAATCGGATAGGATTATAAGAGATCAACTGCTATCCTTTGTGAGCACCTGGTAGTTCCCATCAGTAGGAAGCCAGTAGTCAAGCCACTGCTCCATCTCAGAGTTCCACAAAATAGACTCAATTGCGATGTGACGTGCTTTTGAAGCCTCTGAAAACTTTTCTGCTGTTGCATTCTCTCCAATGAGTTTAGCAAAGACCGCTATGTCCCGTTCCATCTGTATATTGTGTATAAAGGTAAGGACTGTCACATTTCCGAATATTATTGACTTGAACCAACTAGGAGCTTTTTCTCCCAACAAGCCACCTACCTATTGTGAACTATTGAACAAGTGAACTAAATACAATGCTGAACCTGCCGTATCCAAAGCATGTTAAATCTATGGATCATTCAACTTTGGAATTCGAATATCATGGAAAGCTCAATACCTTACCTTGAATATGAATGTGTTCAAGTCCACAGGTATAATGAAAGTTGTTGCCAATGTTGTCATGTCAATAGAATTGCTGCACAAAACAGTGAAATCAAATCATTAGAAACAACATGCAATACACACTATGAATTTGATATCATTGGACTTCCTGATATCTTGGTGTTGGTGGCCGCATCTCAAGTCCCACCAAGAGTCGCAGTTTCTATAGTTTTGTACTTTGCCTCGTGAATAGCTAACTATTTGCTTGGTGTTTCCAGGGTGAGGGTCGTGTTTTGTTGTTGTTCCATAAGGTGCTTGCCTTGTGGATGCAGTAAGTGTTTGCTAGGAGTTTCAGTTTGGGATTTCTTCCTAGGTGTGGCCCTCCCTATTCTCTTGGGGCCGTTGGTGTTGGTGTCTTGGTGTTTCCCCTTCGAGGGTCAGTGTAATTCTCTTTTTGAAATAAATGACAAAGCTCCTTGAGACACCTAAGCTATTAACACTTAAACAATGGATTATTATTTGTTTAGCTAGTAGAACACCACTCTAACGAATAATAAGACCATCAGAGTATTGCAGCGGAATAATACCAAGAGACAGTACTTTCTTTTTATAGTACTTTTGCCACACAGGGCTAAACTCTTTAAATACACAACTTACTAGTTTACAACAATTCTACAAAATTCTTTCATAGGCTCTAATTATACAAATACTCAATGCAATAATTTAAATGCCCTAACCCCTGAAGACTAGACACTAAAGGCAGTTCGCATATAACCACCTCCAAGTATGGCATCCAACTCACTAATTTCATCGATATGCTCGCCTTTATCCCACGCGGCATCCTCTAGATCTAAATACCCCACATCTGACCTGGGGTAGCCCCCAGTCAAACATGAATCTAACAAAGGAATTTACTAACAAGGGTGAGTATAAATGTACTTAGCAAGTATTAATAGCAAATAAATATATTGTATGACTCATCTTTCTCTCACAATTTCTATTTCATCTCTTTCTTCAGAAAATATATTATCAAATTAAGTGGGATTTTCATGTTTTAATTTTTGAAGATACTACTAGTCACTAGGTGAGAAGAAATACCCCTAGTGGTTTCCGTAGCCTCCAATCCAGGAGACAGTCATAAATTCATGATTTTAATTTTTAGCACTGCGCAGGCTTGTACCACTTTACCTATAGCTACTTTGAGCCTTGTTGAAACTGGGTATCTCACATTTCCTTTGATGCGGTGCCAGGTTGACAAGTTCAGAGTATATGATGTTGTCTCATATTACGTTATTGATTCTCCACTCAACTATTTTCCGTCAGTGACCTAGGTCAGTTTCTCACTCTCACTCGACACTCACCGATCTCGAATAGATGTTGGTTGGGCCGGTTATCCCTTCACCCAACACTCAACCTGTGCTAATATATGCGTCTTAGATCCCCCACTTCCGGACTCTCTACTGGTCCTGGGTTCCTCCACTAAATTATACTACTTACCTATTGTGGAGAGAAATACTAACATAACAGTGTAGCATTTTTCACCTGTTTAAAAGGGAATATGGCTGACACTTCAGTATGGCCCCCCTTTTCGAGTGAGAGTTGTTTGGTCTTTATGTCATACCCATATGTAGAGGGGCCCAGCCTTTCCCTCTCTTTCCTGACCAAGGCACCCTCTACCCATCTAATATACTTTCTTATCTCATCTCATCTCATCATCTTATCTCTTTTCTTGTCTAATTTATCCAAATTTATTTTGAAATACATTTTTAACGCACATAATAATATATGTCCTAGGATTTTAGTTTTTAGCAGGTTAAATAACTAAGTGATCAAAGGATAAGCTTACCTGAACTTTATTACAGATTCATATTTAGGTAAGATCAGATGAAGCCCTTCCCATGAACCGTCACCTACACTAATACGTAGGCTACAACTAAATTTATGAAAACATAATAAAATACAATATGCTGGGGTGCTTGTGCTCCTAGGGTGAGGATGCGGTCAAGCAAATCAGGTGCAGCAATTAATTAAATGCTATTCTATACTTGTCACTAGCATGAGGTTCCGTGACTTATTTAAGGGGTATAATGGGCATTTTGTTTATATTTTGTAATTTACGGCTCAAACATGATTAAGTAGATACACGTACAAATATATTTGCAAAAATAGTCCTATCAAATTTTATACAAGCAAATATGCCTAATCGATTTTACGTAGGTGCATGTGCATATATCTACATCTCAAAATAAACCAGGGACAACTTCTAATTATACCAAGGTGTGTGTTTCATTCATAACGAACTCTGGCCAATTAGTTTTAGGGGTGGCATTTGCCCGGTGTTCTTTAATTTAGTTATTTTGTCACAATTAAATTATTTCTAACATATCAGATTATTTATCTAATTTAATGATTTTATCGAGATTAATTTATTTATAATATCTCAAATTATTTTCGTGTTCCCCCCATCTCTCGCTGTCTCGTGCGTTCTCGTGCTATCCCCGAAATTAATTTAGTAAATTTTGGATTTTTATAGCTTAAAATGCTATCTAAATTGTCGCATGCAACTTTTAATCTTCACGTACTATTCCAAATCACCGCGCACAATTCTAAATCAGTGCGTACTGTTTTAAATCCTTTGACTATAATTGATTTTGTTAATAATCTAGAATAATTATGAGTGGGTTTCTACAATTTAAATATGACTACCAGAATTATCTGGGTATTTAAATATGCCATGGAATGGTCTAAACGATAGTATACAAATTTAATCTATACGTGTACAGGTTTTAATCCACTGATGACACTAAATTGATTTTTAATTATCATAAATATTTGTTGGTGGAGTTTTGCAAGTTAATATGACAAAAAGATCAGCTAGGTAATTAAACATGTTACAAAATGATTTAAATGACAATATACCAATTTAATCGGTGCACGCAAAATTTTAATCAACTGACAACACTTAATTCATTTTTAATAAACATAAATACTTGTTAATGATGTTTTGCAATTTAACATGATTACCAAAAGTTTATTGAGTAGTTTAGCATACGGTGAGATATGCTCAAGATTAAATATTCACGAAGAAAAATTTTATCACGTGCATGTTTATTCTCTTTTCTCTCCTTTCCTACTCCTTCCCTGTTTGGCCAAATCATTCCTGGCCACTCCCTTTTCTTTTATATTTCTTTCTCCTTCTTATCCTTTTCCTTATCTCTTCTTCCTCCTCTCTCTTGCCTTATCCTCTCTACTTCCAACTTTTCCCCAAATCCTCCTCATCTGCCAACACTTGGCTTGGCTCCTACCGGCTACCTTGCCTAGCCCCAGTTCCATGCACCACCGCCCTAGCTCGATCCCCTGTGTCACCACCCCTATCTCGATTTGATGCACCGCTGCCCAAGGTCCCCTTGGCTTCAGCCATGGCCTCTCCTCAGTTCTCTCTCTCTCAGGTCAGGCTCCCCACCATGGGTGCCTCCCAAGCTTGGCTCAGCGCCTACCCCGTGCCTGGCCGTGGCTTCCCAACTGGCCTCCATGCTCGAGTGCCTCCTCCCCTTCTACTTATTTTTATTACCTAATTTGTTTGAGTTAGCTTATGATTTGCATGCTTTTTGATCTAAGGATAGCGATGGTGGTGCTATTGTGGCTGCGACGACGGGGCTCAAAATTGTGCTGCATTATTTTTTTGGATTTTACCCTTTTTTCTATCTTTTCTTAGCTAGCCTACTACCGGCCCACTTGCGGCCCAACTCGCTTATGCCACGGCCCAGTCCGACCCAATACACGCACACAGTCACGGCCTACATGCACACAGCCTAATAATGCACACAACACATGCAGCGCGCACACAGTGCACTCATGCACGCACCTCTCTCTCCCCATTCTTCCCTTGGGCTCCTGAGCCCCTTTCGGCTTCCCCTCAATTTCCCATCGATTCGTTCAATTTTCGGTCTTCTACTCGCCTTCAGCCGCCTCTCCGCCGGTCTTCCTGCGCCGCTCCTCTGTTCCCTCAGTTTGTTGGCCCCACGGGGGTTCTGATTGGGTGCAGCTATGGCAATACAATGTTGCCAAGGTTTCTACTCCTCCATGGTTTCCACGGCTCCCTCCGGGCCGGATTTGGCATCGGTGACATCAATGTGGCTAGATTTCATCGCATTACATCTATCCCCCTTATTCTCCCCTTCTTTCTCCCACGGGCTAATCCCCGATCTAAATGGCTTTTATTCAACCTTTTGATTTACATCGATTTTTCGGTTTTGCTCTAAGCTTAAGCTCATGGTGGGGATGATGGCTGGTGGTGGCATCACTGTGACGAAGCTTGGGGAGGTCACATATGCCGGGGAGCATGTGGCTTCTCTGAGGGCGCACGAGGGGCTCTCTGCGATTGTTGCTGTGAGCTAGCGATGTTGATCATCGCGGCCCCTACCCAGCCAAGGTGAGTGTGGTTTTTCCCTCCTCCTTACACCATGCTTCTACTTCGGCCGGTGGGTGGTGTTGTGCTGCGCCATGCTATGCTGTGTTGTGATGTGCCAAGATGGATAAAATGGAGATGTGTGGGGAAGGGATGACCTACTTGGTTTGGTCTGGTTGGCAACGGTAGGGTGAGAGCGACGGTCGTAGGGACAGTGGTGCTTCTGACACATGTTTGGTGGGCTTCTCGTCCCCTTCTCGGTCTATATCAGCCTGGAGTGGTCCACTGGTCGTTGTTGTACTCCTTTGTCATTATTGTCGTCCTCTTGCTGTGGTCTTCCTTGACCCTTTGTGAACTCCTCTCCTTCTTGCCCCATTCCTCTGCTCTCCCTGTCCCACTCGGTAAAGCTGATGGCTTCATTGAGCTTTGTGGATGGCTTGGTTGGCTCTTGATGGAAATGGATGAACTAGGAAAAGTTGGCTGTGGAATGAGATGAGGATGAACTCCTTTATTGGTTTGCTGGGTTGCATATGTTGGGGGAAATGAACCGGCTCCTGGCTGGAGATGGCTTTGGCCTTATCTCTTTCCCCCTCTAGTGTTGTTGTGAGGCTTCAGCTTTAGCCCTTCTCCCCTTTGTGATCACTGTGCTGAGGGTAGAATTTTTGTTATCTTTTCATGTGGGTTGGCTTGGCACTATATAACTTGGCTTTTTCTATTGTTTAAGGTAAGTCGATAAAATGATAAAATGGGTGGTGGGATTGATTTTCCGCCAATGATGAGGCCCATCTATGTGAGAGGTGTCAGTTGACCCCAGATGGTCCTGATATCTTCGTGAGCACTAGCGTTCGGTCATCTGAAAGTTGAATGGGTTCTGACGGCAACCTGATTTTAATTTATTTCTTTTGTTCGGTCTTCTGTTATTGATTTTCTCCGTAATTAATAATGCTAGCTATTCTTTTGCTTAGCAATATTCCTATATTTGTAATTGTAGTGTAATTATTTTCACTTTGGAGATGATGGACCTGATTGAGGTTGAGACTTAGAATTTGATATAATCTTAATGAAATTGATGTACTTTGAACTGTAATTTATTGTAACCAGAATTATACTTGATGAGGATTAAGGATTGTAAATGGATGCAAGTTGAGTTATAGAATAATGTAATTCGGGTTGTCATATACATTGTTGCAATAGGGACTATTAATACTTTTATTTGATTCCATGAATAATTTTAATCCTTGTTTGATGGATGGGATTAATTGTTATACATGAGATGCGAATATTTTATTTAACTTGACTTGATTTGAAACATGTTAGGGTGAGTTCATAATTGAGATTTGCAATTTGAGATGGCTTGTAGATTTTTAATTAGTCTTGTCTTGGGGGAAGTTTTAATTTATTCGGAATGTTCTGTATTTTTTTTTAAAAAAAATCTTGCACAATTTTGTTATTCAGTTGCTTAATTAATTTTGATTAACCTTAATTTTGTAATAAAAAGGATTAGAAAATACAGGTTGTCACATCCTCTTCCCCTTAGATATGATTTCATCCCCGATATCTAAAATTGGGGTTGATGGTCTCTGCATGACACGTAGGATGCCACAATTATATCACCCTTAGAACTCCTTGGCGTGAGGTCAGAAAATTGATGCAAGATTGTGATGATCTCCTTGGTTTAGATAGGATTTTTGGTTTGGTCGTTTCGCCCCATTACTCTTATAAAAGATTTAACCTCTTGTGGAAGGATGGGTTAGGATTGATCTCCGGCTGGTAGAGCGATAATATGAGTTTTGGGGTGATCTGGGAAGCATTTAAATCCTAACTAGGATAAGGGTTTGCGCCCAGTTTCTCAGGCGGGCTTGGATTATTTGTTGGATTGGTTAGTTGACATTTTAGCATTGAAAGGTCAACGTGGAGGCTGAAGAAAGACAGAGAAGGTTTAGCCTACATCGATGATTCTAAGGTGTTAGGATGAGTGGAATTATATACAAAGGTCAAGATCACGACTAGGTTTCTAGGATTTATGGTGTGGCTCTCATCTTGGAATGAAAGGGGTTCCAAATAATCCTCGCTTGGTTGCTTGACCTTAGCCTATTTATGAGGGCTTGGAAGGTATGCAATATTAGGGGTTTCTGGTTGCTCATGAGTAAAAAAATTGTTCCGAATTCAGCAATCATTATTTTAGTATAAGTTATTGAACATCCAACCTCATCCATCTAGAGCTAAAGTCCCATCCTGATTCAGCTGTTGAAGCAATTTGGTGGTATAATTTTTCTTTAGCGGCTGTAGAAGTAAGCTTTGAAGCCAATTCTTCATCCTAAAAACAGAACAGACTATAGTTAACAACATAACCAAAGTTGCACTGCGATAAGCATAGTTAACAATATAACCAAAGTTAAAGACTTTACTGTTGTTGCACTTTCTGGCCTAGGTTTGTTCCACATAGCCTGGTAATGACACACATTATGTAACCGTCCATGATTGTCCATTATTGCCACATTGTGAACTTCTGCATAACAGAATCATTGTAAAGGGAGACTGTATTTAATCATGTGAAAAATGTGAAAAAATGCTGAAAAATGGCCTTATCGTCTGCTACCTGACATCCAGAAGCTATGCTCCTTCAGCAAAGAGGGGAATGCTTTCCTCACAAAGCCCAAATCACCAGTAGCCATGTATATATCTAAAACCATTGAGCTTAAAAGTGGTGGTTGGCTGTACAGAGAAAGCATATATCAGACGACGATTGTACGGTATTATGGTAATATATTGCATATACAATCTCTCCATACTTCATCGGTGTTAGTATGACTCCAATTAGTTTTCATTAATCAAGGTTTGGTGACCCTCACATAAAGGTATGAACTTTTGTTGCAGTGGATAGACGATATTGTGGAAAGGAAAATGATAGATTGTGCTGTAGATACAAACCAAACAGCACGGTGCTGCAGAGATAATTGTCACCTTCGATTAGTGTAGTACGATCTTGCACCATTCAGAACAAAACCATAATTCTCCACGAGGTTTACAAGATTAAGCACAACGTCTTTGGCCGTGTTGTACATTTTGCTCACAAATAAGCCTCTGCATCAAGCCACGAAGCACACATATCATAAGAAACAAAAAAAAACAAGAAAAATAAATACTTTTTATCTGGCATGCATACTGGATCAGCAGGTAACTGTACAGTATAATATAAAAAGTCTAAGGACGAAGTGGAATTGTACTAGAAATCAAGATCTGCAGCATTTGCCGTGCGAGTCACTGTTACATTGTGGTGTCCCACGAAAATGCTACGACAAGAACTGAACTCTGAAGACTGCAGTTTCCTCTAGAAGGAACCAAGGACAGATCATCCCGGGCATCGTCAACGCCGTCGTCGATCAACAAGACAACAACCTCGTTTTGGAGTAAATTTAATGGCACAGCCGCCCCTGCGCCGGCCAGCAAAGCGCTGCGACCCATAGAAAATTCAGCCGCCCCGGTATGCAGATGGCGCCATCCATACGCGACAAAAGCCTAAACAGAACAAACATATGGAAAACGATGCGGACGACGCAGGAACAGACAAGTGAACTTGGCAGACTCCATGTTCGCTGAAACACTCCATGTTTGCTGAATCCAACGAAACAGCTACATAACAAGTGCAAGAGCACTTGTTGCGTACTATTCGTGTAAGCCTGGATTCGTCAATTACCTCACCAAAAAAAAATCAATTATACGTGATTTAGTAGTGTTCGATGTTCGTGACGAGGAATGTGCAACCATTAAACCAATAATGGAGCAAAGCGGAAGGAAGCGGAGATGGAGGTGTACGGACCTGACGATCCAGTAGGAGTCCCAGTAGTAGACCTCCCGGTACCTGGAGCCAGGCACGACCACCCTGCCGGGCAGAGGCAGCAGCGTGTGCCGCTCCGGCCGCGCCGCGACTGCCGGCGCCACCCGCCGCGCCAGGTCCTTCCACAGCGCGTGCACCTCCAGCGCCCACGCCCGCGCCTCGGCGCTCTCCACCCTGGGCAGGAACCCGCGCGGCTCGGCTTCAAAGTCCGGCGGGTCGGCCGCCACGAGGTCGGACGCCGCCGGCGCGAAGTACCGCGCGAGGAACGCCTCCAGCTCTTCCCGCGACGGCTCCGGGCGCGGCAGCGCCGCGAGCGCCGCCTCCGCCGCGCCCTGGTCGGCGGCGAGAGGCAGGTCGACGTAGAGCTTGGGGTCGAAGTCGCGCGGCCCCAGCGCGCGCAACGCCTCCGCCTGCACCCGCTGGAGTAGCCCGAGCAGCGCTTGGGCCCCCTCGTCGGATCCACCGGCGGCTGCTGTAGGCTCCAGACCGATCGCACAGAGGAGGGAGAGGAAAAGAACGAGAAGAGAGAGAAGGCGGCGGCGGTGGTGATGATGTGGGAGCGGGACCATCTGATGCGAAGGGTTTTAGCCTACGGCGCTGCGTGACGTGCGGGAAGGGTTCGATTCGAAACAGACGGCTACGGCGGCGAGGAAGACGACGACAGCGCGGCGGCCCTCTCCCCTCCCGTGGTTGGGTGCTGGAAAGTGGAAACCGGTGAGGGGGAAGCTGTGTGACGCGTCTTGTGTGCAGGCTAAGCGTGGGTCACAAGATCACGTTCCGTTTGGTTCGGTCTGAGCCCTGCAGGCTGCTGCGACAATGATACCTGAGCACTAGTCAGAATTGTACCTAAAGTAATGTCTCGAGCCATTGGCTAAAATAGTATTAATTATAGTTAGTTTTTCTTATATATTTAATTAAATAAAAATAAAAAACAACGATATATCTCCATAGATAATACAAAGTAAAAAACAAAAACAAAAAATACATATTAAGAAAACAATGTGTTGCAAAAGATTTTGGCTTCTAGAATCAGAAGCCATCGCTGTTTAGAATTGAGCCTAAAGTAGTATCACTTAGTTTTTTTCTTTCTACTACTATGCTTGTTGTGCTTGAATCATGCTATGACTTTGTTTCTGGCTCGTTCTCTCCAAGCGGATGTTGCTTGCAGCATACACATGCATGCTTTGTTTGGTGTTGTGAGGGCAATTTGGGAATTTCTCAAATAAAAAAGGAAAAAATGGTGGGCCCTCACGTCGGTGGGACCTCGCAATGAGATAAGGTTGGAGACTCCGTCTTCAACCCATGGCTTCATCAACCACTTAACCGGGTCTTGAGGGAAGCGGCAGCTTCAGAGAGAGGAGGGCGGTGCTGGCGGCCCAACGGCTTCGGTGTCGACTGTTGGCAGCAACTGCGCAAGCTCATCCTCCTCCTCCTCGTCTTATAAGGGAAGTAGCTCTCCCTTGTAAACCCGTGGGAAAAACAGTGAGTTTCTCCTCCAAAATTCCCTTCTTGACTCTCCCTTATATGGCTTCGATCTTGGGTCCTTGGAGCTGTTGCTCTGCCAGGTTGATCTGTGGCCTATTGGTGGGGAGTTCCTCAGTATCTGGTGCTCTGTGGAGAAGTGCATCCGGCCGGTGCATTTGTGTGTTCTTGTGCGGCATCCCCTATACCTTGACTTCATTGATTTGGAGTGTCCTGAACAACAAAGAAGGCATTGTATCTCCGTTGTCCACGTTCTCACACCGCGGCATAGCGGGGCGATTGGTTTTCTGGGTCAGCCCCTTTAGGCATGCCTTGCTTGGTTCATCTCGGTAGCTTTGATTGCCATCAACTTTGTGAGTATTTCGGTTTCCAACTTTTATATTACTTGCATTGCGAGCTGCATTGGTTAATTGCCTTCTATGAATTATCCTAGTACTAGGAGACTCTGCAAGTATTGTTTGTGGGCTTAGCTTAATGCTCAATGAAGATACATGTCTTTTGCTGAGATTGATCTGACTAAACCAGTTAGAATTGAACTCTATTAGTGATGCTTACTGCTTTCATTTGATATTTAGCATATTGATCATTTACTGTCAGTAGGGTTGTTTCACATTAGTTATATTATCTCTAGTTTCTTCAGTATTCTGCAGCCTGCTATCAGCTCACTTTCATTTACTTGCTACCCTTAAGAACCTGTGACCATTTTCTTTTATGATTTGATCAAAGTTCCTTAAACTACTGAGTACTGTTTTATGAGATATTTCCTTTTGGTGTGTCAACCGACAGTGATCTACTTATTTTGTGGATGCAAAATCTTGTGATAGTCTAGTAAAGCATAATTTAGAGCTCACATTCTAATTCAGGCAGTCATATCCATTCTAAGAAGAGTATAGACAATTGTATTGAGAAAGCTAAGATTAATTCTTGAGCAATTCTGCCTTTGAGAGCAATAATTTCAACTTAAAACTGAGTTTTATGTTGTTTTAGTTGTTCCCCTGTTCGTGAGACTGTTTAATATGCTCTTCTCGGCAGTAATCTTGTTTCATGCTTTAAGTATATGCTTTTGCATAAATAACATGAAATCTTCACATGACTGCATGTTCATTTTGTCATTTGTTTGCAGCTGGATATATGCTTTGTTTATAACAATTATTGTTGGAAATAAATCTGAATATTTGCTTATACCGCATAATTTACAGCATGCTTAACTCTAGAGGGAGAAAGACAACAGTTTGTTTGGAACTCAATAATTTCTTTTGACTCCTGCGAAAACTGAATTGGAATTCATGTATTCTAAACAGGTTCTAAGGGTTTATACAGTGAAGAGAGGAGAGGAGAGGAGAGAAAAAGAATAAAGAAGAGAGCCGAAAAGCTAAGCAAAACGTCGTGATCGAAGCCTCGCATTTTTGACGCAAAAAGTAGGGCCGAGAGTGAAAGGGAAATGCTGATACCATTCTACATCCATGTCAATGTTGGCGTCGGACGCAAGCAAAGCAAGCGTGAGAAATCTCATCGCCACATACTACTACTACTACTATGCTGATCGGCGAGCACGCGTCGGCCGTCGCGTGCCTCGGCGCCTCGCGCTGCTCCGAGAAGCCAATCTGCAGGCTGATGCTTCCCACATGAGCTCGTCCAAGTTCAGGACTGGTGGATGGTGCGTTGTGGAGTTTGGCGCGCAGATCAACACCGTGGTGGTCGTCAGCATGGGTGGGAGCTTCTACCGGTGCCGGATGGATCCGGTCGCCGGCGGGGACATGACGCAGCTGGAGCGCTGTGATTTCATGCAATCTTCACGTTCACCGTGGCGCCAGCCAGGTCCCAATACCGGCCGATTGGTGTCGGACAAGAATCAGTTCCGAGAGTAGGATTCAGTCATTATCAACTTAAAGTAGAGCATAATACAAAGTGCTTTGAATATAATTCGATTTTTTGTTTAGGACAAGTAGACAGCCATTTGTCAAGTCTGCTTACATGTTAAAAACAGGGGACATCACAGTACATGCTATTCTTTTGACATCGGAAATTCCATGATTCCACTTAGCCACTATGCATAGCAGACCAGATACTTAGATCAGCGTAGCATTGATAAAAAAGGCAAAAAGCAGAACACCATAAGTAACAATCAAGATTCATCAGTGAGCATTCAATAGCGAAAACGCTGAAACCAAACCAGCAGCAAATAAAGCTCAACACTTCGACTTAGCAGCATCCATGGCCAATTAGATATTAAACGGAGCAGTTTCTACATCATATTGAGGGAACTTATCTAGTTAGATAAATATAACAGAGGTGCTATCTCAAAAAAAAAGAAAGAAAAAAAGAAACACTGCACGCTCAGGAGTGATCAGCAGCCTAACATTATGCCTCACATCAGTGCACCCGAGCTGCATTTCAGTAGCGCGCTAGGCGTTTTAAGCTACTGGATATATCAGCATGCTAGCAAAGTCAAGATATCAGGTTCTGTTAGCACGGCCCCTGAGAACTTCCAAATCCATGTCATCAGGGTCCGTAGCCTGAATCTCAAAGTGCACCCCATCAAGCTCATGGCGGAATTGGTTCCTGGACACAGCATATATGGTCTTTGCACGGATACGGGAAACAGGAGGAGACCTGAAAAGAAAATGCCATGAAACACAGTAATCTGAGTATCATATGAGAATTTAGTTGAAGTTCTTTGTCACAGAGTAGCCCTGAAAAGTGCTGAAACGAAAATTCATCTATTCAGCACCATGAAAAATCAATGAACACTTGGGTGCAAGTAATCCAAATACCCTATGGGATTAATTTGTCAAATTTAAAGAAAACTTCCATTTGTCTAAAGAGTTCTTTGTCAGTATTAATAAGGAATAACAGTTATAAACTACTACCAAAACTTCACATGTTTATGTTGAAACAGACTGCTCATTGACATTGGACAGACCATCATGTAACGAGTTCAAACATTCTAACCACTGAAAAGTTTGCACTGCTGTCAGCCTGTCAGCTACACTACAGTTTTTCTGAAGCTGTGCTTTTGAATTTACTCCTGATAATAGCCACAAATCTGAAAGGAGACAGCCTCTTAAGTCCCTAACCAAACTGAATCGGTTATGACTAACCAGTAGACATGTGACAGCATAAGTGACGAGAAACAGGGTAGGAAATACTAACCAGGAGATGAAGAATATCTTGCTCTTCCGGCAGTTGTCGTCGCTGACGAAATCCAGATCGTAGACGGCGTACCGGCAGTCGTCTGCCGGCAGCGACGCCGTGAAGTCGTCGTAGTTCTCCCCCGGCGCCCCGGTCTTCTCCACGACGATCTCCTCCCTCCTGTCGTCGATCTTGAATATCACGTACCGGTGCACCTTCCTCCTCTTCAGCTCCAAGAAGGCGCTCTTGGTCCGCTCCGGCACGTCGATCCACGCCGGCGAGCCCCCACCCTGAACAAAGAGCCAACTCTCCGTCAAGCCAAAACAGCGAAGGGCACTCGGCTTTCCCAGATCGGAGGGAAGACACGAAGAGCGAACAACAACCAAAACCGGGAATCCAAGAAACTCCATGGACGGTCTGACCGGATGCTATGCTATCGCTACGGAAGCGCGAGCGCAGCAGAGGGGGGGAGGGGAGTTCAAACGAGTCGAGATGAGGCATGGGGACTTACCCACGGCAACGCCGCCGCCGCCGCCGCCATGTGCCCTCCGCTCGCGTCAATATCCTGGTCTCGCGGAGCGGTGGAGCTGATCCGAGGGAGGCGGAGGGGGGCGAGGGATCGATCTCACGGGCCGAAAAGATTGGGTCGGATTATTTTATTTATTTTTCTTCGAGGTGGGATTGAAGAAGGGCATTGATGGGATCATGGGATTCGTGCGCGGCGCCCCGCCGCGTCCAATCGAAATCTGATTTTTCTTCCTCCGCTACTCCGAGCCGTCCATCTCCCACACGCCCACCTGGACGGTGGGGATTCGAACGCGCCGCTGCTGAGTCCACTTCGATTGGGCCGGACAAGCGTGCGGCAGCCCGCAAGGCAAGACAGCGTAAGAGGCCCAGGCCCATGAACGAGGCCCTGAGAGGCAACACAGTTAACGCTGCAACGGGCCCTGCGGCCCGGCGGTCTAATTGAAGGACTTACTTGATTGTAATGTTCGAGAGGGGCTTCTTTGCAAATTTCCGCAATCCCAGGCATTGACATAGTTATTATTGAGTGGGGATCGCTGTGATGTATTGTTTCTGTGACCATTTCTAGGAGAGGGAGTCAGGTTGTCAAGAAATTTCCATTCAAATTCTTTTAGATCTTTGATGGACTCAATAGAAGATTGTATGAGTAGATCCCATATCTACTCCAGCAGCTTAATCTTTTGGATTGGTTGGCTGGTGCATGAAACTCATCACTGCTCCGTCCAGTGCCATATTAGAGCATCTCCAAGAGATGCTCTTTCTCACCCCCTATCTTCAAATATTGGGTATGAAAGCTAAAAACAAGCCTCCAACAGATACTCAAAAACACGCCCAATAATTTTGGTACTCTAAAATTGAGGTGGATCACCATCAAATATACAGTGCCTAGATGGTAATTTTAGGGATCCAAGTTTAGAGGAGCTGCTGAAGGAGGGGAAAGATTTAGAGGACAATTTTTTTAGGAAGACTCCCAATATGAGATTTTAGATGACAAAATATTGAGCCTCTCTTGGAGATGCTCTTAGCTGCTAGTTGGTGTGCTCTTTCTCCAATAGTACATTATGCATTATGGTGTGTCTACTTTTACTGGATACCAGTGCCATCTATTGAATTCAGCTACTACTATTTGATGTTCAAAGTAGCAGCTATTGGTCTGAACTGATACAAATATTTCAGACATTTTAAGTATAAAACGCTTCTGGTTCTGGTAAGCTCGTAAATATGTTGGTTCTGCCCTCCTTTCTTATGCTAAATTATCAAAACGTCTCCCAAATTTATCTCCCGGCCAGGCAATTTGTTGTTACTTTGTCACTTGGAGCTTTGCAACTCTCGCACGAAGGATGGTTTGGTCTTATTTCCGTTTTACTTACTATTTTTTTTTTGAAAATGGAAAATATCCGGCCTCTGCATCCGCACATAGCCAAACCTTACAAGATTCCCAGCTCAAACACTGGACAAATGAAACGGGAAAGAGTACACTCAAATATAGAGAAATCAAAAGCAAAGTCTATTATTGTTTGACCACCCATTCTTGGCGAAGACGTCCAAGGCGACAACCTCCAACGCTTTGCTTGCCAAACGGATTTTTTCCTTTGTGCCCTCACGCTGCTGCAGCGCCCAAAACCGCAGCCAATATGACCCCCTGAATATAGTCTGCACAAAAGAAGTATTTGGTTTTTTCTCAAAAATAATGTCATTACGAGTACACCAAATTGCCCAAATAATAGCAGCAACCCCCACAAAAATCAAATTTCTTTCCACTCTCCCAATGCCTGTTAGTCAACTTCCAAGCATGTGGGTAGTGGATCTAGGAGGGGTTAACCCAGTTGCTATATGAACAATGTTCCAAATAGTTTTCGTGTGGTAGCAATAAAAAAAGAGGTGTTTAATTGTTTCATTGCAATCACAGAAACAACACTTTTTGCTACCAGTCCAATTCCTTTTAATTAAATTATCCTTTGTTAATATGACCCCTTGCTGGAAGTACCAGAGGAAAATTTTTATCTTTAGGGGGAGCTTCAACTTCCAGATAAATTTATTAGTAAAAGGGATATGTTGGTTTATGAAATACAGGTACATCGACTGCACTGAGAACTGACCATGATTATGTAGGTCCCAGCTAAAGACATCCCTCTCATTGGAAAGTTGAATATTGGCTATTTTAGCTACTAAATTTAGCCAAGCTGTCCACTTATCCCCAGCTAGAGCTATGCGAAAGGAGACATTAAGAGGCACTTGATTCATGACAGTCCGCACAGTTACATGGGGATAATTGGCTATGTTATATAAGTTAGGAAATTGGTCTTTAAGAGGTGAGGAATCTATCCAGGTATCCTCCCAAAATCCGGTTTGTGAGCCATCTTTTATTTTAAATGTCCCACATCCTAGAAAATCATCTTTGACCTTTAGCAAACCTTTCCAAAACTGTGAATCCCTAGGTTTTGATTGGACCTGTGTAAGGCTTTTTGAACTCAGATATTTATTTCTGAGTAAGGTCTGCCAAGTTCCTTCCTCATTAAGCAGTTTGAATAACCATTTACCGAGGAGACATTTGTTCTTGAGCCAGAGATCAATTATTCCCAGCCCCCCTTGATCTTTAGGGCGACACAGAATGTCCCATTTGGCTAGGCGATATTTTTGTTTATCATTATTACCTTGCCAAAAAAATCTTGACTGGTAAAAATCCAGACTTTTAATGACGCCTTTTGGAATTTCGAAAAAAGACATCATAAATGTAGGTAAACTGCTTAGGACTGAATGCAGTAAGACCAGTCGACCCCCATAGGATAGATGCTTGGCCTTCCAAGTACTCAGTTTTCGCTTGAATCTTTCCTCGATAACACCCCACTCCGCATTGCGAAGTTTTCTGTAGTGCATCGGAATTCCTAAGTATCTAAAAGGAAATGACCCTACGCCACACCCAAACAGACTAGTATATTCCTGTTCATACTGTTTTGCTTCTCCAAAGCAAAATATCCCACTCTTGTGAAAGTTAATTTTCAGACCAGAAAGTTGCTCAAAAACACAGAGCAATAACTTCATATTCTTAGCCTGCTCTAGATCATGGTCTAGAAAGAGGATTGTATCATCCGCATATTGTAAAATAGACAACCCATCATCCACAAGGTGAGGTATGACTCCCCGAATTTGGCCATCATCCTTTGCCCTCTGAATTAAAATCGAGAGCATGTCAGCTACAATATTAAACAAAATAGGTGACATAGGATCTCCTTGTCTGAGTCCCTTTTTTGTTTGGAAGTAATGTCCAATGTCATCATTAATCTTGATGCCTACACTTCCACCCATGACATATTTGTCGATCCAGCTACACCATCGATGGCTAAATCCTTTCATACGAAGAGTTTGCTGGAGGAAAGACCATTTTACCTTGTCATAGGCCTTTTCAAAGTCAATCTTAAGGATCACCCCATCTAGTTGCTTCGAATGTAATTCATAAATGGTTTCGTGCAACATCACTACTCCTTTTGTTATTTTGTTATTTTCAGTTCTTCACCAGCCAGCTGTGAAGAAACTACTATATGGCGAGCCCATAAAACCAACATGTTCCTCTTCTGATGGTCCAAAGGGGCCAACAGCTGAAGATTCTCCGTTATTTGTCAAAGGACATGTCCCCTCAGAGACAAGAAAATCTTCTGATGATAGCGTTCATCGGGTCAGGGACCAATCTGTTGACAAATCCGCAGAAGGCAGATAAATATAGATGCAATCCTGACTTATCGCTCAATCTGTACGTAACCAGTAACCACTTAACATACCAGCAAACTGGCGTCTTAACTCTTACCCTTCATCTGATTCCAGTTACACTGGAGTTTCAGTTCTTCCTGGAGATGAATAGGTAGCAAAATTGGCGTGTTTATCTTATGCTAGTTTATGTATTGCGGACTGTTTTGGTTAGCATTTACATGATATTTGGCAATGATGGCTGAGTAAACTTGTCTCGTGCAAGGGCAAAGCTTGCACATGCACTGCGTTTTGTGAAAACGGACTATGTGAAGAGATCCATATGGCTCTATTTCATAGCTTGCAACATGATGCCTCCTTTTTATAGCTTTCAACGTATGCCTTTCTCTGAACAAATAAATGAGACAGCTTTGCTATCGTTTTTTTGAAATGGCTTATCAGAACAATTTTTTAAATCGACATATCGATATTTGGTTTATTCGCACAAACGTTCATATTAAAACTAAAAGTTATCAATCACAGCTGAAAAGAACTCCCCTATGAACATTACTCATATGAGTCTGAACTTTGAAATTTTAATACCTATTAGATTAGCTCAGCTCAGAGGCTCTAATAACTCACTGATGACCCAGGCCCACCCGTCAGCCGCAGGAAAATTTAATCATTTGTCACTCTTATGAGTCCAGTGGCAACAGATTTACCACTCTGACCCATTAGAGCAAGTCCAATAATAGAGCTAAGTGTTTGGCTATAAACCAAGTTATAAGAGCCAAGTTATACAATAATCTGTCTTCTATTTGTCTACAAAAGATTTTTTTATTATTATGTGGTACCATGTCTCACATTCTCTTTCCTACTCCTCCTCACATACATTTATTACCTGGACCCACCACTGCATAGGCTCCCGTGTGCAGCTTGTTGCTTGCATGAGAGCCAAGCTCTCCTCTCTCTCCTCTCTTCTCTCCTCCACATCAGCAAAAATGCTGACTAGCTTGGCTATAAGACCATTGTTGTACTTGCTCTTATCAGTGACTCAGGTGGCCCCATATATAAGAGCAAGTACAACAATGGTCTTATAGCCAAGCTAGTCAGCATTTTTGCTGATGTGGAGGAGAGAAGAGAGGAGAGAGAGGAGACCTTGGCTCTCATGCAAGCAACAAGCTGCACACGGGAGCCTATGCAGTGGTGGGTCCAGGTAATAAATGTATGTGAGGAGGGGTAGGAAAGAGAATGTGAGACATGGTACCACATAATAATAAAAAAATCTTTTGTAGACAAATAGAAGACAGATTATTGTATAACTTGGCTCTTAGGGCATCCGCAATGGTAATAGCTAGTACTAGCTATATAGTCAGCTGACGTGGAGGTGAGAGACAAAAGCAAAGACTATTTTATACTGTTGGACCCACATGCTCCTCTCTCATGTTCTTGGACTACGTGAAATAGATCAGCTATTTGCTCGTCGCTAGTGACTACTCTCTCTCCTACTTTTTTCTTGCCACATCAGATCTAGCTAACTAAATAGCCAGCTGTTGGAGACGCCCACATCATCTATATAGTACACACTAACTTGACTTATAGCCAAGCACTTGGCTCTATCATTGGACTTGCTCTAAGAGCAAGTTTAATAGTACAGATAGCTGCTACCTCCAATACATTTCCATGTCATCAAAAGATAATGATGCAGTCAACTCATACAATAAGCTGGCTATAAGTTGTCTCCACAAGAGATCTCAATCATTTAATACATACATGGGTATTGATAATTTAATACATGCATGGGTATAGCAATTAGTTCTATGGGTACATGCATGGATAATGTCTCTTTTCCTGTGCTATAGCCTGACTCTTGCATGGGAGTCGGCTTGGCTCTCTCTCTCCTTTTCTCTCCCCTCCACATAGGACTATGCTGACATGGATTCTCTTATAGCTAGCACAGTCAGCCTTATTAAACTTGCTCTAAGGGCATCTCCAATGGTTATAGCTAGCAACTAACTATAAGACTTCCACATCATCTATATAGTACACACTAAAGTTAGCATTCTAAAGAACTATCTATAAGGATAGCTATTTGATGCTTACATGCACACACAGAATTTATGGAGGCTGCCTCGTTTGGCGCTATAGACTATCTCTAGAGCTGTAGAGAGCTGCGTTCTCTTTCTTCATTTAATATCTTCCACGTAGGACAGTTGATGACATGGACTCTCTTGTAGATAGCTGCTAAGGGCATCTCCAATGGGTCTATAGCAGCTATCTACAAGAGAGTCCATGTCATCAACTGTCCTACGTGGAAGATATTAAATGAAGAAAGAGAACGCAGCTCTCTACAGCTCTAGAGATAGTCTATAGCGCCAAACGAGACAGCCTCCATAAATTCTGTGTGTGCATGTAAGCATCAAATAGCTATCCTTATAGATAATTCTTTAGAATGCTAACTTTAGTGTGTACTATATAGATGATGTAGAAGTCTTATAGTTAGTTGCTAGCTATAACCATTGGAGATGCCCTAAGTGACAGAGTGAATTGATCAATCTTGAGAGAGGCAAAAAATTGAATCTCCCTCAGCCGCACCCGCACGATGGTGCACACGTGCCCACCCGAAACAATAGCCCAAGAACCCCCGAGGCAACGGCCCATGCTAGACTGGCTAGACCCTTGCTCGCGCCGTCGTCACGGTTAGGCCCCCAGCCTGGCCTCTCCCCTCCCCTCCGCGCGCCGCCTCGCACAGTCACACCTACCCATGGCGTTCGCCGCGCGGAGGAGCCTCGCTTCCCGCCTCCCCCACTACCTCACCCGTCGCCTCCAACCATCCATCCCCCACCTCACCTCCCACTCCCACGACGAGCCCCCGAACCCCTCGCCGCCAGCCCCACTCCCACCATTCCGCTCCCCGCTTCCGCACACTTCCAGAACCCTAGGCTTCCTCCCCTTCTCCCTCCATCTCGCGAGGCCATCTCGCCGCGGCTTCTCCTCCTCCGCCCCCGCCACGGACGCCGCCCCATCCGGTGAGGCTGATGCCGCTGCGGGTGTCCTCGTCGACGCCGCAGAGGCGGCGGCTGCGTCAGTACCGGCGCCGTTCCCGGGCGAGGTGGCCGCCGCGGCCGCCGACTCCTTCTTCCCCGTCGCCGCGCTGCAGCACCTCATCGACACCGTCCATACCTTCACCGGGCTCAACTGGTAAGCTTCGTGATGCAGCTTTTGAGGTTCGGGATCTGTTTCGTTGGGTCGTATGCTTGGTTTGCTCTCTGTTCGGTTCTCATGCGGGGTGTGGTTAGGTGGGCCTGTATTGCGCTGACTACAGTGCTGATCCGGAGCGCGACGATCCCGCTGCTGTTGAACCAGTTGAGGGCCACGGCGAAGCTAAATGTAAAGTGCCTTTAATGCGACTCAACTAGCTTTTCTTGCCTTAGTGTTTGCTTGATGCTTTATTGCATGAGTGGGTCAAAAGCTTCTCGCGGAATCCTTCTGTCATATGGTGATAAACTGATAATGGTAGCAACATAGAGTTCCATTGTTTTCTTGTGGTTTGTAATTTTCCTTGTGTGGCATGTGTTGCAAAGAGCCGATGACACTGTCCTGCTTTTAAGTGTTGACTGACTGGTGGTATTGTTCTCTTGAAAATGTTCTGAATAGTGGTAAGCAGTAAGGGAGCGGTCACCGCGCCTTGCCGTATGCAGCCTTTTATGTGGTTCAACTATTATACAAAAAAGATAAATTTATGTATATTGTTATATGTATGCGATAAACATTGGTGATATATGCATTAAAACAAAAAAGAGGCATTCTAAAACTTAAATTTACCTATACATTACATACACCAAATAACAGAAAACACATGTGCTCCATGTAACTAGTGTCATTTGGGAAAATGTGACCACTATATTCCCTTTATGACCAACACATAAGCAAAAAAGCAAAAACACACACCCCCACCCACACATGCGCGCACACACAATGGACTGGTGTAGCAGCCAGCAGGGGGGTGGACCTACCTCTAGTGCTTTTGCGCTTACAAATGTTGCTTGAGCGGCCTTTATTCAAAAGACTGGTTTCAAGCATAGCGGCGTGCTTAAGGGCACCTAATGTTTGGATTACATTACCATCAGGTGACATTTGGTTCATGGTTGGAAAAACAGTTGAAATTTGATTGAAATTCCTGATTTTAGCGCATCAAGTGGTTAAGTGAAAATCCAAATACCTTGATCTGGACAATGGTTCCTTGGTTCTAACTCCAGGATTGTTCTTATCAAAAAAAAAAAAAAACTCCAGGATTGCAATCACCTAACCTGACTATGCAGAATGTAGATGATATTTCGGGTCTTCTGGAGACATCTGTAGCAAGTTACTTGAGATCACTGTATTTACTATTTAGTTGTTTGCTCTTCCTACAGTTATTTGAGCTTCACAGTAACACATTATTTTCCTTCATGTAAATTTCTCAGATGATTCTTTGCTGTTTTCAAACTTGTTCATTTTGCAGGCAATAAGACCAGAGATGGAAGCCATTAAGGAGGGAACGAATGTGAGATTATATTCTTAGCTTGTCTAGAGTATACTACGTACTTATGAGAGAATTGGTCATGGAGAACATTCATTTAATTATTTTTAGTTAAATGTATCATATAGCTAATACTTTAACCTTTCAAGTTTATTTCCTGCAGACTATGGATCCAAAATCAGCGTTAGAGGGGAAAGATAAAATGACTTCACTCTTCAAAAAGTATGTAACTCTGAATAGATTGTTCCTCTCTCTGTTTATGTAACTTTGAATAGATTGTTCCTCTCTCTGTTTTAATGACAATGAAATACTGAGTTGTATTTCCTGGCTAATATATACTGTCCATGGCTTCAAATTCTGTTAACTAGATTTTTCTTGCTGATGGAATAAGAGTTTTGAATTCTTTTCTTGTGAATGGCCAAATGTTAAAATGTGGCAGTGCACATTCCCTTTCTTTCTTACTCCTCTGTCTATGTACTTGCAATTGAACTCATCATGAAATTTTAATCGAATATAGTTTTGCTTTTGTGGTCCATGATGTATTAGAAATACTGCCCTTTGCTCCAGTTCCTCTAACTTCTTGGTATTTTTCCTTTAGGCATGGCGTTAGTCCGTTTACTCCACTTAAAGGACTCCTGATCCAAGGGCCAATATTCATGAGCTTTTTCTTTGCTGTGAGTTATACACACAGCAGCCCCAATTCTTCTCTTGTACATTGTTTACCTTACTTTCTGTAATGGTATCCTTATTTTCTTCCCATTGTAGATATCAAACATGGTTGAGAAAGTCCCTTCGTTGAAAGGAGGTGGAGCATTTTGGTTTACCGATCTGACAACTCCTGATGCTCTTTACATCTTTCCTGTGTTAGCAGCACTGACCTTCTTGGCTACAGTGGAGGTATGCACTTTGTGTGGTGCGATGTTGGTGGCTGTTCAACATTGTGCAAGTAACATTATGCACCGCTGCTTCTTGCTCATATGCTTAACTGCTTAATTGGTATAATGGTAGTGTGATGGAACTGTCCCCATAAGGCATAGGCAGTTGTGGCCTTGTGAGGTGAACATATTATTTGTTTTTATAATCTGGACCTGAGTTTATTGCCATTTTACACCATCTTGTCTGCATAAGAATGTATAGCTGTCAAATTGTGCATTCATTTGTAAAATTTATGAAGGTAATTACACTCTTTATGGGTAGCACCTAGTTAACTACTCTGCTTTCATGGGCACCTTTTCCCTTATTCAGCATACAAAATTTCAAACTGCAAATTTTTGTAACTTGAAATATCTACTGTGTTGACTATTTTGTTTGCGAATACTGGAGTCATATCTAGCAAAAAATTTGTGCTATTTCAGCTTAACTTGCAAGAAGGAGTGGAGGGAAATCCCATGGCTGGTAAAATGAAGAACTTTTCTAGAGGAATGGCTGTTATGACAGTCCCATTCACAATGAATTTTGCGAAGGTATGACAGTATTACTATTTGCTTATGCTTTCTTAGTTTTTGTACATATATTTAACATATGTGATAATTAGCAATGAGTTAAATGAAAACATTGGGAATGTGTAGCAACCAAGATTTTGGAATATCTGAGGAATATGTTGTTACTTCTTAATTGACAAGCATTAGGGTGGACATATATAGAGTAAGATCTTCTGTTAAGTTTTGTCTGACATTTGCTTTTATGGGTTAGGAATTCTGTGAATATCAACAGGTTTCCTACAGAAGTTTTGATCAAGAGGAAAATGTATTGAGAAAATAAATGACTATGTAAGACAGATTTTCTCATGCGGCTGATAAAATTAATGACGATAAAAGACAGATTGTCTCATTTGTCTGAGAAAATTAATTACTATATCTATATAAGATAGATTGTCTCACCTGACTGTTGGGGTTTAGTTCGGTGTTAGCAGATACTATAGTCTATTGTTCAGATTGGTGCTAAGAAAACAGTAGGTAGTAAGGGTCATGGGGTAGTACTTTAAGTTTGTCGGTAATCACAAAATCTTCTTTCCAATTAAAATCTTATTTCTTAGAGCTTGGGTGGATTCTACTGTTTGATACGTTATGTATATCCCATTGCAGGGGTTAAGTTTGTCATAGAATTAGTTTCTGGATTGTAATATCGATAACTACTTTGATAAGGCGTTAAAGTATTTTCTTGAACTAAATCAGTTGTTAATGATGGATCGTGAAAACCTATTGGATCATACTTATACAGACCTGTATAATCATCCTCATCCACAAAATCAATCTTATGTTTTAATTCATTGGACCATCTCTTGATAGAACCAAATGTACAAAGATACATGCCATTAGTCTGCATAGTGAACAAAGATAGAATGGAATGTTAAGACAGTAGTCACAGTACCACTGGTTATTCCAACTAGTTAAGTAAGCCAGATACGTCCATCTTCACAGTATTCATGTCGTTGTCCTGAACTCCTCATCATTTCCTTTTCCTCCAGGCAATTTTCTTTTACTGGATCACGTCAAACATGTTCTCCCTTGTATATGGTATTGGTGAGTATGGTCCCTGGCATTAAGACAATATTGCTATAGGACCTTCTATTCTGTTTCATGGTCTAGTAGTTCACAATGTGTGTTACTTTGGTTGTTCAGTTATCCGGCGACCAGCTGTGAGGAAGTATTTTAATCTTCCTGCTTTGGTGGCTCAGCCTGCATCTGCACAGAAGCCAACCCTCAGTTTGTTTGGTGGATCCAAGGCAGTACCTGCAGCAGAGTCGCCTTTAGCAGTCATGGGAGCCCAGCGATCTACTTTGGAGCAACCCGATGCTGCTGCTCTTGGTTATCGGGTCAAAAATCTTGAAAAGAAGGTGAAATCCAGAGGCAAATCTCGGCGACGCAGGTAAATCGTGGGCACACAGTGTCCTAAATGAGCAAACTGTCCTTTGGCCTTGGGGTTGGTGGAGTTTTTATTTATCCTGATATGGTGGTAAGAATAGCTTACCTCAATTTGTTTGGGACAAAAGGCTTTTTTGTTGTTGTTGAATGGTGGTAAGATTAGATTTTGCATCAGGTGGTTGTCATTCTTTCTCCATCATATGAGGCTGCTGTTGTTTTTTAGTGAATAAGCCAGAATAATTTTGATACACAGAATAGTTTATACACAAATGTAACTTCAGTAACATTACGGTAATTAACCTTGGTGTTCGTCTTCCAAGGATTGAGATTAACTGCTTCCTCTGGAATTCTTGAGAGCCTTATTGACACCAGAGTAAACTGTTGCAGTTCAGTGACACAAATAGTTCAAATTATCGAGAGGTTTCATTGTTTAGTGGCAGCAGCTGTCAGTATGCTAGTGGCTTCAAGTGACGTTTGTATCCAAATGCTTCCGGTTGTAGAGGGAAGTGTGGGAAAATTTTAGTATGGTTCTAGATATTTTGATGATTACGTTGGCATCTTGTGTGCGCGCTTGCCCTTGCGCTTATGTGATGTCCAATTCGTGACGGTAAGTATGGATTTAAAGAGGTTGTGCAGCAGTTGTCCGCCCGAATAAAGTCATAGATCGATGAATCTACTAAAACAATCCTGAAGTATCTGTTCCGCTTGCACTGTGGTTTGTTCATGAAGCCACTAGAACATTATGGGCAATTCTATGTTTCAGTGATGATATGTTTATGCCTTTACGGTGTTTCCGGACCTAAAGGATTGCTCTTTCCCGAATAACCTTTGATATACATGATATTATAACTGGCGCAATGATCTACAACAAAAAGTCATTTTTGTAGTGTGTTTCAGTAAAGAGACGAATGTCAGGGGTGTGGGTCTTGGGCCCAAGGCCCTGTCAGATTATTATTAGGAATTAGAGATTGATTTCTATTTGAGTTAGAGATTAGATTCCTTTTGTTAGAGATATGATTAGAGATATGATATTAGTTACTATATCTGTTAGAGTTATAATTGGGATTATATTCTATCTGTTAGGGGGAGCCATCTATATAAGGGGCTACCGCATGCTATTGTGAGGAATCAGAGAATTATCAAGTCTTCCTCGCCTAAACATCTAGTCTCTCTCCCTCTCGTTCTACGCCGACGCCATCCGGCCATCTCCTTGGTGGTGTTTACCCCGGTTCATGACAACTTGGTATCAGAGCAGTCGATCCTTTCCCACGACTTCTGCTACCATGGCTCCAGCAACTCGCCCCCTTGCCGAATCAATAGCCATAATAAAAGCGAGCGCTACTAAGATGGCTAGTTACGACAAAGAGGCGGCGAACGACTTCTTTAACATACATGCCTTCTTTGAGAAGATTTTGAAGAAGCGGGAGAAGGCGCAGCAAGAGGCCGCTTGCAGGGCAGAGGAGACAGAAGGCATCGACCTACCGGCTGCTAACGACAAGGAGGAGGAGGCCGACCTCACCTCCGTCGACTTGCCGGCTGCTGTCGGTGCTGGGCACACCGTAGATGAGGAACTTGCCGAAGGAGAAGAGCTCTTAGCGGCGCAAGGGCAGGATGACGAGATCGCAGAGCGCCTGCGGGAGGCCGCCGATGGAGTCAAACTCAATGTCGATATGGTCGGGGTTGAAGAAGAGCAGAAGGCAGCACCGGCGGCCACGGCCGTGCTCCCGCCGAAGGAGGACGGCGAGAAAGCCAAGAAGCAGCCGCCGAGACGTCTTCTGTCACCACCGGCAGCCTTTCGTTCGCCAGCGACGTCTGCCATCTGCGTCGGCCACCGCCGTTCGCTGATTCCATGCCGACGCCAGAGGTATTTCGTGGGCGCCTTGATCCGCAGATCCCCGCCGCCGCCGCTCGGGTCACCTCCACCCGGGCAGCCGCCGTCAACGACTGGGCCACCCCGCCAGATCCGGTCGCCGCCAGACCCGTCGCCACTTCGATCCGCCGGGCTTCCACCAACACCACATCAGATCCGCTGCAGCCCAGGCCATCTATGCCGGAGGAGTCGCCGTCTCTGGTTGCGGGTCGCCATCGCCGCCCGGAGTCATGCGCGTCGCAGCCGCCGCCACCTGGTCCGCCTCCGCCCGTGCCGCAGCATCCGCGCGAGCCGCCGCCCGGGGCTCTTCCGCCCGTATCGCAGACGCCGCCCGAGTCGTCTCGCCGTCTCTGCCCTGCCGCCGGGGCACTTCCGCCCGAAGCCGCGCCGCCGTCTCTGCCCGGGCCGCATACGCCAGAGCCGCCGCCGCAGTCGCCCTCTGCTTCCGCCGCCGGGATCCGCTTCGCAGGCCGCCGCTACGCTGGCCGCCCGCTCCTCCTCTGCTCCCGTCGCCGTCCGCTGCAGGATCCGTGCAAGTTGCTGCCGATGCCGCCGGTTCCGTGCTCGGAGATACTCGACCGCCGCCGGGCCACCTCCGCCGCTCCTCAGGCTGCCGCTCCGCCCGGAACTGCCGCTACTGCCGGATCGGTGGGGTCGTCGCTCGCGACTACGGGTCTACTCCGACCGACGACTTCTGGTGTGATGCGTCGGTGGGTTTGGTTGGGTTTTTAAGACCCACCGGTTAGTTAAGGCTTCAAAAAAAATATATACCAAAAAAATACAAAAAAAACCCAAAAAAATCATAAAAAAAAAGAAACTTATTTTGCAGGTCTTATATTTCCGAATGCGCTACACTTCGTCTAGCCTTGTTTCGATTGGATCTGGCTGGTCGCCTCCATCCGCAGCAAGATTCCACCACCATTCGTCTTCTACATCAGCGTCGGAAGACGTTCATTGGCACCATGATCACCGCCTAGCAGCTCGAGGACGAGCCGCATGTCCGAGAGGGGTGTAGTGTCAGGGGTGTGGGCCTTGGGCCCAAGGCCCTGTCAGATTATTATTAGGAATTAGAGATTGATTTCTATTTGAGTTAGAGATTATATTCCTTTTGTTAGAGATATGATTAGAGATATGATATTAGTTACTATATCTGTTAGAGTTATAATTGGGATTAGATTCTATCTGTTAGGGGGAGCCATCTATATAAGGGGGCTACCGTATGCTATTGTGAGGAATCAGAGAATTATCAAGTCTTCCTCGCCTAAACATCTAGTCTCTCTCCCTCTCGTTCTCTCCCTCTCGTTCTACGCCGACGCCATCCGGCCATCTCCTTGGTGGTGTTTACCCCGGTTCATGACAACGAATCTTAAGTGTCCCTTAGCAATTGTCTTGTAGCCAATTTTTTTCGGTTATTCTCAAAATGCCAATGTTGTTTTATTTGTCGTATGCTTTTATTTTAGTGATGTTAAAGTTTTTTTAACTAACGACAATTGGAAAGGTACAGCCTTGCCAACCTGACGGCGAGTATAGGAACCACTTGTTTATTTGTGTTTCAGTTCTTTTTTTCTTTCAAAGGGACGTTCACAAACTCTTGAGATGTGATATCAATACTTCTTCGCAAACCTGCTAAGCGTAAAAAATGAAGGCGAATACATCCGCTCACTTTTGTGATGTTTGTTACAGAAACCTGAAAAATAAGGCCTTCAATACATTCCTATCCATCAGAATTCGATTGCTTCTATATAAACTCAACGTCTGGTGTTCGGTCACACGAGCCTGATCCTTTGCGATACAACCGTATTCCTGCGAAACATGTAGACAGATTGCAAATCTTCAGAGTTAAGCACATTTCAGCTCAAGATAATCCTCCTCTGTCTCACTCTGCAACCACATGAATGGATGGGTATATGGCGTTGGGTGCTAGTAGTACAGATGTACAATTGCATGCACACAAGTTAAGCGGAGACTATTTTCAAAAAAACAGAAAAGGTTAAGCGGAGACTTCTTTTCAGTAGGACTTGAAAAGGACTTCTTGTATGTGTATAATTACTGAATTGACGAGCACGTAACCGCATAGCACTGGGCAGAGGGCAGTTTGGCTGGCCCAGAATTCTGCAGCAAAAACTTGCAATGTGAGCAGAGACATATCCTTTTCAAAAAAAAAAGGAAAAAAAAAGAGCAGCGACATAAAGATGTCAAGCAGTTTTGCATTTTACAACTGAAGTTGATGCGAACTATGAACGTCTTAGCTTTTTGTAAAGCACCGAACTCTCCCTCCTTGTTGCTAGGATGTTGATTCAGGTTGATGTGAACGATGATTTCATTTATTTTGTGAAGGACTGAACTAAACTGATATACCAAAGTGGCATATTCAGAATAATTTTAGCAGAGCAAGGAGAGCAGGCTGGTGACTGAATTGTAACGTGAATAATCTGCATAAGTTGCCGCCTTGGTGCCCGGGCATATGCTATCCTCGGTTCTCTCCGCAGGAGCCTTTCACAGTGGAGTATTATGAGCACTACATATTAACCCAACACTGAAGATGCTCGCGTTTCGTTGCTATACTGAAGAACAAATGAACAATGCAATGACGACTCTCTTTTTTTAGATAAAGGATATAAAATCCGGCCTCTATATCCACGTGTGATATATACAGCCAAAAGTTACACGAGCTCTTAGGCTCAAAGTCTCAAAACTGAGGGGCATAAAATAACAGAAATGATAGCTTAAGGACTATGAAAAAAACTAGAAAGACTAAGCTTCAACACTTTTTCTCCGTCCTTGCTTTCAACAAGTCCCTATCTTCATCCGACTGTGCCATCCAAACTACGATCTGCTTTGCGTGAAGATGGACCTCCGAAGCGACGTCTCCAAAGAGGCGACTAGAGTCGCCAACGCCGCCCGCCTCACCGAGGTAATGACGACTCTCTTTGCGACTATAAGATGCGCTCGTTTCGTTGCTTCCTTAACTGTAGTGCTATACTTGTTCTGTTGTTCACCGACAGTTCTCCAAGATCAACGGGTATAATATATCTGTTTAAAATAGTTCGGAAGCACTATAATGCTATTCATTTATCCGTATTATCAATGTGATCCAGACGTAACGCGCGTAGTAAGATGAAAGGGCACCCTTATCCGAATTTGATACTGCCTCCGTTATTTTCTACTTATCATTTTAGAGCAAGTACAATAGTATAGTCAACTAGTGGCTATAACATTTGTCCATTTCATCTATAGCCTTCAAAAAAATAGTTCATACAGTAAGGTAGCTATTACAATAACTATTTAGCCCCACGTGTAAGAGAGTGAAATGCATATTTTTACGTGCTATAGCTAGCTGTAATTTAGTAGCCAGCTTCCTTCTCTCTCTTCCTTTCTCTCTCTGCCACGTAAGATTTTGTTGATATTATATTTGCTATAGCCTGCTGACTAAGCCTTATTGTACTTGCTGACATCGACACGATCTCCAATGCACATCTTAATTATTGCTTTTTCTAATTATTTGCTAGCACAATTATAAAAAAAAACATAACGGTATGAAAGTATTGTTCACGAAAAATCTCCTCACATCATTTTCAAGTGACAATGTGGTTAGAATGTTTAATTTTGAGCACGTGCATCGACACCGTAAAAAAGAAGAGTATACATCGTACCACACAAACTTTTGTATTTATCCATGTATGTGAACGCGGAACGCCGATCCCTATACCTGAACTGAATTCCTCACACCAACTAAAACTCTAGAAGTGTACAAAAAAGATACGTGAAACAGAAGAATGAATGAATAGAGCCAAGTACAGCCGAGTCCATTTTGCAAACCTTCACCTACCTGCCTGCTTGTCAAGTGTCAACCAACCTGATTAGTCAAAAACCAGAGACACCTTCCATTAATCACTAGAAACGGTCCGTTCTAATGTGAATTAATGGGTTTATTATACTGCTCGCATGCTTTGGAGCCCTATCAACCAGTACCCTAAGTTATTGTACTAAAAATTCAGAATCAAGTTCCTGTACTAAAAAAAATCTGAGATTTCATTTCTGATATCTGTACAGTTGCAAAATTTTGAAATCAAGTTCTTGTACTGATACCATCAATAATGCACATCTGTTGAAGTTAACCAATCGTATAGTAATATATACTAAAACGGTACTGTCAGCTAACTACAAAATCCTGTGAATATGAATTGCTTTATAGATGTTACAGATTACTTCTAAGTGCCAATATGCATTTCTTGTTCATTGATATTTCAACTAACTATAAATAGCAATACGTGCTTCCTGCCTTGTAGGATGGTCTTTCGTGAATGAAGTGAAGATCAAAAGAATTCAAGTTCTATTGCCAATTTAGAATGTGCCTTTGTCATGAAGAATGCCTTGTCGTATAGATGTTTGTTCTCATAACCTATGGAAATTTGTTTTCGTTGTTTATAGAACTTATATGAATGCTTGGACATGTCATCGTGGATATTTGGTTTCCGTATTATTTAATATTAGGTGTATTCCTGAATTGTCTTTACTAATGGTTAAATGTGGATTATTTATACCATTGGTTAACTGTATGGTAAAAATGTATACCAATATGATCATTCATTTGTCTACTATTGAGTGTATAAAATGATGCCGGGTACTAAGAGCAACTCCAGCAGTAGCCCTCAAAACAGGGCCCCTACTTTTTATTTGAGGGCTCCCCCTACTTTTGAGGGCCCTGTTTTCTGGGCTGCACTCCAGCAGAAGCTCTCAAAACAGAGCCCCTACTTCTCAATTCCCTCTATTTCCTCACACACTATATGTATATGTATGGGACAAAAGCACAATACACAATAAAATATTTATGATTTCACAATGAGGGACAATATTTAAATATATGAATTCAAATACGAATATTCAAATTTAAATTCAAATTTGTTCCGAATTTAAATTGAAAGCACAAAGTTCATTACATAACATTAAAATTTGTTCTGAATTCAAATATGAATTCAAATACGAATATTCAAATACGAATTCAAATACGAATATTCAAATTTATTCCGAATTTAAATTGAAAGCACAAATATGAATTCAAATACGAATATTCAAATTTAAATTCAAGTTTGTTTCGAATTTAAATTGAAAGCACAAAGTTCATCACATAACATTCAAATTTAAATTCAAATTTGTTCCGAATTCAAATACGAATTCAAATACGAATATTCAAATTTAAATTCAAATTTGTTCCGAATTTAAATTGAAAGCACAAAGTTCATCACATAACATTCAAATTTAAATTCAAATTTGTTCTGAATTCAAATACAAATTCAAATACGAAATATTCAAATTTAAATTCAAATTTGTTCCGAATTTAAATTGAAAGCACAAAGTTCATCACATAACATTCAAATTTAAATTCAAATTTGTTCCGAATTCAAATATGAATTCAAATACGAATATTCAAATTTATTCCGAATTTAAATATGAATTCAAATACGAATATTCAAATTTAAATTCAAATTTGTTCCGAATTTAAATTGAAAGCACAAATGTTCCACAAAAAACGAGGAAAGCTGAAAAATGAGAGCCGGAGTAGGGGCCCCCTAGGAATGAGGGGTGGGAGGGTGATTTGAGGGCCTCCTCAAATTTGAGGGCTCTAGTAGGAGCTCTGCTGGAGCTCGTTTTTTGGCTCAAGCCCTCAAATTTGAGTTTTGAGGGCTCAAGTAGGGGTTCTGCTGGAGTTGCTCTAATGTGGGATAGGTCCATATATGCATAGTAATGTAAAATTTAGGTGGTGATCGGTTCGGCTGAAAAGCTCGTGGCTTATGGCTGAAAACACTGTAGCTGACATAGACTTATTTAACATAATTAAATTTAAAAAAATAAAAAATAAAAAAATATGTTAGCCCATTACGTATAATACAAACAAATACGGGAAAAAAGAACCGGCAAAAAAGCTCAACAAAAAGCCAAAAGTTCAGAAAAAGACGAAACTTATGAATAGTGAAAAATAAACCAGAAGCCGAAGCCGAGTTGATCAGGGTTGTAGCAATATGTTATTGCCATAAAATTTAACCCATTGTATTAAATTATTACTATGCACATCGCAATAGCTATTACCACAAAAAAAATAGATTGTTGCAATAGGTTATTATCACGACAAATATTTTCTGACAATGTATGCATGTATGTATGATAAAATGCGTGACACGTAAGAGACAATTCGAGTAGTTTTGTGTCAGCTGGACAAGTAGCTAATGATTGACGTTGAATGAATGGTATGTGCAGGATCGCCGGAGCCGCGATGCTGGCACCGGTGGTGAACTACTGGTGGCCCGGGTTCCCGACGGAGCTGGCGGCGCAGGAGTACGGCAGGCAGGAGAACGGTGACCAGTGCGCGCTGCGCGTGTCGCACCACGCCCCCGGCATCCTCCACTGGTGGATGGAGCAGAACTGGCTGCCTACCTCGATCGTCGTCGACAACACAACCTACCTCCCCAGTGACGAATTTACCGTAGGTACTTGTGGGTGCTAAAGCACCCCCTCCTGCCACCGTGGTTAAAGAACACCCCGCGGTCCGGAGGGTGAAGAATCGGAGGCGGGAGGTCGGCCGGAGTGAGTCGGAGGTGGAAGGGGGAGGCGGTCGCCGGTTGGCGACTCGGCACGGAGCCGCGGAGGGGGAGACTGGGGGCGGTCGGCGGCCCGGCACGGAGGGCGGCGCGACGCGGAGGCGAAGGGCGGAGCGGAGGGGCCGAGGGGGAGGCGGTCGGCCACTCGATGGCGGCCGGGCGTGGGCGCAGGCGCGGCCACGCGGGCGAGGCCAAGCGGCGGAGCGGCCGAGCGGGGCTAGCGAGCCCGAGCTCGAGCGGGAGCGGCGGAGCGGAGCAGCGGACAAGGCGACGAGCGACGACGCCGATGAGACGACGAGCTCCATTCGCCCGGGCGCCCGGCTATTTTCCCCATTCACGGATTCGCCGTTTGCCGAATAAGTGGTGACTTATCTTGTCTCCGTGATTGGTAAGCTCATCTGCAGAGTGCAGATCTGCCCGTGGGCCCGTCGTCATGAGCTGTCGTCTGCCTGAGTGCTGAGTGCCCGAGTCCCCTGCCCGTGATTATTTCCGGAGGTGTGTCGGCAGTCGACGTGACCGCGTGAGGCTGTGAGGGCACTGAGCCACTGTGTAAGTGAAAGTAGTAACCGAGACACCGAGTATTGTTCATCTGATATAAATTATTATTCAATCGGTACTTGATAGCAGCCATTAGACATTAGCCGATTAGCTAATTTATTTAATCAGTTGTTGGTTGGTTATTGTTTAATTATTCTTAGATTTATAAAAATAGAGAAGTTAACTTTACACAAATATTTCTCAAACAATGCAACAACTCTCCAACCATAGAAAGCAGAACTAAAGCAAAAAAAAAGGTTCGATATGAATTTAATCGTTATCAGATTTGGTGACTTAGTGGTATGTTTTCATTTCATTTTTAATATTTATGGACATTCACAATTTAATATTGTATCACTACATTTGATATTTCTTATCTACAGATCGATACTCACATATTTATGAGTATTTAGGGCACATTATCCATTAGCAAAGTACTAAATTTATTGTATTTTATATTTTCAATTTGTTCTCTTCTTATTTATGTATGAATTTGATATTTCAATGCCAAAAAACTAATAGATCAGTAGATGTAGTTTTGGTATATTTATATTATACTATAGTTTTAATAGTAGAACTCCCCCTCTATTTTTATCCTGGATTCGCCACTGTACCTCCCCAACAAACGCAACGCCGAGATCCACCGCACCCGCACCGCCGACGGCACGCTCCAAAAGATCATCATCAACCACACTCGTCGAGCTCTTTGCTCACGCCATTGTTAACTTCACAGTAGTGTCTAACAAACATGGTGATTCTTGCGATATGTTTGTAGAAGAAGCCGGAGATGGCGACGCAGCAAGGGATCCATGGGTCATACTACCGGGACATGACGGTGATGTTCAGCGAGTGGGAGTTCGACACGATGGGCCTGCCGGAGCCACCGTGCCCGGTGCATGCACCTCTGGCGGGGCGACGAGGACAGCCTCGTGCCGGTCGTGCTATAGCGGCACGTCGCCGGGAAGCTCAGATGGAGATGGGTCAGCTACTACGGGTTCCCCGGCACCTGCAGCCACCTCCTGTCCACCGTTCCCGGGCTGGGAGCCACCGTTCTCTGGACACTTTTCGGCTGAGCCGCAAAGACATAATAGTACTTACAAAGAAAGTACAGAAGAGTTGATTATAGCTTGGCGTGATATGCAAAGTATTAGGATGCAGTAGGCTATACTAGTACAGATTAAAATTTTCTACTATGTAAATTAAGAAGTCATACGAGTAAGAGATTATAAATTGTTACCACTAAATGAATAGTGCAGCAAAAGTAGAATTGAAGCGGACAGTTCAATGTAGCGTGCATCGGTATAGTGGAAGTAGTCGATCATCCTCTGATCAACCGTCTCCTCCTTGCGTTCGTCCTGATCAGCGTTGCAGTCGCAGCAGTGCCTCTACCGAGTTCCACATGTTCAGCGATGGAACATCATACATCAGTGTGCTAGCACCAGCGTGCACGACAGGGTTTTGAGAGGTAGTGGCTAAAGTTTTGATGGGTGTGTCTCGGGATGCCTGCCTTAGCCTCACACCTCTCTTAATATATAGCTTCCAATTAGATCCTTATCTGATATGGCTAGATATCATGTTCAACTCAAAAAGCCTCTGACATGATCTTTATCCAATACGAATAGAGATCGTATCCTACTCGGAATCTATTATCTGGAGTCTTATTATTCCAACCCATTAAATATGTGATCATATATATATATATATATATATATATATATATATATATATATATATATATATATATATATATATATATATATATATATATATATATATATATATATATATATATATATATATATATATATATATATATATATATATACAGCCATGGGCCGAAAACTCCATTATGGTTCATAAGTCGGTAGTAGTCCCTAACAGGACATAATGACTCCCAAATATACATAAAGATCATATCAGATAAATCTATATAGTGCTTATGTACCGATCCCTTTGTTTCACAATACCAGATCAAACTCAAGACAAGAAGTGTGTCCTCCTATGATAGATTAATCATTCACTCGAACCTGTAGTGAATTACTCAGTTGTGATTGATTCATCAACCACATTCGGTATGGCCATGCACTTCCTTAATCTAATAACATCGAGGGGCCTAGAGATCTCTCCTGTTATATAGGAGGGGCAAATTCCATCTTGATCGCATATTTTATAATAAATCCGAAAGATATCTTTATAATCACTCAGTTACGGAGTACTATTTAGCAACCCCTAAGTAAACTATTACACATGCAGAAAACTATGACGATATCAGATCTAAAGATCTTACATATACTATATGTAAGACCAACTGATAACACTTAAGAACATAATAATTTCTGCAATATCTCATGGTAGATTAATCCAATACTATATTCTCTAACATATATCCATATTATTGATTTGATATATTCATATCCATAATCTATGAAATATGATCATTAGTCAATACATATGTTGATCTATAAATCATAATTATCCCGTATAATAATATAAGATCAGGGATAATTTAGAATAACATCAAAATATGAATAAAAAGTTTCACAAACAAGTCACATACTTGTTGATCAATATGAAAGATATTTATTCAAGAGACATAATAATATATTATTTAAAAGATCATAAACATGGAAGTGATGCAATCATCTCTATGATCACCTCTAGAGCATATTACCAGTGGCGAATTCAGGATAAAAATAGAGGGGGAGCTCTACTATTAAAGCTATAGCACAATATAAATATACCAAATCTACATCTACTGATCTATTAGTTTTTTGGCATTGAAATATCAAATTCACACATAAATAAGAAGAGAACAAATTGAAAATATAAAATACAATAAATTTAGTATTTTGCTAATGGATAATGTGCCCTAAATACTCATAAATATGTGAGTACCGATATGTAGATAAGAAATATCAAATGTAGTGATACAATATTAAATTGTGAATGTCCATAAATATTAAAAATGAAATGAAAACATACCACTAAGTCACTAAATCTGATTACGATTAAATTCATACCGAACCCTTTTTTTTTGCTTTAGTTCTGCTTTCTATGGTTGGAGAGTTGTTGCATTGTTTGAGAAATATTTGTGTAAAGTTAACTTCTCTATTTTTATAAATCTAAGAATAATTAAACAATAACCAACCAACAACTGATTAAATAAATTAGCTAATCGGCTAATGTCTAATGGCTGCTATCAAGTACCGATTGAATAATAATTTATATCAGATGAACAATACTCGGTGTCTCGGTTACTACTTTCACTTACACAGTGGCTCAGTGACCTCACAGCCTCACGCGGTCACACACACACACACACACACACGCGCGCGCGCGCGCGCGCGGTCACGCCGACTGCCGACACGCCTCCGGAAATAATCACGGGCAGGGGACTCGGGCACTCAGCACTCGGGCAGACGACAGCTCATGACGACGGGCTCACAGGCAGATCTGCACTCTGCAGATGAGCTTACCAATAACGGAGACAAGATAAGTCACCACTTATTCGGCAAACGGCGAATCCGTGAATGGGGAAAATAGCCGGGCACCCGGGCGAATGGAGCTCGTCGTCTCATTGGCGTCGTCGCCTCGTCCGCTGCTCTGCTCTGCCACTCCCGCTCGAGCTCGGACTTGCTAGCCCCGCTCGGCCGCTTGGCCTCGCCCGCGCGGTCGCGCCTGCGCCCGCGCCCGGCCGCCATCGAGTGGCCGACCGCCTCCCCCTCGGCCCCTCCGCTCCGCCCTTCGCCTCCGCGTCGCGCCGCCCTCCGTGCCGGGCCGCCGACCGCCCCTGGCCTCCCCCTGCGTGGCTCCGTGCCGAGTCGCCGACCGGCGACCGCCTCCCCCTTCCGCCTCTGACTCACTCCGGCTGACCTCCCGCCTCCGGCCTCCGGTTCTTCACCCTCCGGACCGCGGGGTGTTCTTCAACCACGGTGGGAGGAGGGGGTGTTCGAGCACCCACAAGCATCTATGGTAGATTCGCCACTGCATATTACTAACACAAAATACAGTGCATTGTTAATTTGGTCCATGGCTACATTATACATGGGGACATGAGGCAGCATGTAGATTAATTTTGTTTTTTCTTCCGTTCTTTTGTAATGAAATTGTGCTGCCAAGAAGCCTTGTAAAGTGAAAACTCAACAGATAGTGATACTGTACCTTTCTGATTCTTTTACTCACTTCTGTGTGTACAATCCTGGATTTTTGGATATGGTACGTGTCCATTCTTGATCCTCTGAACAACTAATTGGGATTCGGTAGGCTGCCGTTCTCGGAGGAACACCGAAGCCATCGACATATCTTACTCATGTCCTGATAATGCCATATGAATTGAGACGTTGACGGGCACTGTTTGTTGAAATTGTTATTGCAGAAATGAATGGATTCCATTTCATTTAGAGAAAGGGACTGGGACTGCATAGCCATTCGATTTCAGGCAAAGATTTTTTTTTTGTGTCATTGGCAATATCATTGGTGGTATACTGTGCAACAACTGAAATATTGCCATTCTTCATCAGGAAGACCCAAAATATGGTCAAGGGTAAAAAGAATAGTTCAGAGAATTCACAGCTAGTAAATTGATAACGCCGTGTCGTTCGTCTCTCAGAAATGTCAACACGCCGTTCTTGACAGAATCAGTGATTCATTGAAGTTACTAGCTTGGTATTCTTGGGCACATACTAGTAAAAAAGATTTGGACGTGAAAACAGAAGGAAATTTGGCATAAGGCAAGGAGTTAGCCAAGTCTAAAGACAGATTATAATACGCAAACAGGTCATGTACTACTGCATTTTTACCAGAACACGACGTGCATTGACAAATTATTGTGTACAAAGAGGAACTTCTGAAACAAGTCTTCACCTACCAAGATCACTACCGACCCAGCGTAGAAGGCTAACTGCATCTCATTGTCCATCAGCCTACGGTCTCCCTCAGCAGGTCAGCATTTGGAGTTGGTGAGGAGATTCTAGAAAGGTACTGCTTTGACGTGAGATGCCACAGAAGGTAGAGATTGCTCTTCATTCATACTTCACCTACCCCCAGCTACATGACTTCAAGAACTTCAGTTGGTGAGGTCGTTGTTTTTTTAACAACTTTTGATAATTTTTAACTATATTTTAGATTTTAGATTTGAGAAGTTATTTAAAAAATTCGTTTCAAAAAATTGCCTAGCTCGTTTTAACTTTTAAAAAGTCAAAAATCGAAGACCAAAAAAGAAGTAAGCCAAAAATCAAATAATGCAAAAGTAACTCTTGGTGGCACCACTCCACAAAAAAAAAGCAATAGTAGCTGTAGCTTTTTGTATAACATCATCGCCTACGTCAACCCCACGTAAATAAAAAATCGCACTATTTCCATGAGCTCCTTAAGTACGAAATCACAGCCAAGCTAGTGAGCAGTCCATGGTCCTTCCAGTGTAGCGTCCACAGGTTATATGGCTAGAGAATAGAGAATGTTTCCATTACTCACTAGCACAAAAAGACTTAACTTGTTACCAAAATAGACAAGAACATGGAGATAAGAGAAAGTGTATTTCCAAAAGGGAAAAGCAGTGTCTTGGAGATTTTCTGGATTTGGGAAATACTCTTAAATTCAAGCAAAATTCAAATAAATTCAAATTTTGGAAATTTTGTGTTGTTTCAGAGGATACGTGGTTTTACATGACCCACATCTAGTTAGAAACTTGTATGAATCAGTTTTCCAGAGAAAACAAAGCTTGTCAGGTAGGATTGCGAAGACCTCTTTCAAATGGGTGGTAGGTGAAGAGATTTCCCTTTTGCTTAGCTAGGTAGTTGGCATTACCAAAAGCACGAACCAGTGTGATGGATAATGTTCATATATATACAGGGACGTTGGTAGTAGGTTGGTGAAGGCTTGCCCCTCCACTACTGCATTGTGGCAAGCGTCACCACTATTCAGCTAGCACTAGCATAGCTCAGTACCCAACACATATTAGGAACCCTCCCCACAAGCAGTCCTCGTCCTGTGCCAACAACACCACACAACCCTATCGGTTTCTTTTCCAGCTCTAGCTCCAGCGTCATCTCCAATGGCTGCCGCTTCCACAGGTAATTGCACGCACAAACTCCACATGTAAAACTGAAAAAAATGCAGCAGTTTTGGTGATCACATGCATGGATGGTGTGCAATTGGTTGGGCAGGGAACGGGAGCCCTCCGGTGGGGCTGCTGGTGCTGATGGCGGTGGCATTGGTGGTGGGGTGGTTTGTGAACGCGGTCCGGCCGCCGCCGCCGACGCCGTGCGGGACGACGGGCGGGCCGCCGGTGACGGCGCCCAGAGTGCGGATGCGGGACGGGCGGTTCTTGGCGTACGCGGAGTCCGGGCTGAGCAGGGACAGGGCGCGGTTTAAGGTCGTGTACTCGCACGGCTTCTCCGGCAGCCGCATGGACTCGCCCCGTGCTTCTCAGGTTGGTCTCCGAGCCTATGCCTTTTTCGTCCTTAGATTTGTGGTCAAACTTAAGCCTCTAAAAAGAATGTGATCTTTAAGGAGTTAGCCATTCAAAACGTATTTGATAACATCTGTAGTATATTTGATCAACATGAGAGTAGATCATGTGCATTGAATTTGAATATGGTTACGAGACTTTAGCACTATTAGGTTTCCAACATAAATCCAATGATAATCCATCCTAAAGTTGATTAACCACTTCTTCATGAAATACGACAAATTGCCAAGCAAAATCTACTCTTTTTTTTTTATAAAAGAGAACTCCTTCGTTGCCATTGAATAATTCTTAGTTATAATACCAATACTAAACATGGGGGGTTCCGGCGCTCGCACCCCCTCCACGTCGCCCCCCCCCACGCGCGGCCGGCCGACGGGTGTCCCCCGGTTTTTGGTACGGCCGGGGGAGGTAAATCCCTCCAGTTTTTTCGAAATTACGTAAAGGTCCTTTTTTCTCGCAAAAAGGTCCCTGCGCCCAGTTTTTTCCAAAAAAAATCATGGATGGCGCCCCGCGGGTTTCCAAAAATACGTATAGGTCCTTATTTACTTACGTACAGGTCCTTGCAGGTCCTCGGTTTTTTTCAAAAAAATCCTTTTTTTCCCGAAATTACGCACGGGTCCACGATTTTTTTTATGAAACTCCCTGCGAATCGCCGTCTCTTTTGCTTTGGTCCACACGGTGGCTGGCGTGGCGTGGCGCCACGCCTACGTGGCTTTTAATATACTACTGAATAACTACGTATTTATTCTGTGTCATCGTGATTCAAGTTTTTTTACAATATCCCATCACTATCACCTCGCAGTCCACGCCTATCTGTTAATCTTGTCATTTTTTTGAGATGGCTAAAATACCCCTACCTTCTCTGTTTCGCCATCCCTAGGCCTGTTCTTTTCAGCTTTTAAAAGCTATTTTTCGATTTTTCTATAGTAACTAGCTTTTAAACGGAGTATTTTTTCAAGATAAAGTCTACTAGTTAATTATAGTACATATTTTACTGACTTCATTTATATTGACAAAAATCACACGTGAATTTCTGTTACTTTGTAATCTCTCGTACAAACAGCCCAAAAGTCAAAAGGCGCAATCAGAAAGAACATGCCCTCTGTCCTGTCTTCCCTGACTCCATGAAGCTTTGCCTTCCGCGCGGCCATCCGCCTGCTGTATAGAGACCGGCATCTCTCTCTCTCGTGCAGCGCCGCCCGCATCCGGCGCCGCCACCACTCGACATCGGCCATTCTGCGACGCTGGAGGACGCGCCAAAGCTGTTGAGGAGAGGGGACGCGAGTCCCGTTGGGTCGCCCGTGGCGATGATGGAGTTGGGGACGGGAGCTCGACGGCGACCACGGGCGACGGGCTCCCTCTTCGTGCGGTGGCGACCTCGATCACGCCCATCTCCGTGTGGCGGCACCACCTACGCGGGGGTGATCTTCGGCCTCGAGCTTGACGAGAACAAGATGGCTGCGATGCTTAGATGAAGAAGACAACCTTTTAAGCTTTATTCTTTCTCCTTCCGTGTATAGCTCTGCTTGATTTGTCTCGCAAAGGACCCGTTTAGGATAATAAGAGGGGGAAATCATTTCTTTGGTTGGTTAATTTCTGTGTTTTGCTTAACTGGGTTCAAAATTGGGTCTGGGAAATTGCCCGGCTCCTCGACGTTGTGAGAATAGCAGGGCATAGGAGCACAGAGCGTATGAACTCTGAGCACGCAAAAGTTTAAAATTTCTTCATGCCGCATGGGATGGGGCGCGGCAGGGAGTCGTGAGATGGAGGTGAGGTCGCCGGAGGGTCGCCTGTGCGTGCGGATGGAGCCGGGCGTTGCTGGTTGGAAGATGGCGGAGGTGTGCGCGCGCAACGCAACGCACCGGGGCGGGAGCGATGAAAAAAATGAGCAGAGGGAGGGTCTAAGGTAGAAGGCTCTTACACGTGGGTCCCACTGGAGCAAGGTGACACAATGACATGTTCGCAGGGCAAAATGGTCTTTACGCACCCTTGACCGGAAGCAATTGATGACGTGGACGAATAGCAAAGAAAAATTGAAATCTAATGGCATAGAATGGATACGAAGCTATTTGATGGCACACGGTGAAATTGAGAGCTATTTGGTGGCAAGGAATGAACTTTATATATATATGAAAAAGGTGGCGCTGTCACTCGTGTGCTGAAATGGAAGATTAATCTACTTCTGGGCTTGGCGCAGGCGTTGCTGGAGGAGCTGGGCGTGTACATGGTCGCGTTCGACCGCGCCGGGTACGGCGAGAGCGACCCGGACCCCCACCGGTCGCCCAAGAGCGCGGCGCTGGACATCCAGGACCTCGCCGACGCGCTCGACCTCGGCCCCAGGTTCCACCTCATCTGCTCCTCCCTCGGCTGCCACGCCGCCTGGGCCTCCTTCAAGTACATCCCACACAGGTAAACCGTCATGTCAGAATATGTATGATATATCGGTTAAAGTTGTATTTTAAAAGAATAGGTATGACCTATCGGTTAAAGTTGTATTCTAAAAGAATAGGTATGATCTATGGGTTAAAGCTATATTTTAGAAGAATAGGTATAATCTATCGGTTAAAGTTGTATTTTAGAGACCGTGAAATATAAACGATCTATCTATGTATGATGAGTAACACTTATTCTTGGAAGTTGTATCGTAGAGACCAGGGGCGGATCCACACCCCGGGCAGGGTAGGCTTCAGCCCGGGGTGTGGACAAATATCTAGTGTATAGCCTAGGTAAATTTAGTTTAGCCTGGATAATATTTCCATGGTCCAGTCCAAATAGTCTAGATCATTCTATCACTGAGCTCGGGGTGTAACCAAATGCTGGCTCCGCCACTGGTAGAGACGATAGGATGTCTAAGATTGCATGGTCACGGACACTGATTGGTTATATATACTTGCTGAACTTGCAATGGCTATTTATGCAGGCTGGCTGGAGCGGCGATGATGGCGCCGGTGATAAACTACCGGTGGTCGGGGCTGCCGAGGGGGCTGGCCCGGCAGCTGTACAGGAGGCAGCCGCTGGGCGACCAGTGGTCGCTCAGGGTCGCCTACTACGCGCCGTGGCTGCTGCACTGGTGGATGAACCAGGCCTGGCTGCCCACCTCCACCGTCATCAAGGGCTCCGGCTCCTTCCCCAACGCGCTCGACGAGAAGAACCGCGTCATGGCCCTGTCCAACGGAATGTTCCAGAAGGTTCGTTCGCTCCTTCGCCATCCCAAACCCCTCCTTTCCAATCTTCCATCATGGATTATTCCATGCGCTTGCATCTTTGCAGAGATCGACCGTGATTATTTACATTGTGTGTTTTGAAATGCGCAGAAGGCGAGGCTGGCGACGCAGCAAGGGGTGCAGGAGTCGTTCTACCGGGACATGGCGGTGATGTTCGGGTGGTGGGAGTTCGAGCCGACGGCCCTCGAGGAGCCGCCGTTCCCGGTGCACCTGTTCCAGGGCGACGAGGACGGCGTCGTGCCGGTGCAGCTGCAGCGGCACATATGCCGCCGGCTCGGATGGATCAACTACCATGAGCTCGCCGGGGTGGGGCACTTCTTGGCGGCTGTGCCCGGGCTCGGCGACAGGATCGTCAGAACACTCCTGCCGGCGCCGGCGTAACAGCTCAAAGACGGCCGCGTCTCCCGTGTCTGCACCTTGAAAGTACGACCGATCTGCCGTATGTAGACTGTAGAAGCAATGCTGAAGAAAAGCATTTTGTGTGAGCTCAGCTGAGCCACTACTGTACTGTACAAAGGTACTGATGAGATGATGGCAGCTCTATATATCATTAGAGGGTTATCTGATGTCATTGTACATCAATTTATCACTGGAATCAGAAAACAATCCCATCCAAGTCCTGTATTTGCATACAGCTACAAAGAACAGTAACTGACTAGTGATTTTCAAGCTATCTAGATTCACAGGCACATAACACAATAATTGTAACAAAAATGTTGCGATACTGTAAAAACTACAGCAGCCAGCGCTGCAGGATCACCAATCACGAAAATCTTGGCTGTAAATAGGAGAAAGAAACACAGCTGGGGAGGAAAAAATAGCCGCTGCTCATCTCCCGCGTTGAGCTGCTATAAATCCAAATATATTCACAACCAGAAAGGAAAAAGAATCAAGCATTGATTTCCGCATTACACTGCTGCTCCCTGTGGCAGCTTCTTCGACTCCAGAACATGCCTGAGCAGCTGGTCCGGTCAAGATCCTGCTCTTCCATCTTATCCAGCTCCATACTTGCACTGTGCGAGGGCTGAGAAGATTGCACCTCGGAACCATCCTGTGTTTCTCTAGCACCGCATGGATCATCGTCGCTACACCTGCAGGTTGAGTAGGCGGATGAGGGAAATGGGCTGCAGGTGAGTGGACAGACTAACTCAGAAGAGACAGCTGCAACACGGTTGCGCCTGATTTCAGCTTTGCAGACAGTTGCTGGTGAGTCTACAGATCGGGTGTTCAGCATGCATGGATTGCAGAATGTGAGTGCTGAGCTTGATTTAAGCCCTTCCGTTGGTGTGTCTGGTAACTTAGTGAATGACATTATTCCATTCCGACAGAGAGGGCATGGGATCGACCCAGGTGGGCCTGTGAACTCGACATGGATGTTGCTGGTTGAGCAAAGATAGAGAGCACATTTGATGCAGAACTCATGGCCACAACCTGAAAGAATAGAATGTAGTGTTAGGATACCGACATTACAATTTTCAAATGGTGGCGTACTGTAATGTGATGTAAATAATAGGTGAAATCCTATTAAAAAACACTAATCTTTATGAAAGCTTAAAAGCACTCCACACAGGCAAGGTTCAGGTTATACAAGTGGCATCAGACTTTGATATTTAGCTTTCACTTTCTATGTTATTATCACTGTTTTCTAACATTTTGTGAAATAAAGATAATTCACAAAAGGGTTGGCACCGTATGCAGTGAGCCTTTACTGGGTACAACCGTACAACATACTATAAGGACATAGAAATTTGAACTTCCTTTTCAGATCACTAAGCCATTGAATGGTCGCCTGGAGGTATCATTACAGCAAGGTCTATTTGCGAAAGCAATCCTGACACTTGGATTTTTGAGTTAGTGATCAAATCAGTTCGTGTATTCTTATAAGGTAGAACACTAAAATACAAACGCTACAATGCATACTTGCATAGCGTTATTGTCAAACAAAAAAAGTAAGGCTAGAGAGAATATGAAGCGCTAGTGCATCTTCAAACTTAGAAAATAAATATGAAGACATGTAACATTTCCAAACAAACAACATACGGAGCTTAGATTAGATTAGATGGACCATGTCCATATCCTGAAAAAATCAATCATTAAAAAAGTTATTTAACTCGGCATCAATAGAGCAGTCTGCATAATAAATCTATACCCTTAACCAAGGAATGAAATAATGTTTATGCAAGCGTGTAATGTGAGCACAGCCCCCACCTTCAGCAGCTACAGAGCAAGACCTTTCCAGGCAAACTGCACAATGGTCGCTATCATCCACAGAGGATATGGGGTGTTGCAACCCAAATTCCCTGCAAATGCACATAAAAGAAAATATATATAAACAAAAGTTCCAACAAGTACATTACCATTTTGAATCTTTAACATGACGCGTCTATGATTCGTACAATTATATAGTGAGAAAACACCAAGCACTTGCTACCAAAGCTGGAATTGTAAGTCTACAAAAGCACTTTCAATTCAATCTACTAACTCGAATATGCTTAATTTCAGGTAATTGGAAACTAAACACAATCAATTCCTCTGTAAAAAAAGGGTTAACTACACCATGAAGATTGAATTCATTGAAGTAGTGTTATTAAAACCGGACTGGACCGGTGGTTCGACCACAAAAAACCAGAACCAAAGCTCAGTCCAGTCAGGTTTTGCTATGGGATCGCCCATCCATGTGAGCTGCTCTGAATCGGAGAATTAACCAGTCAGTTTCGCCCTGGACAGCTTGAGAACCAGCGATGATTGGACCGGATGTGAAGGAATAGTGTTATTAGTTAAAAAAACTTGGCACGGAGGGGATTCAAACCCAGGACGTGAGCATTGTGGGCTTTGGACCCCATCCTCTGACCACGTGAGCAGGTTTGTTGTTGTGTTTAGTTAACAACTAACTATCTATTTAAGGCATAGTGGACCGGTGGTCTGACTGCCCAGCCGCCTGTTGGACAGACGAACCGGCGAACCAGAAGCTTCAACGGGTCAGCTGCCGGTCCGGTTTAAATTATTATGCATTGAAGGTGACAAAATACAAGAAGATGAGTGAATATATTTGCTCCATATCCAACCCAACACAAGAGCGTAGTTCAGTAGTTACCTAACACAAGAACCCAAGCCAACACAAGATCCCAACCCAACACAAGAAGATGAGTGAAGATATTTCTGAAACCATTGCAATTCAACCAGATACATAAACTGGCCCATATGTTTATAAATACCAGATCAGCTAGTATACAGAATGAAACTGCTTTCATTGCATCGTTGTTTACTTTCTCAAAAAGCATAGAGCATACATTCACATATCAAAAACCAGCATTCATTGTTGTCCAGAAAAGTAAGAATTGTCATTATATTTTACTTCCAATAGACAAAATCGATAAGTAGCAAGTGGTGAATTGTTAAGCACTAACCTGGCTATATTAAGTATGCTCATGAGTGGCAAGGCAAGATAACTAGATGGCTGAAATACAGGGATACTTAAGTGTGAATTTGGAGAAAGTAATGGCTCCAAGCAATGACGTCCAAATATCCTAGCAACATCAACGGGAAGCCACCTAAACAACAAGATGTTAATATAAAAATAAAGCCGATCAAGTGAATTTAATCGATAATTATGATGGTAAGGTCAATCAAGATTTTGGAATACCACTTAGCATTAGCAATTACACAACAGACTCTTACCCATTGCAGTTGAGTGTCAACCTACTAGCACCTTTCGACAGAAGTAACTGCAATAATGGCATCACCAAATATAAGAACAGATCAATTCATTATGCAACAACTACAACTAAAAAATAGTACTTGTTCAAAAAGCAGTGCTGCTTTATGGCAGTAACCTACCTGGCAACACTCCAGACTCCCCCCGCCGGCTGCGTAATGCAAAGGAGTACTGCCAGCTCCTGCTCCATAAAAGCATAATTAAAACCTCATTTGAGATAAGAAAAATAGCATTATTTAACACATGTCATATGAGCTAAGAACTACCACTTGCCTATCAAATTTGCTGTAGTGCCGTAGGGAAATGTGGCAGCTGAGACATTCGCACCTAAGTCAATCAACAATTGCATGCAATCGAAATGACTATTCAAAGCCGCCATGTGAAGTGCTGTAACACCACCATCAGCAGGCTTGTTGATGTACCTCACACGAGCACTAAAAACAAACAGGGTATACCAGTAATTGCTAGTTATTTCAAACAGAAAAGATAACAGTCGATTGACAATACGTACGGTTCATTAAACTTCAGACCCAATGAAGAACTGGGACTGCTCCCGCTATTCATCTGACAATCACCACCATCCGCCATTGAAGAGGCACTATCCTCCAAGGGCACACTTGGGACAAAGTCCGCAAGTAAAAGCCTTACACACCGAACAAGTCCATCATGTGCTGCAAAATGCAATGCGGTTCGACCACTCAAGTAATCTGCCCTGGTAACCTTCCAAGCAACCCAAACACACAGAAGTCAGGACATTCCTTGTGTCAGGACAGAAATGGAACACAGCGGAAATGCCATATTACAAAAGTCATACATTGCATCTGAAGAGCAGAAGCATCTGAACCACCTCCCAGTGCCCATGCCGACACGCATGCATCAACGCAGTCTTCAAGCGTCCATCCAAATAAACCAAAACAATCAACCAATTGTTCCAAGTCAGATAAAGATTGAAGAAACGAATGGAAATGTAAAACTTATCATATGGCCAAGCACGGAGCAGGACGCCACAAAGCCCTAAAAAAAATCCAAATCTTGGTTCGGCACCAGATTGCAAAATCAAGTCTTTTTATCCCATCGCTGAGCAAAGCAAGATAAGAAATCACCTAAAAACTGAATCCTCACACTACTTTTATAAATGAAACATGACACAAGAGCTGCCAATTTCATTACGTCTACATGACAGATCTTACATTTGTTCGATTTCTACGCATGAAAGACTACCAAACACGAATATCAGAACTTTTGAACCCAGAACATCCCCGAAGATCTACCTGGCCGCAGTAGTTCCGCGCGTTCACATCCGCACCGTTCTCCAGCAACAGCGTCACAATCTGCACGAACCAAACAAAACACCAATTCGCGATCAGATCGAACGGGAATACCAAAAGACAGAACGTTGCAAGAAACTGCACGGACGTCGAGGTGGCCCTTGGCGGCGGCGAAGTGGAGGGGGGAGTTGAGGCCGCCGAAGGTGGAGTAGCGCGCGAGCGCCGGGCTGAGCTCCAGCAGCATGCGCGCCTCCACGGCGTCCCCGTCGCGCGCCGCCGAGACCAGCCGCTCGCCGGAGGCGGAGCATCCCAGCGAGTTGCCCATCGCCTCCGCTCGCCGGAGGCGGCGGCGAGGCGCGTCTCCGCAATCACGAGATTACAGCAGAGCAGCGGGGCAGCCAATGCCTCGAGCGGTGCGCGCTCCCTACAAATCGCCGGAGCTTAGGATCGGGGCTCGCCGGCGGCGAGGGGCGTGTTTGTGATTGCGGGAATTTAGGGGGGGTGGTGGGTGGTCTTCGCGTCTTCTGTAGTTCTGTTTGGGGTCTCAAATTTTCCGAACTCCGGAAGAGGGGGTGGATGAGGAAGGAAGGCTTTATCATCGCTTTATATATTCTTGGTTCAAAATGTTTGGATTTAGGCTCTAGTTATTTCGACGTGAGTTTCTAGGCTTTTGATTTATTTTTCACTATTTGTAAGTTTCGTTTTTTTAATTTTTTTAGTTTTTTTGAGTTTTTTTGCCGGTTCTTTTTTCCCATATTCGTTTGCATTGTTCATAATGGACTAAATTGTTTTTTTCTATTTTTAATTTTTTTAAATTTAGTTACGCCAAATAAGGCATCATCAGCTACACTGTAATTTCAGTCATATACAATAAAATTTCAGTTATAAACCAGTTTATTTCAGCCCAACCGAGCGGCATCTTAACCTAGCCTTCTAGGGTTTGTTTAGAATAAAATTTTCATAATAACTTCACTGAAAACAGTTCAATTCTTGCAAAAATCGGGAAAAAAAACTCAGGCGTTTTAAACGGCGCCTTAGTTTGGCTCACGTGTCATTAGCCATATAGCAGTAGCCGGAGTAAAAGCTGGTGTGGGCGTGATCACGTGAGTTCTGGTTGTGCTTAGTGACTGACAAGAGTTGATTTAGAAGATAGCGTTCACGTGCCAACCTTTTTTTTTTTAAGTTTTGACGGGATAACAATTAACAAGTTGTATAATTCTACTCGCGGCTCTATTGCTTTTTCGTTAAAAAAAAAGATAATGTGGGGGTATAAAACATAAGCCACATAAACTCTCTATGAACTTTCATTGCACTTCCTTCTTATCTTTTCAAAATTCACAAAGGTGCTGTTGACATCTAATCATCAACGTCTAACAAATCTATCAACTGACTGATGAATGAGTACGCGGTCTATACGCACTTAAAATGGTTTTACCCTGCTCGTTTCAGCTTCAGTTTCTGGCCTATTTTTCACTGTTTATAAATTTCGTCTTTTTCTGAACTTTTGGTTTTTTTGAGTTTTTTTGCCGGTTCTTTTTTCCCGTATTTGTTTGCATTATACGTGATAGGCTAATATATTTTTTCTATTTTTAAATTTTTTAAATTTAATTATGCTAATAAGTCTCTGTCAGCTACAGTGTTTTTTCAGCCAGCTACAGTGCTTTTCAGCCATAAGCCACTCAAAAAAAGCCATATTAAGCACAACCTTAGAAATATCTTTTTTCCTCACGGTGATGTGTACTTTTAGCCCCAAGGGGCGGAGAAATCGTAGCATTTGAAAATATGACCCTGTTCTTTTCCTCACTTAATTTACATGTACCTAGTGTAAGGCTTCAAAAGAACGGGCGGCTCGATAGCACTTCGGTTTATGACTTATGCTATTCGTTACGATCATTCGTTTTTAAATGTGTTTTTTAAAGTTGGCGTATATAGATAAATTGTATTACAAACCGTACCAAGTTCAGCTGTACCGGCCAAAATCGTATGCGACTATTTTCCTTCACGTACTGCCTCTCACGAACAGCACCGAATTCAAAAAAGTTAACCATAAGATATAAAGCACAGTCCCAAAAAAACCTACCCATTACATGTGCCTAATGCACTCAGCCATTAGCCAACTTTTCTGGGTGAAACAAAATGTTTTACAGTGTGAAACGAAAATAGGGTCAATGTGGTAGGCGAGTGGGGTCTGCGTAGCGTGTTTGCAAATCACAGGTTTTGATATGGACTGCCGGTTTGTCGCCTGACGAGAAATGGGGCCAAGCAGCAAAGACTGCAGAGCTGAAGACGGAGCATTTTTGGCTGGGACATGTCTTCTCACGTACACAGACGACACTTGCTGCCTGTTGAAAACTTGTACCCAAGATCATTCGTCCAATGGAATTCTAAATGAAAACAGGTCACTGTCGCTGATGGTTCATAAGTAGGCATTCCATCATGTTTGTATATTAAAAACTGAGTGACTCCTTGCATCACACTGATAGGCATGTCTCACTGTTGACTTGCATCTTTCAAGTGAGTTCAGCACATGAGCAACTCTCATGGTTTTAGGGCCTGTTTGGTTCATGTACGAGTAGAGCCTGGCTTGTATCTGAGAGCCAGACTCTCGTGGGACAGGTTGAGCGTATGCAACGCTGTCGTGTTTGGTTCACGTACGAGTAGAGTCTGGTTGAGAAGAGATATTGTTTGGTTGCCTATACGAAGATATGTTGCATGAGATAAAAATGATATAAGATTATGATTATGATTATGAAGATATGTTATATGAGATGTTCGTATCTTATTATATCTTAAACTTCTTCAAAACACGTTAATAATACTTGATATTTACTAATATACACTAATAACATCATCAACTGACTAATCACCTGCATCCCGCGAGCCTGGCTCCCCAGAAACGCCCGATTCCCACGTTTCTCCAGAGCCTGGCTGAGGGGGGAATCTTGCATGAGCAGAGCCAGGCTGAACCCAGCGACCAGGCAACCAAACAAGGAGACCCTGCATCCGGCCAGCCTGGTTCAACCGGATGCAGGCAACCAAACAGGCCAGTGGCTGGATGGCAAGATGATTTATATGGTCTATTAAAGGGGTGTTCCTAGTATATTACCCTGTCCTCTTTACGTGCAGTTATCTAACATATCTAACACAAAGAGAAGAAAATGTCACTACCACTACCGTCCCAACTTGTCAGCAAGGCACCAACCTTACCAAGTGAAGTCACCCGGACAAAGGACATCCATGTTCGGGGCTATTGGTGAGGATTCGTCGAACTGCTAACTTGTCCTCTTTCCTTTCCAGATCGGATGGACCGGAAAGTGAGATTAGCCAAACAAACATTTTGCATCTCTAGCTCATAAGGGCACATGTAAGTAGACTAGGTTCTTTTTATTAAATGAAGCTAATTTGCCAATGCCAGATCTGGTCGTATTGCTCTTGCAGAGAAGCAATGCGTATTTAGGTGGTGTTCCAACTAGTTTTTGCTTAAACTTACAACTATGGTTTTAACTTTTAGCTAAAATTATACTGTAGCGGTTGTTAGATTTTTCTAGAAAAAATAAGAAAAAAGAAAATTTGAGGAAAAATTTAAAAAACCATCGTATCGTCATAAATAATATAAAGGAATGAGAGAAAAAAGAAAAGGCAAAATAAACTAAAATTAGAAATCGATGTGTTCTAAACACTTTTTAGTTTAAATAAGTCGAAAGCCATAAAATCTAAAAGCTGAAGTCGTTTAGAGAGACGGTGGAAAACGGAATTGTCACCAACTTGTCGAGTCAACAGCATCAATCGTGCCAGATTCAGGCCCTCTTTGATTCACAGGGAAAACGAAGGATTCCCGTTCAAAGGTTTTGATCATTGTTTATCCGTTTGATTTGTAGGAATCGATCAATGGAAAAACGGAGGAAAGTTTCCTACATCCATTCCACAGGAAAAACGACATCCACTCATCTCTTTTTTCTTCCTCTTCCTGCGAATCAGACATCCAATCCTAGGCCCTCCTTAATTCACGGGATGTTCAAAGGAAAATCGTAGGAATCGGCATTCCATAGGAATGACCACTATTGAGGCATTTGATTAGCAAAAAACAATCTAATGCAATTCATAGGAATACTGATGAATTCCTGTGATTTTGGAGAAAAGTAGACATCTGCCAAGAGTGGATGAAAATTTTCCACTAAAAATCCTCCTAAGAGATCTCCATAAAATGAGAGATGAAAAAGAGAGATTCAGAGATGAGCTTCGAATTTGAATCCCTACCGATACGTTTCACCTTATGTGATTTTATAATTAACCATCCAATTGGAATAGACACAGATCAAATCATCAGCTAACATACGCGATTCGCCATATTTGGGCAGAATGTGAGACTTCTCCGACACAAATGAAACGGAAAGAGAGACGTGCATTAATCAAAATTGACACATTCCGGTCTTTCCAGCTTAGCAAAGCAAGCACTCTGGATTCTCTTATCGCTTGTTCAGGAAACAAGAGTCTACAAATAACTGCACACTCAGCACGAACCTGATAATACAATAGCCTAGTAGATACACGTCTGGGGGCACAGGATGAGGATGTGAGAGGTGCCGTGCCGACCTCACACTCATTCCCACTGGGTTTGCATCAGATTGTATAACTGCCCTCGCGCTTAGGTGGCGCACCAACAAGAAACTTTTAGCCCTCTTTACATCTAGCAAGGCAGCGACTAGCCGTAAGTGTACTCCAGATCAATCCATAAGATATGGATGTTTGCATTGCCCGTCAGACACTTCTCCATGGTACTAACAGCGAGAAACCGTGTTCTTTTTCCAGCCACTCCACCACTTCACTTCCTCATATATTCAGGAATGATCCGGTGGACTAGCTCAACAGGGAGGCCTTCTAATTCTGCATCCCGCCATTCCAATGGTTGGATAAGACAAGGGTATAAAAGAAGTTCAACCATTGAAGTACAGCGAAGTTCAACAATTGAAGTACAGCGAATCGTTACCAGCCGTGGCGAAGTTGAACAAAGGTGGTAATGGTCGTCCATTTGGCAAGCATGTTTTGGGATCCCGCAGATCATCGAAGAATGGATGAGCACAAGCATCGACCTGCAAGAAAATCAAATATGGTCATCAGAGCAATACTCAAGTTTCAAAGGTTTTCTCTTTATTCCTGAATTTAGTATGGTTAAGAAGTTTAGACTATATCAGCAATAATATTTTAACTGAAGGAAAAATGAGGAACTTAGCGTTAGTAAGCAAGCCATCTATACTAATTTATTCAATAATAACTTCAAATAGCTCAAATCTGAAATCAGTCTTACAGCTGTGCAGCGCAAATTTGGTGAGTACTGAAGTAGCCTTGACACAAGATCAACAGCTTCAGGTGGCATGCGCTTGCCAAAAAGCTGAATGCAGAAGAAAATTAGGTCCGTAGGTTACAGCAGTCTAGAAGTAAACTAACAGACATAGAGATTAGAGATCCACTAACCTTGTGCCATGGATGAGCTTTTATCTGAGGGAATTTAAATTCAGAGTAGTTTGGGTTCATGCACCTGATTTCTTCTCTTGTTGGGGTACCCAAAATCTAGAATAGAAAAAAAAATAAAGGTTCAGTCTACAAATCTATATTGCTGGATTTGATGGATTTGACAGGAGATAAAACCTTTATTATTTCCACCAGTTGATCAACACCGCTTTCTCCAGGGAACAGAGGCTGCAATTGTCCATATGGGGGGGAAAAGGAAAGGTCAACAAAAATTTCAGTTGATACCAGAAAGAGTTTGTTGACAGGACAGTCATTGTCAACTGGATTTTTTTCCCCATGAGAAGGACTAGTCATCTAAAACGAAGCAGTAACTTTCATATGAAATTGATAAAAAGATATGTGAATTAACAGAGTTTGATTTGTGCAGTATTTACTGATCTAAAACAAGTCAATGGATATGATATGAGACCTTCTAGACGATGCTGTCAGACCCTAATGTCCAGAAAGTTCAAAGTTCTTGTAATGTAATATCATGATTTCAACAATAAATGGAGGCCAATAGACTTTACAATGATAAATCAAAATTATCTCTCTTTTGGAAAGCAAGTGGTACTATTCAAGTACCTCAGCTCATGAACTAGTCTGGAAGAAAACTGAGCTTCCAGAATGAGATTCTATACCTGACCAATCAGAAGCTCAGCTAGTACACAGCCAACAGACCAGATATCAATTGCTGTGGTATACTCTGTAGCTCCAAATATTAGTTCTGGAGCCCTATAATACCGTGAACAAATGTATGATATGTTAGGCTCTCCAGGGACCTGAAAAGGAATGTTTACATTGTAAAATACATTGAGAAATACAGCATCAACATTGTGACATACTAAATGAAAGAGGCATACCAATTTCTTAGCACTCCCAAAATCACAAAGCTTAAGTTGATGTGTATGAGGATTGACCTGAAAGATTAATTTGCAGTAAGATAATTGCCCATAGAGCAGGTTTACTTATAATAGAATATAAAATTAATTAAAATTGCAGGCATTCACATTTTTACATGAGAAAACCAGCAAACATGCACTTACACTGCACAGCTTGTATTACCAAGAAGATATCCAAATAGTGGAAAGGGGACAAGACTTGCAAAACCAACACCCATGTAACTACCTAAGAAAAAGAAAGTGTGTCATGAAACTTACCAATAGATTTTGAGGCTTAATGTCTCGATGGCATACACCAACAACTCGATGGATATATGCAAGGGCGCGGCACATCTATGAAAAGATGGAATAACGAACAATTTCTTAAGAATCATCAAATCCAACTGTTTGGGACAATCTACAAAGTGAAATGAAACATCTTCACAAACCTGATACGTATATAACTTAACATATAGTATGGGTACACGATGGTTCATCCGATTGTAGTACTTGGCAACACGATAAACTGTCTCAGAGACATATTCAAGTACAAGGTTGAGGTAGACTTCACCCCTCTCAGTTGTGGAAAAGAAGTGATGCTTTAGCTGAACTACATTTGGATGGTCAAGTAATTGCATTGTTTGGAGCTCTCTGTTTTTATATCTCTTATCTTGTAGCACCTTCTTAATGGCAACAGTCTCTCCAGATTCCAAGCACTTGGCCTGTTGTACCAGATGTGATCAATGACTTTATGGCACCAACATTATAAAATTTCATTAACAGAAATTACAGTGATATATGAGGGCAGAAGTTAGCAAATAACATACCTGAAAAACTACACCAAATGAACCAGTACCAACAACACGTTCTGCCATGTATGAGACCTTCTGTAAAACAAACAGCACCAGTATCAGTGTTTGACCGTGGAATGTTCTAAGGAAAGAACGTAGTAGGACAAACATTCAAGAGAATAATTTTTAAAGCAATAATTCACAGCTATCACAAAGAAATATCGCTACCCATACCCATAGAAGGAATCACAGTGCAAAATGTCTGCCCTAGAGGATATTTAAAATAAAAAAAATAACTTCCCTGCTTGTGGAGCATGCAGAAAATTTCTATAATTATGCACTGTATTTAGCATCCAACACAAGAGCACATGAGAGAGAGTAGTGAAACCTATGGGTTAATGCATCACCTGCTTTGGCTTCCCATTTTGACCTCCTATTGTTGTCACAATGATCTGACCTGTTTCTGTTCCATTCCCATCAACAATAACCCCTTCAGTTTCCTATAATCAGAAAAGCCATGAGATAAGTAAAGTAACAAAAGTAGAAATGCATTGAGTCAGCAAGTGATGGATGGAATGAAATTGAAATAACCTTATCATTATGACCATCAACTTTATCATCGCTTATTGTCATATCATTCATTTCTTTTGGAAGAAGATCAGCACCTGTTTCTTCAGTTCTAGCTGGATTCACACTAGTGGATGTGCTTGCCTCAGCATCTCTATGAGACAATGATGATTCGTGGTCTACACTCATAGGTTTGTTGTCAGCTAGATGTGGTTCGATGACAATATCTCCCGCTCCATCCTGATCAAATTTTGGCCTTTTTGAGCCAGAGTCACCACCCTGATAAGAATAGTGCAAATTTACAAACCAAACCAATGTTCACAGCTCGAGAAGCACAAAGTAAATGCTGCCTCAATTTAGCAATCGCAGAATCGATTAGATCTTGCAAAACAGAAGGTCATTTTCTAGCAGTCCCAAGCAATAAACAACAGCTTCCTACATCAAACTTTTCCACCAATCCACTACTACACTGCCCAATATTTTTTTTAAAAAAAAATCTTGCTGGGTACAGTTTTCCTTTTCAATGTTCTGCAGTTTCAAACACCTCATCAAGCCTATAATCACGACAAGCCTTTTTAGGCTGCTCCACAGAGCATGATTCAGATTACAAGACACGAGCAAAGCAAAGCAACGGCACGAGTTATACTATATGTTAAGCCATTTCCTGGTTAAGCCATAGAAAAAAACTATTTCCGTGTGAGTAAATTAAAGCCAACGAATTAATGGACAGTTTTTTCATTTTGTAGTAAATGTTGGACAACTAGGCTACCGTCCAACCATCACAATGGAGAATCAAATCTCTACACGAACCTACAAAATGCATGAAGCATGCACATTAGGAAATAAATGTTTCACATTGCTACAGCATTACAGACAAAAACGTTATCCTTGTAAACCAACCGGACAAATAAATAGTAGCTCAGCACAAGCAAACAAGCTATCACCTTAAAAGCGCAAGGAGATCAATGCCAAATTAAACTAAAGCAAAGTACAGCACTTGCCACCTGATAGCGCAACAGGCTACACCGTTTTTTTAAAAGAAAAAAACGGCAATAAAGCAAACCAAACGAATGAACCACGACGCTGCTGCTCGAGCGAGATTGAGAAAATCGCGCGAGAACGAACCCACAGTTTGGTTTCACGTCATTAACAGAAAATGCAGCTGCTCGAGCGGTCGGGCCACGAAATCGCTCGTCGGGGGGCGGCAGATCGAGCTCACCGGGTCGGAGACGGAGGAGCGGCCGGAGGCGATGCTCTTGAGCCGCCGCATCATATGCATCCTCCTGCCCGGGCGCAGGCTGCCGCAGCCCGACCCCCGAGCCGAGCCGAAACCCTAGCCTCGCCCCCACCCTCGTCCCCGTGCAGCTCCGCCTCCGCCCTCGCGAAGCAGCCTCGCCGCTACCGGAGGCGGCGATCTGGGAGGGGGACGGCGAGGGAAGGCCCTAGAAGCTTCCGGGGTCGCGTCGAGGGGAGAGGAGAGGCGTGAGGTGAAAAATCTTTGGAGTGGGAAACGGAGGAAGAATGGCAGGGAGGAGGGTTCGCCCGCTACACCACTAGATTTCTCGGTGCTTTTTTTAGCTCTGTGGCTCTCTCTCTCTCTCCTCTGGTCGTTGGTCGCCAAATTGGAAAAGCTGGGAAATTATTGCATCCTGCCCCCTTTGCTTGCTGTAATTTCGCAAGAAGGGGCTTGATTTCAAATGCTTTACCTCCCCATGTTCAAATAGTTTGGGCACGGTGCACCACGGATGTGTATCTGTTGTCATCACTTATTATATTGTAATTCTATAATATTTAAGTTTTGGGCTATTTATTTTATTACTTTGGATCAATTCGGAATGCTTCATATTATAATAGGTAGTAAAGCAATATGGTGTGATTGTAATACCATTGCAGCGGCATTTCAAAAACACTGAAGTTCTAAGCAAACATTGAAATATCTAATGTGCAATCTTATTATTATTTCTCAACATAAAAAGGTCCTATATAAGTCTGCTAGGATTTTTTGAATAATATATTAATACCAATCGTAAAATAAAACAAATGCATGCTTCCATAAATAACAAACTCAGCGGTAGATAATCACTTGTAATGTTCAAGTTGGCATCCTATACGTAGGCCGCTACGCGGACGTGTGCGACATGTTTCACGGTCTGAAACCGTGCTAATGCGCAATTATCCGAGTTTTTCAGGGTGCAAAGTGAAAAAGCGATCCCAGCCAGAATTTTTGGGCATTGGCGAGGGGAGTCGCCAGTCAAGTCAAAGGCCGCAGGTGCGAGCCCAATCATTGCCACCACGGGTCCGCCCCCGCGCGCCTGCTCCCTGCCCGTATCACCCGTCCGATCTCCCGGGCTCCCTGATCGGACGGCCGGGAGGAGGAGAGGTGGCATTTACGAGACTGCCACCGATGCGGAATATGCGCGCCGCGGTCTCGCGCCGGTCGCTCGCGATTTGGGCTCGAAATCGGAGCGCGCGCGGCGTCCGGTCCGCAAGTCCCGGTCCGCGGCCGGCCCAACTAGACCAACCTCCTCCATCTCGTTCGCTATTGTTGTCTCCTAAGAGCATATCCAATGCAGGCGCTTAGAGAGATGCTTAGCAATGAAAAACTGATTTTTTTTTCCACATAAGATAGAGAAGGTGCTTATTTTGAAGCATCGATGCTTAAATAAGCACCGGTACTTAGGAGGTGCTTATGTGTATAACTATGTCTATTAATAGATAATATAGCATCTAAGCACCTATGGAAGAGGTGCTTGCATTGGAGGAAATAACTTTTGCATGGGTGCTTGATGATGTGGCTATATTCTCTCTCTTTAAGCATTCATATATAAGCATCTTGCATTGTACATGCTCTAATCTGGAATGGATCTATCCTTTTTTTTCTTCGGTTTATGATTTTTAAGCTGTTTATAAAATAGAGTATAAAATAACAGAAGCTCGTATGTAGTTTTAATCGATATAAATGAAATCGCTATAATATGCACTACAATCAATTTGTAGATTTCGTCTTAAAAATCACTCTATTTGAAAGTTAGTTACTATAGAAAAACTGAAGAATAATTTTTAGAAGTTGAAAAGAAGAAGTCCATATAATAGTTGCACACACCACGTCCTAGCTGCACTTGCACCAACCTCAGGATTACAAATTGGCAATTGCCATATACGCACAATAAAGTAGTATCATAATAGACACAAACCAATAGCTGCCAAAATTGTTTATTGGACAGGTAACACTCACATTGTTTTATTGCGACCAATTAAGGGCCTGTTTGGAACAGAGGAATTTCACAGGAATTTTGTAGGAAACAGTTCAATTCCCGCAGGAATCGGGAAAAATTCCCGCATTCCAAACAGGGCCTAAGGTTGCTCGATTTAGCTTCCAAGAACTATGGTTTTTTTTTCTCTGATTTTGCTGAGATGCCCCGCCTATATTTCCCTACATGTTTTTGTTACAATTTGGGAGTTACGGATGATCTCATCCAACCGACAGCAGTTGCTCTCTCTGTTCCTCTTTCTTGAACCGATGCCAATGGCGTCCATACTCATGTATATATACAGAATTGATGATCAATGAAAGAAAAGAGTTCACTGTTATTTCTGTTTCCATTTTACATTCAAACACGTTATCAGCACTGCGTTCTGCCATTCAACACACAACAAACATTCACACGCTCGGCCATCCATTTGCGCACACACAAAAACAGCATACAACAGAGAAAACAACCAAGAACAGAAGGTATGGAGAACGATCAGATTCATCTCTGTGAGCAGCATCACAACGCCTTACTTGGTGTTCTTGCTTCAATGGATTCTTTGTGTGATTACCTGCAACTTCTTTTTGCCCCTTGCCATCAAGATCCACCACCACCACGTCCGCCGACGACCACCATAATCTCAACCGGTCATGGCTCGAAGCCAGTTCGCCGTCGTCCATGGGAGGCGCACGGCGTCTTCCCACCGGCGAAGACTTCGCGCTATGGCCCTTACCGGCGCCCGGCGCACGCCTCCGAGGCGGCAAACCGCCGCCCTGGACTCCGCATCTGTACGGCTTCCTCTGCAGAGGAGGCCTTCTCCTCAACTTGATTCAAGAACAGAGGGGAGGGGGGGCCAACACGGCGCGGGGGCACGACCAGCAGAGGCGCCGGTTGCGGCGCGGCGCAGTCCGGCCGGCCGACGCCGGAGGCGTCCTGGGCCGGCGGCGGTGGCCCCCACGGCCGGCGACCGTGGCGGCACCCGAGGCGACCGGAGGCGGCGCCCGGCCCGGCCGGAGGTGTGGTGGCGCGGCCCCGCACGCGGCGCGGCTCGGCCGACGTGGCCCGGAGCGGCGCGCGGCCGGCGCAACCCTGTTCGGCTGGTGCGGCACCCGAGGCGGCCCAAGGCGAGGCGGCGCGCGGTGGAGAAGCCCGAGCAGCCGGAGAAGGTGCGGCGCCCCATGGGCCGGCAGCCCTGCGCGGCACACGGCCGGCCAAGCCAGGCGCCGAGGCGGCGCGGTGGGACACGCCCGGCGGCGAGGCGGCTCCCGAGGCGGCTCCCGAGGCGGTGCGGCGCGGCCGGACGCGAGGAGGAGGCGCCTCGCGGTGGAGACGCCGGCGGCGGCGGCCGGCGGCCGGCGGTGGCGGCGCCCCATGGGCTGGCGGCGGTGGCGGCCACAAAGGCCAGTGGTGGCGGCTGGATATGGGGTTAGGGTTGAAACCCTAACCCTACCACTCCACCTCATATATACATGCTGCCCAAAATGGATTTTTAGCCCATTAACCCCCCACCTCCCTCATGGGCCAAATGGCCGACCGGGCTTTAGCCCAGGTTGCCAACATTTTGCAACCTCCCCCCTCTGTTTTCATGTAATTGCAGTACTTTATGTTAAATAAATTTCCATTGTATATATTTGCAATAAAGACCCCTAATGTAACATTGTATTGTTCTTATATGTTTTCATGCAATGTATTATACATTAATTATTGCAATCTATCTTATGCAATTTTAATATTTCGATTCCCAGCTTACCATACAAGCATTTAATATTTTTTTTAATGCAAATGCCTTAGGTTGATTTTCTCTCATTTTGGAATAACACAAAGTTACTTAACTTTCATATTGGCCATACACAAGGTAGTACCATAGTACTACTGCGGGATTTATTCCTCAACGTGCGTACCTAATATCAAATTTTGCAACAATTTGGTCTACACTTTTGGGTGACTACCTTTATTTATTTTTAAATTGGCCATACACAAGGTAGTACCATAGTACTACTGTGGGATTTCATCCTCAACGTGCGTACCCAATTTGATTATAAATTATACACGGTCTACACCTAAGTGATTACCATGATTCTTTTTCACATTGGCCATACACAAGGTAGTATCAATATACTACTGTGGGATTATCATCCTCAAAGTGCGCACTCAATGTTGAAAAATGAATTAAATAATGTTAATACCATTAGTGATTAACTATGTTGTTTCACAATAGGAGAATGTCCCTTTATGTATTTCAAGTTTACCTTGATTACTTGCATTTCGCATTGCTTATTTAACATTGCCAACGATTTTAACAAATCTGTGGCCCTACATATGTAGGCACAATGGCTACTAAAGAGTTTGAGGCTCTCGCTCTTGATGGCCACAACTTCCCCACATGGGCGATGGATCTCAAAGTGAGTCTATCGTTGCGCGGAATGTACCAGGCAATTGCAGCTCCCCAAGAGGGTGTAGCTCCTTTGGCTGAGACTCTCAAGTACAATACCTTATTTATCATAAGGAACCACATCCATCCTGATCTCAAAGCTGAGTATCTGATGGAAGAAGACCCACGCACTCTGTGGCTTGCTCTTCAAACACGGTATGAACAGCAGAAAGCAGTCATCCTACCGGAGGCTATCAATGAGTGGAACCACCTCCGCATACAAGATTTTAAATCTGTGGGAGAGTTCAATCATGCTGTTCATAAAATCAGTTCTAAACTGCAGTTTTGCGAGAAAGAACCATCTGATGCGGAGAAAATTGAGAAGACATTGTCTACCATGCTCCCCGCACAAATGATCCTTCAGCAACAATACCGTGAAAGAGGTTTCACCGTTTATTCTGAGTTAATTAAAACATTACTTCAGGCAGAAAGACATAATGAGCTCCTCCTTTGGAACTCTAATCTGCGCCCTTTGGGCACTAAACCTTTGCCAGAAGTACATGCTAACACTCAGAACAAACCCAGAGGGAATGCTACTAACTCTAGCAATCCTGGGAACTTCAAAGGGAAGAACAAGCGCAAGAGACAGCGTCAGTCTAATGGTGCTAACAAGGGAAAGGATGTTTTTAAGTCGAAAAAGAACAAGTCTAACACTTGTGTCAAGTGTGGTTGTTACAACCACCCGACTGAGAAATGTCGCACTCCCAAGCACTTGGTGGCGTTGTACTTGAATTCCGTGGGACGAGCACGCTCCAATCAAGGACGTTCCAATAAAGGTGGACAATTTGAAGCACACTTCAACTCCCAATCTGATGTCAACATGGAAGAATTCCTCCAACCTGACATTACTAAGAAAGATGCCCCTGGGTGCTCCTACTCTGCTCCTACAGCTGCGGAAACAAGCAACACCAAGGCACTACCTCCACTTGATGGAAACGTTGACGATATGGAGAACATGATCGTGGAATTCACTTCTAACGATCCGTTTGGAGACTTTAATTAGGCTCCTGCACTTTGAGATACCTTATTTCATTATCCCTTGAATGTGGATGTCGTTTAATTGTGAATGTTGTCATAAGCTAGTTGTTGTCCGTACTTCATTTACGCACCATGGGTATTGTAATTTGTATTAAGCACAATTGATACCTATATATATATATTGTATGTATTCTATATATATTTGTTGAGAATGACATATTCAAATTCTCCATTTTGTATAGATTGTACGGGAGTCGATCTGATGGATGAGGAAATGTGCCTAGTGGATAGCGGTACTACTAACTCTATACTCAGGGAGATAAAATATTTCCAAACTCTCACAAAGAACAAAGGAAATGTTTTAACAATCGCTGGACGCGATGCTGTAATAGTTGGCACCGGTCGGGCCACTATTCTGCTCCCTATGGGTACATCAATAACGATTGAGGATGCACTCTTGTATCCCGATTCAACTCGTACCCTATTGAGTTATAGAGATATCCGTAAGAATGGGTTTCATGTTGAAACTCATGAGGACAACAATGAGGAGTTCCTTCTCATAACAAAAGATCACGGATATGGCAAAGAGACACTTGAAAAGTTTCCCTCACTCCCGTCTGGATTGTACTACACATACATCAACCCCGTACCACATGTTGCTTACAAAGTAATTTTCCAGAATGTTAACGCATTCCAAACTTGGCATGATCGCCTTGGCCATCCGGGAATAGGGATGATGAGGAAAATTATAAGCAATTCTGTTGGTCACACTTTAAGTGATGCAAAATTTCCCCAATCCTCCGATTTTATGTGCACCGCATGTGCCACTGGGAAATTAATTTTGAGGCCCTCTTACCTCAAAATTCATGCCGAACCTCTCAAGTTCCTTGAACGCATTCAAGGTGACATATGTGGTCCCATTCAACCATTGTCTGGGCTGTTCAGGTATTTCATGGTTCTAATAGACGCATCTACACGATGGTCTCATGTGTGTCTACTTTCCACACGGAACCATGCATTTGCTAAGATTGTTGCACAAGTTATCAAACTTAAAGCACAATATCCTGAACATCAAATACAATCTATCCGCATGGATAATGCTGCTGAATTTTCCTCACGTGCCTTCAATGATTATTGCATGGCTTTAGGTATTCAAGTTCAGCACTCGGTCCCATATGTTCATACTCAAAATGGGTTGGCAGAGTCTCTCATTAAGAGAGTGAAACTTATTGCAAGACCTTTACTACAGAATTGTCATCTACCAACATCATGTTGGGGTCACGCAGTCTTACACGCTGCTGACTTGATTCAATTGCGTCCAACTGCATACCATGCAACCTCCCCGTTGCAACTAGTACGTGGAAATACACCAAATATTTCCCATCTGCGGAAGTTCGGTTGCGCTACATACGTACCGATCTCTCCACCGCAGCGTACATCTATGGGCCCACACAGGAAATTGGGGATCTATGTGGGATATCAATCTCCGTCGATCATTAAATACCTGGAACCCCTTACAGGGGATCTATTCACTGCCCGGTACGCTGATTGTATCTTCAATGAAGATCATTTCCCGGCATTAGGGGGAGGAATTGAAAACCACATAAAATGCCAGGAAATCAATTGGGATGCCATAGACATCTCCAACACTGATCCACGTACTTCTGAAACTGAACTCCAAGTTCAGAAGATCATTAATTTGCAACACATTGCAAATAACATGCCAGATGCATTTACTGATTATAAGGGTGTTACAAAATCCTATAATCCTGCGAGAAATGTGCCGGAAAGAGTAGAGGTACCAAATAAAACTACTCAACTCCCCAGTAAGAGGGGGAGAAGTACGGCTATTTCCACAGATGCAGCTTCTAACAAGCAAAGGAAAAGGAAGAACAATTCTTCTAACCCAGTAAATGCAACTCAACCTCACGTTGAGAAACACCCGGTGGAGGTTCAACCTTCACATCCCACATCAACAGTGCACTCAATTACTGATGTTGGGGCATCGGAACGCCCTGATGCAATCATTTTGGGAAATAATGATACATCACAAGGGGTGCTTGAAATTTCCATCAACTATATTGAATCTGGAGAATCATATGACAGAAAGTCTACAATTGTCGACATCTATTTCTCTGAAGCAATTGCAGAAATCATCCAAAATGATCCAGATCCTAAGACCATGGCAGAGTGCAGAAAGCGCTCGGACTGGAATCAATGGAAAGATGCAATTCAAGCGGAGATAACCTCGCTCACTAAAAGAGAGGTATTCACTCATGCAATACCTACACCTCGAGGAATCTTTCCTGTGGGATTCAAATGGGTTTTCGTCCGAAAACGGAATGAGAACAATGAGGTGGTGAGACATAAAGCGAGGCTTGTAGCACAAGGGTTCACGCAGAGACCCGGCATTGATTTCAATGAAACATATTCTCCAGTTATGAGTGGAATAATATTCCGATACCTTATATCTCTGGCTGTTCAAAATCGTCTATCTATGCAGTTGATGGACGTAGTGACTGCATATCTATATGGGTCACTTGATTCGGACATATATATGAAGGTTCCTGATGGAATCTTTTTACCGGATCCAAACGCAAATCGCAACATGTATTGTGTAAAGCTTCAAAAGTCACTCTATGGCTTAAAGCAGTCGGGAAGAATGTGGTATAACCGACTTAGTGAGTTCCTTTTGCAGAAGGGATACACTAACAATGATGATTGTCCATGTGTTTTCATCAAAAAGTTCCAAACGGGATTTTGCATCATATCAGTATATGTTGATGATTTAAATATCATCGGCAACCCACAAGATATTGATGAAGCACGCAATCATCTAAAGACGGAGTTTGAAATGAAAGATTTGGGCCAAACCAAATTTTGCTTAGGTTTACAACTTGAGCATCTTCCCACTGGAATTTTAGTGCATCAATCAGCATATATCCAGAAAATATTGGAGAAATTCAATATGGACAAATCACATCCATCCAAAACTCCTATGGTTGTTCGATCTCTAGAAATGGAAACTGATCAATTCAGACCACAGGATGATGGAGAAGAGATTTTGGGACCTCATTATCCTTATCTCAGTGTCATTGGAGCGCTTATGTATCTTGCAAATTGCACCAGGCCTGATATTGCATTTGCAGTGAACTTGCTAGCTCGACATAGCGCTGCTCCTACCAAACGGCATTGGACGGGAGTAAAACATATTCTCAGATATGTTAATGGTACAAGAGATCTTGGATTATTTTTCCAAAGGAACCCAGATCCTAATCTGATTGGATACACTGATGCCGGCTATTTATCTGATCCCCATAATGGCCGATCCCAGACAGGTTTTGTGTTCTTGCACGGAGGAACAGCCATTTCATGGAAGTCTACAAAACAGACTCTGGTGGCTACCTCAACAAATCACTCTGAAATAATTGCACTATATGAGGCATCACGCGAATGTGTTTAGCTTCGCAGAGTGATTAACCACATACAACAATCGTGTGGCATTGGTGCCATCGATTCACCAACTATTATCTATGAAGATAATTCTGCTTGTGTTACACAGATGGAGACAGGCTACATCAAGAGCAACATAACCAAGCACATTTCTCCTAAGTTGTTTTACCCCCATGAGTTAAAACAAATGGGTGAAATAAACATCTTGCAAACCAAATCATGTGATAACCTCGCTGATTTGTTTACTAAGTCCTTACCAGCTTCCTCGTTCCAGAAATGTGTTCAAGGAATTGGTATGCGACGACTTCGAGATTTGCAAGATTCAGGGGGAGAAATCTCCTAAATGTTACTCTGTCCAAAGCATCATATTGTACTCTTTTCTTTGTATGAGTTTTACTCACAAGGTTTCTCATATAAAGTTTTTAATGAGACAATATTAGCATAAGCATATGTCGTATTTCCTATTTTTCCCCCATCGAGGTTTTTTTTTTAGGAGATATCAATGACATATATTGTCCTCTAAACTATCTATGAGTTTTCTCCTGCAAAGGTTTTTCTCATATGAGTTTACAATGAGACAATACTCATTATATGTTGTATCTATTTCTCCTTATTTTCCCATTGGGTTTAAAGGAGTTTTTAACAACGTATCTATCATATATTTCTCCTCGTTTTGTTTATCCTACAGGACTTTTTGTAGGATTCATCCTATTCATTGATCTCAAAGATGGATTCGATCAAGGGGGAGTGTTACAATTTGGGAGTTACGGATGATCTCATCCAACCGACAGCAGTTGCTCTCTCTGTTCCTCTTTCTTGAACCGATGCCAATGGCGTCCATACTCATGTATATATACAGAATTGATGATCAATGAAAGAAAAGAGTTCACTGTTATTTCTGTTTCCATTTTACATTCAAACAGTTTTGATGGGAAACAAGAGGCCAGGAACCTTCCACGCCGAAGCTCAATAATTCCCAATCGTCGACGCATGCGATAACGTTGAAAAATCATGTCAGAACGTATCCATCGCGGAGTGAATTTCACAGGCAATGATTTGGCGCGACGAAACCGCCTGCAATCATTGGGGAAGAAACCGGCTCCCCTGCCATCAGGGAATGACGCAGCGGCTGCACCTAGGACACGTACACACGCGCATAATGCCCGGCGATAATTGCAGCGCCAGTCACCGCCGTCGATCGTGAAGAGCGAGTGAAAACACGGCACGCTACATGTCGTCGGCCGATGGACTTTCGATCGACCGCCGCTGTGCGAGCAGGTGGCGCCGAGGAACTCAACAGAGAGAAACTACTTGTCCGAGCTCGCGTGAGAACTACTAGTGCACATGCACCAAATCTCGTACACAGATGATGTCGCCGTCTCCCTCCGCCGTCCCGCGTCGGGCAGTCGCGGCGGCCGCCGCCGCCGCCGCCATGACAGCCCCTTTTTTTTTTCTTCCGCCGTGCTCCTCCTCGTCCACTCCAACACGTTCCAGTGCTTCTGTCAGATCGCAGTGTGTCTTTCGCACGGACTGTGCCATTTGGGGTGCACGCGGCTATGTGCTCGCTGGTAGCATTTTTGACGCCTCGACCAAAAATGAGAACTCCTACAGCGTTCGGAGTGTGTGCCGAGCTGACAAGGGCCGTGCTGATCGCACTGCAATTTCAGCCCAAGTTTCTGCCCCGTCCGCTCGGTGCCATCGCGTGGCCCGGCCCAACTCCCCGCAGCACGAAGGGTGGGTATGGGCCACCCGCCCACGGGACGGGACCGCGGGCACGGAAGCCTCTCGACCAGGCCGCGCGCGCCAGCGCCGCGTACCGGAGGCGACCGAACCGCATTGCCGCGTCGCGCCGACCAATTCGGCACGGTGGCACCTAGCAATTTTTTTTTTCAAATCTGACTTTTAGACATACGAATTTTTAATTTTAATCCTCTCTATGACTACAGAAGCAACGGTAGATGATGTATCACCAATCGAGCTCCCTTTTCGTAGCAAGCTGTGGGTGACACGACATCTCCCACTAGCTCGGTAGGCGACGAACGGGCGCGACAGGAGGTTGGGGCCACTGGCCTGCCGCGCTAACCTGGCTTGGCACCACCTGCCACGTTGATTGAGCTCAGCAACTAGCTGCGGTGGCGCGCCTCGGTAGCACGACATGTTCGTATTTGTAAAACATGAGCTCAACAATATAGGATTAATTAGCTTAGCATCGTACTTTAGCTGAGACAGTACACTACGTACAGGCTATCCTCTCCACCTATTCCTCGCCCTCTGCTAGAGTCCAAAATAGCGTTCAATAAACAAATAATTAATTTGTCTCTACCCCTGCGACAACATATTTGCACTTCAAATCGAGAAACTTAATTAAGCCATGTTTTCATAGCAATGACACCGATTTTATGGCGCCACCATTATTCAAAGAATAAAAACACACGAGAGCTTAGCAACATGGGATTAATTAGCTTAGCATCACACTCTACCGAACCAGTTACTACGTACATGGTTGTCCTCCCTGCCTGTTCCCCACCCTTCGCTAGAATCCAAACTAGTGTCCAATAAACAAACAATTAATCAATGTGCGCGATATAATTATGCTTCATAGCAATGTAGCCAACTGTCGTCCTATCGAGTGTTATGTCCTATCAAGGCGCGCCACCGCTGTAGCCAGCTGCCGAGCTCGGTTGGCACAGCAGGTGATGCCAAGCCCAGTCGGCACGGCAGGCTGATGGGGCCAACCTCCTGTCGTGCGCATTCGTTGCCTACCGGGAGATGTCGCGATGCTGACAACCCGCCATGATGTGAGAACTCGGCATATGACCGTTGCTTCCATGATCGAGAGGGCAAGCTTTTTGTTGGGAAACCTAGGCGTAAACCTGTAGGCCTTGGTCCTTGGTCCATGGGGTACCTCACCCTTTAGTCTATAAATAAGGGGTCCCAATGGTTGTATATTGTAATTTTTGGAGGAGAAAAATAAAAAAGAAACAAAGAGTTTTCCTATCTCTTTGTGTTCAATCTACTATTTGTTCTTGCATTATTCTATGTTTGATCATTGTTCTATCTAGGAGATAATCGCTCGGACTAGACTCGTCAGCAACGGTTCCTCAACATCTTTAACTAAAAAAATAATACAGATCCACATGTTGAGGAACCGTCGCTGGCGAGTCCAACCTGAGCGATTCCTCCTAGATAGAAGATGGATCAAACACAGAATAACGCAAGTACAAAAATAGATTAAACACAGAGGGGCGGAGAAAGCCTTTCTTTCTTTATTACTTTCTTCTCCAAAAAGTACATCATCTAATCATTAGGATCCCCTATTTATAGACAAAAGGGTGAGGTGCCCATCATGGGCCAGTGTCTGCAAGCTCAGACCTAGGTTTCCTAACACTCTTCCTTGGATACTCATCCGACACGTTCATGCCTCATTAAAACTCCATAAAAACCCAGTGAAAAAAATTTGAAGAAAGAGTACACGAAATGCCTCATTAAAAACTTTGTCCGAAAAACTTTCAAAAAACTCGTCAATGGGAAAAGATTACAATCTACCCAATTTAAGGCATTCTACAACATGATTTATTCTTTAGGTATTCAATCTTTGTGTCAAGTTTTAATAGTGAGCTTGAGAAGAATCTCCCCTGAGTTCTGCACTTCTCTAAATCTCATCATTCCAATGAAGTGTTTGGTTCTCTAAATAGAAGTCCAACAAAGGCAGTTCTAAATCGCACACCATTTGAAGCATGGTATGGTCAGAAACCAATAATTAGTCATATGAAAATATTTGGTTCTGTTTGTTATGCCCAAGTACCAGCTCAAAGGCGAGTCAAATTTGATGATAAGAGTGTCCGTTGCATATTTGTCGGGTATATTAATGGCACTAAAGGATATCGGCTCTATCACTTGGAAAAAAAGATCATAATCAGTAGAGATGTGATCTTTGATGAGAAGGCTTCCTGGGATTGGAAACAAATAAGGTACAAAAGAATCAGTTGATACCGACAACGGTTATCTCACTAGGCCAACCACAAGTTTCGGTTGAGCAACAGGAGCAAGGTGATGCTCCAAGTCAAGATGAATCAAGTTCAAGTTCTAGCTCAAGCCCGAGTGCTAGTGAGCAGATGAGTACACCAGAATCAGCTCCACGACGAGTAAGAAGCCTGGCAGAAATATATGAGTCATGTAGTTTCTCCGCTATTGAACCACAAAGCTTCGAAGAAGCAGAAAAACATCATAATTGGGTAAAAGCTATGGAAGATGAGGTTTATATGATTGAGAAGAACAACACTTAGGAGATAGTTGATCGACCCAAGAATCGAGAAGTTATTGGAGTTAAATGGGTTTATAAGTCAAAGTTAAATCCAGATGGCTCAATTCAAAAATATAAAGCAAGACTTGTGGCGAAAGGCTTTAAGCAAAAGCCTGGCATTGACTACTATGAGACATATGCTCCAGTTGCAAGGCTAGAGACAATACGAACAATTATTGCTCTAGCAGCTCAAAAAAGGTGGAAGTTATATCAACTTGATGTTAAATCAGCATTTCTAAATGGCTATCTCGAAGAAGAAATTTATGTCGAGCAGCCAGAAGGATTTTCAGTTGAAGGGGGAGAAAACAAAGTGTTCAAGCTTAAGAAGGCATTATATGGCCTCAAGTAGGCATCGAGAGCATGGTACAGTCAAATTGACAAGTACTTCATACAAAACAAATTTCAGAAAAGCAAAAGCGAGCATACCTTATATGTCAAGAAAAGAGGTACGGATATACTAGTTGTCTCGTTATATGTCGATGACTTGATATGTACAGGTAATTGTGAAAAGATGATGCAAGAATTTAAAAGGGATATGATGGAGACATATGAAATGAGTGATCTCGGCTTGCTACATTATTTTCTAGGTATAGAAATATGCCAAAATGATAATGGCATTTTCATATCTCAGAAAAAGTATGCAGCAAGTATTTTGAAGAAATTCAAAATGCATGACTGCAAATCAGTTACAACCCCTTTGATGCCGAATGAGAAGCAGAAGATTGAAGATGGAGCAAATAAATCAGATCTGACAGTTTATAGAAGTTTAGTCGGAAGCTTATTATACTTGATGACAACACGACCAGATATCATGTCTGCTGCCAGTTTATTATCAAGGTACATGAATAGCCCAAGTCAATTAAATTTTTTTGCTGCAAAAAGAGTTCTACGATATATTAAAGGAACATCAGAATATGGCATATGGTATAAGCCAGTGGAAGATTCAAAATTAATCGGCTACACAGATAGTGATTGGGCAAGATGTCTTGATGACATGAAAAGTACATCAAGATATGCTTTCTCGCTTGGTTCAGGTATCTGTTCTTGGTCAACAAAGAAACATAATATAGTAGCTTTATCTTCAGCTGAAGCAGAGTATGTGGTAGCAGCCCGAGCTGTTTCACAAGCAGTCTGGTTGAGAAGAATAATTGAAGATATCGGCGAAAGACAACATGAGCCAACTACTATTTATTGCGATAGTAAATCAACAATTGCGATAAGTGAAAATCCAGTTAGCCATGATAGAACCAAGCATATTGCAATCAAATATCACTACATTCGAGAAGCAGTTGAGCATCAAGAAGTTAAACTGGAATTTTGTCGTTCAGACCAACAAATGGCAGATATTTTTACAAAAGCTTTATCTAGAGAAAAGTTTATTCATAATAGAGAATTAATTGGCATCTCAAGAAAATAAATTAAAGGGGAGTTTGTTAGAACTTACTTTATTTTCTTGAGAATGACAAATTGGTTTTGACTAGAGGCTAGAGCCGACATGCATATATGAGTTGTGCTAAAAATCTTGATGTCAGCATTGCCCGTGAAGCTTCTGGCCAAAGCAAAAAATTGAGAAGTTTCTACATACAGGAGACAACTAGCAGTATGCAGGCTAGTAAAGAGATAAGTAGGCAAGTTGTATTAGGCTAGTAAAGAGATAAATATCAGCGTGTTAAGTCGGTAAGTTTTGGCTATAAAAGGACATGTGGTCCTCTTCCTTTCTAATGTAATCTAGAGATGTATGAATGTGTGTTCCTGGGAAGTAAATTAATGTGAGCTAATAGTGATGTGTCTACTTGTAGTGCTCTTCTTTAGTACATGAAGTGTTTTTCATCTCCCTCCACTACTGCACATCAAGTTCACCTCTATCCCATTGCCTTCCCATCTGTGTGTGTTCCAACAATCATGACAGTACGCTTCCGAGGTCCTATGTCCATAGAGGTCATTGACGTGGGCAGACCCAGAAAACAAGAACACCTGACAAAACAACAAAAAAACACCACCAACTACAGATATTATGGCATAGTGCAAAGCCCCCTTTGGCAATTGAATTTCCGCTCATATAATGTTATGCACACATGCAAAATCTGAAGGTAAATTTGACTATCGTAGAGAAAAACAAACAAGCAGTGTAGAGAGAAAAACAAACAAGCAGTGCACACGTAGTACTCTGAAACACAAAACAAAGAAGTGAAGGTAACGGCATGATAGAAAGAAAAAGGTTAAGTTTGCCTTGGAGCTTCAGGTCAAACAATTCATGTATAAAACGCACAAACAACCTGCATACTGGAAGCAAACAAACATAGCACTACAATTAGGCAATTACAGATATTAGGACACTAGCAAATTGTCTCTGAAATGCCTCCTTAGGAAATTGAACTGTTGCAAAATCTCCCAACTGTGAGGGCACCCTATATCCAACCCAGCTCCCACAGTAGAATTCCGTCTGCAATGCACAAATAAGATGAAATAGCATATCAGTTGGGTGATGGGGCAGGAATTAAAATAGCAAGTAACTACAATTAAATTCCATATTAAACCTTTTGAGAAAGATCTAACGGCGGCCACAATGACCAAATGTGTCCTTATATTGTGGTGGACACACCCATACAGCTGGAAGGAACTCGTCCACAGCAGCAATATCCCCCCGATATGGAATAGAAATGACAACCTGTGTCCCCAGGTGGTGATCATTTGGGCTTATTTTTGGTGGCTTATGGCTGAAAAACACTGTAGCTGGCTGAAAAAAACACTGTAGCTGATAGAAACTTATTTAGCATAATTAAATTTAAAAAATTTAAAAGTATAAAAAATATGTTAGCCCATTACATATAATACAAACAAATACGGGAAAAAAAGAACCGACAAAAAAACTCAACAAAAAGCCAAAAGTTCAGAAAAAGACGAAATTTATGAAAAGTGAAAATAAACCGGAAGCTAAAAGTTGAAGCCCAACCGATCACCCCCTTATGGCCAGAACCTTTGGTTGGCGTGTAAGGCCACGGTAATCCTCTACATAAACCGTATTGCTTAGCCTTCCTATAAATGGGTCACAAGCTGGTAGCACAATGGCTAAGTTAGGCCCAAGATAGACAGAGTATTGTCCAATACTGTTTGTAGGCAAAAAGCATGTAACCCATGTCTTCATCCTTCTCCATGATGAACAGCCAAGTGACAACACCTTCTGCAGCAGTAGGTGAGTCCACAAGAACGCAAAGATAAAGTTTCTGATTGCAGAAGAACACATGGTGTCTGTTTTTGTCCTTTTTGGTTTCTGTTTTTGCCCTTTTTCTTGGTCTTTCTTTCGGAATTTGGATTTTGCTTCAACTGAAAAGTTGTAGATCTCATCGAAACCTTTCAAATAAGTATATATAAGCCATATATAACTTTGCTATTTTATCTTTTCAGACTAGTTGTTTATATTGCATCGGTATATAAAACGATCGGTACATACGGTTTTTGTCAGCCCCTGAGTGCAGTCGCCCAACCATTGGGCGACTGCATGAAAGTCGCCCAATGGGAGGGCGATTGGCTGCAGTCGCCCAATGGGAGAGCGACAGGAACTCTGTCGCCCCCTGGTTGGGCGATAGGCTCCAGTCGCCCTCCCATTGAGCGACTTGAGCCTATTTTTGTAAAAGAAATTTCCGCGGGTATATTTCTGTAATTTTGAATAAAAAATAGATTATTCGTACCAAAAATTCATGAACCCACCCACCCACCCAAGCTCGAGTCTTATTTCCACTTTAATTTTGAAGTGTGTGGGCAATAAGTCTTATTCCGTCACATTTCAAAATTTTCTTACAGGGAACCTAGAGGTAACAAAGGGGGCTAATTTCTTCCTCGAAATGGTAAGCGGTGTTTCTCTAGGTAACAAAGGGGGCTAATTTCTTCCTTGAAATGGTAAGCGGTGTTCCTCTGTTCTGCAATACTGATCATAAACTTTTAGAGCGTGTTACAATCTGCAAGTTGTTTCCATCAGTATTTATCTACCACTTGCATTGTAGGCATTGTGAATGAAGAGTTTGATCAGCGCCACGACAAGCCTAGGAGGCAATATATGCTATTCCACCATTCTGAATCTTTCAAATTATTGCAGTGTTTTTCTTTTTCGCACAACAACCGTCAGCTTATGTGCGCGCTCCTGTACTGTAGATACTCGGAGATGAACTTGAGCCAGCGAAGCACCATGCCAGGTGAATTGCATCTAAATAAGATGCCCATCTATTCATTTCTTTCGTACTTACTCCTCTCTCTAGAAAATCCTACATAATCCCAGTACTCATCCACGCCATGGGCATCAAACACCACCACCCATCTCTTCCTTTACCAAGATTCAGACCAGACTCTCTCGCTCGATGCAGATGCTTTGAGCCAGAACTGCTCGGGTTGGCAGAGCAGCAGCAGATGGTGCCAGCATCTGGTGGTCTGGTGGGGAATCGATGGCATCGAGGTGACAGAGCAGCAGCAAATAGTGCCAGCATCTGGTGATCTGGTGGGGACGAGCAATCACGGTTGGTAAGCGATTTCCAGAAACGCTCAATCTCGCTCGGAATGCCCGGAACTGGCCCACGAGGCCACGCCACGCGAATGAACAGAAGAACGAGGTCGTCTTCTACCTCGCATCGGGAGGCGAGGGGAAAGGATGGGAGGGGGTCCTGGCCGGAGGGGAGCTCTGGCGGTCGCCATAGCTCACCACATGGAATGGTCTGCCCCTGGCCTGAGGCACATATTAATCACTTCTTCTTTCTGTAATCCTGTGTCCAGAATTTTAACAAGGCACATTATGCTTTGGGAATTTAATCTGTGAGCTTGAAGCTAAGTCTGGGAATAAGCAACTTGTATGAAAATCCTATTGCAGTAACTGTTTAGACTGCAGGAATTTCCTTATGAAATTACCATGATATTATGCTTTGCATTGTGGAAGATTTCTATGCCCCCCTTCTTGATGCTACTAGCAACTTTCTTAGTCGCTGGCTTGTTTCAACCACCACCCTCCACGTTTAGGAGGAGCATTTTGAGTAGCAACGAACTTGCCAATGTTTTCCTATTTCTCAACTTGTTCTCGAGCCCGGCTGTGCGCTACGAGGAACACAAAATCGACTTGAGGGTAAACGGACAGAATGGAAGGTGGCACAGTATGACGTGAACGTCGCGTGGATGTCGCAGCGGAACAGGATGATGGCGTGGCGGCCGCGGCGGACGGCGCCGAAGACGATGACGATATTCCGGCGACTTAGTGCAGAAAATGGTCAAGTGATTGAGGTTGAATGTAGACGGAGGAGCGGGGAGGAGATTGACGCAGATGGGTTTGCCTTAAATAGGCGAGGAACTGTGTAAGCGTGAGTAGGGGTTCGGAGGTTTTCTTGATCTGCGTGAGAGGATCTTTTCTATGCAAAATGCCCGGGGGTCGTCTTACCCTCTGCAGGTCAAGTTTTTTAAATAGGTGAGGAAGGGGGATGCTTGCTCTGCGGCGCGGCTGTGCACGTCAAATCGCGGCGGGGAGATTCTCGATGAAAGCTTGTCAGGGCAAACTTGATGAAACATGACCACACCACACTACCAAAGGCGGCAAAAGGAGGTGCGTCGAGAGATTAGGGGAGTGATTGGTTGCCAATCACAGTTTACCACGATTAAGGTTAGGCAAGTTTGACCAACTGTGAGAGTTGTTTGGTTGCAGCCACAGTTGTGGCAAGATTCCCTTTCAGCAAACTAGGTCCCACGCGTCAATGACTCAAAAAAGTGTGGCAAGATTCCCTTAGACTTGCTAAGGTGTGGCAAAGAATTTAAGCACCTCAACTTAGGCAAGTGTGGCAATTTTTGTTGGCAAAGTGTGGCTAGCAACCAAACAGCCCCTAGGCCCTAATCAATTCGGCTTCGGCTTCTGACTTCTGACTTATTTTTTACTATTCCTAAATTTCGTCTTTTTCTGTTTTTTTGGATTTTTTGAGTTTTTTACCGGTTCTTTTTTTCCTGTATTCGTTTGCATTACACGTGATGTGCTAACCCATTTTTTCTATTTTTAAAATTCTTTAAATTTAATTATACCAAATAAGTAATCTTCATCTACAGTGTAATTTCAGTCAGCTACAGTGAAATAAGTCATAAGCCACAACCCAACCGATCACCACTTAAGGGTACGTTTGGTTCATGGATATGCTTAGTTAAAGTGCGGCACAGCACATAAGTGTGACGCACAAAATAGTGGCATCAAACCAAATACCTCCTAACTCCTAAACGGTGATTCCCGCGTGGCTGAATCCTTACGGGATTATACCCCACGGAATGCCCGCGCGGAGGGCCTGCCCACGTCGCCCCTGCGCTCCGTCCGGCCGGCGCGTGGCAAAGGAATCTGCGTACGGTTGGAGGGGCCGTTTTGCGAAAAGTCCCTGCGTTTTCCCGAAATTACGTAAAAGTCCTCGGTTATCGCGAAAAGGTCCTTGCCAGTTTTTTAAGCCCCTCCACTTTGCAGGATAGCGCCCCGCGTTTTTCTAAATTACGCACGGATCCTCGTTTATTTACGTACAGGTCCTCGACTTTTTACGAAAAAGATCTTTAACTTTTTCGGAAATACGCACGTGCCCTCGATTTTTTTTAGAAAACTCCTCACGAATTATCGTCTCTTTTGCTTCAATACACACGGTGGCTGGCGCGGCGTCGCGCCACGCCTATGAGGCTAGTATTTAAGTACGGGGTGTGCGAGTTAAGGTGTATGTCTCCAGTGAGTACCTACTAGTTTTTTCTTTCGTTCCTGTCGTCTCGTTTATTTTTCTTTTCTTTTTTCAATAAAGAACTATTTTAAGGGAATTTTGAGAAAGAACTAGGTTATTTATATTCAATAAGTAGCCGAGCCAGGTTGGCCCAATAACAAACAAACGAGACCGGGTATCCCAACCAATTATCAAGGGTGCCGACATGGCTCAATTCTTCTCTTCCCTCCGGCCTTTGTCCGATTGCCCTTTGTTATTCGAGAGGTAGCCGAGCCGGATGAGCCTAGCCATCTAGGCCCAATTGGCTCCCCCACGCATCTCTGCATGCTGCGGTCGCAATGAACCGGTTTGTGATTACCCGTGGCAACTAGGGTAATAGTTACTAGGGCTCACCGACGTAGGGAGAGCAACGACGGCGAAGAGAGCCACGGCTAGGGATGTGAGGGTTTTGGTGGTGCAATTGGAGGTTATGTGAGTTACTCAAGCGGTCGGCTAGACTTTATATAGCGGGAATGGCTGTAGGGGCAGTGGACAGAGGCGGAGCTGGGCCTGGCCCGAGGCCCAACTGGTAATTTCCTTTATGTTTTATTGTAAACTCAGTTGATAATTTCCTTGTCTTTTCTTTTTACTAGGCTGGCCCGAGGCCCAAAGCAAAGCTGGCTACGCCCCTGGCAGTGGAGGAGGTCCGGCGGCATCGGCGTTTGGCTGCAGCGGTGGTGGCCGAGATGGTTCGATGGGAGAGTTGCGGGGCAAGCTGGCGCAGCGAGGACTATGGTTCTCTGGCGCGACGGCGTGTGCTGACAGAGGCGGCATGGCACGAACGCGCGCGTTGGCCGCAGGGCGTGTCGAATTGCAGCGAAGCTCGGTCAAAGGCGCGGCGCGCGAGGCAAGGATGATGCTGAGGTGATGGCGAGTTAATGAGCGGTCTGCGCTGGCGTCTGGCGTTAAAACAGACAAGAGGCAGGCTAACTATAAACTATTAGAGCATCTCCAATGGGTCTATAGCAGCTATCTACAAGAGAGTCCATGTCATCAACTGTCCTACGTGAAAGATATTAAATGAAGAAAGAGAACGCAACTCTCTACAGCTCTAGAGATAGTCTATAGCGCCAAACGAGGCAGCCTCCATAAATTCTGTGTGTGCATGTAAGCATCAAATAGCTATCCTTATAGATAGTTCTTTAGAATGCTAACTTTAGTGTGTACTATATAGATAATGTGGAAGTCTTATAGTTAGTTGCTAGCTATAACCATTGGAGATGCCCTTAGGTCTTACCTTTCCTCTCGCGATGGCCGGCGGTTGGGCCTCCCTCCCCGCCGATCTCCTAAAGCAGGTCTCGGGCCGGCTGGCCTCCGACGCCGACCACCTCCACACCCACCAGGTCTGCGCCCACTGGCGATCTTCCACCTCTCTTCCGGCCGCCTACCGCCCGTGGGTCGTCGCCGGCCGCGCGTCGTCGAATGGACGGGGACGGGGCCCACTCGGCGAGTTCTCCCTCTGGCTCCCTCGCGGCGTCCAGCGCGTCGACTTGGTCGCAGCCCCGCCCGGGCTCCCCTGCTGCTGCGGCACGCCGCGCGGCTGGCTCGCCCTGGCGGACGACGCCCGGTCCCCCACGCGTCTCGTGCTGTGGGAGCCGCTCTCCGGCACCGAGATCCCGCTCCCTTGCCCGGGTCCCGTCATCCAGGTCTTCCTCTCCGGTGACCCGCTCGCCTCGTCGGACTGGATGGCTGTCGCGACCCGGGCCACCCGGCTCCAATGCGTGTCAGGGAACAACCTCTTCTTCTGGCGGCCTGGGGACGCCGCCTGGAGCGGGCCGGGCGAGAGGTGTATTTGCACGATCCGCACCGTCGCGTTCCACGCGGGGAGGATATACTGCATCGACGAGGTGCGTAATATTGCCGTCTACGATCTCAAGCTCGGGACGGCGTCTCCCCCGGTGCTTATCCGGGCTAGGTTGATTTCCCCTGTCTTGCTGTCTCAGCCGTGCGCCCGCAGGTGCGACCGTTTCCACGGCGCGCGCGCTCTGCATCTCGTGACCTGCAACGGCGAGTTGTTGCTTGTCCTGGTCTTCCACGCTCGCCACCCGTCGTTCGCCGAAGTCTATAAGCCGGAGTGGTTGACACGGGGTCAAGGCACTGAACTCGGCGAGAGGATGACGGACCTCGGCGGCTACTCGCTCTTCGTGGGCTGGTGCGATGCCTTTGCCCTCTCTGCAGAGGAGTTTCCTGCGATCAAGAGGAATTGCGTATACTATGTGGTGCAGCCTCCAACCTTATACAAGCAATGGGCATTTGTGTTCGATTTGGAGTCGGATGCCTTGGAGGAAATTCCCTGTCCCCAAGTGCACAAGGAGGACTGGTTGCCGTACTCCTGGTATTGCCCTGAAAGGCCTTTCCTGAAGCAGCAGTGAGCTTGAAGCTTATTCTCTGGAATAAGCTGCCTGGGCAGATGCATTTTTTGAGGAGGAATAACAAGTGAGCTTGGAGCAACTTGGATGAAATTCCTATTGTAACTGTTTAGGCTGCAGGAATTCCCATAATATTATGCTTTGCATTGTGGAAGGTTGCTATCCCTCCAGAGCCCCCTTCTTGATGCTACTAGCAAATTTCACTGTCGCTGGCTTGTTTCCAATCCTCAATTTTTGGAAATGAGATTCTCTGAAGTCGCATACGGCGACTTCAGAGAGCAGTCGTGAATCTGAGCCGTTCGATTGGAAAAAGAACGGCCCAGAGTAAATTTTACTGTAGCAAAACCGATCTGGACCGTTCTTTTCCGATCGAACGGCTTAGATTCGACTGCACTCTGAAGTCGCCGTACGCGACTGTAGAGAATCCGGTTCCCAATTTTTGGCATCGTTCTTTCTTGGTAGTATTCTGAGTGGCAAAGTGCTTTTGTTTTCCTATTTTTTTTAAGAGAGTGACTATTGTACAGGTGACTAAATTTTTTTTATCTCTCAGTCACCTGAAGTTATACTGTTAATTACCTGAAATTGCAAATGATTTTTATTAGGGGCTGCAACGTTGCAGGTGATTTTTTTGGAGGGGGGTTGTAACTTCGTTGATTGAGAGTGCAACTTTAGATGACTGAGATGTAAAAAAATTTCAGTTGACTGTACAGTAGCAAAAGCGATTTCTTAATTCGTTGTTCTCGAGCCCGATTGTGCGCCACGAGGAACATAAAATTGACTGAGGGTAAACGGACAGAATGGATGGTGGCACAGTATGATGGTGTTCCGGACTAGTGCAGAAAATGGTCAAGCGATACTGAGGTTGAATGTATTGTAGAGGGATTGTCCCTGATGTGTTTAGTTGAAGGGATGGGGTGGAATAGGATGGGAAGATTTCTTTGACCAAGTCTATTTGTGTGTTTGGTTGGATGGATAGGGTAAGATGGAATGATCTAAAGTGGGATGAGCTTGTGTAAATTTAGAGAATATTCTTCTTAGATGCTGGACTATGTGGTTCCATTTTTTTTGTGGAACTATCTCATCCCATCCCCATCCTATCTCATCTCACCTCATCCATCCAACCAAACACATCCTAAATGGGCGAGGAAGGGAGATGCTTGCTCTGCGGCGCGGCTTTGCACGTTTCCCACATCTCCGGCGATATCATCAAAAGATTCATGCCGGCCATCCTCCACATCTCCGGCAAAGAAGCTTCGTCAAAGGCTAGTCATCGTTCCCATCTTCGCTGCGGCTTGTTCCGTGATTGTACAAGGAATAGGTTGCGATTTTCTTTTTTCTTTTGTGCTTCGTTCGTTGCAATGTACTCAGATATGTATTAAAAAGCTAGCGATTCCTCTCAAAAGAAAAAAGAAGGGAAAAAAGAGCGAGTGGTATTTATTGGAGGCGTACACCTTAACTCACACCCCGCGTGCATAAATATATTTAGCCATGGTGGGAACCATCACTTGATCTCTCGATGCACCTCCTTTGTGCCGCCCTTCGGTGTAGTCATGTTTCATCATGTTTGCCCTCAGACATGGACTTGGCCCGTTTGTGCGGCCTTCCTGGAGTCTATTCGAGCCTGCACAGATTTCAGGAAAAAGAAGCTAAATCGGCATGAGATTTCAAGGTATGTGATGCAGAGGATCTTCATTAGGTACCTGTATTTTGTTAACATGGACACAGAGGCTTCAAAGGCAGCAGCCATTGTGTTGAGATCAACAGATATCAATGGGACTATGGGAGTGTATACTGTATGGTAGCTTTGTGGCGAATGCCCTTGTACAGCGTTTCTACCATGCTCATGCAGATGCATATCCATTAGCAGATTCGGCTTCAGATGATCAAGATATCCCATACACAGACCCATAGCAACTGGCATGCATCTCCGAAAAAAACTTGAAATCCCTCAGCTTTTGGGCAGTTTTGCCGGTTTCTTGAACCCTAGCTTGGAGAATGGCACAAAGTTGAAGACAATCATCGTTCTTTATTACTTCAAAACAAAATAATTTGTAACATACAGCAGAAATATAATCATATAATGGAAGGTCCATTGAGCAAATCAGCTATGATGAGTGCCAGAATAAAGGAGATGAAATGCTGCCATCTGAGGACATTATTTCTCAATCCATTATGATTAGAATGTATCTCCGGCCCCGTAAAATGAGCTTTCATATCTTGCCCTCTCGTCGCACAGTGATACGAGTGAGTGGTAATATTTGAGAGCAAGTACAGTCTCTTCTATCATGCCAAGTTGTTGGAAGGAATACCCCAAAATTTCAAATTATTTCTGAATTTTTATTGAATTTCGTTTGAATTCAAAAACTTTCTGAATTTTTGTTGAGTTTCGTTTGAATTCAAAAACTTTTCCAATTTAGCAACTCCCTGTGAAAAACCACTTTCCCTTATTGGTTCCTTCCCGTTGGAGCCTTTCTACGTCCCGTCTCCTGTGCACCGAGCCACCTAGCCACTCGCCCACGTCTGCCACTGCCAGCCAGCTTCACCTCGGCGTCCACACCTCTCTACGGCTCCGCCAGCGCAGACCGCTCATTAACTCGCTATCACCTCAGCGTCATCCTTGCCTCGCGCGCCGTGCCCTTGATCGAGCTTCGCTGCAATTCGACATGCCATGCGGCTGACGCGCACGTCCATGCCATGCCGCCTCTGTCAGCACATGCCGTCGCGCCAGAGAACTGTAGTCCTCGCCGCGCCAGCTTGCCCCGCAACTCTCCCATCGAACCATCTCGACCACCACCGCTGCAGCCAAACGCCGATGCCGCCGGACCTCCTCCACTGCTCCCACCGTCATTCCCACTCTATAAAGTTCGCCCGACTGCTTGAGTGACTCACATAGCCTCCAATTGCACTACCGAAGCACTCTCATCCCTAGCCCTGGCTTTCTTCGCCGCCGTCGCTCTCCCCTGCGCCGATGAGCCCTAGTAACTATTCCCCTAGCTGCCATAGGTGATCACAAACTGGTTCATTGCGACCGTAGCATGCAGAGACACGTGGGGGAGCCAATTGGGCCTAGATGGCTGGGCTCAACCAGCTCGGCTACCTCTCGAATAACAAAGGGTAATCGGACAAAGGCCGGAGGGAACAGAAGAATTGAGCCATGTCGGCGCCCTTGATAATTTTTTGGGGAGCCAATTGGGATACCCCGGCTCGTTTGTTTGTTATTGGGCCAATCTGGCCCGGCTACTTATTGAATATAAACAACCTAGTTCTTTCAAAATAGTTCTTTATCGAAAAAAAGAAAAGGAAAAAGAAGATGACAAGAAAGAAAGAAAAAACTAGTAGGTACCCACTGGAGATATACACCTTAACTCGCACTCCCCGTACTTAAATATTCAGCCACGGCGGGAATCACCCTTAGGAGTTAGGAGGTATTTGGTTTGATGCCTAACTTTACCGTGCCTAATTTTAGTCCCGCCACAATTCCCTAAACATATGCTTGGTTCGTTGTCATATTTGTGGTTTGCTATATTTTCTTAGCCCATTGGCTCACGTATCATAGACTCGATTTCATGACAAATTTTGTCTAACTTGTGTCCACTATTTTGTGTGTCACACTTACGTGCTGTGCCGCACTTTAACTAAGCATATCCATGAACCAAACGTACCCTTAGGGTGTGATCATTTTGGTTTATTTTGAGTGGCTTATGATTGAAAAGCACTGTAGCTGGCTGAAAAAACACTGTAGCTGACGCCTGACAGAGACTTATTTAGCATAATTAAATTTAAAAATATAAAAAATATGTTAGCCCATTACGTATAATACAAACAAATACGGGAAAAAAGAACCGGCAAAAAAGCTCAACAAAAAATCAAAAGTTCAGAAAAAATAAAATTTATAAATAGTAAAAAATAAACTAAAAACTAAAGCCGAAATGATCACCACCTAAACTCTCGACGCACCTCCTTTTGCCGCCTTTGTAGTTTGGTTTAGTCATGTTTCATCAAGTTTGCCCTGGAAAGCTTTCATCGAGAATCTCCCCGCCGCGATTTGACGTGCACAGCCGCGCCGCAGAGCAAGCATCCCCCTTCCTCGCCTATTTAAGGCAAACCCATCTGCGTCAATCTCCTCCCCGCAGACCCCGCTCCTCCGTCTACATTCAACCTCAATCACTCGACCATTTTCTGCACTAAGTCGCCGGAATATCGTCATCGTCTTCGGCGCCGTCCGCCGCGGCCGCCACGCCATCATCCTGTTCCGCTGCGACATCCACGCGACGTTCACGTCATACTGTGCCACCTTCCATTCTGTCCGTTTGCCCTCAGTCAATTTTGTGTTCCTCGTAGCGCACAACCGGGCTCGAGAACAAGCTGAGAAATAGGAAAACATTGGCAAGTTCGTTGCTACTCAAAATGCTCCTCCTAAACGTGGAGGGTGGGGGTTGAAACAATCCAGCTACTAAGAAAGTTGCTAGTAGCATCAAGAAGGAGGGATAGAAATCTTCCACAATGCAAAGCATAATATCATGGTAATTTCATAAGGAAATTCCTGCAGTCTAAACAGTTACTGCAATAGGATTTTCATCCAAGTTGCTTATTCCCACAGACTTAGCTTCAAGCTCACAGATTAAATTCCCAAAGCATAATGTGCCTTCTTAAAATTCTGGACACAGGATTACAGAAAGAAGAAGTGAAGGGGATAATAATTGCAGGTGCAGAAGCTCTTCAGGACGAAGCACTCAAGCATCATGATCCAAAGCAAGGAGAACATGCAGGAGACACTAGCATCAAGAATCTGCCCAGGCTCAAAGATGGTGTAAATGGAAGGAAGCCCTATATAGCCTTCTCCGACACTGGCCGTTTCCCTCCCCTCTCTCTTCTCCGCATGCACCAGCTCCCTCTCTCTTCTCAAGTGCCAGCCATAGCTCTGCACCTTTTCTCTGCCTCCTACCCCCTCCTCCACTACCTTCGGCCAGTGGCAACATTGCTACCTCCCCCTCCCCCACTTCCCCATCCCACTCAACCTAATATTCAGTGCGTCGTCGCCTCACCGTACCTCCATCCACAACCAAGCCAGGATCACTCCAGCCCCCGAGCCACTTAATGTAAGTGACCCATCGAAGTACATCATCCACAAATCATAGAAAAAGTACTGTTGGAGATCCTGAACAGGTTCAGGGTTTGTCCATTTGGCGACAAAGTCTGCCAAGATCTAGGATTTAATGGCTGTTCGAGACACAAAATGGAGGACAAAATCCCCAAGTTTGACCAATCCTTTTGCCATGCGCCCTGTTGTACTTCCTCGAATCTATGAGAAGGGCATAGAGAAGTTTTTAGACATGAGGATAGAGCTCCTTAGGACCATGTAAAACTTCACTTACATAGTATACTGTTCTTTGAACGCCCTCGCACTCTACAAGCAGCACAACACTTATTGCTTATGGCGTGGCGTATAGATACACTAAGAGTATCTCGCCTATTTTAAGAGAAACTAGGATAGGAGTACTCATAAGATATCTCTTGACATCTTCAAAAACGTCATTGGCCTCTTTCGACCACTCGAAACCCTCATATTTCCTCAAAATCTTAAAGAAATGAAGGCATTTTTCTCCTAGTCATGCGATGCAACGACTTAATGCCACCATGCACCCAGTGAGTTTCTAGACCACTTTCTTCATGGTCGAAGGGCGCATCAATTCGATGGCCTTAATCTTTTCAGGATTTGCTTTTATACCTCTTACCGAAACAAGGAATCCGAATAGTTTTCCTAAGGAAACTCCGAACACACACTTTTCAAGATTGAGTTTCAAGCAATGCTTTCTCAGATTGTCGAAGGTCTCCTACAGGTCTGAAATATGATTAAGACATTTGATACTTTTTACAACCACATCATCGACATAGGTTTCCAAGTTTCGGCCCATTTGATGTATGAAGGTTAATTGCATCAAACGCTAAAAAGTTGACTAGCATTTTTCAAATCGAATGATATTTTGACATAGCAAAATACTCCAAACGGTGTGATAAACGTGGTTTTCTCTTCATCTTCTGAAGACATACTAATCTGGTGATAACCGGGGTATGCGTCTAGAAAGCTTAACATTTCACAACCAGCAGTAAAATCTACCAATTGATCAATATGAGGAAGCGGAAAGTCATCTTTAGGACAAGCTTTTTTTGAATTGATATAGTATATACGCATACGCCACTTATCGTTAGACTTTTTTTTTACCATTATAGGATTAGCTAACTACTCTAAATGATCGACTTCTCTTATGAAACATGTTTTAGTAGCTTGTCTAATTCCGACTTTATAGCTTCTCGTCGATCTAGTGCAAATCTCTGTAATTTTTATTTTACGGGCTTCTTATCAAGCCGTAGAGCTAGCCTGTGCTTGATCACTTCCTTGGTGACCCCAGGTATGTTGGATGGCTACCACGTGAACACATCTTCGTTTGCCCATAGGAAAGCGATGAGGGCGTCTTCCTATATAGGGTCGGAAGTAACCCCAATGCAATATGTCTTCGGAGGTTCCTCTGGGTCCAGAGGGACTTCTTTGACTTCTTCGTCCGGCTTTGATACAGCTTTAGACTTCGAGTGTTTGCTCGAAAGCCGCACCGCGGTTATTGGATAAACGCACATTCTAATTGTCTTATCAGACGAACCCACGATGCATCTGTTCGTCGTAGACAAGTTAGTTGAAGATAGGTTGGTCGCAGAAAGGTCCACAATTATATGGTGGCCACAAGTTAACTTACGACTATGTGGTCGTAGAAGGACTTACGACCATATGGAGTTGTCGCAATAAGACTTACGACCATTTGGTCATAGAAAAACTTACTACCAAAGGTAGTCGCAGTGAAACTTATGACTACGTGGTCTTAGAAGGACTTACGATGAAGGGGGTAGTCGCAGTAAGACTTACAACTATGTGGTCATAAAATGACTTACGACTAAGAGATAGTCGTAGTAAGTCTTACGTCTATATGGTCATAGAAGAGTTTACGATCATTTGGTCATAGAAGAGGTTACGACCATCCTATCAAATTTACCTCTTATCGATAAGGAGTACATTTAAGGAATATAATAACATAATAATTTGAGAATTATTCTATCCTCGTCACGATGAAATTTCAATTGGAGCAGAGTAGTAACATGCTTTTTTTTTGTCTCAAGTCTGAACCTAACAAGATACAACATGATACCATGACCACAAACAGCTCACAAGAAAACGACACTTTTCTGTAGATGTTGCTGCACATTGACGTGTTTTTGTGTGATACAGTGTTTTTCTACATTAATCTGACGAAAGAAAATATCAAGTCAACTCTTTTGGTCGACGTCGTCACTTCCCTTTGCCTGCGGCCCTTTCCTTGATCTGGTCGCCCACTAGAGTGCAAAGCTGCCGTCCGAATATACGCACCCGACGATAAGAAGTATCCAAACCACTCCTCGGTGAGATCACCTAAATTCCACGAAGTCCCTATCGCTACAAAGATAGTTTGCAAAACAACCCCCAAACACTTTTCATTCAAACAGTAAGAACCCCAAAGGGCTAAAACGAAAAACATAATACCATCGAAACGGAACAAACGGCCATGAGCCGCGAGCGCGCGGGGGGGCTCACCATGGCTCCGACGTCGAGAGCGGTGCGCACGGGCGACGGGACGAGCCGGAAGATGGCGTCGGCGCACGCGCGGACGGCTCCGGCGTCCGTGAACCGGAGCTCGTTGCCCACCCCTTGCCGTCGGCGGCCTCCGCGCCGCGGGCCGAGTTCCCCGCCGACACCACCCCGCGGCTGGCCGACCACGGGAACGGCCCGCGGTACCCCGTGCCCATGGGCTCCTCCCCGCGCAACGCCCGCCTCGCGCTCGTCGTTGCCACTGTCGACACGGAGAGCCCGGCCTTCTCGGCGGTGTGGTGCGCCTCGAAGTCGAGCTCATCGTCGGGGCCGCATAACGTGGCGCCGAGGACGACGGTGGACGGGCCGAGGACGATGCTGTCCGCCGCGCCGCGGCTGTTGTGCCATATCGACAGGCAGTAGGACGCCGAGCAAAGCATCGCAGCGAGGGCAACGGTAAGGATGTCGCCACGCGTGAGCCTGCCCCACCTCCTTCCTGCGACGGCACGGTTGCTTGGCAAGCAGGTGTTCGCCATGGCCGGCAAAGGGAGGACGAGGACACGCGCAGAGGAAATGGAAGAGGATTTGTTGATACGTGTGTACAGGTGACACTCGAGGGAGGGTGGTGCAATAAATAAAGAATCGAAGGTCTTGTATGGTGTAGGCTTCAATTAACAGGGGTGTCAGAGCGTTGATCCATGGTTAACGTAAGTACTTATAGCAGGATTATGATGTGTAAAATTACTTTTCTTATTTGAAGTCTGGAGTGAAACAAAACCAAGTTCTAAAGAAAATCAAAAATCTGAATTTGATTGCAATTTCCGTTTTTGCTTTGCTCTCTCTAATCCTCATTCTATTCTCCACAAATCTCAAAGTCCAAATGCCCAAATCACTGCCTTTAATCGGAATGGGAGAGGGTGAAATGCCACCACTGTTCTTGTCTGAAAAGTTCACCACCTCACTGCTTTTGCCGCCGCCGTTCACGCTTCCTTCGTGACCGACAGCTCCCACGCCTCTCCCGCCGGCTCTGCCTGTTGGACGGCCACCCCAGGCCCCGTGGCACGCCAACCTGCCGCCGCATCGGCCGTGCCCCAGCTTTTGCCGCCGCCGTGTCCCTCTTTTGCCGCCGCCCGTCTCCCATGATCACGCCACCGCGCCCCCGCGCCGCTTGATTCCGCCACCTACACCGCGCGGACAAACTCCCTTTCCACCTCCCCTCTGCCGCCCTGACGCTCTGCACCGGCCAAAATGGCGTGGCATTGCCGCCGATCGACACGCATCGCTGCCGCCGTGGATAAGCTCGAGGCCGAACCGCCTCCGAGCCACTACTTAAGCAACCAAGCGCTCCTGGCCGCAGCCATCAACCCCACCACTCGCCTGAGGCCCCAAAGCCTCCCCCCTCCATCTCCATTCCCGGTAATTTCAAGAAATCCCCAAACTCGAGCCCTAGCGCAATGTCCCAACTCCGGCCCTCCATTCTCCAATTCATCTCGCCTATAGCTTCACCGATATCCTAGAAACATGCCCTAACCGCCGCCCTAGCTTCCCACTCACCCATCTTCTCCGGCACCGATAGCCCCTAATGACCACCACCACCTCACCGTGGCTAGCCTTGCACGGCCATCCCTAGCCCAAACCGCCGCCTCCACCAGCCTCCCCTATCCCCGAAGATGCCCAAACGCCAGCCCTATTGCCCAGAAGAGCCTCCGATCAACCGCAAAACCCGAAATGGCCGCATGTGGGAGGAGCTCGCCGCCGGCGATTGCCGCCTCCGTCGGCCCGGCCACCGCCCAAAATGGAACCCCCTCCCTACCCCACACCCGTCCATGGTCTTCTTTGCCGTCGCAGATCACCGGAGTACCGCCGACAGCCACCACCTCCTTCCCCTGTTTCTCTGCGTGTGCTCGGGCGTGAGGTAGAAGAAGGCCCTGTTCATCTGACCGGCCGTTTCGAGTTGACTCAGCCGAGTCAAGTCGGCCGGACCCGTTGCACCCGACCGAGCCGCTTTGTCTCGGTTGAGCCAGACCAACCCGCCTGCACCGGTTGCACCCAACCCAATCCAGCCTGAGGTGGTTGCATCGAGTCAGCTAGCCGAGTCTGGTTCGAGTCCAATGAATAGTAACCGAGCCCAATGAACAGTACTTGACCCAAACCCAAAAATACAAGTTTATACTCCCTAGATCCGTCTCGAGCCCGCCAACCCAAATCCAAGGCCCATTTCTCCATATGACCCTCCTATAAGCCCAAATCTCAATTTATTTGAATTTTATCGGATTTTCTTTCTTTATTTTATTTCTTTGTTCCTAGCTCAGCCCTTCGAGCATGGGACTGATTTATTTTATTTTACGTTAGCTCCCGACGTTGAAGTTCACCCGGAGCAGGAAGGAGAAGGTCAAGCTCAAGTTCAAGAAATCAAAGAATCCGAAGTCACCAAAATCGTAGGCCGCAAGGCAAGTCACATGTTTTTGATCATATTGAATCCCATGAAATTTACATTATTTACTTAATGTATTTTCATTATTGATAGTTGTGAAATGATATTTGCCTAAAATAAATGTTTAGAATGACATGTTAATTAGATAAATCCTACCACCGATAAAAGCCATGTTTACTTTGATGGCCATTCACCTTGACAACCTTAGTGATTATTATTGTACGGTATAAATATTCATAAATCACTTCGTTCAACATTTTGTACTATTAAGTGACTTTGGCCGTGGGCCGGTAGATTTGGAAAACCCAGACTAGGGTAGGGTGGTATGGGACACCGTGCCCTAGCTAGTGATACCAGTGTATAGTAGGGTAAGCGAGGATCACAGATGGAGATCCGAAGACCTTATCCTAGGGTGGAGGCTTGGGAGAGGAATGGTGGCAGTACAGGAAGGTACTGAATATGGGTTTGTGCATAGATGATGCCTCAGTGAAAAATATAAGGACTAGACCCTTATGCTGAGTAAAGAACATAGTATCCGCCCAACCACAAGCGTTGATTTTGTCAAACCTGGTTTAGTAACTGCTCAAATTCAATTGAACCTCTGCAACTGGTGGAGGGAGACGAGGGTGAGTTCGTATGAGAGGTGGTTAACCATACAACAGTAGGACTGCTATGAGTCGGAGGAGATCCGTGGGGTCATCCGAGCTTATGGAGGCCTAGGACCTACTGGGTGGAGGCTATATAAAGAATTGAGCAGTGAACAACCTTGTTTTCTTAGTGCCAGACGTGGAATTAAGAAATCTTGTGGGTAAAGCAGGGCAACTCTGCAGAGTGAAATAAATGATATTCGAATACGCCGTGCTTCCGGTAAATGAAGCTGTGTTTACTGGGTGATTCCAACAACGAGGCATAAGTAGTGTTTCTGATGTTGTTAATCTGAGTAATGATGAAACTTTGTCTGATGACAGAACCCCCCTGATCTTAAGGAGCAATGTTTTAAATTTTATTTGTTTGCAAATAAAATTGCATCCACCTCTTAATAAAACACTATACTCCCCTTCCCTTGAGAATCTTGGCATATAGTTATATATTATTTTCCACATGTGATTTGCTGAGTACGGGGTTGGAGTACTCAGACTTGCAAAATTTCCCCCCACAGATACCAGAAGATAAGAAGATGCTGCAAGTGTACGGGTTAGGGTTGCGACTGCACTCAAGCGTTCCTGTGGAGTTTTCTTTGGCTCTTCTGTATGTAAGTTCAGGTTCGGGCTTGAACGCCCGTATTGTTGTTAAAATTTGACCAATAGGTCTTATTTCAATTAAATTAACTTTTTAAATTGTTCGTGAGCAGGCATGATACTCCTTCTGTCCGTAACTGAACTCCTGGGCTGTTACGGAGGTAACAACATTCCCGTCCCTAAAAACGGGGGTGTTACATGGAGTGACCAAAGTATCATGCTCTGAATTATTTTGGGCTTATGTGGCTTATGCTTAAATACCTAGCTTTTAAATGGTATATCTTTTTAAAACGAGGTCTATAAATGAAAGGTAGTAGATACTATATTGAATTTATCTATATCAATTAAAATTACGTTGAGTATCTCTTTCATCATACTTTTTCTTGTAAACAGACGGAATTAAAAAATTTAAGCTAAAAGCCATGAGGCCGGATTGTGTGTAGGCTGGGCCAAGCTACTCGCAGGGCAAGATACAACGGAGAGTTAGTACACCAGGCCCATGAACAATTACGACATTGTTGTAGCCCATGGGCCAGTGCTCGCTAGCTAGCTCTGGCCAGTCCCATTTTCATCAAGATTCAAGATAGGCTACTAGAATTGAACTTCGCAGACTTCCATTGCACGATGCAGACACAGTTTCTTTTGCCTTCTGGACCTCTTTTCTTTTCATCCTGTACTACCGAGTAGTACAATTCTGCTGACCTCCACGTAACAAGAAACTCTTCCTGACGCGTTCAGGCAGCTGGGGCTCTGAGCTCACCGCTGAAGTAAGGCGCCGTGCACACATGCAATCGCACGCTTGCCTTCCGCGGCCCGGTTGAAGCACTCCCGTAATCAACCAGATTTTGAGCTCATGCACTGGAATACTGAATCCTAGCCACTCTACAGAGGAATCAAGTAGAGAGAAAATGACTTCTTTGAAATTATCCTTGATAAATATCTATTTGTATTGCTTTATTGCTGAAGTGATTGGCTTAGGGAGATTGGACTCCGAACTACACTTAAGAAGTACCTCTGTTGAACGGTGGAGCGGCGGACCTTCAGGCGGCGGGAGAGGCGACGACGGCGAGGTGATCTCCAGGCGACGGGAGCGACGGGGATTGACACACCTTCAGGCAGTGTGAGAGGCGGGAGCGACGGATCTCCAAGCGGTGCGAGCGGCGGACCTCGTCCCCTATCTTTACCAAGCTCGACAGCTGCTATATATCACCGCCTGCCGCGCTACCGGAACTCGGCAGGACCTGCCAAGCTACAGTTAAGCTGCTTAGCCCCCAGCGGTAACAAATTAATGGCTCATGATCAGCACTAATTAAATACAATAAACACTAATTAAATATACATACTAATTATGACTGGCAACCTATCGAGATACCATAACTCGATAGGTATATAAAGGGGTTAGATTTATAGAAATAGATGTTTGAATGCTATTTTTTTTAAAAAAATAGCTACACTGCTATTTATATAAACAGTTCGAACGGCACAACTGTCGGATGGTTAAAATTAGCTTGGCGGTGACTTTAAGTACTTTTATCTAGAGCGCTGATGTTCGAGCCGGATAGGGCCGTGTTTGGGATCGCGTTCGTCGACCGCGCGGTGCGGTATCGGTACCGCGGGCGCGGAGCCGCGTTTTTGGGAATCGGCGGTGCAGTTCAATCTCGCGGCCACTGAGTCTATTGCGATGAGAAAAATCGAATTTGCCGCAAAGCGTTTGACGGGATTCTCCGATTCTCTCGACCGCACCGCAAAAAAAAGCGGTTCCAAACACAGCCTAGGGGACGCACAAATAATCCCATTTTGTACCGACGTCAATCAGATTGACGGGTAAGCTCACGATGTTTAATCGCGGTCTGTCGACACAAGAATTTCATAAAAAATTCCTTAGATCCAATCGGGTCCAACTTGGGTCCAACTTTTTACGCATTTCACATTTTTCGCATGTTATTGCGTTGACCGACGTGTCTCCCGAATTTGGAGATCCGCTACGGCAAACCTGAAATGGCATCGTCTCAATGCAAGATTCAAAACAAAAATGAAAAGGAAAAAAAAGAAAAAAAACTTAGTATAAAAAGTTGATGGCCTCTTTGATTCTAAGAAAGAAATTTCAAAGAAAAAAATAGAGGAATTTAATCCAAAGAAAAAATTGTACGAGGGGTATATGATTTGTATGATTGCTTCAAAGAAATTTCATAAGATAGAAAAAAAAATCCTATAAATTGTAGAAGAATTCTTACACGAGGATGTTAGCAATTCTTTTGAGAGTTCTGACACGCTCTCTCTTCCTCTCCATTCTCACTCAAATGAATTAACATTTAATCTTAAAATCCATGTATTTTTTCTGTTAGTCAATCAAACACATCTTTGGAACAATTTCAATGATTTTATTTCCTGTAGAATTCAACGAGTTATACTATTTCAATTATATATTTTTTCTATTTCTATATGTAACATCTCACATACCAATATGAGATATTACTATGGAACGTCATCGTCAAAGTAAAGAATAAAAGCAACAATAGAAATCGCAAAGAATTAAAACTTTAAAAGTACTTTAATAGAGAACTAACGGAAGCTGAAATAAATATTTGAAACATAGGATCGGTCCACTTTTAACAAAATGAAGAACAAATGAAATAATAAATAGTGGCAAACCACGGTGTTGAAAACTTAAGTGCTCCCACCCATGCATGATATCACTCCACTGGCATTTTACCTGAGAATGAAAAGAGCAAGCGTGAGTTTTGAAAATCTCAGCAAATACTCAACAACGATCGTAACACGGTGATTAAATGACAAGTAATATAAGCAAGTAATTGGCACAAGTTAATTGCAATGAAACTAGGTTACTGGAAACATTGATACCGATCGGAGATAGAGGTAACAGGAACCGAGGAAATAAGGATATTTGTTATATAACAAGTTATGTCAATGGCACTGGCAATTACTTGCCACATACCCGATTATACGAGAGTAGTCAAGCACAACATTGTTCTCGATTGTATAACCGCAGATGGGGTGTAATGTCCTGAGAAACGAGACAATAGGAACGGTGGAATTAAAGATAATTGTTATTTACAAGTTATGGCAATGGCATTGACGATTACTCCCACATACCCAGTTATACGAGAATAGTTAGGCACAACATTATCCTCGACTGTATAACCACAGACGGGGTATAATATCCTGAGTAACGAAAGCGTACGCTCCCCGTACATTACTAGGTGGGTAGCAATCTCCCATATATGTGGGTAACCCCAGGCCAGGTAACCATTAAGTTATTAACAGACATTATGATTAGAGATTGAAGCAACTGAGCTGGATCCAGGTATGGATACGATGAGTGAAAAGGTTACAAGGGTTGAGAATAGGAAAGCATAATTTTTGATATGAGTCGATGAGAGATGATACTATGGTTATAGTGAGATAAGAATTATTCTAATGAGGTATCATAACATGGCACACACAAGGTTTAGCAATCATCCAAGTTTTACTATATGATGAGTGATTATCAGTCTGATTAACATATATTAAATACATCAGTCATGACTCACATATGAAATCATACAAGTAATGGATCATAATATTAAGAAGAATAAACATAGCAGCCCTAATATTAAAAGATTACTAGTGGTTTAAACCTAGAATTGGAACATGTTCATATACTACCCTCTATTAATGATTTAAACATGAAGTCTAAAACACTAATCAAAGGCATGAATTGTAGAGCATTATTAACTAAGCAGTCTAATAAACCTAAAAGCATGTGAAATAAGATAACCTAAAATGGCATGGTATGGATACACTATTAGTAGTCTATAAATAGGCAAGTATTAGTAATATGATAACAATCAGGCAAACATTGGTGATGTGATAATAACCAGGTAATTCTAGTGACATGATATTAGCCAGGTAACTTTAGTGATATGATATTAACCAGGTAACTATAGTGAGGTGATATTAGCTAGGTAATTTTAATGATTTGATAATAGCTAGGTAAGCATGCGTGATATGATAATTGTACTCAATAGCAAGGTGACAAGTAATATGGAAACACGTGATAGGCAAAATGGAAAGGTCACGGCCACGAGATACTTACCTTGAGCATGCTCGGCTGAACCGCTGCAGAAAAGATCAAAGGTGTGCAACTGCATGAGCGTTCCTTCAAAGGCTGTGTGCGAACCTACAAGATGAAACATAAACAAATCAGATCAAAACTAAGATAAACTTGTAGAAAGATGAACGGAAGTGCAATTGGTCGGAAGAATTTGCGTTCGCTAAGCCTCCATCGTGCTAAACGTCGTTCAGTTGTGCGAATCGTCGTTTGGCTGAGCGAATCCTTCGTTTGTCCTTGGGAATCATGTTCCACAGAATTCGCTAATCAAAGCCGTGCGTGAAACGCTATGCGGCCATGCCCCTGGTCATCCAAACCAGAGAAGCATGCACGACGCCACTAGCCCTTGCTGCCGCCGTCGGCTATCGCCAACATGCACGATGCCTGGCCACCGGTTGACCATGGCCGCCACTCGGTGCTTGCTTGCGTTGGCCACGCTGTCGCCCGGCCGCGTCGCCGCCTCCTTGGCTCGACGCCGCCGGCGGTGCTCGGCCTGCATCGGGCCGACTTGGCCGCACCGCTGTAGGTCGTGGCGCCACCGACCGTGCTGCTGCTTGGCCACACCGCCGCCCAGCAACTTTTAATACACTGCATGTGCCACGGAAGGTAATTTGAATGGGTCAACTGCTAATAGAAATATTTAGTAAATTTTAAAATGATGTGATTGCTTTCCGTTTTCAGGATGCTACACTATATATTTGAAATCCTTCTAACAAAAGAGGCACTCAAACAGCAGCGACCTGAATTAGAAAAAAAAAACCCTCCGTTCTCTCTGAATGCACCGCATGTCAGCCAAACGCTGTAAAAAAAAGTCGCCGTGTGACTGTGAGGCAGCACAGCGACGGATCTGGCTCCTCTGACGTGGAGGAGGAATCATCGAGCACAGTGTGGTAAACAGTAAGGAGGGAGTGCAAATCACTGTGTCAGCACTGTGCAGCGCTGTTTGACATCCCTGTGCAAATTGTACTGTCATCCCGACGTTACTGTAGCATGTAGTAGCAGCCGTTCTTTAACTGCTGGTACAGAATCATTGAAAATCACGCTGCTATGCTTGTCCTTTCGCACGTCTGAGGATCCAAATCCCACAGCGACACAGTCCAGTCCAGCTCAAACGGTCGGATTACACATACTGATTCATGTAGTTTTCTACTGTCCTTGGAAATAGTCGCAGATGGTCGATGACGGTGGCAGCCAGCTTTGATTGTAACGGAGAGGCAGGGTGCATGCGCGGTTAGGCATCTCGCCATGATCTTTAACAGATTAGAACGCTTAATCCAAAAGTGAGGAGGTGGGATACAGGATAACAAAGTTTTGTAAGCCTTAAAGATTCATGCATAAGATTAAGCCGCTAGTCTAGCATCTAGAATACCTTAGGGTTGGAGGGATTTAGAGGGGACTTACGGTCGCCGATGAAAGCCATGAGGTGAAGACCCGTGCTTGCGGGATGTAGGCGTGAGGCGAGTGTCGGTGAAGGTCGCAGTAGCCTTGCTGTTCAGAGGATCACCGGCGACATCCTGCAGTAGTGGTCGACGGCCTTCCCGTTGCTAGCAGCGCGCAGTAGATCGGATCGCTTTAGGGTTTGTACGGGGCCTTTGGCTCTCACGGGAACAAACGGCAGTCCGTCCACGTGAGAGGCCGGAGCCCTCTTATATATTGCGCTGCGCAACAGGGGACTGTAACCAAAAGTCGGTTAGGCACCCCCGATCAGGGCGCGAGAGAAAAATGGGAGACGTGGACATCACCCTACGTCTCTTTCAACCGTTTTAGCCTGAGATCAAAATCCAACAGGTTTAACTCTTAGGGTTTACGAGCTAAGGAATGCCAATCCTACCCTCGCTAAATTAATGGATAGATTCAACTGCAGTACCAATTCTACTTACGCTAAATTAATGGATATATTCAACTAGCTAGTATCTTCTTAGAAGATATGAGGCGCTTTCCCGTGCTCGGTTGGTGAGTTGGTGGGCTTCCATGCTAAGCATTCGCTTTCCTTGCTCCGCTCCACTCCTGGTTCCTGCCTTCCTTTCTCCACCGTGTTTCGCCTGCTATTTGCAGGAGATCCCTCGATCTTTTTACAGATTATTATTATGGCACATGAGCATTTTTGGTCGAGGGAGTCTGGGTGATTTGAAAATTGCAACAGCTTTATTTTTTTGAAAAAAATTACAGAAAAGGTTCATTTTCTAGGGGTGTTTCTACAATTTTGAGAAAAGCCTAGGGCCACACGCAATAAATCCCGTCCCCATCCGTGCCGGCGCCGAGCCGCCGACGGTGTCCACGCCGGATTTTTGCACGGCACTGCTGTAAAATGACCGAACTACCCCTGAACTATGCAAGCGCGATAGCTATGAACTTTTAAAAATAATATATGTATTATTAATATTATATAAATATATCATCACTAAAAATTACATAAATGACATTTTGTCACAATTTGAAATAGCGACAATCATATGTGGAGTCCCGCATGGTAGTCAGTAGGTATCTGTCGCCAAATGAATTAATAACAGAGGTATGTCGTCAACCCAATTGGATACATAACAACTTTCGCTATTTCAATTGGCAACAAATGTTCTATCTTCTGTCGCCTTTTTTATTTTAGTAGTTTTGAAATAATAGCTAACTATTAAAGAGAAAATTTAACTAGTGAGCCTCAGGTTGTATTAATGAATTTTATTTAAATAAACCATTTCAAGCCCGGCATAATACTTTATAATGAATGTGCAAGTTACACAATGCGTAGGATTTGGTTAGGTGCATATATTTATCTCACTACTACTACGATACAAATGGCAATATGCGTGAACTATCAATTCGAACTACATCTAAAATACTTTTAGAATAAAAAACATGGAGGAATGAAAGAAAGTAGTCAAGCTTATGGTCATACAACCTATGCATCAAGTCCATCAGTGCATTTTCCTTATCTCCCTTGTGGGCACTTGCTTTGGCCTTTCTCCATTGCCCCCCCCCCCCCCCCCCCCGCGCACGAAAACCTAATATTTGTCTTTTGGTCCGTAGGCTTGTATGAGTCCAAAAATAACCTCATGTTTAAGAGGGGCCATCACCATCAGCGCTTTTCCTTTGTCTTCCTCCCTCTTGTCCTTTCCCTTGTCCTCCGGATTGTAAGGTTTTCAGCGAGTGAAGTTCTTAGGTGCCACTATGTAGTTGAGTATGTATTTTGGCTGGATGAAAGCCCTGTTGTACTTCTCTGGACCATCGATCCACTGGAAGAAATAGTAACACTCCGACGACTACCATTATGCATGAAGAAAGTTAGTGATATGTGATGCAACATGCAATATGAAATATGAATACGTGGCGTTCACTTACACGGTAATACCCATCGGCAACACTGTAAGATCCCACGGTATGACAATGCATATCAGTGGCTAGTACCGCGTAGAAGGCCAAGCCGTAGGGACCCAGCTTGATATGTGGATGACTGATCTGGAAGTCAGCATCTGGAGAGTTTAGAGTTCTCCACCATCCTCCAACACCAGTTACAAAGATGGGGTATGTGGTGCCAATATGACCGGGCCCCAGGCGTGTTGTGGGATGTTGTTCAACTCTGCATCCGCTATCTGCTTGGCGTGCTAGATCATGTGCTTGTCCATGCTGTCCCTATGGGACAAGTAGAACATGACCAAACCAAAGAAACAACGCAGGTAAGCCTCCAAGTGTCACATCACAATGTAACCCCCCATATCGGGGCCATCCTTTCTGGCTAAAATTAATAGCAGGTACTGGTTAGGACGCCGGTAGCACCCCCTGAAACCTCAAGAGCAAATGAGGGCGTCAATCCGGATCTATGTCCACTAGCACCACTGCGTCCCCTGTACAAGGGAGACTAGTGAGGCATTTCTCCGCAAACGGTCGAAAAGTGCCATGATTAGACACCTGTTGTGCGGGAACCTCCTAGATGTATCACGCTTATCCTGGGCATCCTCGACTGTGACCTTTACCATTCTAGCAAGGGGGAGTAGTCCGAAGGCCTCAACCTGTGTGCAGATAATTAGAAAACAATAGTTCAGTCGAAGAAGACACATCATGTGCCGAACAAAAGTTTACCCAATTCACATATATGAGAATCCAATGAGGATCAATCCTCCATGCCCTCATAGGGGTATGCAACCGCAATAGAGCAAGCTAGGTGGGTGCTTCACCATGCTGAGGCAAAGCAAGCTCGATGGTCGGTTGAGCAATTCGTCATGCTACTCCGCAGCTACTGCATTGGCCTATATACTTGTTTAAAAAATAATAGGATGTTGGTACGACAGAAAGTAACGGATCACAGGATAATTAAAGTAATATAACAAAAGGTAAATATGCAAGTAAAATAACATAACACAAGATAAATCTATAAGTAAAGTGACATAACAAAATGCAAATATGCAAATAAAGTAATGTAGGTTGCACATAAAGGTATATATCATAGTAAAATAATGTAACATAGTTCATAAATAGGTTATAAATAAGGCATAGATCATACAACAATTACGAACATACGGACCACCCTACTAGTACTACATAGTTCATACATAACAAATACCATAACAAACGTCACAACATAAATCCAGATAGCGCCAACAGTCTGATGGCTACCACCGTCGATGGAGGTCCCACCCACCTAGTCCCCATGGACTTCTTCCTTTTGCCCCCTCCAGCGAGGGCAATATTTGAAAGTATGATCGGTCTTCTTATGACTGGTCTTCTTGCAAATGGAGCATTTCTTCAAATGAGACCTTGTTTCTGATTCGTCTATGTTGTTCCTAATACGTCGAGCTTACGGACAACCAACTCATCCTTTGTGCCTGTAAATGTCGGAGACCCACCTCTTCTGCTTCCACTTAGGATGGCCGGTGAATGATCCAACCACGTTAAAACCATACAGTTTCGTGACAGATGTCGTGGTAGTCTATCATCCATTCGTTTGATGATAGACCTCACAGAAGTTCTGTCCTAAATTCAAATGACGACAGAAGTTTATTTATATAATTTTTAGCGATGATATATTTGTATAATATTAATAAAAAAGGTATCATTTAGCGTTCGGAACCGGGAGCCTGAGAGACGGTGTAATTTGGGCTCGGTCGGTTTGTTGGATTCCCCGGGTCGCTGATTCGGCTCATGATGCGGTCCGGTCGCGAGCCATGTCACCGCCGCACTCGCCAGTTGCCAAGAGCCCACACGACACGACCTTTAATTCGTGCGAAGAGTGGTTGCCTTGAAAAGGCGTCGTGTAACGCAGCACGGATGCGCGCTGCCGCTGTCTATAACGTGTGGGACCGCGCGGCTTTTTATGTAACAGCGTGGTTAACTTTGGGCTATACTACTCCTACTTTAAGATTAGGGATGCAAGTGTGTCCCACTGCTAATGTCGATTGTTAATCTCGAGTCAAGGCTAACTGTTTTGAGCCTTTTTTTTGGGCATGCTTTGGTAGGTTCGGGCCATCATAAAAGTTCTATTTATAAAGGATTTGAACTTTGATTTTGGTTTATAAATACTAATAGTTTGTAGAGAAATTTACAAAGAGAGATATTTACATGTGATTTTGGTCGATATAAATAAAGTCATTATAGTGTGTAATACAATCAATTAGTAGATCTTATTTTGAAAAGATATTACGTTTGAAAGATAAATACTTACAAAAGATATTTATTATAGAAAATCAGTTTTTAGAAATTAATATAAAATGAGGCAAAATATGGGAAAGCACGGTGGAGATTTATCGCATCCAGCCTTTTGAAGGACTAGGTTCGTTTACCATATACGTCGCCCCACGCAATTATTTCGCCATGATTCTTTTGTGTTAAGAAAGAAAGCGCGACACGCCGACATCTATGGGTTAGAATACAAGAAAGTAATGTGAAGATTATGAGCACCCAAATCTTGCCCCTTTTGCAAAGCGGTTTGTCTTAGAGCAAGTATAATGGTGCTGACTAGGTCGCCTCTAGCGAAATCCATGTCAATACAATCCTATATGGAAGAGAGAGACAAGAGCAGAGAGAGGCAAGCTGCCCCTCATGTAAGAGGTGACCTCTAGCACATCATACGAGGACTTGGAGGCGATGCTAGTTCTTAGAGCAAGTACAATAAGGGTTAGGGTCGCCTCTAGCGAAATATTAAATGTTTAAGTGCTTTAGTAGAGGTAACCTCTACTTAACTTATTGTATTAGTTACCTCCACATGAGCCATATGTACTCTTTTTACTTATGTGGCTAGTCCTAGAGGTGGTAACCACCTCTTCTATTGTACTTGCTCTTAAACACACAAACTTTCGCTTCAGATCACTGCCTTTCTCGAAGCAAAGCAAATGGCAATTTTCCTTCAGATATGTTTTCTTACAAGAAATCCAGTCCAGTGCATGGGCCAATCTGTTTAGATGTGAAGTAACGTGCAGAACCAAATGCTAAATGTACAGTTTTCCATTCCACTCGCGCCACTTGGTGATTTCTTTTTCCTTTTGTTTGTTTTCATTCACTCGTCACTTACCTAGCCATCATTTCATTCCTCTGAAATAGTCCGAATCTATTCGATTAACACAGCATTGAAACCAGCCAGAAAAGTTCGGGAATTTTGATAGGACCCCCGTACCAGCTCATAATTTTGGGTGTTGTCGCAGCATTTACGCCGCTGGATTTCACATTTCGTCCGGCGAAAGCTAGAAAAGATCGGGGTGAGTAGCTCAGTGGGGCTAGCATCTTCTTCTCCGCTGTTTCCATTTCCAAGATTTGTCTGCTTGTTTCTGTGCTGAGGGGTGAGCACTAATCTAGTGTGCATACTGCAGATCACGAGGTGGAGTGTTGTAGCTGCGACCAAGAAATGAGCTTTCAGAGCTGTCCGGCCGCGGCCGGGGACGCGCCGGCCGGGACGGCGGAGGAGCTGCTGGAGCGGGCTCGGGGGCTGGTGCCGGCCGCGCTGGACGCGGCGCGCGCGGCGACCGGCTTCGGTGGGCGGTGGAAGGCCATCGCGGCGAGGCTGGAGAGGGTGCCGCCGTGCCTGTTGGACCTGTCCAGCCACCCCTGCTTCTCCAAGAACTCGCTCTGCCGGGAGCTGCTGCACTCGGTGGCCACCACGCTTGCCGAGGCCGCGGAGCTCGGCGCACGCTGCCTCGAGCCGCCCAGGGCTGGGAAGCTGCAGATGCAGAGCGATCTCGACGCGCTCGCCGGCAAGCTGGACCTTAACCTCCGGGACTGCGCGCTTCTTGTCAAGACTGGTGTGCTGTCCGATTTGACGGTTCCGGCGCCTCCGGCTGAGGCGGCGGCTGCGGCCGCACTGACGGACGTGCGAGAGCTGCTTGCTAGGCTGCAGATTGGGCATGCCGAGGCGAAGCACCGGGCGGCGGATGGGCTTCTCGATGCGCTGCGCGAGGACGAGAAGAGCGTGTTGTCGGCGCTCGGCCGTGGCAACGTGGCCGCGCTGGTGCAGTTGCTCACTTCGACGGCGCCCAAGATCAGGGAGAAGGCGGCCACAGTTCTCTGCTTGCTCGCCGAGTCCAGCAGCTGCGAGGGCTTGCTTGTGTCAGAAGGCGCGCTGCCGCCGCTCATCCGGCTGGCCGAGTCCGGCAGCCTTGTCGGCCGCGAGAAGGCCGTCATCACGCTGCAGCGGCTGTCCATGTCACCGGACATTGCCCGCGCAATCGTCGGCCACAGCGGCGTCCGCCCACTCATCGACATCTGCCAGACCGGGGATTCCATCTCGCAGTCCGCCGCGGCCGGCACGCTCAAGAACCTCTCCGCGGTGCCGGAAGTCCGACAAGCCTTGGCCGAGGAAGGCATCGTACGCGTCATGATCAACCTGCTCGATTGCGGCGTCGTGTTCGGCTCCAAGGAGTACGCTGCCGAGTGCCTGCAGAACCTCACATCAAGCAACGACATCCTGCGGCGCGCCGTCGTGTCCAAGGGCGGCCTGCCCAGCTTGCTCAGCTTTCTCGACGGCCCGTTGCCACAGGAATCCGCCGTGGGCGCCCTCCGCAACCTTGTATGCGCTGTCTCGCCGGACAGGCTCGTGTCACTTGGCGTGCTCCCGCGTCTTGTCCACGTGCTCCGGGACGGTTCCGTCGGCGCGCAGCAGGCTGCCGCGGCAGCCATCTGCAAGATCTCGAGCTCCGCAGACATGAAGCGCCTGGTCGGCGAGCACGGCTGCATACCGCTGCTCGTGCGCTTGCTGGAGGCCAAGTCGAACGGCGCGCGCGAGGTGGCCGCGCAGGCGGTGGCGAGCCTCATGAGCTGCCCTCCGAACGCCAGGGACATCAAGAAGGACGAGAAGAGCGTGCCCAACCTGGTGCAGCTGCTGGACCCGAGCCTCCAGAACACGGCCAAGAAGTACGCCATCTCCTGCCTCCTGTCGCTCTCGGCAAGCAAGCGCTGCAAGAAGCTGATGATCGCGCACGGCGCCATCGGGTACCTGAAGAAGCTCTCCGAGATAGACGTCGCCGGCGCCAAGAAGCTGCTCGAGAAGCTGGAGCGCGGCAAGCTGCGCAACCTCTTCAGTAGGAAGTAGCATAAGCTGCAACCCAAGAGGTGCTACTACCTTCGGCAGTGTTTTCCCCCCCGTAACAAGTATAAAAATCCCGTGCTGTTTCATACTCTATGAAGTGAATGAGTTTTTGGTACTAATAATGTATTTAGAGTCTGTATTTATAAGAATGTTAGTATACACATGACAATAGCAGAAATGTCCATTTTGGCCTACGGTCGTCGGACGGCAGCGCCATAGAGTTGACACGTGGCTAGCGGTACCTTGTGGCTGTGCAGCAGGAGTCGGCCGTCCGGCTACTGTGCGGCCGCGCAAAAGCCGCACGGCCACCGTGCGGCTTCCTCTATGCCACCCTGCTATCAGACGGCAGGTAATTAAGTCGGCACATTAGCCGCGCATGTCATTCTGGAAGCGCCGCATGTGCTATGATATGCTACTATAGGATAGAGAAGGTACTTCTTTATATGGTTGGCAGGGTTGAGTGCTCCTACTTTCAAGGAGTGGGCGCGTGCATTTTATAGCCTGCGGGGGGAGGCAATGTGCTTTCTGACACAGCGAGTCATGTGTTACTTTTGCGCAAGATGTGACCCAACGAGTCTCCTTTTTTGCAGCGATGTGATCTAACGAATTAGCTTTTCTCACCGACAAGATCTAACGCTACCGCTAAATACCTCCTCAAGCCCACGACATGACTCAACAAGCTTGCTTTCTGCACTGCTAAGACTAAACGAGATGGTCTTATACACTGATAAAATTCCAAAAAAAATTAGTCAATTAGGTCGACTGTGTCGAGAGGCTGCACATAAAATTTTGTAAATTTAGAGCTCGTTTGCTATATGTAACAGCTCCTACAAATAGCATAATTATATGAATTTTCGAGTAACATTCAGAACGGATAAATTTATGAAAAACTTACACAATCAAGTACGATATGTTGAGAGGCTGCACATAACGTAAAATTTTATAATTTTTTAGCACATTTGTTATATTTAAAAATTCGAACAAGCAGTAAATATACACTAGTGATTAAGACAGGTAATTAAACCGACTTAATTACCTACCATATGGTGGTAGGGCGGTATAAAGGGAGCCTCACGATGGCCGTGCGGTCTTCGCGTGGCTGCATGGTGACCGGACGGTAGGCCCTGCCGTACGGCCATAGGGCATCGTTGGCCACATGTTAGCTCTATGGCGCTGCCGCCCGATGACCGGACGTCAAAACGGATATTTCTGTTATTATCATGTATATATTGATATTTTTATAAATGTGGACTCCAAATACGGTATAATGCCAAAAACTCGAAGTGAAGTGGGGTGTAGTGCAGACGTGCAGTGCACAGAGTACTGATGTTATGTGAACTGAACATATATCTCGTTGTATTATGATCTCTGGCTAACGTTAATGGCAGGCAGTCCATTAGTCTCTAACTTAAGCTGAGTTGAGCCTGTTCATTCCGGCTTTGCCTTCTGACTATTGGCCAGAAGGAATATTTGTTGGCTTCTTAATTTTAGTTTTTTATTTTTTTATATTATTCGTGAAGATGTAATGATATTTTATTTATTTTTTCTTCTTATTTTTATTTAATTGAATGACTAAAAAAACTAATAGCCGCTATGTTCAATTTTAACCAAAAACTTCAAAAATAAAAAAAAGCCAAAATGAACCGCCCGATGTCCAGTCCTAAGGCCAATAAAAGCTGTTCAGGCGAGATCATCTGCTCGACCATCGTTCAATCTTTCAGAAATAAGGGTCTCGGTTCTTGGATAATTTTAAAGTTGCATGCCCTTGTAACCTTAAAATCACGCTGATTTTGTTATCACTGTTAACGGCAGCAGCATCTGCTACTTGTGACCGACTTGTTGGAGCATGATGGGACAAATGACAAATTGCAAGTCGGTGCCTGCACTGCACTGCACACGCGCGTGGGTTTTCAATTCGGATGCCATCGCCGTCCGGTCCGGAAACGAATTCTCTGCGGTCGCCGTACGGTGACTGCAGAGAAGTCGCGGATCTGGACCGTCCGATTGGAAAAAGGACGGCTCGGATTCTTCTTTTGCTACAGTAAAAATTACTGTAGCTTCAGTAATTTTTACTGTAGCTACAGTACTTTTTTACTGTAGCAAACGGTTCTGAGCCGTCCTTTTTCAATCGGACGGCTCAGATCCGCGACTTCTCTCTGCAGTCGCGTACGGCGACTGCAGAGGATCTCGTTTGGTCCGGTCCATGGTGATGGGCAGTCAGTGATTACCATTACTGAGTAGGAGATTCGATTGCACGCCGCGAGTGTTTATCCGTTGGTATTTGGCCCCCTTCGCTCTGCAACAGTGAACAGATGAAGAAGTACCATCACAGAGGCTGCTGTTAGTATCAAACAAACTGAAATCTTCAGCTTTAGGCCGTGCCTCCGTTGTATTTTGTGATTTGAATCTAGTTAGATCTAATTACTCGAAGAGTTTGATCAAATTTCACTCAAAATGATATATTCCGACCAGTAGACCGATCGGCAATGCGAACTGATCAAAGATTATGATGAGGATTATCTTTATGTTCGTGGTGGATTTTACACCGACTTGCACCAGACAAGGCGTCCGAAGGTTTGACACATTCCAATTTTAAAGAGGAATTTATCTCATTCAGTACTCTTAATGCCAAAGGGTACGAGATTTCAGGTGAAGATGGAGTTCTAAAAATCTCGAAAGGCTCTTTTGTTTGTGGTGAAGGGTGATATGAAGGTTGTCAACCTATATCATTTGCGAAGTACTACCTAGGTTGAGAAGGCTACTGTTACGTCAACCTAGTTGTCCGATACTGATTGGACAGGTCTATGACATATGTGTCTAGGGCATATGAGTGAAGGCGGCCTAAAAGAGTTGTGCAAAAGAAGTATGCTTCATGATTAAGACGTCGACCATTTAAAGTTTTGTGAAGACTGTATCTTTGGTAAATAGAAGAACGCGAGTTTAAGCTTTGCAATTCACTCTTCAAAAGACATATTGGAATATGTTCATTCTGATTTGTGGGGTGACTCCCACACTCCATTCCTTGGAGGCACAAATTATATGTTAAACATCATCGATGACTAACGTCGAAGAGTTTGGGCACACTTTATCAAAAACAAGTTTGATGTGTTAAAGATATTCAAAGAGTGGAAGATTATGATTGAGAAATAAACTGGCAAGCATGTCAAAAAAACTCCGAACATATTCTGGCCTGCAATTCTATTCAAGAGAATTTGAAGCCTTATGAGATCGGAGGGCGTTGTAAGGTAATACGTAGTTTTAGACACACCTCAGCAGAATGGTGTGACTGTTGGAATAGTCCCACATTGGTTGTGGAAGGGCAAGGGACCTAACTTAAAAATGGGGGAGTCCCTCACCTCATTGGCTAGCTTTTGGGGTGAGAAGGCCCTTACGATCCAACAGTGACCGAGCACATGAATAAAACTATCATGGAAAAGGTGCGCTGCATGCTGTTTATGTCTGGTTTGTCAAAAAGTTTTCGGCCTGATGTCGCTTCCACTGCTTGTTACAAGGAAACTCCGATCGATATGTGGTCTGGTTCTCTTCTAGATTAATAGAGCACAAGGATTTTTGGCTATCCTACTTATGCTCATATTAATAAAGGTAAACTTGAACCAAGAGCCATTAGTGCATTTGCCTCGGCTATAAGCCTAAAATTAAAGGCTATAAGTTGTTGAATCCTGATACCCAAAAGTGGCCATGAGCATAAGTGTTACTTTCAATGAGTCTACTCTGTTGAGTCTGATCTGTTGAAAGGAATTAAGATCAGTGATGCTCCCATTGAGAAGTTGCAGAAGACTAGCATGCATGTGGAGCACACCATTGAGTCAGGATTCTTACTACAGGCCGACAAGGATAATACACAGGATATCCCTGTTCAAGCTTCGACCAGTAATCCCCGACAAGAACTGGTTAGAACTAGCAATCCATTGCAGCTGGTCGGGAAAAGGAGGAAAATCCAGCCTTCGAATAGGTTAATTGAAGAAGCCAAAATTGAAGGAACTACTGAACCTTCAACTTATTCAGAGATCATTTGCTCTGATGAGTTAGAGAAGTGGATGACTGTCATGCATGAAGAAATAGAATCCATCGAGAAGAATTCTACTTGGAAGTTGGTCGAGCTACCGATTGAAAAGAAACACATACACTGCAAGTAGATTTATAAGAAGAAGGAAGGCACGTCTCTGACCGATCATGTCAGGTACAAGGCAAAGCTCATTGCTAAAGAATATAGTCAAATACTAGATATTGACTTTATAGATGTCTTTCCCTGGTCGTGAAATATAGTTTTATTAATACTTTACTCAGCATTGTAGCTATGCATGATTGTGAGCTCGAGTAACTAGATGTTGAGGCCACATTCTTACATGAGGAGTTAGAAGAAGACATCTATATGGAGTAGGTAGAAGGTTTCGTTGTTCCAAAAAAGGGGAATTTTGCATGTAAATTGAAGAAGTCTCTTTATAGGTTAAAGCAATCACCCAGACAATGGTACAAGAGATTTGACTCCTTTATGATCTCTCAAGACTTCAAGAGATCTGAATATGATAGCCGTGTTTATTTGAAGACAATCAACGGTTCATCTATCCACTTGCTCCTCTATGTATATGATATGTTGATCGTAGCAAAAGATAAGGCTGAAATATCAAAGTTAAAGGCACAATTAAGTAGTGAATTCGAGATGAAAGATCTTGGTGCAGCAAAGAAGATTCTTCGTATGAAAACTTCAAAGATCAACAATTTTAAATGTTATACCTGAGTCAGAGAGGATATATTGAAAAAGTGCTTTGTCGTTTCAACATGCATAAGGCAAAACCGACCATCACTCTGTTAGCTGCACACTTCTAACTCTCTTTAGCATCAAATCTGCAAACAATTGAAGAAGTCGAATACATGTCAAGTGTTCCATATGCAAGTACAATTAGATCACTTATGTATGCTATGGTCTGCTCTCGCCCCGACCTATCTCATGCTTTGAGTATTATCAGCAAATATATGGCCAATCCAGAAAAAAAAAACCACTGGAGAGCAATTCAATGGATCTTCAAATATTTGAGTAGCATTTCTAATACTGTTTGCAGTTTGGAAAGACCAGTGGTGGACGGGTCGAATATGTGAATTTTGACTTTGCTAGTGATTTAGATAAGAGATCTCTTACTGGTTATATATTCACTGTTGGAGGCTATGCCTTGTGTCATAAGCTAAAAAGTTTGTCTGCAAACTACTATTGCCCTTTTAACCACTGAAGCCAAATACATGGCTATTTCAGAAGTCTGTAAAGAAGTTATTTAGTTAAGAGGTCTGTACAATATGCTTTGTGAAAGTACATCTTCCACCATATCCACCGTGATAGTAAACATGCTATTTGCCTTATAAAAGACCAAATATTTCATGAGAGAACAAAATACATTGATACCAGATATCACTTTATCTGAGGAGTTATTTCTCAAGGTGATGTTAAAGTTTGCAAGGTTAGTACTTATGATAATCTAGTTGATTTGATGACAAATTCAGTTCTTATCGCTAAGTTTGAGCTCTACTTTGATTTGATCGGTATTACGCATTAATCATTTCAGACGTTGATGCACAAGAAGTGTTTTACAAGCTATATGAGAAGTTATTTGGGTTTTTTTTGCCATAGAAGGAATTCGGCTCAAAATGAAGATTAATGTATTTTATGATATGAACCTGGTCTGGTTCGACCACTTAAAAAGTCCGATCCGGTTTCACCCAAAATGATATATTTTGACCAGGAGACTGGTCGGTAATACGAACTAGTCAGAGGTTATGATTGGGATCATCTTTATATTCGTGATGGACTTTGCACTGACTTGCACCAGACGTGGTCACCAAAGATGTTTGCACTAACTAAAGTCAGACGCTGCTACTCGAGTCGCTTCTTACTACAACTTTTCACCGTTATCTTCTGAGACTCTGTTTCGTTTCCGAGCGGGGTGTTATTCCTGTCTTCGATCAGGTTATTGTTCCAGTTTTTTAGTATGTCTCTGTTTCCACTGCCGACTATGACTATGTTTTTTCCTCGTCTAGGACTCTTATTTCCTAAGACTTTCTCTTCTGTAAGCATCATGGTAGACGACATACTTCAAATTATCTACATATATTATACATCAATAACGTTCTATAACTTCTCTATATAGTAGTTTGTCGATTGTGTGTCTATGGTTTTTCATATTTTTTATATTAAAATTTTATTTTGTGTTTTTATTATTATTCGTCATTGTTTCATATCATATCATGCTCAAAAGTGATTTTTTTCATTGAACAAAATCGCAATAAGTGTGTTTAGGTGACGCTGGCCTTTCTTTCAAACTGTAGATACCGACAGCCCGATCGAAGGAAATCTGCGTCAAGCCTTCAGATGCAGGGGTGATCGTCGGAACTCGGAACCGTCTGGTAAGTCAATGCCCGGGTTTTTTATTTAAATTTGGTTTATATTTATACCGCTTATAGTAATTAGCTTTAAATGGTATGTTTTTCAAGATAAGATAAATAGAAAATTGTAGAAAAAAATATACTAAGTTCAGCTGTACCGGCAAAAATCATATACGACTATTTCTATCTGTATACTGTCTCTTACGAACAAGTAGAATTTAAATATCTAAATTATACGTTATCAGTCTAAAAGAACTCATCCAATGAAGAGCCTCGGACAATCATTATTACTATTTGTTCTTGTGTTGATTGATTCTGATGGATCAGACTGATGAAGTGATGATGATTGAGTGACGCTGGTGCCGGACAGGACATAATCCTTGTTGCTCTGTGCTAAAAGCTTGGTTTGATTCTTCCCGTACATGCAGCAACGGACGGTGCTGTGAACGAGTTACTGGGGTATGATGGGAGACGACTGGACAGAAAGATAGGTGCCTGGATGCACGCGCGCGTAGGAAACGATTAAGCTGCGGTCTTGGTCTGGGCTTTTGCTGATTCAGCAGCCACTCTTGATTAGCAAGCAGCTAATCGAAGGATGCTTGTGCCCTGTGTGTGTTTATCATACGGTAGTGGTGGATCGTTCTGATCTACTGCTGTCAGAGTACTCACAAAGGTAGCTAGAAATTGGGTTTAAGCACTACTATATCATTACTGTTCTACCGGCATTGCGCTTCCCTTGTAAGAGGTGAAAAAGAAACAAGTTTGGGGGTTGGAAATTTAATTTGGAAGATCAGAGAGTCAAGTGATAAAACTTTACAAGTTTTAAGGGAGTGGGAATTTAATTTGCAAGTTTAAGGGGATAAAGTGGTACAGGGCCTGTTCTTTACCTCACAAGCTAGCGGTTTTTGGCTTTTGCTACAGTATCTAACTTTCAAATGGAATATTTTCTCAAGACGGGGTCTACAAGTTAAACGATCTACACGTCAAAAGCCCAACATCTGTACCAACCAAAATTGCAAGTGAGTATCTGTCTCTCCGTAATCTGTACCGTAAACAGCTAAAATTCAAAAATTTCAGCCAAAAGCCATAAGCCGCAGCCGAAAAGAACAGGCCCACAACCTTGCAAGATTACAAGGTAAATGTGAAAAGATAGCTACAATATATACAACTTTTAGTTACAAAAAGTCTGCAACCTTTTGCTCGTCTAAACCTCTCTCACTCCCATCATTCTCACTTATAGGATGATTAGTCTAGGTGTCTTATCTTATATCTGCATTTATGATTGTATTTTGTGTGGTACTGAATGAATTTAGAATTTATTCAGCGACTTTCGCTTAAGTTCTAATGTGTATTTTAGTACGATGCACATGTGTATGTGTATGATGTGTGATATATGGTAAACGTGGTGTGTGTTGTCCATTGTAATTAAAAATAGAGAAAAATTTAAAGGCACAGTCCAAAATGCGTCGTCACCAACACGAAATGCGCCTTTGAGGCCCCAAAGCGCCTCCGTCTCCGAAATGCCCTGTTTGGTTGCCTGAATCTCCTTCGTCATGGCTGGGTGGATCCGTATAATATGAGAAAGAGCCTGTTTGGTCGGATGCAGCCTGCATGAGCGGATGCAAAAATACGCTCTCATCCTGGATGGGTGGATACGCTCAAAATGAGCTTCACTGGCCATCCTGGATGAGTGGATGCAGTGTATCTTATACGGTCCCACGTGTCAGCCTCTCAGGTTTAGTAGACTGCATTCGCTCATACAGGCAACCAAACAGCATCTCAGTTTTTTTGCATCCGCTCATGCAACCTCACCAAACATCTTCTTTTTCTGAAATACGATTCCACTCAGCCTGCATCCACTCAGTCAGGATATACGATACAACCTCTATCCACAAACCAATCACACCCATGTCGGCGAGCACACCACCGTGCCCGTGCCGTGCTCCCTCCCACCACGGCAAGGCGAGTAGCTGACGGAGAAACGAAGCTTCAGCGAGTTCTGTCCCCATCCATGGGTAAATCGAAATCTCCTCTCTTCTTCTTCTCTCCCATTACGCCTAGTGACTTGCCCCAATTCGAAATTTCTAGTTTGGATTATGCGGTTCCTTAGTTGTAGGCTCAGTTGGTTTAGCGATTCGTCTTCGATGGTGGATTGGATTCTAGTACGGATGGACCTGGCAGTACTCTCACACAATTTGTGTTTGCATTTTTTTCTTCTTCTGTTGCTTCGATTGCTTGCAGCGATCGATCGATTGGCCATTTGAGGAGGATTCTTTGTTTTACTGTCTGAAATAAGCGAGAGATGATCTCTAATGAGTACAATTTGAGGGTGGTGGTGATGAGGCGCCGCTCAAGGAACTGCAGCGATGACATTGTTGTTGCCTGTGGGCTTGTTCTCCCATAATTTGGTGGTCCAGATTCATTTTTACCTGACATTTTTTACTTATATTGTGGTACTTCCGATTATCCTGACACTTTGAGAAGATAGTCCAAATCAAATACAATCTTAGCAAAATTATTTCACCACTCCGCAAAAGTTGCAATGGTTTATACCAATAGTATCCTAGACCTTCTCACATGGTTCTTCAAAAATAATGCGTTAATAGTTACTAGCTACGTGTAATAAACAACAAAGGGAACGATAGGCAGGCAAGTCTGGTCGGAGTACAAAGGGGGGAAAGGTGAGCCAGCCATCTAACCTTAAGGTTTTATTGTTACAAATATCAAATACACAATATTTACCAGCCGTCCAACCTTTCAAATACACAATATTTATTGGAACTGTGGTAGATAATATCTACCATTGCATCCAGAAAAGCAAGACCACATATCCATGTACATGCGGTGTCCTTCGATGTGCTTCAAGATTGGTGCACATTGTGGGGAAAATACAACACAAAAAAGAAACAATTTGTGTGAAGTGTGTCTCTCTCTTCTCTCTCCACCGACTCTTCTTTTGGATGGTGGACCGGAGGGCGACAACGGCGGATCCATCATGCCGACTTCAACAAAACTTCGGTTCATTCATCCTCAACTGTAGCACTCGATTTCTTTTTCTTTTTTCAAGAGGATACAAGATAAACACACACATAGAACACATACCCCACACACGCCACCACACGTACACATATGCATGCATGTTTTCTAACACATACTTACATTTTTTTTACAAAGACATCAGATTTTACGGAGTGTAAACACGTATTTTCTCACTGAACATGTCTACTCTATCTAAGGCCCCGTTTGACACAGTTCCACTACCGACTCCTGGAGCTGTTTGGAGCTGTTTTGTGCCAAACGGGGTACAACAAAATAGCTCCACCCAAGGAGTCCCTTAAAACCTGCTGAGATAAAAGTAGCTCTTTGGGTGAAGCTGAAAAAAGTAGCTTCACCCAACTCCATTTGTGAAGTAAAAAAAAACAGCTCTGTGCCAAACGGGGCCTAAATATAAAGGTGAGCATCGACACCGAGTACAAGGCTCGAACGCGGATGGGAACGTCTAGAACTGCACAGAGTCCAAATTACACATGTGAAATTCTCAATATCCAATTCGTAGTGGATCCCGGCCCATGCAGTGATGTATTGGCCCAGCCCAGCACACAGGGAACCCAAGAGACCAAGATAGCGAGAGCAGCAACAGCAGCAGCCGGGGTTCAGCAGAAGAGCAGCGGCGAGCCGGAGATGGTCGCCGGGAGCCTGGACCTCCCAGTGGTGGGCCTTGCGTCCTCCGACCTCGAAGCCACCGCCAAAATTATCCGAAAGGTGCTCCCCTGATTCCAGATTCTGCTCTTCTTCCTTGACTTTTCCTTGTAAAAATTTCTGCGAGGTCTTTGTTTTGTGGACGCCGCAAAGATAATACTGGCTACATGTGATTTGGTTTGGTAGGCATGCGTGGAGTGCGGGTTCTTCTACGTGTCCAACCACGGGATCGAGGACCGCCTGCTGGGGGTGGTGCTTGCGGAGAGCAAGAAGTTCTTCGAGCTGCCGCTGGAGGAGAAGATGGCGCTGCAAAGGAACAGCAGCACCCACCGGGGCTACGCGCCGCCCTACGCTGAGAAGCTCGACGCGTCATCCAAATTCCAAGGTTGAATTTCTGATCTGGCCGACTCCTCCTTTGCACTTTGCACTGCCCGCTGTGTGGAATTGAAGTCTAAAGTCTAAACTATGGCTGATAGCATATGCCAGGTTACTTTAATACTAGCACGTGATATAAGTTGGTGAATATATTCTTTGACGACAAGGGAATAAGAAAGATCTCGGAGGGTTTGCTGTTGGCATTGGCAGTGTTAAGTAACATTATAATGTTATTTGGAATTAAGTCGATACTATGACTGATAGGACATGATAGGTTACTTTAATCATAGCACATGATAAGTTGGTGGATATTCTTTAACGACGAGGACATTAAAAAGATTCCGGAGGGTTTGCTGTTGGCATTGTCAGTGTTAAGCAGCATTATTTTTCATTTAGAATGACCCGCTGGTGTTGAACTTGTGATATTTAGAACTGAACTAGAGTCCTCTGTTCTAGTTCAGTCGGCGTGTTTTAGCAGCAATAGGTCAATTCACTGCTTGTTTTTTCAGCCCTGGTGGTAGCTAGCTAGGATGTCGTGATACGCGATACGGGTACGGCGATACGATATTTTCCAAAAACAAGGATACATCGATACGGCGAGTATGTGTGTATTTAAAAATAAAAATTATAAACAGGCTACGAGAGAGGGAGAAACTGAGATTACCTTGATGAATTGAATGCTACAGACTAGTTTTCTTCTTCAGCCTCATCAGCTTCACTCTGAAGTTATTGAAGGATAGCTATTGTCACCTTTAGACACATTTTAATCCCAGCATTTGATATTTTAAGCAAGTGTGCTTTACCTCTATAGTAGCTTCCACAGTATTTCTAAGCACAATACTTGTATCTGAATCGCATATTTTCTCCACCACTGGTAAATCTCTCCAGAATATCAACATGCTTCCACAATAGCTTGGTGTTTAGATCAATTGGACCCATCTACTAAAATAGCAGGAGGTACAGTGTCAAAATAGCAAACAATAATTACCATGGTAGTATATAGTAAATAAGTAAACACCATAGAATAATTAACATTTACCACCGTGTAAATACTGCTATCAGTAACACCAATGCACCATAGACAACCATCTATCCACATTCTAGAACATCAATGCACCAGACATGTATCACAACCAAAATATACTACAGACAAGTAAATTACATTAGGACTGCTATTATTTGTTTCCAACACTATAATCTGAAAGTCAGCTGCATGTCACCTTATTTGTTGTGTAAATTAATGCAAACTGACCAGAGACTTCAAATTACTAGTCCAGTCAAACAATGTATAAACTCATTAACATCTCGCATCTTTGGCAAACAAGGTGCAACGAAGCTAAAACTGGGTGCATACCTTGTGGTTGTTGCTGAGGGCGATGGCCTCAGTGGAGGCTTGGCGGACTGGAGCTTGGCGGTGCAAGAAAAGGATGGAGGGAGGAAGCAGCGGCGGTCCGAAGGCTTGGCACCACACGAAGACAAAGAAGGGCTCAGTGCTTACCGCTGAAAAGAGGGGGCGCGAGGAGGTTGGCAGCGACAGTGCGCATGGGGAGCACGAGGAGGCCGGCGATGAGACTACGGACGGCAGTGCCAATGGGAGGAGCCGAGGTGGGGCAAGAGTATGGGGAGCGGCAGGACCAGGGGAGTGGTGGGGAAGTAGCGGCGAGAGCGGCTGTGGAGCGGCCGGAGTAGGGGAGCGGCAGAGGAGAAGCGGCGAGAGAGGCGGCTGACCTGGAGGGGCCAGACATGTGTCGGCGGCGAGGTGAAATCCAGGCGGTGGGAGCGCTAGGGATTGGCGGACCTCTAGGAAGTGTGAGCGGCGAGGGGGCGATGGGAGAGGTGGCAGCGGCCAGGTGACCTCCAGGCGGCGGGGATCGGCAGACCTCCAGGCAGTGCGAGCGGCGAGGGTGCGGTGGGAGCAACGGATGTCCAGGCGGTGTGAGCGGTGGACCTCCAGGCGGTGGCTGGCCAGTGGCGGCAGCGGCGAGCGAGGAGAGGATTAGGGTTCGGCGTTGTTGGGTGTGACGGCGGCTCGGATGGGTGGGCGTGAGCAGAGATGTTATCGTCTCCTCTGTTGGGTTGGGCGTCTCCTCTGTTAGGCCATATTCAATTTGGCCATACATATCGGACGCGTATCGCGCCGTATCGGAGACGTATCGGGGTATTTTTTTTCAGCTGAAATTCGCCGATACCGTATCGCCGTGTCAGAACGTATCGCCATATCGGATACGTCTCAGACATGCGTACGGCAGTTGTGTGCCGTATCAATGCTTCCTAGGTAGCTAGAAGTGTCAAGGGATCTTCAATTGGTAGATCACATCGTGTTTCAATTACTTTGTTTAGGTTGTGCATGACCCTTGGAGCCAGATGTAGTAGGGAAAGGATGTTTTCCAAAGGGAGCAGGCAAATGTTGAAGAATCCATTCTCCAAATCCTCGCTGCCTATAGTTTGAGACAACAACTGAATGTGTAGATTTTATCATTTACATTACTGGTGTTGCAATAATATAGTTGAGATCTCCGACTGCGATTAGTGATTACTGATGTAGGAGACCTCAATGAGAGTTTCAAAATTGGGCCTATCGTAGACTGAGATTTGCATAATGATGTTAACCAGTAGCCTTCTGAAGGTACTTACAACTTATCTGCTGTCTTGTCATTTCTTAAGAACTGATAAGTTTGTTAAGTGTCATCTAGCATTATATATGATGGATATCATTCATGTCATCAGATCTCTTTTTTGTGCTTTTCTTTTATAAAATATAAAAGATATTTGTATCTTTGTCTGGCTAAAATATCTGCAGAGCGCTTTTCCTTCTTGGAAGGAGACCATGAAGCTGTACCATGCAACTGCACTGTAAGATTTTGTTTTGCATCTCTCAGCATACAGAATTCAACAAATGTACTACAACCACAATTGTTTCACATTGCATTTACATAAGTGTCTATTTCAATAATCAATATTGCTACTTATTCCCTACCAGGGCTACTGGCAAAAGGATACTCTCTCTAATTGCTCTGAGTTTGGATCTCGATGCTGAATTCTTTCATAGCATTGGTGCATTCAACTGCCCGTCAGCATTTCTTCGGTTATTGCACTACCCAGGTTACACTACTGTATTTCTTTTTTCTTCTTTTTTTTTCCCGATCCAGGAACATTCCCATTTTCCATTACAGATAATGGAAACAAAGAGTATTGGAGAGTAGATAGTATTACCCAGGTTACATTATTGTATTTCCTTATATATATCATACAAAAGAATCAAAAGTTCTATTGTAATGATATGCAATGGAGTGCTAAATACATGCTTGGTGTTGCTTGTTTGCTTGCTTCTTATCATTTCATGATTCTGATAGTTGGTTAGATGGTTTCTTTGGCACTTTTTTATGCATATGTCATGCTCCCACAAATTTAAAAATGGAAATACATATGTTTTTTTTCTTACATGCACAACAAATTTCTGCTTTATTTGAACATGAATGGATGCAATATATGTCATTCTAAAGAACGAAGATCTTTGCATCCTCCTGTTTGATGTGGCTTGGGGGATGGGGAACATCACTAATCCGTCCAGCAAATGTATAGTGAAAAAAGCAAATTGCAGATTTATCCAGCAAATGTATAGTGAAAAAAGTAAATTGCAGATTTATACTTGCATGATCTCAAGTGTAATTATTTCTTAAACGTTGCATTTAAGATCACTTTTAATTTATAAGAGCAACTTAATGGTTAATATATGCCAACAAAGGCTATGTAGAATTTTAGATCTTGGTGATATTTCTTGTTAATAGTGTTAAGGAGATAGAGTTGTATTAGGAGATAGAGTTGTATTCTATTCCATATATGCCTTATCTCTATATGGCATATCCTCTTGTACTCTCCTATATATATGGCCCTTTGGGTCTCATATCAATATGCACAATATTCATAACATGGTATCAGAGCTTAGGTTAAAACCCTAACCTCGATCTATTCCGCTCATCTGCTGCCCCCGGGAGAAGCAATCCCCGCTCCCGGGGGTGGCCACGTTGCCGGCTGCTCTTGGCCGCCCTCTGCTGCCTCGGTCGCCGTCTCAACCGTCTGTGCTCGAGCCGTCGCCCGTGGCCGCCGCGCTGCACGCTGCCTCTCCGGATCCGGCCTCATCCCTGCAGCTGCGCCGCTCAGCCCTCTGGCTGGATCCAGGCCGTCGCGCTCCATCACCTCCGGATCCGGCCGCCACCGGTCTGGCACCGCATGGATCCGGCCGCCTCCGGGCCCGATCCGGTCGCCTTCGGCCTCACCACGCCTGGATCCGGCCGCCTTCGCGTCAGATCCGTCCGCCGCTGCGCCGCTCGGGCCGGATCCGGTCGCCTTCGGGCCCGATCCGGTCGTCTTCGGCCTCACCCGGCTGGATCCGGCCGCCTTCGCGCCGGATCCGTCCGCCGCTGCACCGCTCGGGCCAGATCCGGTCGCCTCCGTCGCTCTTCATCGCCGCCCTCGACGTCCGCTCCCACGCCGTCTCCATCCACCTCACCAAGGGCCTCCCCCTCGGCTCCGGCCTCGGCTCCTTCGCCGCATCCACCGCCGCCTGGGGTCGCCGTTGCCCGGAAGCCGCTGCCGCCGCCGCTCGGACCTGGGCTCCTGCCGCTCGGCCTCCTCTGGCTTTGAGTAGCCTCCCTCTGCCTTTAAAAAGGCAAGAGTGAGGAGGGGAGTGGGACGGGTGGGAAGAGATGGGGGTGATGGTGTTTTGAGCGAGAAAAAAAAGGATTTTTTCCCGCTGCTAGTATCTGTTCTTTTGAGTCTTCTGTCGCGTCCATCCAAGTTTGTAGTTCTAATTTTTAGTTCGTCCAAGTCGTGCGAGTCCACAAATTTATTGTCAATTATAGAAGTGTAGGAATTTTTTGCATGACAGCAGCCGCCGCTCTACTCTCTGAGCCGCGTGCAGATCGTAGAAGTCGTTATGATGCCGCCGCTTCTCTAGCTGCCGCCCCGAGCTTCAAAGGCCGCCGCGCGTCTTCTGCACCTTGTGCACTGCGTCGCCGCCTCTTGGGCTTCGATCTGCGTCGTCATACTTCTATCTATTCCTCTTCGGCTTGATTTGACAGTTTATTCAAAAACTGCACGCAACGACGACATTATCAAGACTTGGACTTCGGATTTTTTCTTGTTTAAATGTTCACCCTTTTTCAAATGCAATGCTATTTGCATACGCCTTGCATTTGAGGGGGGGTGTTAAGGAGATAGAGTTGTATTAGGAGATAGAGTTGTATTCTATTCCATATATGCCTTATCTCTATATGACATATTCTCTTGTACTCTCCTATATATATGGCCCTTTGGGTCTCATATCAATATGCACAATATTCATAACAAATAGTTCAAACTTCAAAGTAATTTTCTCCTATATATTCATATATGGAATAGAATACAACTCTATCTCCTTAACACTGTATACTGGAGCATAGCCTATGATTATGATTGGAAGCTCTCCTAAGCGATATGAATGTAAAGTATAGAAGCTCCTTGGGTAGCTTTGTTTTCTGCACTGCTTTGCTTACCTGTTTTTGTACCAGAAGGGGGTATAAACATAAGAATCACAAAGCATCTTCGATTTCCTTCAAGGAGCTTTTGTTTTGGTGAACATTGTGGTGCCAGTAAAGCAACTCAGTTTTATTTCCTTACATAGTATTTCTTGGTTTTGTCTTAATGGAAAGTAACATTTGATCAATTCAATGTAGGTGAAGTAAATGAGTCTGATAATGGAAATTATGGTGCATCAGCTCATTCAGATTATGGAATGATGACCATTCTAGCAACAGATGGCACTCCTGGCTTTGCAGGTATGCTATCTTTTAATTCATCAACTTAAGTTCTGTTCTCTTTTGCAGCAAATCACTCGTGTAAACAATATATATTCAGAAGGGTTTGGTTGAGCAGGGGGTTATGTGCCTGGCCCACCTTTTGCCACTTTCAAAAGAAACAAAAACTCTTGTTTTAGAAAAGTAGGAATAGTGGCTTCATTGTGTTTGCAATTATATGCTGGATTCTTGCACTGTTGTGATTGTACAGATATGCAGGGAGAAGGATAAGCATCCCCAGCTCTGGGGAGATGTTCATTACATTGATGGGTAAATACTTCTTTCGTGATTTCCATGAATATCAATTTACTCTGGTGCCCTTTGTAGTGAATATATTTTAGAAACTTAAAGTGCCTTCTAATTCTATCTTTGCTTGTTGCTTTTGTTCTGTTAACTTGCTGGACCCCTGTTTTACGTGCTCTTTAGATAATACCTTGCAGGTATGATATGATGTTACCAATTATTGTGTACTCGTAGAGCCCTTATTGTTAACATTGGCGATTTGCTAGAAAGGTGGACGAATTGTGTTTTCAGTTACCATCCTTTCTTACCTGTATTGATCCATTCTGTGGTTGTGTGGGAGCCGTCATCTCTGTGGTAGCATCACAGTCGTTCCTAAGAAAAGTAGTAACAGTTGTGAGTACTTGCACCTGGAGAACTTTTTTTTTTTGGCAGCTCTACATGGCTAAATATGATGAAAGATACAATGCATTTCTTGAAAATAAGTTGGTTTTGGCTTGTCAACACCATGAACATGTTTTTTAGGTAACATTTGGAACAAGTTAAAGTATGACAGGTTAGTTTCTGAAATTTTATTAGAAGGTTCTTTGGAGTTCTTGTTGTGTGTTGATTTCAGAAGGGTTCTTCGCTGATCTGGAAGGGGCGGAAATAGTCAGAGGTGCGAGTCGGGCTGAGAGCGGAGAGGGTAGCGGCTGGAGGCGATCTGGCCCTCCGGCTCCCGTCCGGGCTGTTTTCCGTCCAGGACGAAGGCTCTGAGACACCAGGTATCGACTAACTCTTCTTTATTTCTTGTCTTTTAAAAATTACAGACACTCGTCCCCTTATAAAGGACTAACAACAAGACTCCTTATCATAAACGTAACCGAGTCGGATAAGCCAACTCGGAAGACTCTTCCATATAGAACAAGATCCGTTTCCTATTCTTAATATATCTCCTACCAAACGAGTCCTAGCTAATCTCCACTTTCCAAACGCAACCAGCTAAAACATCATCATCTCTGTAAACCCCTTAACGTAGACTGTAGCCCATCTCGGCTATTGCCGTTGCCGCCATCTTCTGTATCTTGCCGCACGGCTGGACTTGTGCTGTCATCTGGGGCTATCTGTTGACGAGATCTTTGTGAGTAATATTTCCCCCAATATGAGTCCACAATATTCCCCCCTTTCTGCTGAATCAGCTCGTCCTCGAGCTAAAAATCTAGATATTGCGCATGAAACTCCGAAAGAGGCATCGAAGCAGCTTCCGCCGGAGAAGAATCTTTCCATTGTACCAAGAGCTCCCACTGATCACGTCGAAGACGAGAACTCTGAACTAATGCATCGTGTTGTCGCAGTGGGTAAAGAGCGATATTCTGTGAGTATATTAAGCACTGAGTTGAGAATTTCCTACTTAAGGGATTTCATCTCCCATGGAGTTCTGTTTACAGCATTTCACTCTAGGAAGTTTGATAGTCATTTTTGCACGGGAAAACCACCACCATTGGTAGAAGTAGCATTTCAGCCGATAAATTGCAGGCATGATGTTACAGCCCTTTACGACTGTTGTATGACCTCCTTTTGGCTGCTATGACCACCTTCTATAGCCGTACGACCACGATTAAGAGGCTACGACCACCTCCTGTGTCGCTATGACCGCTCTGCTGGTTCTCTGATCGTGCTGACAATCGTTATAACCACGTTGTGATCTCTCCGATCACACCTCGTTGCTCTGATCACGTAGTCATAAACTTCAGCTGAAGTTACGACCATATTCACCGCCTCTGTGTTGCACTCCCTTCGACCACGGTCGATCACCGTAGTCGTAGCTCCTTATGATCACACAGTGATTCTGTCGACCATGTCGAAGGCTCTGTTGACTGCTGTAGTCATAACGCTCTACGACCACAACTTCTGCTCCACGATTGTGGTCGTAACCCCTTTATGACATGTCTTCAGCACCTGTGGACACCTCCGTTCGTCACCGTGGTCGTAACTCCTTTATGACCACACCTGCGATCTCCTGCTCACCGTGGTCGTAAGTCGTTTACGACCACGTCTGATTTCCAGAGCCAAACTGCTCTTCTCTTCTTTATTTTTTTCTCTCGATCACACCTATCACTACGATCACCCTGATCGTTCTCTCTCTCTTGCCTCTCGATCACACTGATCGCAGTGGCTTCTTTTGCCCCGCTCTCTCGGTTACATGGCTCTGCCTTTTATACCCTGCTCTACGTCTTCGACTCGAACTCAGCTACGACTATGACTCGAACTCGGTTATGACTATGAAGCGGACTCGTATACGACCACGACCAAACTCGTACACGACTCTGACCACTTGTACACGACCACGACTACCAACCATGGTTTCTAAACTAAAAAACAAGATTACAACTCTAACAACCACCTCCTTAATCTTGATTTTCCTTCTTAATCACGCCGATCTTCTCTCTTGCTACTTCTTCTTCCTTGCATGCCTGCCTGGGCTGGAGCACCTGCTCCCATAGCCGTATGTTTGGTCGTCTTCCACCTGCAGCACCTGCTCACACTTCATCCACCAGCACCAACTCTTTCTATGTCGTGTGCTCTTTCGACCGCTGCCCTCCACGCTATGCTTCCTCCCACCACCTCGGGACCCATGCTCCAAGTCTACGACTGCCTTGTGCTGCACGCGTGAGAGTTCCTCCCGAGTGTGTTACCGAAGGTCCGCGGTCGACTTTGCTCTCTCTACTTGTGTCACCTTTCACATCCTTTTCGTCGTGTTACCGTAGGTCCGCAGTCGATTTTGCTCCTGCTTACCTCTACCTTTTGAGTCCCTGCACTTTGTGCTTTATAGGCTGTCGCACGATTTCAAATGAGAGGCGATCTTTGCGACATAATTTTTCAAGAGCTGTACGCTATGATGACGTCTTCGAGGCACGAACTTTGGATTTTCCCTATTTTAACGCCAATCCTTTCAAATGCAATGTTATTGCATATGTTTTGCATTTAAGGGGTGTTAAGGATATATATCTTTTCCCATTGTTCTAGATTTGAGACCTTTTACTATATAAACCCTATGGACTATTACAATATAAGATAAGCTTCAGATATTCTTACAGCAGCGAGGCATCTCCACCGAGGTCCTCTTCTCTTAGCCCTACATTCTACCAGTTCTTCGCCTATACTTTATAGATGCTTCTCATGCTTTTTGAAATTTGACACCTTTTCAGGTTTCCACCGATCAGGAGCGGCTACTATCTAAAAGAGCATCAAGCTCTACGTACAAATAGCCCTCCGTCATTACATGTGTAAAGCTAACATTAACTGAATTCCGTTCCGGTATGGCAACGAGTAACAAGTATTATGCTTTAGCCATGTTTTGTGGGCTTTTGTCTTTTGACTTTTAGTTTCTCTAAAAGTCGAAATAAACAGAACGGTTTTTTGAATCGTATTTTTCTAAACGGCTTCTCAAGTCCAAAATTGTATGCGTCGTCTGCATCAGTGTCTCCATTGTCTATTACCATTTTAAAAATTACAGATAAAAACTATCAGTCGTAGTTAAAAGCTATTAATAGTCCAAAAAGCTATCAGTGAACATGGTCTTTCAGTGCAACCCGTCCATGTTTGGAAGCGATTTAGTTTGCCGTGGGTGGAAGACGGGAAGTCTTTCGCCCAAGGCTCGAGCACACGGTAACACGCCACGCCATTGGCGTCATCCACGGGATGCGGCGGATGGTTGCTGCCAGGTGCTGATTTTCGTGACGACCGCCGCGCTGTAGGACGTTTCGGCCACCGTGACTCCGTGAGCGTGCCGCATCTGACACTGCCGCCAACAAAAGGCGCCTTCGCTTCGTCAGTCGGCACTTTCCACCGGCGCTCCTGGTCGCGGTAGCCACCTACCAGGCTGCCGCTGTATGGTGTGAATTGGATCTACAGAGAGCTGCTTGTGTGAACGGGATCGACACGCATGGCGCCGGTGCTGAGACGGCGGCGCTTTTCTGGATACGCTAACGCCATCGACGACGACGACGACCGGTCATGCCGATGGCCATCCGCCGAGATCAGATCGATCGTCAGCAAGCAGCACCGTATGCGTAAGCCGTGTGGATACGCAGGGCAGCGAGGAGACATAACATGTGCCGCACGTTCCAGCACTGGCTTTCTCCATGTCTGATGTCTTCGAGATCTGGACAGGACAAGAGTCAAGAGGTGTAATGGCGTGCCCTCGATGCTCGATTTGTCGCACCACACTTCGACATCGATCGATCTCCTGAGCTTCAGTCGCCTGCGATCCGTGGAGCTTGGACTGGTATTCTTGACGACCTCGCATAAATTCTTCTAGCTTGCTCCTTGGGAGGCAGGTGATTCCATTTCTATCCATCTCTTTCTTGACAAGGATAAATCAAGTATCTCGGTTTGTTCATACCTGAGGAACACGACCAACACACCATCTACTAGATGGCATCTAGAAGGTTGACATACAGTACGAGTGGTAGGCATCGATCACTACCATCTAGAACTAGTGTTTCACTATACTGACTGACTATGCATCTGATCAAAATGGCTTCAGCTTCTGGTTTTCGGCTTATTTCTCACTATTTATAAATTTCGTCTTTTTCTGAACTTTTAGCTTTTTATTGAGCTTTTTTGCCGGTTCTTTTTTTCCCGTATGTGTTTGTATTATACGTAATGGACTAACATATTTTATATATTTTTTAATTTTTTTAAATTTAATTATGCTAAATAAGCATCTGTCATCTACAGTGTTTTTTCAGCCAGCTACAGTGCTTTTCAGTCATAAGCCACAAAAAAAAATCCAAATGATCACCACCTCTCACAGGGGTGCATGGATATCACTTTTAACTTGGTCTGAAACAATGAAATCCGTTCAGAAACTAACCAGTTAGCTCGTAGGCAGCACGCATGACTTGATCGGGACGGTCAAAATTAAGGTTGTAAAAGCTTCAGCTCGTGGGTAGAGTTGTCTGTTGATTAGCAACCACTACCTCTGAAAGCTCTTAAATTTGGCGAAGACTGAAGACTAGTTGAATGGTCAAGTTGAAATGACAGATTAAAGTGCCACGTAAGTCTCAGCCCAACAAACAGGTCAATGCATGGTAGGTGTTGAGGTACTCTGTTTACATAACTACATAATACAGACAAATACATAAACAGTTGTTATTTAAACACCAAATGGCAGACAAATACATGCACAGGTCAGCTTCAGTATGAAAGGCTTGCAATGCTTCTTGAAAATGCACAAGATGAATCATCATTAAATTAAGTTGACGTTTGAGATTTGACAATGTGCAGCATGTACATATACCTGTATCGAACATCTACTCGAGCTGGAATTAGTATATGACGGATTCAAAGAAAGGGATGTCTATTTATACGCTTTTCAAACCACAGGTAATTTTTTTAACATTGTTTTAGAATCATAATTGACAGATAAAAACATGCACAGGTCAGCTTCAGTATGAAAGACTTGCAATACTTCTTGAAAATGCACAAGACGAATCATCATTAAATTTAAGTTGACGTTTGAGATTTGACATTGTGCAGCGTGCATGTACATATACCTGCATCGAACATCTATCAAACTGGAATTAGTATACGACGAATTCTAAGAAAGGGATGCCTATTTATATGCTTTTTAAACTACAGGAAATTTTTTAACACTGTTTTAGATATGGGTGGGTTCTTTGGGCTGTGGCTTATGGTTTTTGGAGTTTGACTGTTTGCAAGATAGAGTACAAAGAGAAAGACAGTCGCATGCAATTTTGGCCGGTATAGCTAAAGTCGGTACAATGTCTACTACAATCGATTTGTAGACCTCGTCTTAAAAAGACATATAGTTTAAAAGATAGTTACTATAGCAAAAGCCATAAGCATAAAGCCCAAAAAAACCTAGCCATAATTAGATACACATGTCTTAAAGCTAATCCAAAGACCAGGACAACCGACCTATAGTTGACAAAAAATGGGCAATTAGTTAAGAGAGCTGAGTATGACGAGTAAGAGGAGGGGGTGAATGATTCTCACAAAATCTTTCCTTATGTATCGACATAATGCAGCGTGAACACAAACTCTCAAGAACTCAAAGCCAATAGCCCAGAACACCAGTCTAACCACGGGCAATTTGTGGTTTGACTGCTTGCTGGATCAACCACACTGATTTGACAGCCGAGTGTGTACCGGTTTGACTACTGACTTTAAGCCGGTCTGATCGTTTGGCGATTCGACTGCCCGAGGCACCGGTTTGCCCTCGCCGTAGGAACAGTGCAATCAGCACGACACTAGATCCAAGAAAATATTTAACTCTCAAATCACTGATCCAAATGCAGTGAAACTTGGCACAAACACTCTCAAGGATGTCAAGAACCTATTCCAATCATATATCGAGGTGATCGATATCAAAGTTTTGACCTTTATACAAAACACCGAGAGTTGCACTAAAATTGGACAAAAGAGGAAAATATCGATATCACAACACAAATTCAACCCAAATCACTCACAAGAGCAAAACCTTAAATTACCTCTCACTTGAGGAAAACTGAGCAAACTTAAGAACTTCCTTTGGATCCCTAGATGGATGGATCTTATCTCCAAGAGATATATTCACCTTTTACATATCCTTCGCATTAGAAAAGATTAAGAAGAGAGTAATCCAAACAAGAAAGCTAAGCAAATCAAAAACACAAGAGGGGATACACAGCACAACTCACTTGAGCAAACTTTGGATATCCATTTCACCTAGAGAGAAATATTTTATAGCTAATCCCTTAGAATATTAGAGCTCCAAGCCTAGAGCACGCACAAGGCTCCAACACAAGAAAACCATAACCCTAATATCTCAAGTCTCAAGTGTTATCTCTCTCCTCAATACACAAGGCTTATATAGTGGAGGCTACTACTTCACACCAAAGCAGTCACTCCTTAGTGGATCACACCACTTATAATTGGGAAAACCTGAAAAATCCACACATAAACAGGTTTTGCATTACACACACTTGCATGCTTTTCAAATCGTGACTTCCCAAAGGGTCCAATAGCCCGATAAGACATTCCATTCACAAAGACGTGACCTAAACCACTTAAGCCAATGTCGTGGTCTTGCAAACTGCAATTTCATCTGGTTTCGAACAATTTCCACCCGTTGGTCTTCATGACAATGTGATGCCCATTACTTATCGTTAAGATCGTACACCTGCATCGAAACAGTCACCACTTGAAATATCCAAGTCCCATGGCATACCAACATCACACTATAGTCTGTGATGCCTAATACTTGCCATCAAAATCGTACATATGCTCCGAGAATCGCCACCATTTGAAACGCACGAGACTAATTGGCACACCATATGCATGGATTGCCTCCTCACGATCCTTGCCATTCTCCCATGCTTCTCGGCTAAGATGATGCTCCACCCGGACTTGCACGACATGCCACGGCCACCAAGCTTTGGTCTTGCCGGTGGCCGCACTCAATCATCAAGCACTTGCATATCAAAGACAAAGCAATTGATTCTAATACAAATGACATGCACTTAACTCTCAATTAGTAAAATATATGCATGGACCTACACCATGACTAACCCTTGTAGGAAAACACCATGACTAACCCTTGCAAGGACACACCATGACTAACAACAGCATGGACATCACCATTACTCACAAACAAAACCAGAACCAACTCAGTAACTGGATAGCTGGCCGGTTTGACCACGGCCACCAGGCCGATCAAACCACCAAGACCAACCAATCAGACCGCCATCGTAGGTCAGTCTGATCGGTGCTATCAGAAGGCACAAGTCACATTGCACATTCACAAAAATCAAACTCAATTAACAAAAGCAAGGCACAAAATATCAAATACTCATCACTCTCATGAGGCTGCCGTCATATGGTCTTACAATCTCCCCCTTAATGAGTAATTTGACAAACACCCTAAAGGTAAGAATTCAAGTTTGAATTTTGGACTTCTAAAACACACAAGTTGCAAAACTCACTAGTGGTCTAGATTTAGGAGAAACAAGGAACATGACCACAATAGCAAGATGTGGAATAGCGCTATGACTAAAAAAGAGCAAGTTTTGAACAAAAGCTCCAACCACACCTAAAACTCCTCAAATAGCACAATCTTGCCCATGTTCCAAATTAAAAGAACAATGGTTCTTAATGAACAATTTCATAACAAGGCAAGGCACCAAAAGAGCAAACAAGAATAAATGCAATACCACTTGTAAACAAAAAGATCATGAATGACTTAAAATGCATTTTCTCATGTAAAAACACATTTTGTTCTAATACAACCTCTTCTCACGTAAAAACACATTTTGTTCTAATACAACCTCAGAAAGCTCATTCCCCCCCCCCCTTTTAACCATTTTAAGCATCCTCCCACTTTTGAAGTTCATTCTTATCATTTTCGCCCTATTTAGACTAATACCAAATTTAGTCTTAAACATTCTCCCCCTTTTGGCAAAATAGTCATTAAGGGCAAGTACCTATGCAACCTCACTACTAACCACCTCAAAAGATGCATGAAAACACTAGTGAACAATAAGGGAATAAGAAAGAGTATGTATACATGAATGAAATTACATAATCTAAAAGAGAGTTGTAAAAATTATCTAAAGTGAGGTTCAAGCTAAAAAAAATACAAAGCAATCAATCCGAGTATAAATGACATGCACTTAACTCTCAATTAACAAAACATATGCATGGACCTACACCATGACTAACAATTGCTTGGACACCACCATGACTTACAACCAGAACCAGAACCAATTTAGCAATTAGACAGAGGGCCGATCTGATTGTGGGCACCAGGCTAGTTAGACCACCAAGACCCACCGGTTAGACTAGTAAGCAATATCGGTGTAACCGCTAACACACATCAACCAGATTACCATCGCAGGCCGGTTTGACCGATGCTACTAGAAGGCATGGGTCACACTGCACATTCACAAAAATCAAACTCAATTTGCAAAAGCAATGTACAAGCAACATCAAATACTCATCACTCTCATGGGTTTGCCACCACGTGGTCTTGCAATTCCCCCTTGATGAGTAATTTGACAAACACCCTAAAGGCAAGAAATTGAGTTTGAATTTTGGATTTTTAAAGCACACAAATTGCAAGAGTTACCAGTGGTCTATATTTAATATAAAGAAGGAACATAATCACAGTGGCAAGATGTGAAATGGTGCTAAGACCAAGAAAGAGCAAATTTTTAATAAAATCTCCAATCCACACCAAAAACTCGTTAGATAGCACAATCTTACTCATGATCCATATTAAAAGAAGAATAGTTCTTTGTGACCAATTTTATAACAAGGCAAGACACTAAAAGAGCATACAAGAACAAATGTGATACCACTTGTAAACAAAAGATCATGAATGACACAAAATTTATTTTTCTCATATAAAATCTTATTTTGCCTTAATGCAACCTCACAAAGCTAATTCTCCCCCTTTTAACCTTTTTATGTATTATCCCCCTTTTGAAGTTCATTCTCATCATTTTCACTCTATTTCAATTAATACCAATTTTGCCTTAAATATTTTCTGCTTTTAGCAAAATAGTCATCAAGAGTAAGAGGCTATGCAAACTCACTACCACCCCCTTTAAAGATGCATGAAAACAATTATCAACAACAAGGTAGCAAGAAAGTGCATGTATGCATGAATAAAAATTCATAACCTAAAAGAGAGCTGTAAAAATTATCCAAAATGAGGTTGAAGCTAAAAAGGTACCACTTAAAGCCATAAAATACATACAAGGCTATCTAGATCATAATAATGTACATATAATCTATCTAAACAAGATAGCACAATTTAGAGAATTAAATTTGATTTCAAGTTTAATAAGGCTTTAAAATGTCAAGGTCGTCTTAAGGTATTCAAATATGAGCTAAACCATATGAAGAAAGCTAAATGGGACCAAGAAATTTAAATCGAATCAATTCAATATCAAGCGCAATCTCTAACTTGCCTTCATGGTATCAGATTTTTTCCGATCCTGAGTCCTCTTCCCATGGCACCGACTGATCCTGACGCAGCCACGGCTGAAGCCCTCCGCCTCGCCGCCGAGAAAGAGCACGCTGCCAACGCCGCTCTATGGGCGCAGGCTGTTGCCGTCTCCAGCGCCCGAGCCATCGTGCCGCTTACCCTTGATCTTCACTCCAATTACTCCCAGTGGCGTGATCACTTCACAGTGGCCCTCTACAAGTATGCCCTCGAAGACCACGTCGCCGAGCCGCCGCCGGCCCCCGACTCCCAGTGGCTCCGTCTCGACACCCTTGTTCGGCAATGGCTCTATGGCGCCGTCTCCACCGAACTCTAGGCCATGGTTACTGCGTCAAGCACCTATACTGTTTGGACGAATGTCGAGGCTGTTTTTTGCGACAACGCCAACACGCGCGCCATCCTCCTCGAGCACGAGTTCTACGGCCTCCAACAGGGCAGCATGTCCGTCGGCGACTACTGCCGTCGCCAAAAGACTCTTGCGGACGAACTCGTCGCGCTCGGCACACCCATCGTCGACAAGAGCCTCGTACACAATACGCTCCGAGGGCTTGCTGCTCTCTTCTCCCACCTACGAACGTTGTTATATATGCAGCGTCCCCTGTCGACGTTTGCTCAAGTGCGCTCTGCCCTCATGCTCGAGGAACTCTCCACGAGTTCCTCCGACACCGCGCCACCGGCCGTCTTCTACTCCAACACCACCGGCAAAAGCGCCTCTGGCCACACCGGGAACTCCGGTGGATCAACGAACAACTCCGGTGGATCTCGCACCGGACAAGGCCATGGCTCACACAGCGGCACCTCCAGCGGCGGACATGGCACCAACTCCCGCTACAACTCCGGCGGCAATGGCAACCACAACTACCGTCGCCGTCGTGGAGGCAATGGCGGCGGCACAAACGGCTCCAACAATGGTGGCAGCCAGGGCAACTCCAAACAACCTGCGCCCTGGCCCTCCATGCAGAATCCTTGGTCTGGGTCCATTCACATGTGGCCCAGAGCTGCACGTTCACCTGGGCAGGGGCTGCTCGGTCCTGCGCCTCCCGGAGTCTTCACTGCTGCTCTTCCTCCGTCGTCAACCGCTTCATGGCAAGGTGCACCGTGGCCTGTTGCAGCGTGGCAGCCGTCCGCTGCCTCTGAATCGCCAACATCCCCTATGCCATCCTGGGATCAACAGCAACTGATGCATGCCTTCAACACCATGTCCCTCACGCCTCCGTCTCCGGCAGAGTGGTACATGGACTCCGGTGCATCGACGCATATGACCTCGGAACCTGGTAACTTGACGTCCATCTCGTCTTTATCTTCCGCTGCACCTCCATATGCTATAGTTGGCAATGGGTCTCATCTTCCTATCACTCATACCGGCACCGCATCCCTTCCCACTCCTTTTTCCTCCTTTACACTTAAATAACGTTCTTGTCACCCCTGACCTTGTTAAGAACCTTATTTCTGTTCGTCAATTCACCATTGACAATCATTGTTCTGTTGAGTTTGATCCTTTTGGTCTCTCTGTGAAGGACCTTCGAACCAAGAACGTGATCGTCAGGTGCAATAGCCGCGGCGACCTCTACCCCTTCCGTTGGCCGTCTGCCGCTCACAGCGCCCTCTCCACCACCACCCCATCCTCCACACTGTGGCATCGTCGACTTGGTCATCCTGGCAACCAAGCTTTGTCGTATCTTCGTAGTCACTCTATTATTTCATGCAATAATAAACGCTCGGCAGACCCTTTGTGCCATGCGTGCCAGTTAGGCCGACATGTGCGTCTCCCATTTTTTTTGCATCTACTACCCACACAAATAAAGCCTTTGAGTTAATACATTGTGATCTCTGGACATCACCCATTCCCAGTGTTTCTGCATATGTGCATGCGTCCGCGCTATCTTCAGAAGGTTGCACCACCGGTCCAGGAGATATTATCAGAGTTGGTTTCCCTGTTTAACAGATATTTTCCTTTGATTGTATCCGACTCGGTTATCACCTGGAGTCTTCTCCTGTACGATATAAGCTGTTTGGCTGCTATTCAATATCAAGCGCAATCTCTAACTTGCCTTCACTAAGATGCTAGAGGTTCAATTTTAACCAATTATACTTAACCACTAGTTAAAAACCCATTTTGAAAATTTAACCAATTCTGCTAGAAACTAGCGAGGCAGGTCATGGTCTGCTTGCACGCCCTTACCGTTTCTTCCCTTTGTGATCGCAAAAGTCAAATGGTTGATACGGACTCCGCCGTCTATCGGCGTCCGCTCCATTCACCCGTCAAGTTTTACGGGAGCCCATGGGCCGCCTTTCAGGGCCGCTTTGACGCTGTTTACCACTAGTACCAGACCTACTTCCTCTCAGATAGTCAAAAAGACAAAGTACTAGTATTTCAACGTTTGACATGGTCTCTAAAATTGTACTTGCTCTCAACAGAAAGAAAAACACACTAGTACTGTTACTCCATTTGTTTCAGCATGTAAGTTTGACCTGACAATGGTCTCTAGTACTTGCTCTCCGTATAAAAAAAATGCTAGTAATATTACTCCATTTGCTTCGAGATGTAATTAAGGTTCTGGTTCATCTTGTATGCTCTCTAAAGTTGAACTTTGGCTAAGTTTTCTGTAGGTACACTAGTAGTAGCTTCTTTTTTGCTCCTCGTTGCATGGTGATCCAACGATGAGTATCCATACAACGAGGAGTATTGCGTACCAGTTAGGGTATTGATAAACACCATCCGGATGTTTTCTTTCTAACTATCATCCAAATTTGTGACCGTTGGATTAGAGATCGCTAAGTGTACATAGACATGTAAGGCACGTACGCTTAGCATAGTAACTGGTACGCAATACTACAAAATGGATTTAGCTGACCTTCTTACTGAGAAATAGTTGACATTTTGATTTGATTGTTAATTATGTCTTGATCAAGTAAGTCGTTCGTTGTCTTGCCTGAAAATTAGTTTTCATAACAAGATAGCATATTCGTACATCATTTTAATTGGTTTGGATACGGTCACTACATATTGTCAGCTCCAACATTAGAAGCCAGGTAGCCTGCTATGCAAAATATTTGTTGACTACCATATACCAAGCTAATTAAGTCGGAAGAAAAGAAAATATTCAAATCATCCATAAAGAAAAATGTACTATTGATTATATATGTCCCATTTTTCAAAAGTAAAACAATCCACAGAAAAAAAAAGAAATGTCTTCTGTCTTCACAGTATGTTTGGTGAAAGGCTCTGTTAATTCCTAGAAACCTAGGTACATTTGTCTTCGGTGCCTAATTTATAGTTTCAAGCAGCTTCAAACGGTTACCATGCATCCAAACGAAGGAACGTGAGCATGTAAATGGCATAGACGGCTGTTTTTTTAATAGTATCATCTATATTATCTATAGATAATATACTAAGACAACTCATATAATGAATCGTCTCTAAGTTATTTAAATAGGATCTCAAAATTTGTACGTGCCGTCTACAAAACACGTATGAGCCTTAAAAGCCATCTGTCGCATACCAGACTGCTTCATTCTCTCTCCTTGTTCTCTCTCAACCATATCATCAGAAATCTTATGTGGTAAGGTCATAAGGATTATAGACTACTGATGTCACCTAACCTTAATTAATGTTTTAGAACCTTTGTAGTCAAAAATTTTAAAATGTAACCATCAACATGTTTAAAATTATCTATATTGGTCAGAAAACTATATAACTAAATTTTGTCATTAAAATATGTTCATAATATTACAATTTTATTTCTTTTGACTGATATTAAGTTATAAAAAGCTGCATCTTAAAAACAGTAAAAAGTCACTAACATCAAATGAACGGAGAGATGGAGAGAGTACTGTAGCATTGCAAAGCCGGAGTTGATACAGACACAAAAAGATCTTCAACGACATGCAAACTTCATCTATGCTTTTTTTAGGTCGGCTCAAATAAGCTAACTTATATTTTTTTATTATAGTTGATTTATTTTATACTGTAATTGCTGATGTTTTTTTGACATACTTAAATTTAAAAAACTTAAAAATAAAAAAATAGATTAGCCTATTACAGATAATACAAATAAATATAAAAAAAGAGAAAAAGCAAAAAAAATAAAAAGATGGAAAAATAAAAAATTAAGGAATAGTGAACTAGAAGTTAGAAGCAAGACACTAAAGCCGAAACAGGGATCTTACTTAAAAAATCAATTCTTCGAGAAGGTCAAGCATGCAATACTAATTTACTTTTATCTGCCTTGACCCATAAATTGAGGCAGATATTTATATGTTGTCACTTTATTCAAAGTGTGCCGAGGTAGAAAAAAGAAATTCAGAACGTACAGCAAACCTGTACCGCCCAAAGTCCAACAACCAATTACTAGTATATCAAAGCCTGAAAACAAATCGAACTTTTCAACTAATATTTTTTCACCTTAACAATTCAATTAAGATGGAGTGATTAAAAGAAAACAAAAAACAAACCCAAAGAAAAATCAGGCATTGTCTTGGTAAACCCGACAGCAAAATTACTTCAAATTTCATGCCACATAATTGGCCAACAAATTTCATAATGCAAATAAATTAAGTGATTTGCGGCCATGCATGAGAGCGTCTAGGCATCACCTGAATGTTTTCTTCCTAATTATCATCTAAATTTGTGGCATTCAGATTAGATATCAAGGAGCTATTTGTTTTTAGAGGAGGAGATTTTTTTCAAGGGGAGGTAGAATTCAAGGGGGGATTAATGGCCATTGGATTTCTAATTCAATGATTTTAAATCTAGATGATAGTTAAGAAGAAAATATCTGAATAATGTTTAACAAAACCCTTATAAATACCCATCCCGTTCTGCCCTGTTTCTCCTCACCCCATTTACCTCCTTCCTTAATTTGTTCCCTTCCATGCGGACACCCTGAGGCGATCCAGCAAAGCAGAGCAGCCGAACGTACGTGCGTACGCGAAGCCTCGTTGAGCGCGGCAAAACAAGCTACGAGCCGCGTGATACGACAACAACGCCCCGTGCGCGCGTCGTGATTTGCACGGCCGGCCGAGACCGGCGTGGGAGCTTGAATTGGGAGGTAGCCACTTCGCAACAAGGCGGCGGCTGCTTCGCTCTAAATTAATCCAGCTCCGAATCTTCAGGCTTCGTTTCTTGATTTCCTGCTTCTCTTTTGCATCGACTGATCATACCCATTTCTGCCTATAAATCTAGTGGCTTTGGTAGGGTTTGAAGTTTGAACGCCCCCCCCCCCCCCCCCCCTCTGGTTTCCCTCCAAAAGCTAGCTGCACACACGTGCAACAGAAGAAGCTAGCTTGGATACAGCTGCCATGTGTGAGGGGCCAGTTATTGATCAGCCCTTTCCGCCGTGCCGGTGCAATGCCAAGAACGGCGGCGTCGGCGACGGTCAGCTCGGCGTGGTCGTCGACTCTCCTGACGTCACTGTCGTTGTTGTGACCAACTCGACCTTGACGACGTGCGAGCCGCCGGTCCTGGCCGACAAGCCGTCGTTGACCAGGGACGCGGTGAACGAGGCCGTGTCGATCTTGCGGCTGTCATTGCCGATGATCATGACGGGGCTCATACTCTACGTCCGGCCGATGATCTCCATGCTCTTCCTCGGCCGGCTCGGCGAGCTCGCCCTGGCGGGCGGGTCCCTCGCCATCGGCTTCGCCAACATCACGGGATACTCGGTCCTGTCCGGCCTCGCCATGGGCATGGAGCCGGTGTGCGGCCAGGCCGTAGGCGCCAAGAACCTCCCCCTCGTTGGCGCAACCATGCAGCGCATGGTGCTCCTCCTCCTCGCCGTGTCGGTGCCCGTCGCCTTCCTCTGGGCTCACATGGAGCCGCTCCTCCTGCTGTGCGGCCAGGACGCGGCCATCTCCGCCGCGGCGCAGCGCTACATTCTCTTCTGCCTCCCCGACCTCCTCTTCCAGTCGTTCCTCCACCCACTCCGCATCTACCTCCGCACGCAGTCCAACAACCTCCCGATCACCGCATGCGCCACGCTCGCCGTCGCCATCCACCTCCCCATTAACTACCTGCTTGTCTCCGTCCTCGGGCTCGGTGTCGAAGGCGTCGCCCTCGCCTCTGCCTGGGCCAACCTCAACCTCGTGCTTCTCCTCCTCGCCTACATCTACGTCTCCGGTGTGCACCATGCCACCGGCGGATTCTCGCTGTCTGACAAGCTCTTCAAGGACGTCGCCGGGTGGGTGCGGCTGGTCTGGCTCGCCGTTGAGAGCTGCGCCAGCGTCTGCCTCGAGTGGTGGTGGTACGAGATCATGATCCTTCTCTGCGGCCTCCTGGTCAACCCCAAGGCCACCGTCGCGTCCATGGGCGTGCTCATCCAAACCACGTCTCTGCTCTACATCTTCCCGTCGTCGCTCAGCTTCGGCGTCTCGACGCGGGTCAGTAATGAGCTCGGCGCGAACCGGCCGGCCACGGCGCACTCCGCGGCCAGAGCGGGACTCGTGTTAAGCGCACTCCAGGGCCTCATCTCATTCTTGTTCGCCGTGGCCGTGCGCAACGTGTGGGCGCGCACGTTCACGTCGGACGCGGCCATCCTAGCGCTCACGGCGTCGGTGCTGCCCATCCTCGGGCTGTGCGAGCTCGGCAACTGCCCTCAGACCACAGGCTGCGGCGTGCTCCGCGGGAGCGCGCGGCCCAAGGACGGGGCGCACATCAACCTCGGCGCATTCTACGGCATCGGCATGCCCGTCGCCGTCGGCCTGGCGTTCTGGGCCGGCATGGACTTCAACGGCCTCTGGTTCGGGCTCCTCGCCGCGCAGGTGGCGTGTGTCGCGGTGATGCTCGTGGTGATCGGGCGCACGGACTGGGCCAAACAGGCCGAGCTCGCGCAGGTGCTCGCCGGACGCGGCGATGTGAACGGAGACGGTGGGAAAGACGCGGGCGCGCGCGTCAAGGTTGCGGCGCACCATGGCGACGAGGACTCGAGCTTGCTCATCACTATGCACGGCTGACCAGCATTACGCCTTGACAACAACGGCCGTCAACGTATGAAGCACGGTAACTAGCTAGTAGTACGCGTGTGAAGCTGATAGATTTCCAGTCAACGATTTTTGGGGAGTTCATATGAGTTGGTGAGTGTACGTATACGCACCACGTTATTGCGGAAAAACACCTGAAGCTTTCACGTCAAAAGGTTATGTGCTTTCTGTAATTACATGGTTTTTTATTAGGTATGTTGAGTGAACTAATCTGTACCTCTATTTCACTTTTAGGTGGCCTGATGGCTCGTATACTTTTGTAACTTCTATTATTTGTTGGGAGTGTCTATATAACATTCGACTATTTTTTAGAACAAAAACAGTCATATTTTGAGCCGTTAGATGGAGATCCAACGCTCTAGATCATTTTTTTTGGAAGGGGGTCATTTTTTTTAGGGGGGCTTGTATGGGTGGATCCGTTGGATGGAGATCTGACGTCTCAGATCAATCTGACTGTTTTTGTCCTAAAAAACAGTCGAATGTTGTATAGACATAAACTTATTTGTTTCATGGGAATTGCTACTATACACATGTACGAAGTAATTTATAAAAGTTGGATGGCTTTCTCATTCTCTCGTAGTCTCGCTTCTCTCACTCTCTTTCTCTCTCTGGTGGCGATACCTTGACCCTATCCCAGCCACACCATCTCAGGCGCAGGCCGCCACCATCGACCTCCTCTTTAGCCATTCTCGGGCGCAGCACCGCCAGATCGATCGCCGTCGTCGACCTCCTCTCCGACAATTCCAGCCTTTCTCCCTTTCCCGGCAGCCTAGGAGGTTGAGTGCGGGGGAAAAGCTACGACCACGGTCACTTCAACCAAGGCCGTTATGATTACGGTCACTTCGACCACGGCCACTATGACTATTACGACGATGACCATGGTCGTGGTCGAAATGACAGTTGTTGTAGCAGTCGTGTTCGTAACGGCCATGGTTGAAGTCATAGTAGCCGTGGTTGAAGTTCCTACCATTTTTGCAGCCTCATCGACGACCTCACGCTCTGCATGCACACCGTCGCTGGCGATGGCTGCGGTCTCGCGCACGATACCATCCTCATGTTGACCTCTCTGGGTACCTTCACATGAGCTGATGCCAATAGAAGATAGGGTAAATTATCAATTATCCCTTTTTGCTTTCATGAATGCAACATGTTGATTTTATGTGTGTAATATTTTAATTTCATGCGTGCAACATTGATATTCTTATTAATTTTTTTTGTTGCATACACAACCGAGAAATGTTATATAGATGGATAAAAAATATTATGACCACCGTACGAAGCTAACACTCGGATTAGATATTCGGGCGCTAGCAACTACCTTGTTTCAACGGTTGTGTACTATACATGAACACGTAACATTGAGAATATATTCTTTAGTGAAACTTCTTGCATCATTTTTTGAGTATCCTTAGCTGTTGTTATTTAATTTACATACTCCCTCTAGTCACCAAAAAAATGCTACCTTAGGAGACACGCAGTTAAAATTTTAAAACTTTGTCTATTGATATCTTTTTAAACATCTATATTGAATATATGAAAATCATATGGATAGATTTATCTCTAAAAATAATTTCATAGCATTATAAGTTTATTTGGGTTTTATAATTATATTATAATAAATACTAGTTATCAAAGTTATGTTTAAGGAGCTATATTGAAATACAAAACGATCAGTCGGGGAATTACAACATACGTCTCCGAATGTACCACTCGTGCAGACTCAGATGCTAATTTGTCACGTGGATATATGAACCAAAAGTCTGCAAGTAGCTAGCTAGTGCACACATGCGTGCGCAAGCATAAGATCCTATTTGTATTGATTGTTTTAGAAAAGTCTAAAACTAATATAAACATTAGGTTTTTGAAGCGATTTCTCTGTTTCTTTCTCTATCATCTCGCTCTAGAGATAAGATAAGAATCGTAGGTGTATCATCCACCTTATTTCTTTCGCTTCCGTCGTACGCACATATCACTCTCTTATTTTTTATATCGCTCGCTCTATTCTTTTAAAAACAAACTTTTCTAGTTACTACTGTTTATTTTCAATAAAAAAAACTACCAGTAAAATCAATACGAATGTCTCCTCTATACAGGGTACAAGCGTAAGCTCCTAACGATGGTTAGACCCGTTCTTACAGGCCACAGCGTGGTTAAAACGTACGCACTTACGCACGTCAAGCCGGTGAGTTTGATGACCTTGCTAGATTACGTGCAAGTTAACCGAGGCTGCCGCCCCGACCGCCGGCACCTCTCACGGCGCAGGTGAGAACGGTGCGAGTCGGAACCAGCCGGCAAGCTCGCCATGCACGCACCAAACCCATACCTCCGCCGCCGTCGTCGGAACCAGCCGGCAAGCTCGCCATGCACGCACCAAACCCACCGCGCACGCGCGCTACTAGCTAGCCTTCATCGTTTACGTACGTACTCGTGCGCGCGCATGACACCATCGTGCCTCAAGGCGTCAGCTGCTTGCTGACATGTGGGCCATCGTATGCACGCTAGCGCGAGAAACAGAAACTACCTCACTGCCACTTGCTGAACGCTCGACAGTGTCGACATGCAGCTGCATATGTACGTAGTATATGCATGTGCATCGAAAATGGCGGCCTACAGTTGTGTAGCAAAGGCACATCCTCTGCCCTGTGAAGTAAAGGCACAACGCTATAGAGCCTGTTTGGGAGAGCTCCACCACTGAAAACGTAGATCTGGAGCAGCAGCTCCATCATAGAGCAGCTCCACTGTGGATCTGGGATCCCACCATGGAGTTGGACAAACTGTTTGGCTTGTACAGCAGCTCCAGATTCACGAAATTGAGATTTTGGTGGGAATGGCCACTTTTGCCCTTGGGGTTGTATGATATATCTTTTTTTCCATATAGCACACGTGTTTTGTTCATATTGATTTAAAAAAATGGTGTAATTTTTTTTGTGACAACACAAATGCAATATCTCGACACAAATATTCATGAGCATACAACATTGACGCACAAGATAGATAATTAAAACCCATGTCCATGACAACATCTCAACACTTGCGATTTTTCATACATAAAAAATAACTAAAGGTTAAATGTAGAAAAGTCTTCCATTACATTCTAGTTCCAAGCAAGAGCAAGAGTGGTGCCAAGTCATCACGAAATACATCCATAGTGGCGGCATTGGCTTCCGAAGTAGAACCATCCGATGTAACTGCATATCGGTTATACCTTTCCAGTATTGTTGGGACAACATGAGGATCACGATCAAAACGAGCAAAGTCCGAATCTTCACTATTATGCTCACGAATGAAATTGTGAAGGACCATACAAGCAACAACAACCATTTTTTGCTTCCACATTGGGTAGTTGGGCATCTTGTATAGAATTTGCCACTTCATTTTCAAAACTCCAAAAGACCTCTCAATAACATTTCGAATAGATGAGTGAATGCGATTGAATTTTTCCTTTGGTGTTCTCCAAACCGGTATGTGGATTCAAAACTCCAAAAGACCTCTCAGATCCAGGAGGCGGCTACGGGAGCATATGGGGTTCAACAGAGAAGAACGAACCGGAATGTGGATGGGTAATTCCAGTGGCATTGGTGGGTAATTACCACCCAACTCCATGAGGAGGTACGAAACCAGCGTTGGTAGAGCACCCCTTGAGGAGCTCCATGAAATCCATGGATTTGGCCCTCAGATCCAGGATTTTGGTGGATCCAGATTTTGCGGAGCTGGAGCGTTTGGGTAAAATTTCGTGGAGTGAAGCTGTTTTTCGTGGATCTGGAGTTGGTGGAGCTCTCCCAAACAGGCCCATAGTACCACTTTTTTCTGTACTTCTTGGGCATTGGATCAAGGAAGTAGGGCTAAGTCGATTTAGACACTGTAGCATTCACAGTAGCAGTTTTCGACTTTAGGACAATTAACATAGCGGTTGATCTCGGCCGTTGCTTCCTCTGGAAATCCGAAGAATGAATACGGCCCCATAAACAGAAAAAACAGTGCTATTTCAAAATCAATAGTCTAAGTAACTTTTGATTTGTAGATCTAAATGATTTAAAACTTGGTGTACACCTTTTTTAAGATGTCACGAACATATTCCAATCTACGATCGAAAAAACCTTTGTCAAAGTTGTGACATTTTTCTGGTATTTTAGTCAACTTACCAAAATATATTTTCTTAACTCGATCTTCACCTTCCTTTGCAAGCAATAACCATGCTTGCCACGTGTATGTGCACCACTGGCGTGTCACGTGTCGGTAAGCCACATGGTACAACCCATTGCTCGAACGTTCCTTCAATATTTTTCACCTTTCTCACGCCATGCGTTCAACCATCTCATCCAGTATCCTTGGTCGTTCTGGGCCTCGGTTCCTTCATGAACACAGCTCCGATCCTCATCATTCATCATGGTTGACTCTAAGCAACCATTCATATCCAAAGACCAAGAATCGTTTTCGGGCATAAGTTCTTCACAATGTAACTCGCGTTAGTCAAAACATGTTTCATACAACATTAATACATTGGCTTAGGTCAATCCAATTCAATAAATGGCTCAATTTTCCAAAATCCAAAATTTTCCAACTGGGCAGGTACTATTGCCCACCACAGGCCGATACTACCGCATCCCGCAACTGGACCTCTTTATAAATAAGCTACAGGTAAGTAAATCGCGGTTTACCATTTTGTGGTATGGCCGTTGTGATCATACTGATTTGCTTGAAAATTCTAAAACTAATCTAGATGAAATATAATCTTTGCAAAATCAAATAGTTACTCCACAAAATGCTTCACATGGTGTCAGTGTCCTCCTTGGGATGCTTTCACAGGGAAGCTGACAGCGAGCAATTTGATCAGCATGTGCAACCCTGCTCCAACAAGTTTCTGTTTTTGGCTTCTAGTTTCTTAATTTCTTCGTCTTCTTTTTTGTTTTTTAGCTTTCTTTTTCCCTTATTCATTTGTATTATCCATGATGATATATCTTTTTTATTTTTAAAATTTAATTACGCTGAAAAAGCTAAAAGCAGTTACAATACATTTTCAATTACTAGCTGCAGTGCAAAATAGCCAGAAACATAGGCTTATATGCCCAAATAAGCACTAAAAATTTTCTTTCGCATGATCAGACGGCCCAAATAAGTCATTCACATCATCCGATTTTAAGTTGAGTTCTCATCTGATATGTTCCCATATGTATATGTAAAAGTATTGGTCAACACTTAGCACACAATGTTAGAACGCCATATGGAGAATTATAACGTACATCATTCCATCATTTTCACGGACCTGGCTGTGATCTAATTTACAATTGCCCAATTGTTACCTTTTCCTTTAGTTTGACAAAGAATCTAGCTAATATACTCCATATCGTACTCACGTATGGAAAAGGATTCCGTTTTAAATTCCATTATTTCATTTTGTTTACTGTCAAGCTTTCCAATGCATGTCAGCATCAGTCGTTTTTCCTTCGAGGACTTCAGTTATGATAAATAAACGGATGTAAGGTTAGGTTGGTCGTAGATCTTTCGATTTTACACACACACAATGCCGAAGCATGCATACTTAATTATGGAGAGCAACCTGACGAATTAGTCAGTAGTTTCTGAACCGAAGGCACCTCAGGGTGCAGCTCTGTGTTAATTGATATGCTATGTATATCAGTATATGCACACGTATAACTGAAAACTTCTATGAACATTGAGCAGTCGTAACTAACGCTGAGCTTAGCACCCAAGGTGAGATTCAAAAGATTCATATCCGCCATTGAACTATCTAGACAAACTTCAGTTTCACCTGTCCAAGGTAAAAGATAATCGGGCCTGCAGAAAAACTCGACCTGCGGGGGGAAGAATCCCCCCGGGCATTACTTTAAGAAGAAGGTCTTCTCACGCAGATCGAGAAAACCCCCGAACCCCTGCTCCACCCTTATACAGCGGCACCATCGCCCGACCTTGTGAGACTACCGGCGGATCCTTTGGATCAACTCCTTGGCGGGGCCTTAGACCTGTGCTTTGGTGTGGTAGCAGGCGAGGGGATTTTTTTCCCCCAAGCCTGAAATTCGCTCCCACTGGGAGTCGAACCCAGGACCTGGAGGGTGCTACTCAGGCCTCTAACCATTGGCCTGCAGAAAGCTAACTAGTCAAATAAAATGGCACTGGAAGCGCTTGTTTCGACAGATGTCGCATGCAGAGTTTAACCAACACTGTAGTGCGGGTGATATCGTTTTTATCGGTTCGTGCCGTCCTCGAGTACGACGAGTAGACGAACAGTAAATCCATTATCTATGTGTGGCTGCATAGGTACATGGATGCCGGCCACCATCTGAAAAGTACATTTAGCTATAGCTAGATTTCTCTTTTTAGTTTATGTTTTATAGTTTTCTCAAACAAATAAATTAGATAATTTTTTCATCATTTTTAAGCAGTTTATTAGGATAATTATTTTAAAATAATTTATCGATATTTAATTTATTCTTATAAATATTCATATTAAAATAAAAAAAATATCAGCTGTTATAAGACATCAATCATAGTAAAAAAAGAATCAGAGCTGGCACGCGTGGCCTCTGGTGCCCAAAAAGAGTTAACTGAATGCAGAGGGGCAACGCGGCAAATCGATCGATCTTTATTTAGCATGGGATGGATGCTTCAGTTTCATTGGTTTCTAAAGGCTTGCATCGGTCCATCAGTGCAACAACTGCAAAGGACTAAAGAAGAACAGAGGTAGTACTATCCTGTCATGAGTTCTGATGTGTCGCATTGCCTTTCGAGCTCCGGAGAGATTGGCCGGTGTTGAATTAATTTACTATACGTCTTTTGGCCCTCTTGAAGTGCAACGAGCAAATTCAGATGTACTAAAACAAATGGCTGCTTTCGATCGAGAAGCTTTTAAAAAAATAGTGTCTTGGTTGTACTCTAACTAACTTATAAATTAAGGTTCAGTTCTTTTATATATATTTTATAATTTATACTATAATAACTAATTTTTAAATAGTATGTTTTTTAATATAAGGTCAATGGAAAAATTATAGTAAAATGTGTACTAATTCAGCTTTACCACTAAAATCGCATACGATTATTTTTCTTTGCGTATTGTCTCTCGCAAATAGCCAAAATTTAAAACTTTAGCCATAAACTATAAGCCACAGTCCAAAAGAACGCACCCTAAGTTTATGGCTGTGGCTTTTGGCTAAAATTGTACTGTAGGATTGGTAGCTTTTTTAAAAGGGATATTGGATCATATACCCTCCCTTTAGTTGGGAAATTGAGGATTTACCCTCCACATCTCAATGACACGTGGGGTCATCATAAGTCACTGACACGTGGGTCAGGAGGGTAAATCCTCAATTTCCATCTAAATGGAGGGTATATGATCAATTGCCAGTTTTTAAAAAAAGTAAAACAAATTGAAAAAATGTTATATCGTCACAGGAATAAGGAAAAAAAAGCAAAAAAAACTAAAATTAAAAGCCAATGTGTTTTAAGTGGCTACTGGTTTAAATAAGCCAAAAGTAAAAAAATCAGAAGCAGAAGCCGTTTGGAGCAGGGTAATATGCTTATCTGGTAAGTACGTTGACATGCATTTTGATGTTTCAGGATAGTTAACTATTGATTATAGTTAGTCTTATTTATATTGGTTGACTAGGAGAATGGTACAGTTTTATACATACATACATACATACATACATACATACATACATACATACATACATATATATATATTTCATACCCTATATAAATTGTGTTTCCTTCTCTTGTAAGGTTGTGTCCAAAAAAATAACATTATGCTTTTCCGAACAAAGCCCTTTCTTTGCATATGGGTGGGTTTGGTTGCACTTATGGCTTGTAGCTTATGCTATAGTAACTAGCTTTTAAACAATGTGTTTTCCAAAGTGGAGTCTACTGGTAGATTGTTGTATAAACTGTACCGAGTTCATCTATACCAGTCAAAATCGCATGTGACTATTTCCCTCTGCATACTACTTTCTGCGAATAGTCCAGAATTCAAAAATTTTAGCCATAAACCACAGCCCAAAACAACCTACCCTATATGAACCATACACAATGTAGAATAACTACGGGCCTCTGAAAGGCACATACTTAATTAAACAATAAATAGGGTCGGCACTGGCATGCATGGCCTCCACTATAGTTGTAAATGAGCCGAGCTCGAGTGAGCTCAGCTTATCAGGCTTGAGCCCGATAGAAGCTCGAGGCGATCAGGCTTTGAGCTCAGCTCGAGCTCGGCTCGATGAAGCTCATCTAGGCTCGGTAAAACATGACTTCATGTTTTCATCAAGAAAAAATTCATTCTCACATGGACGGATAGGGCAATCACCAAACAAGCAACAAATCAAATCCACAAATCGAAAATAACTAAAAGCATACAAAGAGCATAAGAAAATTAGTTAATAAAGGGGAAGAAAGGAGAGGGGGAAAACTCACTGGAGGCCATGAAGCCAGGGTTTTGTTGGTGCTGGGGGCGATCGGAGGAGGCACAGGGGGCCAGAGCCAGGGCCAGAGGAGGCACAGTGGGCCGAAGCCGGGGCCAAAGGAGGCATAAGGGGTCGGATCTGGAGGAGGCACAACCACGTAGGGGTTGGCTGGATGGCCCGAATCTGGTGCCTGGTGGTGGTGGGGAAATTTGGGGAGTAGTAGACTAGTAGGAGTGGGGTGGGGATTGGGGAATGGGATCTAGGGACTTGGGGTTCGAATGGGTAGGCCGGTGGGCTAGTCGCCTCACCCATAAACCATAGTCTTGTCTTGACTCTTGAGGACCTGAGGACTTATCGACTAAGGAGCCGAGCTTTGGTCAAACTATTCGAGGTCGGCTCGAACAGGCTCATGAGCTCACGATGGGGCTTGAGCTCGGCTCGTGTAAACTCGAGTCAAGTTTGAATTAAGTCTAAACTAAGTCAAGCTCAAGTAGTTTACAAGGCTTGAGATTTTTTTTACAGCCCTAGCCTGCACCCCTCCCCCCCAAAAAAAGGAGGCAAACGATACGAACACACAGGGACATCTGCCGGCAAATCGACCATCATGCATATTCTTCATGATCCTTAAGGGTTTGGTTGGTTTCAACACTGCATTGAAGCCATCAAACCTAGCTCATGGGCGGAACGCAATGCGTCATAACATATTATTTGTGTCGAGTTATAGCTTCAAATAATTCGATCAAGAGCGTTTAATTTATAATAGATGAAGTTTGAAAACAAGGTTATATAGAAGAAAACATGCGTAGCATTCATGAGAGATATTATGAGTTTCTGACTTAACATGCATAGCATTCATGAGAGATGTTACGAGTGTCTGACGACTTCAAGCATGCCCATTGACCATCTGTTTCTCATACTTGTTAATCAACCTGCTATCTCCTATTTATAATTGGTTGACTAAGAAAAAAAACCGTGTATTTATATAGCGATGGAGACAGATGACACCACAGGCCATCATAATCATATATTCACATCTACGATAACCAATGGCAAACCGAGACAAATACCATATCTTCTTCTCCGATCTCTTTTTTATTCATTCACATTGTACTTTGATAGGCAATACCATCTAATTCTATAAATATGAGGGCTACTATTTTTTAGGACATGCTTGTGCCCTTGTTATATACGTACTTACATTGATAGAATCAAGCATCGAATATGTTGCGTATTGAATTCAATAGACTTATCAAGACCTAACGCTGACAGAGTAGCTAGGGACGGTTCTTTCACATGTCTAGTTTAGGAGGATCGATTGTTCACGTAGTCGGTATATGTCTTCAATTTCTGAAAGAAAATTAGAAAAGCCAAGCAAAAAGAAAGGTACAAATATCAGCGCGAGTAGACATTATTATAAGTTAATAACACATAATATTATGCTTGTTATTTAGGTAGACGTACCTAATTTAATACTAGCATGGTAACACCTGGCCCAAAACATACTAAATGTCCAGCCCACCCCAAGGGCGGACCTACGCATATCACTTCGCTTATATTTTTGTCATCGCTTTGTGTAAAAGCATTAACTCGAAAGTGTTATGTTTGAATCAACAAACATTATATATTACTATAACTCATTTTAAATAAGCAATATGAGACTAATTTCACCACCACAACTTCACATGAGCCAACACACTACCAGACCGATATTTTACAAGCATATTGAGATGGTCTAGGTAGAATTGTTTTCACCTGTAGGTGCAGACTGACTATTTGTGTCGTCTTCGTAACACACTTGCATCGGTATATTCAGAAGTTTCAATCAAACCTATTACCTTTGTTTAGAATAGAATTATTAAGTCCTATTTTCCTATATATATCACCATGGTGTCTGGACACCATAATTTAAAAAATATATTTTTCTTATGTATTATGTGTAAAAAAATTTAGAATTTTTTAGACGTCGAGTTTAACTAGTTCAAACAAGTTTGAACTGAAATTCGAATTGTAGTTATCTTTTTTTTAGATAGTTTGATTGTAGGTATGTGCTGATTATATATATAAATCAGCAAATCATACGATCTAAATTCATTTGAAACTTTGAAATCGAGTATATTTTTTCAAAGGTATATATTTCATTTGAATTGCTATAGATGGTATATACCCTAAAAGTAATATTTTTAAATTTAGGTTGAATTCGTGCATTTAAAATCATGGTGTCCAGACACTATGTACCCCATTTCAATGTCTTATATAGTAGTTGATCGTAAGTGATAACATAAGTATTAACAAGTGGTAGAAGAGAATAGAATTTGATAAATTAAGTTCTGAATTCCTTAAGTTGGTTACATGGTCAGGCAACAGAAACGAATATTTCAGTGTTGCCTGACTTGCACTGCGGAGCCTCATGGTTTGTTGTAGGTAATTATCCACAAAGTCTAGTTGCATACAAATTTACATTTCTCTTTGCCTTGCCATTCTTCTCCACTTCGTTATATATTTACAAGACAAAATGTGTTGTCCTTGGCATGCATATAAGGCCCAGTTTGATACCCTAAACCTCCATTGCCGTTCCTCAAATCGGTGGAGGTACCACTGGTAAGGTGTATCGGAAGAACCAAAAAGAAGGCAAGTGAGGGTGGTGGCGGTGGTGAGGAAGAAGATGAAGAATGAGAAGAAAAGGGGCAACTAGTTGTTTGCTGATGTTGCCGGAGTTTCCAGATCTGTTATGGTTGCATTTTTTAATGATTTTGTTGGTGATGCTTTTCGTATTACAAGAATTGTAGCCTTTGAATTGGTTCTTGTGAGCTCTAGTCATGAAACTATGATTGCTAGGTTGTTTCACAGGATAACTATGATTCTTAGTTGCTAATTGCTATTGACCTACCAACAGGTGTGATGTTATCTGAAGTTGTTGTTTTTGCTGTACTGGGAAATCGCAAATGAATCATAGCAACAGTGAATCTCTTAAGTAAATAATGTAATGAATTGGGAACCACTGCTCTTCACAGTCTTCACAGTGGATTATGTTATTGAGACACCCAATGATGCAGTCCTGTTTATAACTACAGATAGGCCAAGCATATATGCAATTTTTTACAGCTAGCTTCAGTCAAGTTAGAAATTTTGTAAACTGCTGATTACTTTGCATGGAATGTTTTCCCTGTGCGTATTTGCTTTTGCTGAATTTATGTATGGCTATCAATCTATCATGCAGCTGCTTTTCTCCAGTTAATTAGTAGCAATGTATGTCTATCAATCTATCATGTGAGCTCTTTTCTCCAGTCAGTATATGTATATTCCTGTAGTTTTTATGCAGTTCATTAGTAGCAATGTAGCATAAGTAGATGAGCGCAGGTTGGTAGTTAGGTAAAAGGTTCATATGAGATCCCAGCTGATGGTTTGTAGGTATCAATGATGTTTGCTTGCCTGCCGTTGATATTGAACTATCATGGATGATTTTGTTGAGATAGTACAATAGTTTTGTCCTATCATTGTAACTAGGAAAAATTCCATACTTTGCGTACTCTTATATTCAGTTTCATGACATATCCAAATATTGTGTTCATGTACTATGCTAATGCAATGAATTCATGGTTTGTCATGGAAAAATTCCATGTTTTTTATGCTGAAACAATTGCACTAGTGACAGAAGTGGTTCGTCTAGATCTTTGACATTAATTTTTTATGCTGAAATAGACAAATTGTCATACATGATCATAGCACTTAGATTGAGATATAAAACTGGTAACTGAAGCCATGTTTTCACAGTTGTTGTAGTATTGGATTCACCGATCTTTTCTAAAGTGGGACTCTGAGGGCTTGTCAATAGTGATACATTCTGTCAGTTTACTGTATTGTATGCTGAAACTGTGCGCAAATCAAATCCTTTGACAAGCCATCAATCACCCAATAGATTTGGGAATTGCCTGTGTATATTGCTTGTGCTAATGTTAACCTTAACACTGCAGAGCTACATACACATCTATTGGTCAGTCAGGAGACATGCATGATACTAATGTGCTTTATCATGTATTGGATGTAGATAGAGATATCTTTCCATATCCTCCATAGGGTTTTTTTTGTATCATTTGCGAATATATTTACTACCAATATTCATGCATTTGATGTTAATAAAGGTAATTTGTACCTTAATGTTTAGGCAAATATTATCTTATCAATGCTGATTATCCGAACAGACCAGGGTATCTAGCGTCATACAAGGGGCAAAGGTACTATGTTCCTGAATTTCAGAGAGGTATTGCTTCGAGTGGTGGAAAGAAAAATTAATAAGGTGAACTTAGGTGGTCGTAACATCATTGAGAAGACTGTTGGGGTATGGAAGATGAAATGGAGAATTCTTTTGAAGTTGTCGAGTTTTAAAATGTCCAAGCAAAAGATGATTGTTGCAGCTATTATGAAATTTCACAACTTCATACATGATCATGCTTCACCGGACAAGCACTTCCATAGGTTTGAGCGGGATCCTAATTATGTGCCTACAATACTATCAAGATATGCAAAATATGTCATTTCTTATAATACATCAATGTGTTGACACCACATTCGAGTGATAAATCTATGGATAGATTTTGTGATGACCTTGCAAAGGCAATTGCTGAAAGTTAGTAAAATTCACCATGTTAGTTTTTTTCATAGTTATGCCAATATAGCACTATGGTTTATGTCACTTATGGATGTTGCTTTCAATAATAATTCTCTATTCTAAAATCATACACGCTACTATTTCCAATAGTAATGATATTTATTGTGCAATAAATAAATTTTCTATTCCTACCTGTTACAAACGTTGGCAATGAGCACTGACGCCAGTCATATCAATAGTTTGCAAGTTTATGGCCGTCGTGCCGCCCAGTGGTGCAATAGATTTTTCGTTCACTCTCATTTGGTCTCACAAAGTAAAAAAAGGCAAATCTCCAATTTTAGAAAAGCCTATGGGCCAAAGCAGCCAAAATGGGCTTACCAGCGCCGACTTTCTATAAATAGTTGGAGCATGATGGGCTAGCAGGCCCAAAGAGTTTATGCCAACATGCATGCTACGCGGGCCATCTCTTGGGCCTGTTGGTGCAAAATCCAGCGTTGAAAAGCCCATTTTAAAGCTTTACTGAAGGCCCATTGTGCTCTGGCTCTCTGTGGCTACTTATGTAGGCCTAATTTGACCCCTCGAACTTCTGTACCATTTCCTACCAAATTTATGTGAAATCCTTACGTTCTATTCTAAACAAGCTTTTAATTATTTCTGCTCGCTTGTGTTTATGTTTCGCATGTGTTTAGTCTTGCATGTCGAACAAACTAGTATTAGTGATCAGTTAGCTTTAGGAAGGAAGCTTGCAGAAAATGGAAGAAGCTGAACGATCATAAAGGCATTGCTTTTTGATGCTGACAATACTATTTGGAGGATAAGATCAAGAGCCCCCCTTTTCCCTAAATTCCAAAAGCAGACAAATATGCTTCCTTGGATTGAGCTTTACTCCAAGCTAATTAATTAAGATGGAGTGCAGCATCATCGAGTTGGGGCTAGCATCACCATGTGGGACTGTGGGGTCGCCAAAATTCTTCAGGTCCATGCCGATGATAATGCCTGTGGGTCAAATTTGCTAGTGCAGCAGTAGTAGTGCCCAAAGATACATATGTACATCCACCTGGAAGATGGTTCTCTAGATGGAGCCTCGCGTGTTGCATGGCAATTCGTGGGAGAGGAAAATCGTAAGCACTGATACCAAGAGCTGTAGATGTGCGAATCACGCATGCTGCTGCTGGTAAAATCCAGTGTTTCCTCCCCTGGGAAACCATGCTCTTCTATGGACATGAACCCATCCAACGCAAAGATTGTCATAGTAATTAGGTTTGTCATAGTAATTAGGTCAGAGTACAGCGGTCTTCTCTGCACCCCAATTCTTAGCACTTATCCAGACTATGAGTTAGGACCATTAGGATAACGCCTTTGGACAAGGGGATGGACCCTTGTCTCAAGCCTACGCAAATCTGTACCACGTAGATCTTAAGCTCAAACGTGAACCTCTGAATATGCATGGGGTTACAGGTTCTTCCATGGTTCGTACGCAAAAATATCTGACCATGCATCCTGGCTCCGTGTAATCTAGTGCTGGATACGGTTGGTGGCAAGAAAACAAAACTAAGAATCAAAATGCATCATCGATCCATCATTCCATCTGTCCCTTTCACCTTTCCATAAAACCCTTATTATAATGTCCGAGAACGAGTCAACACAGGTGTGATTACTGATTACTCGCCACCACACTGATGATCCATCGAGTTAACTTATGACTTATGCTTTTTCTAAATTAATAGTTTAGGTCAGAGGGAGGTACATTCTTGACAACCCGGTAAAGATCATACCAACGTCGCTGCGCACTAATGAAAAAGCGGCTTTTTAACATCCTGGATTGCCCCCGATGTGGCGAGCCTGCATTGGCCGGTCCGTGCTAAAGCATGATGCTTCACAGCTAATCCCTAGCCGAGCATCGATCGAGCGGGCAAGAAACGCGTCGATCCCGGCCGTCCCGGATGTCTTCACCAACTCCGGCTGCTTCGGAGCTTTTAAACCCTCCTCATGATCCTCCATTTGGCTGTACCTGCTCTTGTCTACTAGGCTACTGCCTATATATGTCCACTAATTAACAATCCTAATATTGCCGATTTGGTCACTTGTGCTAGCTGCTAGGCTGCAGGTGTTGTTTGTCTTGGGCACATTTTGCTGTAGCTAGTGTGTGCATGTCGATGAGCTGCTGATCTCGGTGCAATGCAGTGTGCATGTGTGTTGATAGGGAGTGTGCACGCGAGTTGATTGGCAAGTTGATGTATGGAGCAAGGGCAGGAGCGGAGGAGCGTGTGCGGCCGGCAGGCGCGGGCGGAGACGCGGCACCCGGTGTACCGCGGCGTGCGGTTCCGGGCGGGCAAGTGGGTGTCGGAGATCCGGGAGCTGCGCAAGTCCAGCAGGATTTGGCTCGGCACGTACCCGACGCCCGAGATGGCCGCGGCGGCGTACGACGCGGCCGCATTGGCCCTGCGGGGCGCCGGCACGGCGCTCAACTTCCCGGACGCGGCGCGGTCGCGCCCGGCCCCGGCGTCCGTGTCCGCGGACGACGTCCGGGCCGCGGCCGCGGCCGCGGCGGCGGCGTCCGCAATGGTCGTCACTCACAGGAACGCCGACCATGACGAGCTGCATGGCAGCGGGGCGGACACGCGTGACGACGCAATGGGCTTCATGGACGAGGACGACGTGTTCGAGTTGCCGCGGCTGATGGTGAGCATGGCGGAGGGGCTGATGATCTGCCCGCCGGTGCTGGGCCCGGGGGCGGCGGCGGACGGTGCGGCGTCGCTGGAGGCGGAGGGTGGGGATGAGGACGGCGTGAGGCTGTGGGATCACTCCTGATCACGAGCTGAAGGTAGTGGAGGAGGTTGTGGTCGACCTAGATCGATGTGACGCCATGATCGACCTGGGGTGGTGGAGATGTACGGAGGAATGTGTGTTCTGGTGCAACGTATGTACGCGTTGCGATGCCCCTGCACGTAGCATCGATGTGAAATGGATGATGGAGACACAGCACGTACGGATACAGATCATACAGTTACAGTATACATACTTATAAAGCTTTTTATACATACTGTTCGAGTTTGAGCTCGGTAGCTATAGCTTTATTAGTACTGGAGTATATCCATCAATTACGCATAAAGATAATTATATGATTCGGCAAAGGGGTTGTCTATTTGCAAGTGATTGAAATTTTCTTAAGCATAAGTCATATTTTAAATCCATTGAATCAACATATATCTAATCATATGGCACATCAAATATTTTCGTCTTTTTCTGAACTTTTGGCTTTTTGTTGAGCTTTTTTGCCGGTTCTTTTTTTCCGTATTTGTTTATATTATACGTAATGGGCTAACATATTTTTTATATTTTTAAATTTTTTAAATTTAATTATGCTAAATAAGCCTCTGTCAGCTACAGTGCTTTTTTCAGCCAGCTACAGTGTTTTCAGCTATAAGCCATGAGCTTTTCAGCCGAACCGATCACCACCATATACTGATGGATGGACAGCTAATTTTCTCACGTGCAAGGGTATGTTTGGATACTCTAGGATATTTAGAGTTGGGGTCGCCTATCTATCAAAAGTTGGGGCTGCCTATCAATCAACTGAAATTTTGCTAAATTTCAATCACTTTTCTCAACTCTTAGATGAAATTCTAATCACTCCCCTCACTTCCTACATAGATTCACCCCTCGCGCCTAGGACAAAGAATGAAACAAAGAACTATTCTAACTTAGGTAAAAAAAAATTATATCTAAGTTCGGTGGACCTCTACAGAATACAAAGACAAAAAAATTCTAACATAGACAAAAACAAGGTAAACCTAGGTGAACCATATAAATACAAAACAAATAGAGCTAAAATTTGCAGTAAAGTTGTGCTAAATTTGTATATTACTTAGATCAAATTGCAATTGTTTGCTACGCACTGTGCAATTTTAGGTGACTTAGAGAAGCTGAGAATTAGCAAAACCGTTTAGAGTCTCAAGGGAAATTATCATGGTTTCCAAAAAAAATACATATTCCTTGGGGGAAATAATCCAAACCACCGTATGTTGATGATGGGAGATTCATGTTTTTGCCACTCTTAAGATTGGTCAATTACCCCTGTCACTTACATATGAGGCCGCCTGAGTCACTGACGATAGGCCAGGGTGGCAAATATGATGCCACTCACCTCATAAGGGTGGCAAAAAATTAAATTATCCGTTGATGCATGGACAAACCACTTGTTGATGCAGACAAGAGGCAAAGCTATTGAAGTTGTGGAAAAGTACTGACTTAAAAGTAGGATAACAGGCTAGATAAGTAATTTGATACATCGATCTAAATAGGAAGATCGGGTTAAATAGGAAAAAGAGAAGACAATTCCCACGAAAAGGAAAGAGAAAGATAATTTGCCCAATTTCTATCTTTATGTTGTTCCAAATATGCCGCAGCGAAAGTTGATTATTGACGGGAAATGCTTACGGATTAATCAGAAATTTTGCATGGACAATAAATGAGCATCGTCTATTGGGCTATATTTTCAACTGCATTTACGTGAATCACCCTAAACTAAGTAATTTAACAAGAATCGGGCTGACTAACTGATTATTGAACTAAGGGTGTGTTTGGTTGAGCTGTGGCTTCTGAAAAAGCTGCTGTAAGCTGTGGGCTGTGGAAAAGCTGCTGTAGGTTGTGGGCTGTGGAAAAGCTGTAAGCTGTTTGGTTCAAACAAGTATAAAACTTACCTCCTATCTTTATTTTCCTTGAAACAACTGTGAAACAGCTCTCTATTTTCACCATTTCAAAAAGCAGAAAGCCAAAAGCCAAAAGCAGAGTCCAAGGTGCTTTCAAAACTGTACTACCCAAAAGTAGCTGCTTCTGAAAAAGCAGCTTCTGGTTTCCACCCCTTTAGTTGGCTTTTTGGAAACAAAAGCAGCTCCCAAAAGCTCAACCAAAGGCACCCTAAGTAATGTAGGATCAATGGTCGGCTATTGGGGGAGGGCGGAATAGGAGCCTAACTTTTTTTTCCAAAGTATTTCAAAATTCTTCACTCTAGGAGCTATGTAGAGCTACAAAGATCAGAGACTAATCAAGCATAGCAGATAAACCATCGAGAAACTAAGCCAAATGAGCCAAAAAAACCTTGAGCTGACCACACTCATAAGTCCAATCTGACCGCTCACTCCGGTCTGCACCAACTCGCCTCTTTACGATCCTTATCTTTTATGTACTTTCCGCTTGAGTCACGTAACCTTACCCAGAACGAAATTGCCACGATGGCTCTCCGTAGATTTAATCTAAATGAGGTCAGGTCAAAGAACAATAGCTAAATTACCCATTTATATATAAAAAGTTTCTCTTCTTAAGTTACCCCTCGTAAATCAAGGGTTGATCTTTTTTCTGAGAAAAGATACCCAAGGTACATTCCAAGCACCGGAGAAACTCTCTGCGGCGAAACCGTCACACGGCACATACCCTGCAAGCTGTGCAGGCCACAGCAGTACAGCGCACTGGCAAAAACCATTTCCCCCGTCGTCTCGTAATGCAAATTGGGGCACATGTGACCTGTTACAGCTTTGCTGTTGTCAACAACTCGATCTCGCACAAAATTAGGGCCTGTTTAGTTCATGACCAGAAGTTGCCTAGCCACAAGTTAGGCGTGCCACAGTTTTTAGGTAGCTGTTTGGTTCACTGACGTAACTGTGGCATGCCACACTTTCTTAGCACCCGGCCCCACACGTCATAGACTCAATTTCTTGCCAAACTTTGCCACAAGTGTGGTTTCGATTTTGTTAGCCACACTTTCTGTGGCAGTCACATATTGCTTAAGCTTAGGCATGGTAAGTTTAGGCACCAACCAAACAGGCCCTTACTTCGTCGGATCCGGCGCATGTACGGGCGGTTAACTTGGCCAAAAGTGAGGCTGCATGCAGGCTTTGTTTTGGCTAGCTGCCTAGTCACTTGCGCAGCCGCATTGCTGAGCCGTCTGCCATGGCCCATGGAGGAGGCAAGCGGTAGCGGCGACGCCAGAGCACGCTACGTATCATGGTTCTGTCCCCGTGCTGTTGCTCGTGCGAGCTACACTGATTGATTCGATCGCTTAGTGCCGCCCATTCGGCTTGAGGTTGATCTGTCCATCACTTGCGCTCATACGCATTCGAAATTAAAATGGTTCGTGTGAGTTGAATTCACCTTGTTGAGTAAAGATCGGGTCAGGTGATGTTTTGGAGGAGTCAGAATCGATTCGCGAAAGTTCGCCCGGTCAGTGCACCATGCGCCTTTTCTCGCCCGGTCGGACCGAAACATGAACAATCCAATCACACAGCATCGGTGGAGGCCGAGATGCTTTGAGATGGGCGTTCGATCTGCGCGTGCTACGCGTGACACGTCACAGGATAATAACGCCACGTAGGCACGCGCGCACTAGTTTCCGACGCTACTCGTATCCTTGGTTCACCGTAACCCGCCACGTGGCTTTCGGGATTGGTTGAGACCGGTTCGAGATTTCTGAACCCCTGCTGCTCTTTCTAGGGCTGTGCACTTGTACACCGAACCGGAAAAATCGAGCTGTTTCAGTCAATTTGGTTTGATGGGTATTTAGTTCAAGGTCTAAAATTTAAGTTTTTTATTATTCAATTTTTTTTTGGTAAAAACCAGTTTAAAACCGAAAATCCCGAACTGCCCAATCGCGGGTCCACTGGACTGTCTCACAGTCACAGTCTCAGGGAGTTGAGCAGTCAGCCCAGGACCCCAAACCCAGCACTCCAGCAGCGCGGCCCACACTAACCAAGCCCACCTTTCCTTGCTGAAATGCTGAGCAGAGCTCACACAGGCTTTGGCACAGTTGCTTTGGGAGATTCCAAATTCAACAGAGAGCTCCTACCTAAAATGCTTGTTGAAAGCCTGAAATCCAACACAAAAAAATGACAATTGCAAGCATCTAGCTCTAGCTAATAATGATCCAGTGCTTTCGTGATTTAGCTATAGCGCAAGTGTCCTTTTAATATCTAGGTTAACAGAGAGGGTTGTCTAGAAGTGTTGGATTGAATGGTAACAAAAGAGGGTGTGAATGATGCTAACTTAAATTTTTCCTCAAGTATTCAAGATTCTATTATCACATAACTACGGAGTTGCAGAAATAGAGTTTTCATCCATAACTCAAGACAAATGGCTGAAGAACACAAAACCTTGAAGCAACCACTTTCCGACAGTCTAACCGGCATAGAAATGGTGGTCTGCTATAGTAAAATTAGGCAAATAAATAGTGTTTTTAGCCCAATTTCAAAAATTAAGATCGAGAGAACTTTTGATCCGTAGATCCAAATGAGATAAAATTTTGCAGGGATCTTCTCTAGGGTAGTGTGAACCTATTCTAACAAACGATCATAAAAATTATGGCTAAAATTGAGACTTTTTTGGTTTGTTGGAAGGTTGCACTAAAATCGAGTCAAAACCAAAATATGTGAATAAAACTTGTTTGTGGGTGGATAATGACAAAGATGGGTCTAGATGTATTCCCACATATCATAGTAAGTTAGAACACTGAAGAAATCAAATCAAAAACCCTCGAATCAAGAAATCGTTGGAGGAGGCCAAAATCAAGCAAAAACCGGGTTTCCCAAGAACTTCCTCTAGATCATACCTAGAGAGATGGGACCTTGTCTCCAAGAGATATCTCCACCTCTTATATGTTCTTAGCACCAGAAAAAGCTCAAGAGAAGAGAAATCCAAATAAGAAAGCCAAGAAAATAAAAAAAAACACATGAGGGGATTTATAACACAACTCACTTGGACAAAGTTTGGATGTCTATTTCACTTGGAGAAGAATGTTTTTACAGCCAATTCCTTAGAATAATAGAGTTCTAAGCCTAGAATACATACACACAAGATTTCAACCTAAGGAACCCTAATCTCACATAGGAGGGAGGAAGAGCTAGCCACCACAAAGACTTAGCCAAAATCCTCTAAACCCTAACTCTTGCCTCGCCTCCCCTTATATAGCTTCACAACCTGAACCAAAACCTAATGGATCTATCCAATCCGGTCATACAATGGCCCTGTAGGTTCATATATACTTAATTGTAACTTGGAAACACATTTCCGATCACTAGTTGGTAGCGGTCCGTAGCACGACATATCGACTTCTAAATATACAAAAAGACCAATCTGAACGAATTTTATGCAATATGATCTGTAACAAAGTCTTAGTCACTCATGATCAACTCATAACTCGTTACGACTAGATCGTATCTGGTCACGACCAGTTCGTATCTCTATACGATCAGATCGCAGATCAATTTATGATATGTCCAACTCGGTCACGACTAGTCAGTATACTCATACTACCAGTACACATCCAGTCAGACCTATCGACTTATTTACGTATTCTTCTTCTGTCTCACGATACCCGGTTGAACTCTAGGTGAGAAACGTGTTATCCATGGACTGTTCAATTTTTTTCCCATTTAGTAATGAATAATTTCATGTGGTCGACTTTTCAATCACTCATGGTATGACTATGCTCTTTCTTTATCCGACCACGTCGAGGGGTCTAGGAATATCTCTCCTATTATATAGGAGGGGCAAATCTAATATCCAACTAGTCATATTCCTCTGTTAGTTCCATAACATACTCGAAAGCTACATTTATAAGTAGCTAGTTATGGTGCAACGTTTAGTAGCCCCTAATAGTACTATTATACATGTAGAATACTATGTTGATATTAAATATAAGGATTATACACCATCATTACTTGAGAACAATTGATGACATATAAATATAATAATATCAATAGTGTCTCAAGGTGGGCTGATCTAACACTATATTCTCTAACATATATCCATATTATTGATTTGGGAGTTTTATCATTTGCTCCATAGTTGTTTGCACTCGGTGATTTGCTCCCATGATATGTCACCGACATGTGGGCCCTAAACCCGCATGTTAATGAGATATCTTGGGGCAAATCATCAAGTACACATCACCTAAAGGGTAAATGGTTGAAACAAAATTGAAATTTGAAAAAGATCAAAATCTGCATTTGAGCTCAATTTTCATTTTTGTTTTGTTCTCCCAAATCCTCACCCTATTCTCCACCAATCTCAACACCCATTTGCTTCTAATCCCTACCATCACCACCGGATTGGGGAGAACAAATGGTGGTACTGTTCACGCCTGAAAAGTTCACCCCCACGCCAACTTTTGTCGCTGCTGCCCTCTCTTCATGACCGACCACTCCTACGCCTCTCCCGCCAACTCCGCCTCTTGGTCGGCCGCCCCAGAGCCGTGGCAAGCCGCGCCAAACCGATCGCCGCCGCCATGTCCTTGCTTTTGCTGCCACCCAACCCCTCTGTGTGCGCCACCGCATTTCGCGCCTTCCGGGCGTCGCCACCTCCACAGCTGGGACGAGCTCCTCTGCAGCTTTTCCCCCCACCGCCCTGACGCCTCGACCAAACCCAAGGGCGTGGCAACGCGGCCGGCCGCCACGCGCCACCGTCGCCGTGGAAATATCCGGTGCCGAACCGCCTCCAAGCCGCTATTTAAGCAATCAAGCGCCCCTAGCCAAGCCATCAACCCCTCAATCCGCCCGACGCCCCAACGCCTCCCCCACTCCCCTCCATTGTTGGTAATTCCAAAATCCCCAAAGCTTGAACCCTAGCCCAATGTCGGTCGCCCGCCCCTCTATTCTTCAATTACTTTCGCTAGTAGCTCCCTAGGACTCCCCAAAGCCTCCCCGACCCGCCGCCATAGTCTCCCGGCCGCCCATCTTCCCCGGCGCCGTGGCCACCCCCACCGCCGCTAACCGCCACCGTGGCCAGCTCGATACGGGCCTCCCTAGCTCCACCCGACCCGCCCATGAGCCTCCCCTAACCTCTCAAATGCTCAAAAAACCGGCTCAATCGCCCCGGGAAACCTCCACTCACTCACGATTTGCAAATTTGCCCGTGGAAGAAACTTGCTCACCGCCGGCGATAGCCGCCTCCGCCGACTCGGCCACCACCAAAAATGAGATCCTCACTCCCGCCCGCACCTACTCATACCTTCCGCCACCGTCGCAGCTCACTCTACCGCCGCCGCCAACCCCCGCCTCTCTCCTCTGCTTCGGCTGCACGCGCGCGGTCGGGAGGTTGAAGAAGGGGTTGTTTGCCCGACCGAGCCCGCCCAAGCTGGCTGAGCCGGACCAGCTCGCCCCCGCGCCGGTTGCAACCGACCCGAGCCGCTTCTACCCGGTTGAGCCAAACTATCCGCCCGAACCCGTTCCAACCGACTCGAACCCAATGAACAGTACCGAGCCCGATGAATAGTAACCCGACCCAAACCTAAAAATGCTTGTTTATACTCCCTAGATTCGTTTCGAGCCCGCCAACCCAAATCCAAGGCCCATTTCCCCATATGACCCTCCTATAAGCCCAAATCTCAATTTATTTGAATTTTATCGGATTTTATTTCTTTATTTTATTTCTTTATTCCTAGCTCATTTCTTCGGGCATGGAATTGATTTATTTTAATTGTTTTGCGCTAGCTTCCGGAGTCGAGGATTCGCAGGACCAGGAGGGAGAAGCTCAAGCCCAGATCCAGCCCACCGAGGAATTTGAACTCGTTGAAATCATAGACTTGCAAGGCAAGTCGCGCATACTTTGATCATATTGAGCTCATCTTGTCTTTATTTATTTATTTAGCAGTATTTTCATTATGATATTTTTAAATCATTATTTTTGTGTATAATTTTGTTTAGAATGACATGACTTATTAGTTATGACCTATCACCCGAAAAAGCCCCGTTTAACTTGATTACCATATTCATGTTGACGAAACATAGTAGTATTAAATATAATAGTGATATAAACATGATAGCTTAAGAATTCACTAAAATCTTTTCACTGTTAAGAATCTTAGTATTTGTTTAGAACTTTAAAAATATGGATCTAGGGTAAGCAAGGATCACAGAGGTGGGTCCGAAGACCTTATTCTAGGGTGGAGGCTTGGTTATGGAATGGTGGCAGTACAGGGTGTACTGAATATGGGTTTGTGCGTGGGTGATGCCTCAGAGAAATATATAAGGACTAGACTCTTATGCTGAGTAAAGAACATAGTATCCGCCCAACCACAAGCGTTGATTTTGTCAAACTTGGTTTAATAACTGCTCAAGTTCAATTGAACCTCTGCAACTGGCGGGGGGAGTCCGAGGGTGAGTTCGTATGGGAGGTGGTTAACCATACAATAGTAGGACTGCTATGAGTCGGATGAGATCCGTGGGGTCGTCCGAGCTTATGGGGAATTAGGACCTACTGGGTGGAGGCTATATAAAGAATTGAGCAGTGAACAACCTTGTTGTCTTAACTCTGTCGCGGGAGTTGAGAGATCTTGTGGGTAAAGCAGGGCAACTCTGCAGAGTCATGAAATAATTGTATCCGAATACGCCGTGCTTCCGATGAATGAAGCTATGTTTAATGGGTGAATCCAACAGCAAGGCATAAGTAGGGTTGAGAATGGTTTGAGATGTGAAATATTGATATTCACGCTTGAAAACCCCCTTTACCTTAATGAAGTTACTTTTCAAGTTTTTAATTGATTATTAAATAAAACTACATCTACACAATTAAAGAACCTGTTACCTCTTCATTTGATATTCCATGCATATAGTTAATGATAAGCTCTGTATGCCTTGCTGAGTACGGTAGTTGTACTCATACTTGCTTAAAAACATAAACAGAAACTGCTAACTTTGAGGAGCCAGGCGAAGATGAAGAAGTGGTGTTCTATGAAATGGAAGAAGCTTGGGATTAGGGCCGTTCTCCGCTTAAGTATGCCTGTGGTGTCTCTTTTTGTGTAATATATCTAAAGGCCGTCGGCCCTACTGTGAAACTTGGCTTTAAGCCCTTTTGTTGTAATAAAGTCGACTTTTGTATTTGAGCTTGCGTTGGCAATGTTATTCACTCGAATGATGTAACTCGCAACTGAACAATCCTGGGCGGTTGCGAGGGATTCATAACGCTCCAAAAAATGGGGATGTTACAATGATCAAATATTTTTTTTATTGATTTGATATTTTTATATTTATGACTGGTAAAACATGATCACCGATCAATACATATACTGATATGTAAGTCACTAGTGTTCCGATTAGTGACATCCGACCAGTGATCTTTTTGTATTGATATTATATAACAAATAAAGAGTTTTACCAAAAAATTATATATTTATTAATCTTTATAAATAATAATTTATTTAAAGAACATAATAACATTTATTATAAACATAGATGATGACACCAGGCCTCTCGCTTCTCCCTCAAATCACACGCACTTGAGTTCTAGCTGAGCAGTGCTTAGCAGTTCAACACACGACCACGCGTACGCTCGCCAGCCCGTTTTTCACTTCACCTGAGATCCGAGGCGAGCAGTGCGTGAGTGGGTGACGTGACGCCGGTGACGGATGGAAATGGAGGGTGTGGGTAAGCCGCTGAGGCTGAAGGATCTCCTGGAGCTGGACTGTGACTCGTGCAGCGCCGCCGGCTTCCGCTGCTACCCGCGCCTCCTGTGCATCGCCGGCGCTGCGGGCGCGGCCACCGCGTCGTCGCCAATGCGCCACCTGCTGGCGGCCGAGGCGCTCCGCTTCGGCCGATCGCCCTCCCTGCGCCCCAAGCTGTCACACCTCTCGAGGAGCCTGTCGCGCCGGTTAAGGGGAGGCTTCTGGAGGCGCCGCGAGGAGGAGGAAGCCGCGGCGGGCTCGCCGGTGGCCGCCGTGAGCAGCTGTGGATGCACCTCCGACTCGGAGACGTCGGAGTCTAGTAATTCGACCGAGAGGAAGTCATCCCAGTCCGACTCCGACTTCTCGTCGGCGAACTCGGAGAGCGTGCACGCCGGTGTGTCCGCCGCCGCGGGAGATGAGCGCGAGGTAATTAGCGTTCTCTCTCGCTTAATTTGGTTCAACAGTGATGCTTCAATAATTGAGCGTTAATTCAGTTGGGGCGTCTCGCCTCACTAGCTTTATTTGATTAGTTGCATTATTCGCCTAAGCTCTGGATCGAAGTGGATTAGCCGTGAAACCGGAAGAAACCCCACCTTTTAATGTCGCAACCAAAGCACACTGGCAGTATCCGCTATGAGGCATACGTAGGAGTACGTGCCTAACTAGCTTTTGAGGGTGTTTTTTTTGGGGTTTTCTGACTTCTGGTTTTTGTTTCTCTAAAAATTAAAAAAAAACTAAACATTGAAGTAGAGCGGTTTTTAAAAATGAATTATCTAAATAACTTTTCAACTTTAAAACTATAAATGTCATTCACGTCGATGTCTCCATCATCTATCAGCATCTTAAAAATATAAATAAAAATCATGACTTGTGCATGTACAGGTATGCAAGGGAGGTTACGGTATTGATGTGCATTGACAACATAGGGTCTGTTCTTTTTGGCTGAAACTTATGGATTTTAGCTGCGGTTTGTGACTTTTAGACTGTTTCTGCGAGGAATTATAGACTAACAAAAACTCACATGTTGTTTTTGTCGATATAAATGAAGTTGGTAGAGTATGTGCTACAATTAACTAGTAGACCCTATCTTAAAAAGATACTTCGTTTAAAAGTTAATTATTGTACAAAAGCTAAAAGATAGTTTTTAGAAGTCGAAAAGAACAAGTCCATAGCCCTCTATTTACACTGGGTAGAGTAAGTAGCCTGCATGATACTGCAAGGGCGACTACGTACGTACCCCTTTGCTCCAATTGTGGAAAAGACCGGTCTAGAATGTACCCTGGCCAGCTAAATTTAGGGCCTTAACCGTTTACGTGCCCTACTGTTGGCTGTTCTCCTGTTGGAATTTGTCCGAAGCGTAGTAGCAGTAGCAATGGAGTTTGCAGTAGCACTGCACTCCTTTTAGCCAACTCATTAGCACACTTCACGACCAAAACCATGGAGATAACACAGTGCTTTGCAAATGGTCGGTGCAATGAGATTTGTGCCTTGAAAGTTGTGATTACGTTGTTGCTTATTTCGGTTTATTTTCCCCGTTTGGTACCGTGTGAGGTTTATTTTGTATTATAGTTGTTGGTATCTTTTTTTTAACATGATTAAATTAAAAAAATAGAAATAGAAAAAATATATTACTCCATCACAGATAATATAAAAAACACAAAAAAGACAAAAAAAAGTCTAAATAAATCATAAAAATAAAAAAAGATAAAATTAAGAAGTTAAAAACTAAAGCCTAAACAAAGGGGCTAGGCTTTGGTGAAAAATGAAGCAGTGGTAGTACTACTGCACTTCTACAAGTACGGGTGTCTGCGTAGAGCTCTCTATGGGGGTGATCGGTTCGGCTGAAAAGCTCATGGCTTATGGCTGAAAACACTGTAGCTAGCTGAAAAAAACACTGCAGCTGACAGAGGCTTATTTAGCATAATTAAATTTAAAAAAATTTAAAAATATAAAAAATATGTTAGCCCATTACGTATAATACAAACACATACGGGAAAAAAAGAACCGGCAAAAAAGCTCAACAAAAAGTCAAAAATTCAGAAAAAAACAAAACTTATAAATAGTGATAAATAAGCCATGAGCACTGTTGGGCAGCCATGTTGATCGCGGCCGTTCGACCTGCCAGACGATCCTGTTCATTGCCCAACGTCCCGCGCACGTCTAGGAGGGCTGTGGACCACCAAAAGGCCGTAGCTGCAAAAGCATAATAAATCGTCCTGCGCACGTCTACTTGGGCTGTGGACCAAAAGGCAGTAGCTGCAGACCTGCAGCAGGCCGATGCATAGTTAATAGTGCAAAAACTGCTTTTGGCTGTTAGCTTTTTAAACATTCAATTAGGAAAATATAAAAAAATAAAAATAAAAAAGCAGTTATATCGCTACGACCAATACAATTTTTAAACATTCAATTAAGAGAATATAAAAAAGAAGAAGAAAATAAAAAACAGTTATATTGACTAATACAGAGAAAAAAGCAGTGTTAAAAAACCTAGAGAAATGGCCAGCACAGGGCTGCAGGATAGGCGTAGCTTCCACTGAGAGAAAATGCCCAGTAATGGCTTGTACTGTTCCGGCCGGTTGCCCCATCCGCCGGTTGCTGGTTTCTGCCAGTGCCACGTTGCATTATTGAGCTGCGTGTATACGCTCACCAACCGCTAATACCAAGCCCAACCGCTACTACCAAGCTAGCCCTGTCTGTCTTTGCCGGCAACCATCGCATTCGCATGCATGTGCCATGGCCACATGGTTCAATGGCCAAATTAACTCATCAGTTAAGCAGCAAAGGCGCTCGCTAATTAAGCCGCCGCACGTTCTGCTCGAGCTAGACGCTGTGTCTTGCTTTGGTTGATCTGCGTTTGTCTTCTGGGGAAGAGTTAAGAAGAACGGCACCGGCACAAAACGTCCGGGAGATTAGCCGGACACCGAGCAGGCCACGCGTGCGTCCTTTCCGCTCGCTGCTTCGTACTCTTCTCCTCGTTGTTGAACTGTTGCGAGGACGCGCGGCCGCCTGTTGTCGTGTGATAGTTAACTTACTCGGAGCTAGCTTAAGAGAAGAGCTAAATTATTTTTTAAAGGTAAATTTGACTATTATAGGAGAAAAAACGTCTCCAATAGACTATGTAGATGACTCTCCAAATTTAGTAGCTCTCCATCCCTCCTCCTTCGCTCTCTATTTTTGGATAGCCTACCTCGCTCACCATCCAACCTCTTGGCGCGGTCGGCGTTTCCTTCCCGCACGCTGCGCCCCATTCCCGCGCGTACGCGACCCACCGCGCGCCCTCTAGTTTAGATAGCCTGTTGGAGTAGTCTTGTTTTTTTTGGGTGAGATTCATTTTAGAGAATAGCTAAATCACTAAATTTAGATACTTCTTTTGGCTAATCTCTTGGAGTTGCTCTTAACCATAGTTGGTAGCGAGCAGGGCGAAGCCACATTAGAGCAGAGTGGATTTTAATTTAAGATGTAAAAAAATATAAGTGTACAGTTCGGATAAATTTAGTTCGGTCTAGATAATATTTTCATGGTCCAGACTAGATAACCTAAATCATTTTACCACTGAATCCTGCACGTAACCAAATTTTAACTCTGTCACTGGTAGCAAGCTAACGTACCTACATGGTTAACGTGCAATGCAGGAGATGAAGAGGGAATCCAAGGAACAGCTCAGCCCGGTGGCCGTCATGGACTTCCCGTTCGACGACGGCGGCGGCGGCGGCGGCGGCCAAGGCTACGACGACGTAGAGGAGGGAGAAAAGGACGCCGATAGTGCGTGTTCGCCTTCTTTCAGCGACAGCCTCGCACAGCTCCAGAGTAAGTGTCATCTTCTGAATCACACTAAACAAAAAGAGAATTATGAAGTAGTATGTGTGTATATGCATGGACAATCCTGGGAAACAATCATACACAGAAAGAAAAAAGAAAGTACAGTTAAATTCCAAAGGTGCGGCGATCATATAATTATGTGGCAGTGGACTTGTACCCAATCTAGTTCAGAATCTCTTGATCCACGGTAGAAGTTGAGGTCACATGGTAAGTGTATCTTGTCGGTTTGAAGAAACTGTACTGAATATAGCAGAGAAACTTACCATCGCTTCTGAAATGGCATCTGGTACTACAAAACCCAATGCAGAAATATATACACCATCACATATACAAAGATAAATATAAGGGTCACTAAATGTCGGTTCTGTTAGTCCACAAAAAACTATCAAATCCTAAGAGGGAGGAGCAGTAACGGGATAGCTAGAGGTGTTCGTCTGGTAGTGCTAACTAGTTGCATATAAGCGCGGCGCACACCGCGCTAGCTACCGTGTAGACCAAAGTAAAAGAGACGATAATTCGCAGGGGTTTAATAAAAAAACGAGGACACATGTGTAATTTAGGAAAAACCAAATGTTTTTTTCGTAAAAAACCGAGGACCTGTACGTAAGTAAATAAGGGCCTATACGTAATTTTGGAAACCCGCGGGGCGCTACCAAAAAATTTTTTAGGGGAAAAAACTTGTAGGGACTTTTTTAAAAAATCCAGGGACCTTTTCGCGAAAAAAAGACTGTTACGTAATTTCGGAAAACTAGAAGGGAATGCCCTCCCCTGGCCGTACAAAAAACCGGGCGCCATGCGCCGGCCGGCCGAGGGAGGGGGGGGCGACGTGGATAGCTTGGGGGGCCGGAACCCCAGGTTTGTATAGTTGATGATGCCAAACCGGAATCTCCTCAGTTCCTGTCTTTTGCTCGGACAAGATACGGACATTATAAAAGCCGTGCCAATTGTTCTACTGCCCATTCGGGCCCCCGAAAAAGGCGAAAGGCCCGGATCGTTTGAAGATCCTACTGGACCCACACGACCAGTGACGGTCGGAAAAGGGCTATGAACTGAACTGAACTGAACTATCTCGAATAATTGACCGTAGTTTGACTCGCGCTATTACTGGCGCCAGAATCTGTTAGTGTTAATGCTCAGGAGCCCTCAAATCAGAGCCCCTACTTTTGATTTGAGGGCTCCCCCTACTTTTGAGGGCCTAATTTTTTTGCTTCTACTCCAACAGCACCCCTCAAATCAAAGCCCTCAAATCTATTCCACCACACTATGACACATGGGACCCACTCCTGACAAATCCATTCCACCACACTGACACATGGGACCGGCTGCACTGGCACCGGCGCCGAGCTCCACTGCGCCACCGGCGACTACGGCGCCCCTCGCGTGCACCGGCGGCTCCTCATCCGCACGCTCTCGCCGCGCCGCCCCGAGCACACCCGCGCCCGTCGCGCCGACGCCACCGCCCGGCTGGACCATCGCGCCTGGGCCCGCTGCTCCTCGCGCTCGGGTCGCCGCCGGCAGGTGCAGGGGGCGGTGGGGAAGGCGGGGAGTCGGGGGCGGAGGCGGCTGTGGAGGGGGCGGAGGCGCCGGGGAAGGGGGCGGCGGGGGAGGCGGGGACGGCAGGGGAAGGGGGGAGTCGGGGATGGCGGGGAAGGGGGCGGAGGAGGCTGTGGAGGGGGCGGAGGCGCCGGGGAAGGGGAAGGGGGCGGCGGGGGAGGCGAGGACGGCAGGGGAAGGGGGGGAGTCGGGGACGGCGGGGAAGGGGGCGGAGGCGGCGGTGGAGGGGGTGGAGCCGGGCGCGGTGGGGGCGGCGGGGAGGCAGGGACGGCAGGGGAGGGGGCGGCGGCGGGGGAAGGAGCAAGGAGGGAGGCGCCCTGGCGGAGTGGGAGGGAGGGGACGGGCGGAGGAGCCGAGGAAGCGGAGGAGGCGAGGGCGAGCAGAAGCCGGAAGCGGGGGATTTTTCACCGAGGCGGGAAAAAACAGAAAAATGAGAGCCAGAGTAGGGGGCCCCTGGGAATGAGGGGTGGGAGAGGGATTTGAGGGGCTCCTCAAATTTGAGGGCTCAAGTAGGGGCCCTGCTGGACCTCTATTTTTGCCTCAAGCCCTCAAATATGAGGTTTGAGGGCTCAAGTAGGGGCCCTGCTGGAGTTGCTCTAACTCACTTTTGTCATGGAACAGGGAGAAAGATGCAGCTGCGGAACAAGATCCGACGGTTCGGGGGCATCGGGGAGCTGGGCCCCGTGGATCTCGAGACGCGCTTCGCCGCCTCCGACTCCGATGGCCTCGGCAACGTCCCAGTACAGCGGCTCCAGTGCTGCGCCGACGCAACAGCACCGCCACGTCCGAGCGTCGTCGGTCACCGAAGCGTCAGCATCCACGAAGAGGCCGACGAGTGCAGCCTTCTGGAGCTACTGACGGACACCGTTTCGGCCGGCGTGGATGACGTCTCCGAGCGGCTCCTCCTCGACTTCTTTGTCGAGACGAAACAACGTTCTGCATGTATTGAGTTTCATGCACCGATCGGTCGGGCTGAGAAGCTTAACCTGCTGAGGAATGGTGAGGCAGTGACACTGGCTAAGAGATGGCTGGAAGGCACGGGGGCTCGGTGGGGCCTGAAAGACGTGCTTTGCCGCCGGGAGGACCTCGTGGCGGAGATGGAGCGGAGCCGGCGGTGGATGCGCGCCGGCGAGGAGGAGCGCGAGGTCGGCGTGGCGGCGGCGGTCTTGCTGATTGACAAGCTGGTGGATGAGCTGGTGAGGGATCTGGTTGTGTAGGTTTGGAAAAAAGAAGTGTACTTGTTCGGATGTTAACTTGAATGTTAACGTGCGAGGGAATAGATTCGTTTAGGTTTACTGTTTTGCTAAATTCAGTTGTCTGCAAATTTGGTATTCTTCGATAAGGATGAAAATGGATTGAATATAAATCGAATAGTACCTTTACAGTATTCGTATTTGTATTTTTAACCGAATATGAATTTGAGTTCTAATATTCTAGAATATGAATATGAATCAAATGATGTAACGAATATGAATTCGAATCAAATATCTACTCAATTTGGTTGGATACAAATATCATTCAGGTAGAACATTTATATAATATGAGAATGGCAGCAAGTTGTATCATAACAAACCATCGTTTTCCAAGTGACAATGTACTACAAACTAGTATATTACATTCGTTCTAGATCACTACAGACGTAAAGCATAGATGTAGCACCTTCCATACCAATGTGAGATATTATTATGGAACGTTGTCGATATTTTAATATCAATCTTACGTATGATTTGTCTGGATTCAGGGAAACTCTTAGAAGACCCAGTGTATGCACATGTAGAGTAAAGACATGAGAAACTTTATCCAGGTTCAGGCCTTCTCTTGAGAGAATAATAACCCTACGTCATGTATGATTGCCAATTGCTAGAAAGAGGAATTACAACAGAGAAATATGCGAATGGCTAGCACTATCTCCTCCTTCGATCAAAATGGCTCACTCAATCAGAATGCATCCCTCCATTCAAATGTGTCCCCTCTCTTTGGCATTAACTTTTATATAGCCAGCGAAGCAACGACAGTTGTCCCATGCCAGAAGACGCCTCAATCAGCGATAGGTTGGTCGCAGAAAAGTCCACGACCATAAGGTGGTCACAAGACAACTTACGACTATATGGTCGCAGAAGGACTTATGACCATATAGTAGTCATAGAAAGATTAATGACTACATGGTCATAGAAGGACTTATGACCAGGGAGGTAGTCGCAGTAAGACTTACGACTATATGGACGTAAAAGGACTTACAACCAGGGAAGTAGTCGCAGTAAGACTTACAACTACGTGGTCGTAGAAGGACTTACGACCAAGGAGTAATCGCAGTAAGACTTACGACCATCCTAAGGGACTTCCCCCTACTAATAAGGGGTATATTCAAAGAATATAATGACATAATAATTTGAGAATTATTCTATCCTCGTCAAATGTCATTGCCAAAGTAAAGAACACAAAATAAAAGCAACAATAGAAATCGCAAGGAAATTAAAACTTTAAGAGAACTTTATTAGAAAACCAACGGAAGCTAAAATAAATATTTGAAACATGGAACCGGTCCACTTCTAAACAAATGAGAATAAATAAGATGACATAAATAGTGGCAAGCCACGATGCTAAAAACTCGAGTGCTCCTACCCATGCATGATGTTATCACTCCACTGGCTTTTTACCTGAGAATGGAAAAAACAAGCGTGAGATTTGAAAATCTCAGCAAGTACCCAACAACGGTCGCAACAAAGTGTGTAAAGGACAAGTAATGTAAGTAAGTAATTAACATAGGTTAAGGCAATGAAACTAAGTTACCAAAAACAATGATAAGAATCGGAGATAGAGATAACAGGAATGGTGGAATTAAGGATAATTGTTATTTAGTAAGTTATGGTAATGGCAACGGCGATTACTTTCCACATACTCGGTTATATGAGAATAGTTAGGCATGCCACTCTCAACCATGTAACCGTAGACGTGGTGTAATATCTTGAGTAACGAAAGCATACGACCCCCGTACGTTGCTATGTGGGTGGCAACCTCCCCGATATGTGGGTAACCCTAGGCTAGGTAACCGTTATATTATCAACAGCGCATATGGTTAAGAGATTAAGGTAACTAAGGGAATGCTAGGATAAGGTTATGATAAGTGTAAGGATTTGTTAAGCTGGAGAACGCAAAGCGTAATTCTTGATATGAGGCAAAGGGAAATGATAATATGGTGAAGGCGATTTAGGAATTATTCTATAAAGAGTATTATAATATAGCACACACACAAGGTTGTCAACCATCCAAGTTTTATTATATGATAAGTGATTATTAATCAGATTAACAGGTGTTATATATATATATATATATATATATATATATATATATATATATATATATATATATATAAAACACCTGTTAATCTGATTAATAATCACTTATCATATAATATATATATATATATATATATATATATATATATATATATATATATATATATATATATATATATATATATATATATATATATATATATATATATATATATATATAGGAAAATTACATAAGGCACCATGGTGCCTAGGCACCAACATCCGATACACGTGTATGATTGATAATTTTTTTGAGTTTGGGTACGAAAATGTTTTATACCCTTGATATATTTATGGTAAGTAAGTTTTGAACTCAGTTCAAATTAGTTTGAACTACTTTTGAGTTCAATGCAACTACAGTGAGTATATACCATAAAAATAGTTTAAACTAATTAAACTGAAGTTGAATTTAAATTTTTTCGGAGTTTGACATCTCAAATATACTTTTTTATGGGTATATGAAGATACCCACATCAAACGTTGCAAATCTCGAAACAAATCAACGGGTATTGATATTGGTGCCTAGGCACCATGGTGCATGAAACACTCATCTGTCATGGCACACATACAACATCATACAAGTAAAGGATCATGCTATCGGAAATTAAAGCATAGCAGTCCTAATGCTAAAAGATTGCTAGTGGTTTGAGTCTAAGTTAAAACATATTCATAAACTACTCAAATTAATGAATTAAGCATTGCTTCTAAAACACTACATTAAAAGCATGAAGTCCATAATATCATTAACTGAGTATTCTAATAAACCTAACAACATGTAACACCACATAACCTAGAATAACATGGTATAAATACAATATCAGAAATCTATAATCAAGCGAGCATTAGTAATGTGATAATTGTACTCAGTTGCAGTGTTGACAATAATTATGATAGATGTGATATGCAAAACGGAGAGGTTACGGCCACGAGATACTTGCCTTGAGCACGTTCGACGAACTCGCAGCACGAGGGATCAGAGGTGCGCAACTGCCCAAACGTCCCCTCAAAGGCTACTGTGAACTTACAAAATGGAACGGAGATGGATCAGATCAAAGCTAAGATAAACTTGTGGAAAGACGGACGGAAGTGCAATCGGCCAGAAGAATTTGCATTCGCTAAACCTCCATCGTGTGAATCGCCGTTTGGCCGTGCGAATCGTCGTTCGGCTATGCAAAACACGACCCACTGTGCATCCACAAAAGCGCCGTGCGAAACGTGATTCAGTTGTGCACTCCGCCAGCCGAATCACGTTGCCATGCAGGTCGGCCGTCGGCTCCAGCCACCGCTGCCGCCTTGCCGCCCCTGCGGTCACACTGCCTCAACCGGCTGCCTACGGCCGTGCAGCCGAGCTTCCTCCGTCGGCCGTTTGTGCCGGCTCACGCCTCAGCTACACCAGCCCGTGCCACCGCTGCCTACCACGGAGTCACCGCCTCTGTTGCCGGCGGCCGTCAACCCCACAACAGCCCTAGTGAGCGGGAGAGATAGAGATAATAGATAGGAAAAGAGAGGGATAGATGGAAGAGAGAGGGACTTGATTGGGGAAAAAAAGTTTGCGCGTGGAGAAAAAACAGGCCTCCTTTTATTATCCCCTAACCCAGTTAGGAAGGTTAACTAGAGTTTTGCTGTTTTTTGAAATACCGTTGCCTTTTTCCAAGTTTCAAGGTGCTACAATAGAGGCTATAACATGCATATAACATACAATATATAACTAAGTATTGACTACAAAATAAAATAACATTTGTTTCAGGCTAAATGAATGTGGTCTTGAGTAGTTGGGCCAGACTATGGCCTGAGGGCTGGACTGATGGGATACTATTTGTATTCGTATCAGATAACAAAGGGAGAACTTTGTTAGAATGTGAATGTACAATTTTTTAGAGTGCTACGGGAACCTACCAGGCCATCAATCTGCGACACGTTAACCATTGCCTCTCAGGTTATGCGTGAAAACTCGGCCCGTCCCCCGACAATGGAGATAAGGGCAGTCCAGCATGGTGCTGACAAATCTACGATGCACTCGTTCTGGATAACAAAATTCTTCTCTGGCTGGATCACCAGTTCACCACAAATCTTGAGCGACCTCTCAATTCGTATACAATGTCACGGGAAAAACATTCGCTTAACGATAGCATGAGATATCCTTCAGTTCAGAAAGAGATAACCTACGACTCCATAGACCAGGAAAAAGGGCAAAGCAGGGGCCAACAAGGCACATGAATCCATAATGATACATCCAGAAAGCTTCAAAACTAAGCTTCTATGTTAACACGGCTACAACATACCGTGTTACACTGTCGGATTACAATTAAACGAATATACCAGGCTAGTCACACCCTAAACCTTCTAAGCTGAGGCAAAAAGGGATGAAAACAATAAACCGTAACTGACAAGTTGCCTAGAAAAGAACATGACAAAAATTAACTTTACAAGGTGAGACTGGATCTAAGGCATAACATTTCACATAGGTGCAAACACTTGTGCCATTCGCTTGTGCAGAACACACTACCTTGTCTTCTTGATGACTGCTGAAGTGCGCATCTCAGCGTCTTCCTTGGCAAATCTCCACCAGAGATATGTGAGAGGAATAGAGACAGCTAGGCAGATTGCATGACCATCTACATATCCCCAGCGTGGAGGGATGTCATAGGCTTCCAAGACCATTGAAATTACACTTCCCATGGTGACAAACATGATCTTAGAATATGAAGGATGTTTCGTCAAGACAGCCCAAATTGCCCATAGGAGGAACTGAGCAACGCTAGCAGCTGTACAAACCTTTGTGTTCAGATCTGCAGAGAACAAAATACATATATGTAAAGGGAGATGCTTCTATACTTTTTTCAACAGTGATTTGTATAATTTTTAAAGTATAATGAATAGTGGATAGATGTTACTTACTAATTTCGTGCTAAAATGATGTGTACCAGTATAGCCTTTTAACACAAACGTAATGAAATGCTGTCATACGACCTACATTTTACCTAGTTGGCTCCCTAAGGATTAAGGATTAACATTACGCAACAAATTGTAGCAATGGAAAATTAAGCTACATAGTAACAGGTTGAAATACAGCACTATGCTACCTACTCTGAACTCCAGTACTGGGGACATGCTAGATTGCTAGGACTAATAGAGCAAGAAAGTAGTGCCAACAAAAGAAACATATTGTCCAGCATTCCAGTATTGCAGTTATCCGCAGGAAGGATGCAATCAACATCCAAAACTATAAATTAAACAGGTTTCGCCAAGTTTGATATCTATTGTCCTGATAAAATTTACCTTTGTCAAGTACATAGAAATTGAGATACAAAATATGAGTTGTTGTGAATGCCAGAATTGGAGCTGCAACCATCACTCTGGAAGCTTCGTCCCTCAGATTTAAAGTTCGCAATATCGCCAGAATAAGGGAGTACCCAATAAAAGCAGCAACTGATGAATAATATAACTTTTCTGTCCAAAATGTATCGCTGTACCAGATGAAGAATCAAGGTCAACCAATTATAATCAAGCGCATACACTGGAATCATACTGTCGGTCAGCGGGTTGGACTTACCAGCTATGATATATGGCACGCCAAAACCATGCATTCATGGACAAGAGACCGTAAATGTGCCATAAGCCCGTGTATTCATAGTATGTCTTGTGAGTTTCGGGCCTACGAGGAAGCTTGTAAGAAAGCAAGAGGAAAAAGGATAGCCACCCATTAAATTGCACAAGAAGAGCCAGTGCAGAGAGAGCAGCAGAAATAGGATCCTGGGAGAAGAGGAGGTAAGTTGGTATGTGGTGACGATAATAATATGATGGCCACAAGAGAGTGAAAATGCAACAAGGATCCTAACACAATTCAAGTGAAAAGAAATGCAGTTCACCAGTACATGATTCAAGAAACAGTTAACTACCTGAAACACAGATGCACGCTTCAAAGGCCATTTGCCATGATACTTAACTGGTCCAAATCCAAGTTGCTCCCTTTCACTTTCCCTCTCCATCATGCAGTGATATCTGCACTCACTCTTGCAGTTCCACTCTTTCCATTGTAAGTATAGTGGTTCGTGTGCGTACCATGATTTGTCAGCAGGCTGGTTATCAGTTGGAACCTGACAGTGCTTAATAGAGGTCTCTTTGAGGGAACCCGTCTTTTCGCATTCTTCAACACAAGCTCTGGTAAAAATAGGACAAATCCGTTCAATTAGCTTGTTAATTGCTCATCAAAGCAACAAAATCCCTGACTCAAAAAACCCTCAATACCCAACAAAGCTTTGTCCCTCCATACATGATCATGGATAGATTACCAGGAGAACAGCACACGCATCGGCAGCTTCTTCTAAAAGGCATATCTTTCTTGGTGCAATACTGCAATATTTGCAATCTTTACATAAGATGGTGCACGGGTGCAACGTCAGAAGTACTTAACCAAATCTATCACCAGAATACCATATGATCGATGTGCACACAGAGTGATCCGGGCGTATCGTGCTTCGACGCGAAACCAAACCTCGCGCTCCACGGCCAAACGACCAGTGTGTTCGCGCAAACATCTATCGCCACACTAGCGCTGATTCCACCGCACAAGGTGATCAACTCCTCAAACCAAAACGAAACGGAGCCCCAGGGTCTTACCAAACCACCGAATCTTGCGAGCAAGAAAACGACACTGAACAAGAACCCACGGGAACAAACCTACCTGTAGAGCGGATCGGCGTCGCCCTCGGTGGCGGCCGCCGCCGCGGCGGCCACAAGGCCGACGAGCAGCGCCAGCCATGGCGTCCCCCGGCCAAGTCCCATCTCCACCTCCCGCGCTCCTCCCGCGCCTCCTCCCAATTCGAGTAGGCTTAAACGCGAGGTGGAAAGAGGAGATCCACGGATCGGCGAAGTCCCAAGAACTGCACGACGGGAACTGGTAGCGAGCCGGGCCGTAAGGTAGGGGAGACTTGCGACGAGCTGCGGGAATCGCAGGTCGTCGTGCCTGGGAGGGGATCGCGAGTTGATGGGGCTGTGGGATTTCTCTGTCGGATGCGTGCTCTTGTTTTTGTGTCCCGGGTTTGTTCTTGTGCACCACCACCACGAGACTCGTGAGGTATTTTCGAGGGGGCCAAGTGGGGAAAACAAGCAGTGAAGCGCCCAGTTTTTTCTTGAATTGAATCATCCGCTTATGGCTCAATTTTTTGGATTGTGGCCGATAGTTTTTTTGCTATATTTTTTTAGATAGTAATAGATGATAGAGATCTTGATAAAAATAATTTATATAATTTTAGACTCAAAAGACTATTTAAAAAAAAGGAGATTTGAGAGTCTCTTGAGAAACTGCCCATTTGCTTAAGCCAAAAACAAAAACAAAAAAAAAGAACAGAACATATACTACTTCCATCCATTCCCAAATATGACGTGCCCTATTGTCCTTGCAAGTAAGGCTGTGTTCGGCTCGTTCTAAACTCGATTTGAGCTTGACTTAAACTTTAAACGAGCCGAACTCGAGCTTGATCTCGAGTTCCTCGAGTTCGTGAGTTTCATCGAGCCGAGCTCGAATAGTTCGTGAGTCTCGATTCGAGCTTAAATAGTGATACATATTAACTCTTACTGAGTTTATCTGAGCCGAACTCGAGGTAGAGCTTTTCTTATTTTTGAAAATTAGTGTACGTTTGAATTATTTTGACTGTTATCGAGTTTACTTAAGTCGAGCTTGAGCTCAAACTTTTCTAATTATTGAAAATTAGTGCATAATAAATTATTTTAATTGTTATCGAGTTTCAACGAGCCTAGTTCGAGTCTACTCGAACTTAGGCCGAGCCGAGCTCGAACTCAGGTCCAGACTCAGACCATAACTCGAGCTCAGCTTGAACTTCTACTGAGCTTGAGTCTAAAAGACCAGGCTCACTCGAGTTCAACTCGTTTACAGCCCTACTTGCAAGTATGCTCTTGCGAACATTCATCTAACTTTTTTTCATCTTGATTCAGGTTCTCTGTTTGGAAAAAAAAAACCCAGGAATTTCACATTCACAACCCTTAAACCGGACTCATCATTCCAAACCGGGTCTTGGTTGATTGTACAATTAAATTATTTGTGTACCTAGCAACCTCACTTGGATTCTTTTGGACCATAATTTATGTCTTTTGAATTCTGGCTAATAGTTTGTTCTTATATAGTGATATCGTCGATTTTGGACCGTAATTTATATCTTTTGAATCATAATTTAAAGCATGACACTGTTCATGCCATGCCGGCACGATGGGCTAAAGCGGTGGCCCAGACACAGCCCATGTCGTCGTGTTGTGTCGATCAAACCCATGCGGTCGTGCCATGGGTCGGCTTGTTTGGCACGACCCATTTAGACACCACTAATCCGCCATTCGTGGGCCTAGAAGTGCGGAGCACTTGGTGCTTTACGTACCCAGTCGTACTCCGTGCTTGGATAGCTGGCCCGCAAGGCCACGACCTGGTAATACACGCGAGTGCAGATGGGTGTATGAGAGCTACGTGTCAAAAAATCTGTCTCGTCCACGTGGCAACTAGGCTCCTCACAGGTCATTGTCCTCCTAAGTACATAATCGAATAGGTTGGCATCTACTAAGTATATATAATGGTATAGACAACGGTTGTCTATAATATGCTCTATGTTATCTATAGACAGCATTAACAACAGCTTGTACAATAAATTTTCTTTTTACATGTCTTTATAAATAGCTTTTTCATGACACAATATGTGTTATTTCTCATGTTACAATCGACTGTTGTATGAAAGACGACCCAATTCTCTATACTCTCTCTCCTTCACATCATTTCGTGTTCTACATATAAATGTTTATAGATAACTAACGTTACACCATTGTACATGCTCTAAGCCAAAAGTTAGTCTTGGACATGGGCCACTTACGTGTCAGAACGGACGGTGATTGTTAAGTCATGTGCGCACCGCCAAGCTGTCGTGCGTCGTCCGATCTAGCTAGTGAGGTATCATTGGCATTGTTTGTTTCTATAGGAGAAGATAGATTGGTAGATGGGCAGAAGGGCCCGTCACGCTTAGTCCTAATGTTACATGTAAATGATCAGATAAGCATATGTTTATGTAACGAATCAACGTCAGATATATAAACAAAGTACTTATCCTACCAAACATGCTCAACTTTTCTCTCTTTTTTTAAAGGAAAACTCAGTAAAGATGCACCACTAACAATTTGTATAAATTGAAACTAAGATGGCAACATTGACAAAAAGGGGAGGTGGAGTAAGGATCTAATCATGAGCTTAATTAATGCTAATCATATTTAATTAATACTAATCATAATTAATTAGTACTAATCATATTTAATTTAGTACTTTAATTTGTAGTAATTAAAGCACTAAATTAATCTTATTTTATTTAGTGTTTTAATTAGTGATGATCATATTTAATTAGCACTAATCATAAGCATAATTAAGTGCTTATATTGTGCATGATTGATGTACTTAATTACATAGTATTATCCATAAGATTCAGTTATACAAGCCATGTTACTTTGACCATTATAACCCTCCCCCCAATTATTACATTTTATTTTACCGTTCGAAGGCTTTCAAGTGTAAAAATCTCTAGTTGCCTCACAAGGTTGGTACTAATAATAATGCATTTTAAAAATGTTAGAATCATTGGCAGTTTAATATATGTATACGCTTGCATCTGACTATTCAGCTAGTAACTTTGCGACAAATAAGTACTAACCAACACAACGGTTGGACAAAATCCTTATACTAGGATAAGGTAGTCTGCCTCATTAATAAGCTGCATGCACTTTGATACATGAATTCATCATTAGCATTAGAAAATACCTCCTCTACTTACTAATTTGTTTTAACAAGTTACAAACTAGATCAGTTTAGCTCTAGTTCTTACTCTATTGTAGGGGCATTTGTATTAGCTTTCACTAATGACTTTTGGCAGTGACTTATGACTGAAAGTAATAGTAATGACTGAAGGCAGTAGCTTTAGAAGGAGGAGCCGACTGGTGGAAAAAGTGAAAGAGAGATGTGAGCGCGTGACAGGAGCGAGAGGAGTGAGATACGTGATCACCCATGACCCCTTGCCTTATCCCTAAAGTGCGATAGTAGCGAGAGGAGTGTAGAAACCGCTTCAAGAAGTTGTATGTTCGTATTGGCTTTTGCCTTTTCTAAACAGAAACCAATACGAACATGGCATATATCTAGCTAGTCCTTAGAGGAGAATATACCTTGTACAATGGAAGCTTGATCCGACCTTCTGTATTTTCTACTCGATGGGCCTGTTTGATAGGGCTGCGGCTTATGGTTTTTGGTTGAAATTTTTGAATTTTAGCTGTTTACGACAAAGATTACGAAGAGAGAGATACTCGCTCGCGATTTTGATTGATACAGATGTTGAGCTTTTAACGTGTATTACAATTAACTTGTAGACCCCGTCTTGAGAAAATACTCCATTTGAAAGTTAAGTACTGTAGCAAAAGCTAAAAGCCGCTTTTAGAAGCCATTAAAGAACAGTCTCGATGTCTCGTTGATATGTATGTTGTGACTCAAATAACTGCAATCTCATGATGATTAGTTTGTTCCCGCACTATTTATGTCATCGACAACTTACCGAAAGACACCTGGAGCTGAAAGCATCCAATCTATCTCATGATTAGTACTTAATTAAGATCATGATTAGCACTAATTATTTATTATTAGTACTAAATAAATACCACTAGCACAAAATAAAATGTAATCAATGTAGCGCTTTAATTATCACTAATTAAATATGATTAGTACTAATTAAATGCAATTATTATTAATTAAGCTCATGATTAGAGCTATAGTTGTCGCCCGACTTGTTGCCACACAGGGGAATCGGCAGACGACCTATCGAGCTCAGTAGATCTACGGAGGGATTAGATTTGCAAAAACGAGCGTTGAGAGGTTAAATTTGAAAAAAAAAACTACAATAACAGTTATGTGAACAATTCCTACTAAACTCACTAGTGACCAATGGGTCCCTTGAAGAACATTTTGCCATTTCCGGATTTGAGCTTGCATGTTCTGTGTATGTCGCCCTGATCAACTCGGCTTCGGCTTCTGGCTTCTGGCTTATTTTTCACTATTCATAAGTTTCATCTTTTTCTGAACTTTTGGCTTTTTGTTGAGCTTTTTTGCCGGTTCTTTTTTCCCGTATTTGTTTGTATTATATGTAATGGGCTAACATATTTTTTATTTTTAATTTTTTTAAATTTAATTATGCTAAATAAGTATCTATCAGCTACAGTTCTTTTTTCAGCCAGCTACAGTGTTTTCAGCCATAAACCACGAGCTTTTCAGCCGAACCGATCACCACCTTAGTCTCCACTGATTGGACCTGACAATTTCCTTTCTTGTCCCACTTAATTTTACACAGGGAAAACGGTTGTTAAGGCTATTACTTCACCCTTTTTTTCAGAGGAAATGCCATTATTCCTTTCAATCACAAAAAATATTGCTTTTGATATTGACATAGTCCCCAAAATGTAACTTTGACTAATTTATCTTGTAATATATTTATAAAACCCAATAAATTATAATATTTGTCTAAAAATAAAACTATAATATTATAAAAGTATTTTTCAAGATAAATCTATATTTATAATTTTTATATATCTAATCTAAATATTTAAAAAGATATCAATAGTTAAAATTTTAAAATTTTAACTCCAAGGTATCCTAATACGATGTTCTTTCGTGAGTGGATGGAGTGCATCACTCGTGAAGCGAAGTTTGTCAAATGCCCTAATACCTTTTTTCTTGGGCTGGTTTCTGTTTGGACAAAAGATGCAGCATTCCAAGACGGCCCAACTTTCGATTTGTGTCAGCATGTGAGCTGGATCATTTTTATTTGTCAACCTTGGGCTCGAAAGTATGAGTGGACCGGGAAAATCTTGCCATCAACCGTTAGGCCTAGTGGACTGTCTAGTACTGCTGTTTGTTTCGATCTCCTGCTTCTGAATGCTGCTGTGCCAATTATCATGGCCTTGTTTTTTTTTTATTTTGCTGCTACTTATCTTTTTCGACTGCAACTTATTAATCTTTTGGCTGCAGTTTATTAATCTAATGAATTGAAAGAAGTTAAACCTAAAAGTTAGGTAAAAAGCCGAAAGCAATGGAGACATTGTTTTTTTCAGTTTCTAAAAACTGTTTTTCGACTTTTCTACAGTAAATAGTTTTTAAACGGGGTATCTTTTTAAGATAGTTAATTGTAGTACATAATGTACCGACTTCATTTATATCGACAAAAACCAAACGCATGGACGAGGAGGCGCCACCTGGTGGTTGGATCGGTGCGTGGTCATTCAGCTGCATCCTGCGTTGTGCCATTGCGGATGTGGGCGGCCACTAATTCAGATCGCTTGAAACTTCAGTCCAGTATTGCGCAACGTAAAACAGGCTAGAATTTCAGAACAAATAGAATCGAAAGAACAACTTTCTGGCACACAAGGAGATAACAATGAAGTCTTATTCTAATGAGTGAAAATTCTAGTAACCAACTTGATCCTGAACCAACTTGATCCTGCAGTACAGCACGGGACGACAACCACAAACTGAACCTTAGCCACACAAAGCCTATTGGAGGCAAGTGTTCTACAGGTTGGGAAGCTACAGCCTAAAGATCTGAAACAATTTAGGTAGACGCATTCCCAAATTTATCTGTTCGTTCTATTCAACAAATCATAAATTCTACCAGTAAACAGCTGGTTTATCCAGCTCATGGACGGATTCACAGGTTCCCTAGCGAAAAGGAAAAGAATATTTGGGAGGCGGCCGGTGATCGTGAGCAATAACAAATTGCAGCCTTTGTCTCCATGGCCACAAAGGACAGCACCAAATCGCCAAAAGAAGCTGCTTTGTTAGACTTTCTGAGATCGTGGCGGCTCTGCCTGTTCAGATAAATCGCTTTCTTTTTCCTCCCCCGCGACAAGATTTCGTTCACGAATGTTTGGATGACATGGAATCACATTACATGATTGAGAGCCTGTGGGCCTTTTATGGCACTTTCCGACGCACTCGCAAGTCGCAACCAATTGAACATGCGTGCTTTGTTGAATTAGCTGCCTTTGTGACGTGTCTTATGTCTAATAGTACTCTCTCTTTTGCTGCTGCACGTTTAAAGATCTTTCTCAGTTAATTACTCAACGAGGAGGATTGCTGATTGCTGCATGTGAGACAGGTAATTCAATACCTAACACCTAGTTTTATGTTGTCCTATATGGTTAGCCTCCCAAAATCATTGCAACTCCTAAAAATGTTCATTGTAACTCATGTAGCTGTACAAAGCAATACAAGTGTCCAGCTTGTTACCCTATTTATGGATCATGTTTTCTCTGACAGAAAACAATTGACGATGGTGGCTATACTGAAGTCTGAACCCTCCTGGAAAAAAAGATGGCCAGAACAGATAAGCTCAGCCCATAACTCTCCATCAATTGCCCACTCCAAAAACCCCCCATTTTTTTTTCTTTTTTCAAGAACTGAAAAAAGATGTTAGCCATCTCTCTAGTGCAGCTTTGCTCTCATGTGATGAAACCATCTCAGCATAAGCATCTCACCTGCTTCCCCTCGCTACAAGGCTACAGCCCCACCTCCATCCTTCGTCTATATAAAGCCCTCCTCGCTACTCGGCTACTCCACACACACCAAGCAAAGCAGAGCAAAGGCAAAAGAACAAACACATTGCACGTTGCCACAACTCTGTCTCGTTCTTGTTGTTGATTTGCTGCAATCGCGCGCGCACTGTAATAGCTAGGCACTAGCAGCGATGGCGGGAGAGCGGAGGCAGTCGTCGGGGGTGGCGGTGGCGGCGGACGCGGCGTCGTGGTGCTGCGTTCTGGCGCTGGTGGCGCTGCTGGTGGTGGGGTCGCTCGGCGCCGGCGTGGAGGAGCGCGGGGTGGTGCGCGGGGCGCGGCTGGCGGCGCGGCCGTGCGAGGAGATATACGTGGTGGGGGAGGGAGAGACGCTGCACAGCATCAGCGACAAGTGCGGCGACCCCTACATCCTGGAGCAGAACTCCCACGTCCACGACCCCGACGACGTCTTCCCCGGACTAGTCATCAAGATCACGCCGCGCGCCGCCAACTCCAATTCCAGCCCCAAGTGAATGTATCATCCTGTTGCTCGATCTGTAGTTCAGTACAGTACATCTTGTTCGAATCATGTAGTCCTGTACGTCTTGTTCGAATCATGCTTTCGACAGAACAAACTCAGGGCAAGCTAGAATGCCTCTTGATTATTTTCAAGCTTGGCTGTCTGTATATGCGAACCGGATTCTCATGCGACTCTGAATAGAAATAAGAAGCTGCTCGAGGAGATCCGCGTAGTCTTCCGCTGCTGGCAGAGAGATTTCTTGTTCTACTCCGAAAGATTCTGATTAACGGACGACGTATCCGCGGTGGCTGTGTAACATCTTAAAATTTGTATGTTTAAAAATGTAAAATATTCTTAAAAAATTTATGTGTTTTGGCGTACTTGATTTTTTTCTGGATTTTCGTTTGAGATTTTTTTATTATATTTCGTGATTAACCAAATAAGTAAATAAAATAAAAACAGAACCTAGGACTAAGAGCCATGTAATTGAAAAAACAAACCAAAAATTGAATTGAATTGCAAGCTTTTATTGAATTCATAATCTGAAAAGAAAAAGGAAAGATAAATATAATAATAATAATAATAATAATAATAATAATAATAATAATAATAATAATAATAATAATAATAATAATAATAATAATAATAATAATAATGAGAGAATAGCCAAATTTAAATCTAGGGTAAATTCCCTAAGAAATTGAAAGCATCAAGAAGAATGAAATTCAAATTTGAGTTCAAAATCGAACCAAAACCGAAATTAAATTCAAATAATAAATAAAATCAAAACTTCAATTTGGGCAGGCCCATTTTCTTCCCCTTTCTTTCCTCTTCCCCGGTCCAGTCGGTCCACAAGCCCAATCTTCTTTTCTCTCCCTCTCTCCCTCTCCCCCTCTCTTTGTTCTCTGGTCGGAACCGGCCTAACTCCGCCGCACGCACGTGTGCCCGCCACATGCACGACTGTGTCCACCACGCCTCACCAACGCTCCGAGCCTCCGACTCAACCTGGTTGCATCAGAGCAAGTTTAATAAGGCTGACTGTGCTAGCTATAAGAGAATCCATGTCAGCATAGTCCTATATGGAGGGGAGAGAAAAGGAGAGAGAGAGCCAAGCCGGCTCTCATGCAAGAGTCAGGCTATAGCACAGGAAAAGAGGCGTTATCCATGCATGTACCAATAGAACTAACTGCTATACATATGCATGTATTAAATGACCAATACCCATGTATGTATTAAATGATTGAGAGCTCTTGTAGAGACAACTTATAGCCAGCTTATTGTATGAGTTAGCTGCATCTTACCTTTTGATGACATGGAAATGTATTGGAGGTAGCAGCTATCTATACTATTAAACTTGCTCTCATGCCCACACCGAAGCGCCCTCGCCTGCGCCAGTCACGTTACCCCGACCTGTGCCCGGCCACGCGTCCATGCCACACCTGACCTGACCCCAGCTCTGTCGTACCAAGCTGCTCGTGTTGCACCATGCTGCGCCACCAATTGCGTTGTTTCTGCCGTGGATGCGCGCCACGGCGGCCAACGGCTAATGTTTGGGATTGGTACTTGCTTGCTTGCCCTTTTTTACCCGTGGTGTCAGTTTGTCATCAGATCTGATCCCGTGGTTAGTTTCCAAAAAAAAAAAAAAAGGTTTGACGCTATGATCACTTGCATATTTACCTGCAGCATTGGCCGTATAGAGGTTACAATATTCTACCATGGAATGTCTAGGCCGTGCAACTCTTAATACGGGAGCAATTAGTAGTCTAGGGCATGTTCCTAGAGCGGTTTTGATTTATAAATAGTAATAACTTGTCGAGAAGGTTGTAGAGAGATATTTACATGTGTTTTTGATCGATATAAATGAAATCAATGTAGTATGTACTATAATCGACTAGTAAATTTTACCTTAAAAACACTCTATTTAAAAGCTATGTATTATAGAAAAATTATTTACTATAGAAAATCAGATTTTAGAAGTCAATATGAACAGACCGGTAAACTGCGGTATGCGCAGGACAGAAAAACGAAATTCTGGCTTTTGTGTAACCCAATTCTTTGACATGTTATTGTTCAGCATACAGTGTCAATTGGCATTAAATCGTGGCAAGATTATGATAAGAAGTACTCGCAAGCGATTATTTCATTCCGTGTGTGATCGTCAAGTTAAAGAGGCACCCGATTTTTCTCTGTTTGGTTCACATGAGGGCGTATTCGCTTACTTCAATCATCGAGGTTCGAGGAGAACTGAGTTTGCACAGTTTCCTTGGGCAGCCGTTCGGGCGCTCCGCTCACGCTCATTAGCGATGGAATCCTCGATTCCGCGCTCGGGCTGACCGATTTAGTAAATAGTTACAAACGTATGTTCGCTAAGCGAGACAGTACGTGACCAGTAGTCTCTAATCATTGGTTATTTGTAGACGTGTGTAGCAGATATACAAATGTGTATAGTGTGTAAGGTATGTGTTAAGTGTGCGTATATTATGTACCCTCTAAAAAAAATCAATCATCAAGCTTACAACATGATAGCCTTCTTAGTTTCGTAAAACAAACTATCGGAGTGCTCACTTGGGCCTTTTCTTAGGAAAACAACACAACAACTTTAGCTGTCCTAATTGCTATCTAAACAAGGACACGGGGCATTGACTTCCAGCTTTTTCCAAGTAGATTGGGCCGTTATTACGTTTCGGCTAAGGGCCATTAGATCGCTAAAAACTGGCCCAATTAAACTGTGCAAGCAAGGCATTGCCCAACTCAAAGTACAATTAAGCCTTTTTCTATTAAAAAAAATCCCCGTGTAGTTCAGCCTGTTCCGTCGGCCTCGTAAGAGAAAAATAACCCGCGAAAGATTTGAGTATGCACTAAAAAATCATGCACGTGCGAAACAATCTCAAGATTGGCCGGTAAACTCTCCTGCTTGCTGCTCACGACCACGCCCTCGCATTTGGTATAATCATTTACCTCTGTTTAAAACGCCCATCGTTTTCTGCATGCACTAGCGCCATTTCATGGGCTCTCAACAGCATTCAGCACAGCTACTCTCGATCTACCTGTTTGCTAACCCCGGCTATATAAACAAACCGAACTTTTCACCTCGGCGAAACACAAGGATTGCTGAATTGGCCTGCGAAAATGGCGGTTGGGCTTGCGGGCTCAGTGGCGCTGGTGCTCGCCGCCGTTCTTGGCTCATTCCGCCTCGTCGCACTCGCGGAGGATGGTGCGTATGCTCACCTGTTCTTCTGTATATTTTGGGTTTTGCACGCCGACTACGTGTGCCGTGCCGTGCTCACTGAGACTGAGACGTGCTTGGTGCTGTGCAGAGCAGCTAGAGAACCTGCGGTTCGTGCGGCACGCGCAGGACGCGCCCCTCGTGTCGCACTACAACTACATCGTGATCGGCGGCGGCACGGCGGGTTGCCCGCTCGCCGCGACGCTGTCGGAGCACTCGCGCGTGCTGCTGCTGGAGCGCGGCGGGCTCCCCTACCGCAACATGTCGAACCAGCAGCACTTCACGGACGCGCTGGCCGACACGTCCGTGGCGTCGCCCGCGCAGCGGTTCGTCTCCGAGGACGGCGTGGTGAACGCGCGCGCGCGGGTGCTGGGCGGCGGCAGCTGCCTCAACGCGGGGTTCTACACGCGGGCCAGCAACGAGTACGTGCGCGCCGCGGGGTGGGACTCGCGGCTGGTGAACTCGTCCTACCGGTGGGTGGAGCGCGCGCTGGTGTTCCGCCCCGAGGTGCCGCCGTGGCAGGCCGCGCTCCGCGACGCGCTGCTCGAGGCCGGCGTCACGCCTGACAACGGATTCACCTTCGACCACGTCACCGGGACGAAGATCGGCGGCACCATCTTCGACAACAGCGGGCAGCGGCACACCGCTGCTGACTTCCTCCGGCACGCGCGGCCCAGGGGGCTCACCGTGCTCCTCTACGCCACCGTGTCAAGAATCCTCTTCAGACGCCAAGGTACGTACATACCATTTCTTGCGTTCGTTTTTCTCGCTCTGTGCGGATCAGATCATCCGTTCTGAAGAAAGCGTACAAATTTTAACGTGACAGAGGGGGTGCCGTATCCCGTGGCGTACGGGGTGGTGTTCACCGACCCGCTGGGGGTGCAGCACCGGGTGTACCTCCGGGACGGCGCGAAGAACGAGGTTATACTGTCGGCGGGGACGCTGGGGAGCCCGCAGCTGCTGATGCTGAGCGGCGTCGGCCCGCAGGCGCACCTGGAGGCGCACGGCATCCAGGTGCTGGTCGACCAGCCCATGGTCGGGCAGGGCGTCGCCGACAACCCCATGAACTCGGTCTTCATCCCGTCGCCCGTGCCCGTCGGGCTCTCCCTCGTGCAGGTCGTCGGAATCACCCGGTCCGGCAGCTTCATCGAGGGCGTCAGCGGCTCCGAGTTCGGCATCACCGTCTCCGACGGCGCCCGCCGCCTAGTCCGCAACTTCGGCATGTTCTCTCCTCAGGTATGATCAGCCGGTTTTTGCTTCCCTTTGTTGCTGCCGTGTATCGAGTACTGATCACCGGCCGGTGTACGACAGACCGGGCAGCTCGGCACGTTGCCGCCGAAGCAGAGGACGCCGGAGGCGCTGCAGCGCGCGGCGGAGGCGATGCGACGGCTGGACAGGAGGGCGTTCCGGGGCGGCTTCATCCTGGAGAAGATCCTCGGCCCGGTGTCGTCGGGCCACATCGAGCTGCGCACCACCGACCCGCGCGCGAACCCGGCCGTGACGTTCAACTACTTCCAGGAGGCCGAGGACCTGGAGCGCTGCGTCCGCGGCATCGAGACGATCGAGCGGGTTATCCAGTCGCGCGCCTTCTCCAACTTCACCTACGCCAACGCGTCCGTGGAGTCCATCTTCAGCGACTCCGCCAACTTCCCCGTCAACCTGCTGCCGCGGCATGTCAACGACTCGCGGTCGCCGGAGCAGTACTGCAGGGACACCGTCATGACCATCTGGCACTACCACGGCGGCTGCCACGTCGGCGCCGTCGTCGACGACGATTACCGGGTGTTCGGTGTGCAGGGGCTGAGGGTGATCGACAGCTCCGCGTTCAAGTACTCCCCCGGCACGAACCCGCAGGCCACCGTCATGATGCTCGGCAGGTAACTAGAATGGCTTTGCTTCTGTAGCACCACGAGGAGGTTATGCTGATTTGAACTTTTGCACATGAGCGCGTATGAGACGAGTAAAAATACTATTTTGAATCTATACAGGTATATGGGTGTGAAGATTCAGGCCGAGAGATGGAGGAAATGATCAAGAGAGATTTCAGAATGGTCTAGGCACCAAAAATTGCATGTAATTCAGGCAAAAGAAATTGTAATTGGGTACCTGCTTTAGAATAGGTTTTGTTTCCCCCCTTAGATTTTACTCCCCTACACATAGTATCTGCTTGATGATTCTGAATCTCTGACATCCCTTGAGATGCATTCCTCAGCATTGCTAAAGAAAAAGGAAAACCTGTGTTGCAAAGGCATTATGAAGAAATAAATGAAGTGACATTTCAGAACACAGGATAATGATTCGAGCAACAATAATTCAGAATTTTTTTAGAGCTCGAAGGCCATATTCTACCTCCCAATTTCAACTGATACGAACAGTAGCTGAAAACCACCAAATCAAGGTTCAACATTACTTCAGAATGCTCTGCAGGATCCATTTACAATAGGCACTTCATTTCCTGGCTTTACATGTTACATACAAATATCTGTTGGTGGTTGTTACATGCTACAAACGCCAGAGGGATCTGGCATATAACGTTCTTGATCATCTATACATGGATCAAATACATGTTTAAAAAAGGAATGACTGGTTAAGATGGAGGTATATGCACTACATAGAAAAAGGCACAAAAAGAACAAAAAAATGAGGGGGGGAAATCTTCTAAGCATTTGCCCTACTTGCCTGCAACCTATATGCTTGCAAATTTTTCACCCTATCTATGTTCTCAGGAAGCAGAAGGTGCCTAATTGCCATCATTGTTGTCCAGAATACCCCAAAGCCGCTAGCAATTATATACTTAGCCAAATTTCATATTGTGAGGTTTTCTTGGATAGCCAGAAATGAGCCACAAATGTTCCCGCCCATGTCTGGGAATGCCGAACATCCTGGCAAGGGTTTCACCTTGCCTTTACGGTCAACAGTTACAGGGTACTTCAGGAGGTGACCTCTCATCTCAGTAACCTCATGAGCAATGAACTGCTTCCAGTTCTCTTCCCCAAGAAGCCGAACTCGTCTCATGCATTCCAGGCTCTCTGGATGGTTAAAGTCTTCCTCAATAGCTCCAATATGCTCAGCCCAGAGGGACATTCTGTAGCCGTAAATCTACACATGAAATCACAAAATATGATTTACAGTATGATTCGAGAAATATCAGGATGATTGGAGAAATATCAGTTGCATCATACAATGGATTATTCCCCTGTTGGACCAAATGTGAGTTTCGGCCCATTTGGGCCCATGTACACTTGTATGTATTCCATTTGAGAGTGAGGAAAAAATATCAAGAAAACAATTCCCCATTCCACCAATAGACTTCATGGTATCAGAGCCATGGGTGATGGGTGAGGTGACCGGTGAAATCCATGCTAATTTCTGGAGAGGCGGCGCCGTATCTTAGCGGGGGTGAAGGAGGCGCCAAAGCCAGCGACAGGGTAGCGATGGCAGCTAGCACTGTAGAGGAGCGGGCCGCAGAGAAGGGCCGGCTGCCGAGGGCGTAATGGGGCACGGCGCCGTCGGCTGGGCAGCGAGGTGGAAAGGACGGTGAAGGTGTCAAGGGGCGACGACGACAGCGAGGTGTAGGTGAGGACTGCGAGTGGTGGCGGGGAAGAAGAGACGAGTGGTGGTGGTAGTTTCGGTGACTTCTGATTCAGGGAGGCAATGGATTTAGTCGTAAAGGCAGTGGGTACGAGTGGTGCTCACGAAGTTTTGGTGGTGGATTTAGCCATTCTGGCAGTACCCCGTTCAGCGGGCCCAACGGTGGAGGCAGAGGCACCCCATTCAGTGGATCCGGCGGCGTGGCGGGTTCATCAGCGTGTTTGCGGGCGTGCGTGGCGGTGAGGAGACTTCTTGAAGTGAAGCCCAGGTTAATGAAACTTCTACGCACACAATGGGTGAAAGTCACGGTATTGAGCAGGTGCTCGAGAAGCTGGCTCAATTGCTCACTACAAAGACGAGTTATACAACATCGAGCCAAGCCATTGTTGCACATGTGGAGTCAATCCAGAAGGTGGAATTGATGTCGCATGACATCAAATTGGAGGGTATCAAAAATTATTTGAGTTGGTCTCGGAGGACATTGCTAATCTTGAAGACAAAGGGACTGAAGGCTTTGTAGAAGGAAATGCAGCGGAGCCAGTCGACAAGCTGAGTGTTGAATGGAAGACAAGGTGCACTACTAATTCACTAGTAATGGCCTGGTTGTTGAGCTCTGTAGAGACCATTTCAAGCGTCGTTGAGGTATGGAAAATTTTATCAAAATTGTACTCAGGAGAGTAATGTGATACTGATGGTGGAAACACAGGAGAAAATCAGTGATCTGAAACAGGGGGAGCGTCCAGTGGAGTATATTGCAGAATTACAAAGGTTGTGGGCTAACCTAGATCACTATGATCCTCTTGAGTTGACACATTCAGAATGTGTAACCACTATTAAGAAGTGGATTGAACGCAGAAGGGTAATAGAATTCTTGAAGGGGCTGAACCCAGAATTCGATGGAAGGTGGGCTATTATGTTTCATCAGCCTTCGCTTCCTTCTTTAGAGGAAGCTATTACAGCAATTGCACAAGAGGAAACTAGATTGAAGGTGTTGTCTAGTTCAAAAACATCAGAGCCACCAGTCTGTACTGCTTTTGCAGTAGTTGAAACTAGGGAGTGTTTTAACTGCGGTGAAAAAGGGCACTTGATTCACGATTGTCGTGCCCCACGCAAGCCTAATCGTGGAAGGGGAAGAGACAGTGACAGAGGTGGACTAAGGGAGGGAGGTAGAGGTAGTGGATATAGGAGTAATTATAGAGCTAATGTGATAGTGGCTGAATTAGAAGATTCAAGGAATAAAGACAAAGGGGCGACAACTACTATTGACAATGTTGCTAATCTTGCTCATTCAGATTCTCATTCAAACTGGATACTGGATTTGGGTGCATCTCGACATATCACGGGTATGTCCGGTGAATTTAAATCATATACACCACACCCATATACACATAGTGAAACAATCCAAACTGCTGATGGAACATCTTGCCCCATTAGAGGCGTTGTTGCAGTACAATGCACTCCTATCACATTATCATTAGTGTTATATGTTCCCTCCTTCCAGGTTAATTTAATCTCAATAAGTGCTTTCGTTGATCATATGGACCGTTGGGTTTCCCTTGATCGTGAGAATTGTTTAAGTCAGGAGAGACTATCAGGGAAGAGACTTGGGATTGGAGTCAGGCGTGATGGACTCTGGTACTTAGATCGAAGGGGAACAAGTGAAGTGGTGTATCTTGCATCGATAGCTGTTGCAAGTGAGGAGGCTAGGGTAATACTTTTGCATTGTCGGTTAGGACATATATCTTTTTGAGACAATGAGCAAAATGTTTCCTAATGAAATGAGTAAGGTAGATAAACGTAAATTAGTATGCGATGCATGCAAGTTTGGAAAATATACGAGGACACCATATGTGAGTAGGGGGCTTCGAAGTATATCACTCTTTGTATTAATTCACTCTAATGTGTGGACCTCTCCTGTTATATTTGTGAGTGGAATGAAGTACTTTGTTACTTTCATTGACTGCTATTCTCATATGATTTGGATATATCTTATGAAACATAAGAACAAGGTGCTTAAATGCTTTCAAGACTTCTATGCTTACGTTAGAAACCAATTCGATACACATGTTCAAATTACCAGAACTGATAATGGGACAGGGTATGTGAACAATGAATTTGGTAGCTCTCTCAACAGAAGGAATACTACAATAAACTTCGTGTCTTGATACACCTCAAAATAGAGTGGCTAAAAGGAAGAATCATCATCTCTTGGAGGTAGCTCGATCACTTATGTATACAATGAATGTGCTAAAATTCCTATGGAGTGAAGCAGTTATGACTGCTACATATCTTATTAACCGCATGCCATCACGTGTACTTGGGATGAAAGCTCCTTGTGAAATGGTGTTTGGGAAGAATGAATTTATTATTCCTCCAAAAAGTTTTTGGATGCACTTGTTTTGTTAGAGATCATAGGCCTTCAGTCGAAAAGCTAGATCCTCAAGCTATCAAGTGCATCTTTATAGGCTATTAATCTGGACAAAAGGGGTACAAATGTTGGAGCCCATATGAAAGGCGTACATTTGGATGTGACCTTCAGAGAGCCCATCCCATTTTATAGAAGGTAAATAAATCTGAGTACCTTATTTAGTGAGCTTGACCCCACTGATGTATGTGATGATCGTCACGAGAAGGATGATGAGATGCTAGACACTGAAGAAGATAAGCAATTAAAAGTGGTAATTGGCTCAATCCCATGTCCTATGAGTGAATCCACATGTGGGCAGAAATAGAGAAGACCGAACGAAGAAGGAAATTTGCAGGTTTACACAATGAGAGTCAAAAACTTCAGTAGTGCAGCCAATGGAGCAGCAATGGTCTCATTGATCTCAAGCTATTGTTGAGGTGGAAGATCAGTCTAACTCTTTAAACCCTGTACAGTTGTCCTCTGATACAGGGGGAGAAGAGTTTGAAATAGGGGGAGAGGAATCTGACTTGCCTATTGCTATAAGAAAGGGAAAGAGAAGCTCCGCAGGAAAACCTCCAAGATATGGCTTTGAAGATATCACTACCAAGGATGATAATGAGAATGACATAGCTAACTATGTCTCATGTGTGTCTATCTCTTGCCTACAAGGCCTTTATTGCATCATTACAATTAGCAGTGATTCCGAAGGATTGGACAGAAGCAAAACAGGATCCAAAGTGGTACGAAGCCGTGTTGGAGGAGTTGGCAGCTCTTGAAAAAAACAAGACCTAGGATCTTGTACCTTTCCCAGTGAGAAAGGTGGTGGTTAGCTGCAAGCGGGTGTACACTATGAAGCAAAATCCTGATGGAAAGGTAGAGAGGTATAAAGCGAGGCTTGTGGCAAAGGGATATGCCAAACATATGGAATTGACTATGATAAAACCTTTGCACCGATGGCAAAGATGAGCACAGTAAGGACAATAGTATCTTGTGCAGCTAACTTTGATTGGCCATTGCATCAACTAGATGTTAAAAATGTGTTTCTACGTAGAGACCTCCAGGAGGAAGTGTGTATAGAAATTCCACTTGGGTTTGCCACCTCACAAACTAAGGGAAAAGTACTGAGATTAAACAAATCTTTGTATGGTCTCAAGAAGTCACCAAGGGCATAGTTTGATCAACTCAGACATGCATTGTGTGGTTTGGGGTATAGGCAATGTAATGGAGATCATACAATGTTTTACCACCATTCTGAAAGGCATTCTTGCTGCGTATGTGGATGATATGATTATTACAGGGGATGATGCTTAGGAAATAGCTCGACTGAAGGAGAATCTAAGCAGGGAGTTTGAAGTCAAGGATCTAGGCCAACTCAAATATTTTTTGGGCATTGAGATTGCAAGATCCCCTAGGGGGATAGTTCTTTCACAACGAAAATGTGTTGGATCTACTTAATGACACAGGTATGCTTGGATGTCGCCCAGCTTCAACTCCTATTGAACCTAACCACAAGTTATGAGCCTAGTCAGGATATCCAGTACATAGAGAGATATCAGAGGTTTGTGGAACGGTTGATTTATTTGTCACACTAGGACAGATATAGCCTACGTTGTGAGTGTGGTAAGTTAATACATGCATGATCCTAGAAGTGGTCATTTGGAAGCTGCACTTAGAATCCTGAGATACTTGAAGGGAAGCCTAAGAAATGGGTTTTGGTTCAAGAAGAATGGACACCTAAATGTGCAAGGATACTGCGATGCAGACTGGGCTAGTTGTCTTGATGACAGGTCAACTTCAGGCTATTGTGTGTTTATAGGTGGTAATTTAGTATCCTGGGGGAGTAAGAAGCAACCAGTGGTATCTCGCTCTACTGCTGAAGCAGAATACAAGGCAATGTCAATAAGTTTGAGTGAGATGTTATGGATGAGAAATCTTCTATCTGAGTTGAAGTTGCTAAAGGATATTTTTATGAAGTTATGGTGCGATAACAAGTCAGCGATAAATATTGCTAATAATCCAGTCCAACATGATTGGACAGAACATGTAGAGATAAATCGTTTCTTTATCAAAGAGAGATTGGATGAAAAAACACTAAAGTTGGGCTTTGTAATATCTGGAGAACTGATTGTCTAATAAAAGGTTTAGGTGTTAGAGAGTGTATATTAGCATGTAACAAGATGGGAATGATAGATATCTATCACCCATCTTGAGGAGTGTTGGACTGAATGTGAGTTTCGGCCGATTTGAGCCCATGTACACTTGTATTGTATGTATTCCGTATGAGAGTGAGGAGAAAATATCAAGAAAACAATTTCCCATTCCACTGATCGACTTCATCCCCTAAAACATGAGATGCAACTAATATACAACACTAACTAAGCAGCAGCTGTGAGCAACAATCAACAACACCGCAACACAAACATGAAGGTACAATAGCTACTGGTAAAATATCAAAATACGAGCTTGTGAGAACATCTCAGTGCTGTAGGTCTCAAGAAATGTGAGCTATTAGTGAGCTTGAGACATGAGGAATTACCTGTCCACGGGGGGCAGAAATCTTATTTGCCCACGTATACTGTGGTTGATATGCTCCCATTGCAATCTCCGTATCTCTGATTCCTTCCATGGATCTCTGGTTGATATTAGCTGATCCAATGATCACGTATTCATCATCCACAATCATGCCTTTTGAATGTACATAGACCATGAATCTCCTATTTTTTCTAGCTTGTTCCTGAATAGTAAGTGCAAAAATGGATAGCTGAGCTTGCATGCAGGGCATGTTTGGGGGAAAAATCACGGCATATTAAAAAAAATCATGTCAAGGGTCAAGAGATTGCACGACATCTAGTACACCTAATATCTAATGGTAATTTTGATACAGTTGAAAAGCTCAATATTATCCATACAAGATGCAACTCTTTGGTAGAGCATCTACACAACTGAGCTTGTGAACCAAATCATCCAATCATTGATCCAAAGGCTTCCTTTTAAACAAAATACTCGAGCATGAAACCTTAATTCTCAAGTAACCTCTTAACACAGAAACTCAAGTGGATGTCATTGGCCATTTGGCCTTCAGGTACTTTGAGAATTAGTATGATATGGCCATTCCTAGTAAAATTCATCTGCAGAGGCAGAAAGGTTTGAAGATTTGACATTGTGGTGCATCATACAGGGGCTAACAAAGCCATGTCAGTGCTTTGCTTAGACAAACAGAGAACTGTCAAGCTCAGTCCACGTAAAGGTTACACAGATTCAACATGTCGTTAACTACTCTATTTACTATTATATCTGAAAACTAAAACAACTCAACCTTGTTGGGGAAAAACAAAAGGTGTCAGGGATCCCCACTTCCCTCAGGGGCGGACCCAGCGGTGGGTCAGGTGGGGCGCCAGCCCCCCTACCGCTGGCCGGCCGTGTGTACCTTTCATCCCCTACAGCTCCACGCTAGCCATATGAATGACCTTATCAGATTTAAAAAACCTTTGCATGATGAAGAAAATTGTATTTGTAGTGGTGATTACAAGCCACAACGACATCTTGGCTCTTGGCGTGAAACCTCTCCCCCTCTCATTTCTACAAATCTATCGTAGGCCGGCAACTCGGTATTCAGCAAACTGGTCAGTAAGTCCTATTATCCCCCCCTAAATTTTGATCTTGGGTCCGCCACTAACTTCCCTAGCACAGTTTATTGAAATAAAACACGACAGAAGCCTCACCTGAGGGTTATTTGATGAATTTGATGCATTTGAAGTGCTAGGGCTGTCAGCAACTTCACGATTGCCAAGACAAAAGAAGTTCAAATAATCCTGAGGCTCGTATACATCATCCAGACCTACTTCTTTCAAGGCCCTATATATTGTCTCGTACATCATTTGCATTGTTTTGTTCTACAATGTGAAAAAACAAGATGTAATTAAACCATGGACAAACTGGTTATATAATATACAGAAGCACATTAAACAAGAGTACAAGACACAAGGCACTGGCAGAGATGTTAAAACTAACCTGCCAGTAAAGAATTCTTTGTGTAGCAGCACCAGTTGGATTGCCCTCAGGCCACATAGGAATTACTATATATGCAGAAAATCTCTCGTTTGCCTTAATCTTGTTTGCAATTTTGAGAGCAATTTCGATTGGTATTAAATTATTAGCCCCTGAAAGATCACAAATTTGAAATCCTGAGTTAGCGTCAAGCTATCAATTAAGGAATTTGGTGTAATTTGTTTTGTCATTAGATGGCTAGTGAATCAAGGAATGAAACAAAATTGGACTGTGCACTATTTTTACTGGAAGCATGACAAAAATAAAACTTTAAACTACATGCTTACCAATATCTTTGTTTGAATCCCAATTAAATGAAGAACCAATGAAGTACTGATTCTCAATATAAATAAAATGTTGGGCTGCCCGGATAGCATTCACATAAGCTGTATGTATGCTCATATCAATGAGTACATTCTTCCCACAAACAAGATTCTGTTATCCAAAGCAGAAGAAGTGTTAGTCAAAATCACAAAACCAGCAACCACAGAATGCAATGTTGCTAGATGGTAACTATATTTCAGGTACCTTCATGGTTGCTCCTCGTGGATCCTTAGGAAATCCCTTGGCAGAGTTTGAATCAATAGACCGAAACACCTAAATATCAAAGTGAGAGGGTTCAATGAACAAAAGTGGAAACAAGTAGAAACTTTGATTCTCCAACTACAGAATAATATAAATACCTGAACATGCCATGTCTCTGGATCATTGTCGCTAAAATATATTGCATCATTAATGCTTATGATATCAGGTATTCTTTCAATCCTGAGAAGTGCATCATCATATGATTTTGCCAACTTTTTAATCCCATGGCGTTTAGAGGCCTTTAACCAACGCTCCTGAAAGTTTTGCAAAACATCATAAGCAGCTGGACCATCAATCTTGGAATGCAAGTCATGCCATGGTTCCCTTGGGCCACGAGCATCAACTGCCTGCAAACAAATGACAAAGGAGAATTACTTTTTAGAACAGCCACAAAATAAGCACTGAGAATAAGGCAAGATGCAGCGATTCTTCCTGTAATATGATAATTTAATTTTCATGATTAAGGACCAAACATGACATAAAGCTCCTACCCATGTCAAAATTAAGAAGATTACAGTAGTTGTAAGACAAGAAAATTGTATCAACACACAAGTATATGGCAAAGGAATCAGATACTTACGGCAAAGTTTGGATTGTAATAATCTTCCTTGTGCACAGTCTGAAGAGTCCGAAACAGAGGATGCCAAGGTGTATCATATCGCCCACCACATAAATCAAGGCCTCCAACAAAAGCAATTATTTTTCTCCTATAATTGCCAGCATCAGCGTCCACAATAACTGTTTTCTGATGATGAGTAAAAATGGTTCCTGTTTCCTGGTTTCCAACACCTTCGTATGATAAATAGATGGTACTAAAGAATTGATAAAAATACAAGATCACTTGATAAATAAATAAGTGGGCATAATTGTTTTCCTTTGGGGGAACAACTGTTGGGTTTGAGTTCATAAATGATATATGGTAATGGATGCATCTTGTGAAGCTCTATAAATTCTTTTCTTGGTCAAATGGTAGGAACTGCTATTCTAAAGAGCACAGGAGAACAATATAATTCAATGATGCATAAAGCATGAATGGCAGATTAATTGAAGCCATTCACATTCACACGTGGCACACCGAACTGAATATAATACTTTCAGTGACCAACAACAAATGATTAATCATAATGGATAAGTTTGTGTGCCATCACAATAGAGATAACCTGCTGTTTCACCCAGCTGTGTCGTTTCCCAGCAGATCGTGGGCAAAGCAATACTTGAACCGAAGAGTGCTTGAAAAATCTACGTGTCTCCTCGTCTCGTGTGCCCATGAAACCATCCTATAAGTGAACTTTTGATAAGCACGGTGTACTTCAATTCTTCAGCATCATGAAATATGAGACCAAATGTGGTGCACGTATCTAACGAGCAAGCTACTAAATTGTATCATAGAAAACTCGACACCAAGTTGAGGCATATCTTCTCAATATTATCCAGATGACAGCTGGATATTTTTGCAAATCCTTTGACTTGACAACCACAGGTATCATGGTAAATTTGCAGCATATATCAATCATGAAATTTGCGTAGCAAATTATATTACAAACGAAGATCAGTGGTGCCACACTCCATCTACTTCGCAGCTTAATATTTGAAAATGTATCATAACTATTTGAACATAGGTGGCATTATAAAATTGCAGGTTGGATGCAAAAGTATGTTTCTCATATAGTGTAAAGACCTCAACATAGCAGTTTTGGACACAATGAATAATTCATACCATCTTAAATCCGAGAATGCTCCTTGATGTTGGATCATCCCATACAAGAAGCAGAACCCTCACGCCTTCCTGTGACTTCATTTTCAACAGGTCCCCGAGTGACGGCACCTTCTCAGCTTCATCCCTCACGAGGTGGATCGTGTGGAACACTGACCACCCCACGATGTAAATCAACCGCTGTGCATGGCAAATGGCATTGTAAATGTCGCGCCAGCACTGCCCATGCTGGTAGCGCACTCCATGGTCAAGCCAAATATCTGGGAGACAACCATCGGGCACATGTGCATCCTGATACAGGGTCACCCTCATGCCACGCCGCAGAGGGAAGTAAGTATTGGGCACCCCAAGGCAGTCCGGGCCAGCAATGACACCATGGTGGTACATTGTGAGGTGAGCCACTGGGATGTATTGTATGGACAACCGCAATACAGCACCCGGAGCGCATGGCTTGCCATTGGGCTCGAGAACGGGGTAGACGCCCTCGATCCTCTCCCCAGAAAGAAGCTTCTCAGCAGGCATGGCCACGGTGCCGATGAGCTGAGCGCCGAAGACGTCGCTGTCCTTGACAACAAACTGGACCTCAGCGGCCTCGTGCCCGACGGACACGAGGAAGTTCTGGGCCCAGACGGGGTTTTCGTTGTTGGGAACAACGTAGGTGCGCGCGACAGTGGCGTAAGATACCTGGATGGTAACGTAGGGGTCGCTGGTCATGTTGGCGTTGGACATCTTGCTGCCGACGGCGCCGGTGATTCGCGGGCCGAGGAGGTCGCTGATCGTCTTGGAGAACATGTCCTTGTTGGGGAGGCTCAGCGCATCGTGCACCCAGATGTCGAGGGTGCCGTGGAGCAGCACCACCTTCAGCGACGGCCTCACGCCGCCGTGCTGCGACCCTCCCGCCGCGGCACCGTATGACACCATCTGCATCTCGCCGCCTCCGTGGCTGCTCCCGCCGCTCGAGAAGGAGGTAGAAGGCGGCGGCACGGACGGGGACGACACGGCCACCGGCGCGTAGTCGGGGCGGTCCGAGAGGCGCATGGTGGCGAGCACATCGGCGATGGGGTAGGACGGCGCGGAGGGCGAGGGGGATTGGGACGCCGAGGCCGAGGGCTGTTCGTGGAAGCTGGAGCTAGGGGAGAGGTTGGGGCTCGGGTAGGAGGGGTACGCGCCGGGGTAGGGGTCGTACCGGTACGACGAGGGAGGCAGCGGCGGGTACGCGTACTGCGGGTGCGGCGGTGGCGGGTAGGGCTGGAGCGGGCCGGAGTGGTGCACGAATTGCTGCGGCGGGGGCGGCGCGGGGGAGTACCCCGGGAAGGAGGGCGACGGCGCGAGGTAGGGGTAGGCCGGCGCAGCGGACGCCGGCGGCGGCGGGTACTGGTACTGGTAAGGGGAAGGATACGGGTGCTGGTAGGGCGGGTGCTGGTAGGGCGGGTACTGCCCTTGCCCGCCGTGGTTGCTGCCCTCCATTGCCGGCCGCCTCCGTCCAAAGCTTTCGTGGGGTAGTGGATCCGCTTAATTTTCTCGCTCTCGCGGGTTTGAAACGGGGGGCGTGGTAGGGGGCGGCAGCCGTACGCGGGGTGGTGGTGGAATGGAAGAGCCGTGGGCGGCGCGGCGACCGCGACGGTCTGGAGAATGGAGATGGGATCGGGGAGGAAGAGGAGGAGAAATCAGAGAGGCGGTGGTTGGGGCGGGGTAGACCTGGCCTGGCGCGGCGGCCCATTGGATTCCCCACGCCCAGGTGGGTCGCGGCGGCTGACCGGTTCGTCCATCCTAACGTTCTAGCCTTGAAGGTTGAAATATATCCACGTGGGGTCGCGTGTCATCCGTGCGCGCGCGCGTGCAATATGCATTTTTTCAGGAAAAAAATTCGGTGGATGCTGTTTCCATATAGCCTGCTGTGCATACGTACCTTAGATAGAAGCCACGCGAACACCGAATACATCGTACGGTAACCTCCGCAGCTCCCTCGTGATGCGCCAAGATCAGCTTCCGGCTCCGTCTTCCGGCTCCTCGCGTACTCGCGTCATCTCGGCTCGTTGCTGGAGTTTATCTGTATGACAAGCTCGATGCCCCCGATTTGTTCTTCGTCTCCTCGCTCCTCCATACGCATCTGTACGAGAGGCTAAACCCTAGGCCGCCGGTGCCATTGCGGGCAGCAGAAATTCTCCCTGAATCAGTTTTCTAGTGTGCACCGGTGGCCTTTATGGCAGGGGAAGAGGGTGATGATGCCGCCGCCGTCATCTTCGCCACAACAAGGACACAAGCGGATGACGCGATCGCCGAGAGTTGTGCAGGCGGCATGGAACAGACTTCACAAGTATGGTTGTTTTACTCGTTTTCTTGGACAATCATTTACGTTCCTTGTGCATTGTAATTAGTACTGATCTGTGTGACCATATGCTAGATTGCACCGACCGAGTCGATCGCCATGGAAGATGAGTTGGATGAAGCACCAGATGAGGTAATTAAACAAGAACAACATGTCCTACACTTTGAAAAAAGGGAGAACATGAAATTATTTTTATATAATGGCAATATAACTTTAATTCTCAATTTATCGATAGTAGATGGTTGATAAAGTTGGGCAAACTTTGATTGTTCCTGAAGTTGGAATGACTTTCGAATCAGAGGACAAAGCGTATGAGATGTACAACACCTATGCCGGTAAAGTTGGGTTCAGCATTAGAAAGAGCCTGACAAAGCGCAGAGCAGATCAAACTATAAGTCAGAAATATATAGTTTGCAGCAACCAAGGACATCGAGAAAATGCTTTATCACAGATGGACACCACAAGGACAGGTTGCAATGCTCGCGTTCAGTTTAGTGTCAGTAGAGAGGGGATTTGGAGAGTGCAAAAGGTTGTACTTGATCATAATCATTATCTTGCTAGTCCAAATAAGTCACACAAGCTGAGGTCCCAACGACGTGTTATAGAGGCGGACAGAATGCTAATTGGCCAGATACGTGAAGCCGGGATGAAGCCAGCCCAGGTGTATGAGTTCATGAAGGAATTTTATGGAGGTGCGGACAAGGTGCCATTCTCTAAGATGGATTGCAACAATGAGATTGGTCGTGAGCGCAGGAAGTACTTAGAAGCCAATGACGCACAAACATTGTTGGAATACTTGAGAAATAAGCAGTTGGAGGATCCTTCATTTTTCTATGCTATTCAGATAGATAAGGAAGATGGTCGGATAGCAAATTTCTTTTGGGCAGATGGTCAATCTATCATGGATTATAAGTGCTTTGGTGATGCTGTGTCATTTGACACCACTTTTCAGACTAATAAGTTTGAGATGCCTTTTGCTCCGATCCTTGGAACCAACCATCACAAGCGGACAATAATTTTTGGGGCTGCACTATTATATAATGAAACTATTGAATCATTTGTTTGGCTTTTTGAAACATTCTTAACAGCAATGTCAGGCAAGCATCCTAGCACAATTTTCACTGATCAAGACGCAGCCATGGCAGGAGCAATTGCATATGTATTCCCAAATACATGTCATCGTCTTTGTTTGTGGCACATTTGCCTAAATGCTGCTAAACATCTTGGGCATGTAATTCATGACTCGGATAACAACTTTCTACCTGATTTTAAGAGATGTGTGTATGAGGATAGATCAGAAGCTTACTTCATTGAAAAGTGGCATGGATTGTTGAGGGAATACAATCTTGAGGATAACTCATGGATGAAAAACCTGTATAATATGAGGGCAAAGTGGGCTGCTGTCTACCGTGACTCTTTTACGGCGGATATGAACTCGACTCAGAGGAGCGAAGGTATGAATAATGTGTTCAAGAAAAGATTTCGTCGAAAACTTGGTCTTTCGGAACTCCTTGTAGAATGTGAGAAGGTTTCAGCTAGTCTCCGTGAAAATGAGCTGGATGATGATTTCAAGTCACGTGGCAAAATCCCAGTTACTTATATCCCAAATTTACCTATGTTGAGGACTGCAGCTGAGTCATATACACGGAGGATGTATTCAGAGTTTGAGGAAGAATTTAAAAAACAATTCACATTGTCTTGTAATTTATTGCAAACCGAGGGGACAAACTTAACATTTTTTGTTACGCATATGCAATCTGATCATGGCGCAATAGTGGTATTCAACTCTGCGGATTCCACTATTGCTTGTTCTTGCAGAAAGTTCGAATCCATAGGTACGTGCACACAATTTATTTTGCAATAGGTTTTATACTACAATTTGATAAAATGGCATCCATATCTTTACAGGTCTATTGTGCAAGCATGCACTCAGAGTCTTCAATATGAATCAAGTTTACATTTTGCCATCGCAATATATACTGAATAGATGGACAAAATATGCAAAAAGAGGATTTTATATTGAGAAACAAGGAAGCGAGAAGGAAGATTTGAAAACACGTGCTGCTCTTATCTCTCGAAATGCGACATCTGTTGCATTGAAGTGTTCTGTGTCAAAAGAACTGCTTGATGATTTGCAGAAAGCTATTAAAAAAATGGACTTGGAAGCAGATACTTATCTTAGGCAGATACAAGAAGAATCCAATGATGTTCCGCTAATTCCGAATGAACGTGACAGTGACACATTAAATGGTACAATATCTTTTAGAGTTCCTCGGGTGATAAAAGGACCAAAGACTTCACGCTTCAAAAACGTGGTTGAAAAGAAGTCAGGGAAGAAGAAGACAACAACTCAAAAGAAAGGTAGTGATCCTACCCACTCTAGCAGCTTTCGCATTATATTTTTTAGCTTCTCTTATCTTATATAAGTTTGATTGTAGGTGAGGATCCAAATAATATTGTACAGACTAGAGATGAATGTGCTGATCTTAATGTCGGGCAATCTTCGACCATGGCTGTTCCACTCATGCAAGACGAACATGATAATGCTAGAATGCCACCCTTTAATTTCATCCCTGATTTTTCGACCATGGCTTCTCCGTACATGCAAGGAGGATATACAGGTCTTTTAGTTGAGCAAGATGCCACATTGCAGTCGACTGTTAGGAAATTACATTTTGATGGAGGTCAAAATCATGAAAATGTGTAATCTGATATATGCTACATTTTGAATCTTAGATATCCAAATGTATTTCTGGTTGCATCTAGATGATATATGTTAATTTTAGCACAGTCGTTTGAAGCAGTGTAGTGTATGCAAGTCTGGTTCAGTTTGCACATTATTGCAATTGTTGTGTCCTCCTCTACATTCTGGCAATGAAAATTGAAAAATGAACTAGCACACCAGAAAGTGACCATCCTACAGATCAGCAAGATTACATGCATCTGAGCAACAAGTAACTGTGTGGTTGCCACCAGAGTTCCAAATAAAAAAGAAAACAACAGCAACTGTATCCTATATCTGAAATCCCAGTACAGGTAGTGCGTTGCATCTTGGACAATCTCAAATAAGTGGAATTGGCAAGTTAGCCTTATTTTTGACTGAGTCAAGCTTATTATAAATCTTCTTCTTCTTCTTGTTGTTGTTCTTTGATGTAAAATCAATACTCTATAAGCATAAAGAAAAAATGAAATATGCACTTTTTTTTTTCAAATTTCTTCATAGAACGAAATTAATCAGCTTCTATGGTTTCTGGCCAATTCCAGCCTGATTCACTATGGATTTTGGCAAGGGTTCTGTACGGATAAGTTCCCACTAAGAACTGGGTTTTAAAACCCTTCTTATAACAAAAAAGAACAACAAATGACAGTCATTTTTTTGTCAACACAAAGAGTTACCATCGCAAAGTGATTCAAGGTACAGTCCAGCATTTCCCATGCGTTTGTGTGGGGTAACAAGGTTTGCATCCCAAGCTGCAACCTATTGAGAAAAATGGTACCAGATGCCAAAAGGCACAAAAATCATTTGCGGTGATACCAAGATATAATGAAGTAGATGATAAAAAGGAAAATTAAAGATGCATAAAATTGGAAGGTATGATTACTATCATTTGCTAGAATGAAATGTGTAGTTTGCTTATGGACTTCTTGTTGATTAAATAAAAGAATTTGCACCATGTACTCCAGCCTTCTGATGCTGTAGACTCTGAACTAGCCCCACAACAGAGAACCGTAGATGTGTATTTCAATTGGTTAAGATCTCTTATTTAAAATTTTTTTGTAAAGATCTTTTATGTTAATATTGCATATTCAGCTTAATATCTATTGCATATGTTGTTTTAATATAGAGATGACATTCTTGTCTAGAGCAGCAAACCCAGGGCCCAGCATACACAGAACTGGAAAAGGTTACTCACGCCCATTTAATGTTGCTCCTTGAAGTTTGACCATCCAGTTGGAGGAGCGAGGAGACGAAGATACAGATAGACTCCAGCAACGAGCCGAGATGACGCGAGTACGCGAGGAGCCGGAAGACGGAGCCGGAAGTTGATCTTGGCGCATCACGAGGGAGCTGCGGAGGTTGCCGTACGATGTATTCGGTGTTCGCGTGGCTTCTATCTAAGGTACGTATGCACAGCAGGCTCTATGGAAACAGCATCCACCGAATTTTTTTCCTTTTTTCATTGGGCTCTTTCATCAACTGATGTAAATATCAGTTAGTCCATCACAGTTTTTCAAAGATAATGAGATGGCTCTCTGTGCTCTGATTGATTATTTGTATTATGATCTATCTAGGAGCAATACTAAAATGTTTCAAGGGAGAATTACCTTGACTTAGGTCTGCCTCCAGCCTAAATTAAATCAACCTAAGTGAAATGATGTCCAGGTATGCTTCGGAAAGCTTGTTCACAGTGACCGTAACTTTTATTAATTGATATTATTTATAGGACTTGTCAATTATAATATAAAAAGGACATTTTAGCTATAGCTAATGTATTTTAGTTGAAAATAAATTATAGTGGCTGATAAGCGGCTTTTAAAAAAAATGTGAGCAATAGGAAAAATAAGAGAGGGATACACATGTGAGCCAGGAAGTGAGAGGAGTGAGATGCGTGATACGTACGTGACCTCCTGTTTATATGATTTTTAAATTCTGTCTATTCATAAAACAAAATATGGAAAGAAATAGTTATATACGATTTTAATTGATATAGTAAAAATTAAAAACCATAAGAAGTAGATTTAAAGAACCCAACCCTTCATGGGCTGAATGGGCAGTGGCGATGAACTCGGTGGAATCGGTGACCCGCAGATAGATTTCTTTCTTTAAATGCTTTGGTAGATGATCTAATTCCTCTAGTTATAAGGTACGTTTCCTGAACTTGGCACACGGTTCACGGTAGCTTCTAAATGCCATTTCAGTGGTCCCTTTCAGTGGTGTTTAGTGGGGACATGGCATGGAGCAGTATTGTCCCTCTGCAAACTGCTAGCGAGACGGCAATTCCGGCAACGCTTCTGTATATCACGCGTGACTTTTCATTAACCGCGTAGTGTGTTGCATTCTTCCACATGACCAAATGGGTGCCAAACATATATAGGTAAATGCAGTTTTCTTGCATATTTGAACAGTTGACTTCTCATGTCTTAGTGGGTAAGCATTACGACTGCTGTGCTGCTAAGATTTCCCATGACACCCACTTTTAAACTTGCAGACTTTGGTCGTGACTGCACGTTTGTGTAACTAGCCACGTAGGCGTGGCGCGACGCCACGCCAGCCACTGTGTTGACCGAAATAGAAGAGGTGAAAATTCGTGAGGAGTTTTTTTAAAAAAATCGAGGAGACATGCGTGTTTTCGGAAAAGACAAATGATTTTTTCGTAAAAAATCGAGGGACTGTACGTAACTAAACGAGGACCCGTACGTAATTTAGAAAACCGCGGGGCGCTATCCTGCAAAGGATACGAAATTTCGGTGAAGTGAAGGGGTGTTTTTAAAAAACAAAACGGGCAGGGACCTTTTCGCGAGGGAAAAGGACCTTTACGTAATTTTCGAAAAATACAGAGAAATCGGCTCCCCCGGCCGTACGAAAATTGCGACGCCACGCGCCGGCCGACGGAGCGCTGGGGGTGACGTGGGCCGCGTCTCCTCGCGCGAACCCCCCCCCCCCCCCGCGCTAATAATGCTGGTAAGATGCAAGACCGTATGATGGCAGTCTCATCATCATGATGAGTATTTAATCGTACTCTTCTGGTGTTGTCAATCGGTTAAGTTTAATTTTGTGCTTTCGAATCCTCTGGTTTCTCCTGTCAAAGTGGCGGCGGTTTGACTGGCCTTGAACTGACGGTCAGACTGGTCGGCAGTGACCAGTTTGTGATCTGATTGACGGTTAGACCGTCTGATGGTTTAACCGAGCATTGCATGATAGTCTGACTGGTGTGGGTATTAAGGCGGTTCGACCGGCTTGGTGGTTGCAGTCAGACCGGTCCCTATGCCGAAAGGCTGTTTGAGTTCAGCTGTTTTGGGTTATTTTGCTATGTTAGTCATGGTGTGTGTGTCCATACAAGTGTTAGTCATACAGTTTCTATGTAGTGTGAGTCATGGTGTAGGTCCATGCATGTATTTTGCTAATTGAGAATTTAAGTGCGTGTCATTTGTATTTGGATCGATTGCTTTGATTTTGGTGTGCAGGTGCGTCATGATTGTTGAGGTCAGCGGCAACACTAAGGCTTAGTGGCCGTGGCGAGTCACGTAAGTCCGGATAGAGCATCATGATTTTGTTGAAATAATCTATGTTTTATTTGAAAATACAAAATATAGTTGTGATTTTATTTTTTTTGCAAAAATAGCCTACTGTCGCTGAACCATTTGGTGACTGCCTCCTGTCGCCCAATGGTTGAGCGACACGAAGGCAGTAATTGCGTTGTTGGGCAACAAGAATGTAGTCACCCAATGTCAGACGGCTAGTACTATCGCCCAACCGCTAGGCAATAGAACCTCCTATCATCCAATAGTTGGGTGAATAGAGCCTGCTTTTTTATTATTTAATTCTTTTTTAAAAATATTTTAAAGTTAATTCATCGTGACTTTATTTCCAATTCTGACCCCTTTGGCCACACCACCACCACCCGTGGCATGGCCAAACCGTACTGTCACACCACACACTACGGCATAACAAAACATGCCATGCTAGCCCTCGTCCACCCACCGTGCCAGCGTAGAGGCTTGCATGGCAGTAGTCACATCAGATCCCATGGCTTAAACTGATAATCTTTTTGTGGATTGATAACCTTTGACACTTCGGCGTGTATATCTATCATAAACACCCATGCAATATTTCCAGACCTTATCCCAGAAGTGATACGTACTGCATCCTGGAAAAAATGACTAATATGTAGACTGTGTGGTACAACATGAGGCACAAGGATGGACATATGATAGGCAGTGCTGCTGATGAAAGATGCATATACATTTCGTGCCTACTTTTAAAACTCATTTTTTTCATGTTGTTGGAGATGAGCTTTCATCTCCCGACGTATATGCTCGGTTTGCTCGTCGTTGTGGCTCTCCTCCTCACGGATCTCACAGGCCCTTTTGACATCCCACTCCTCATAGTCGAGAGTCTACTGGTCATGTGGGTGGATCTCTATGTCGATCCACTTGCAGTAGCCACATAGCAGTTCTGGACATTACGGGTAGACGGAAGAGGTTATTAGTGCGTAGTTTGAAAGAGAAATAATATGGGAACATATATATACTAGTCCTTACCAGTTGTCGATAGCTATTCATGTCCCGACGGCAGTTCAGATAATCACAGGAGTAGTTCGCACAACCCCAATAATGCATGCCCAGACTGAGCCATTGCTTAGACTTGAAGAACTTGCATGGGTGTAACATCCCTAAAAATTTAATTTTTGTAATATGTGGAGATTTTGAAACACTTTGCAATATATTATGTTCTTGATTTTGGATTTCATGGTGATTCTTCAAGATTTTTGGTTAAGGTTCCCACAATTTGAAATAAAAAGAAAATATACAATTAAGAAGAAATTTCAGATTGTAATAAAGAATCTGAAAAGATGATCCAGAAATTAGGAGGGAGGAATTTAAATAAAATCTGGAATTTATACTTGAATTTGTACAAAAAGTTAAATCCAAATATAGCAAGAAATATAGAGCAAAAATAAATCAATACATTTACAGAGGAGCCAGGCCGGCCATCACCCCGGCCCAGCATCCGCTCGGTCCAGCCGCGCGTGCGCGCGCCCCTGGCAAGCGGGCCCCGCACCCGCTTTCTCCCTGACCGCGGGCCCTCCCCGCCCGCGTCTCCTTCCGCCGCTGCCAACGGGCCCGGCTTCCCCGACTGCTCTCTCTCTGGCCGGTGGCCCCTCACGCGCCAGCGTCTTCCTCCTTCTCCCCCCGCGCGACCGCGCGTGCGCCTCGCTCAGAGCCTCTCCTCCCCGTGGCGCTCATGCCTCTGCCAGCTCCGCCCGAGCCGTCCCGTCATTCGGTGGGAGCGCCTGCGAAGCCGTCACCGCCCCTGGTTTCGCCGCCTCCGCCCCTGGAACGACGCCGCTGCCTGCAGCTTTCCCACCGCACGGTCACACCACCCGGCCGCGTGGCGCAAGCCTTTTGCACCCGGCGCGTGCGTGGCGCAAAGCTGCAGCCGGCAGCGGAGGGTCACGCTCCAAATCACTCCGCAGGACCCGCCGCAGCTGCCTTTGCTGCACGCCACCAGAATTTTCGCTGCCACCGCCGCCTGCCTTGGCCGCCCGAAGTGATAAAACGAGCACCGCTCGTTGCCAGCCTCACTCGGCCGGCTATAAAGGGCACTGAAGCCTCCGTTCGACTCCCCACACTGCACACTTCCTTTCCCCGAAAGCAATTGCACCGAGAGCCACTAGATCGCCGGCGAGCCTAGCTTCCTCCCCAACTTCGGCGACCACCGAACCGCCAAACCAAGCCTTTAGCCACCGATTCCTCGCGCCAGGACCACCTCCAGAGCATCGCGAAGCGACCCCCGGCCTCGGCTGAGCTCCCCGACGCACGTTCGCCGCCGTCACCGAGAGCTTCTCCAAGTCGCCGCCGCCGCATGACGCCGACCCATCTCCGAACCTCCTCGGCCCCGGGCGACTACGTCATCATCTTCACCGTAGTTTGAGAAGCGCATTTCGCCTCTCCATCGGACCTCCCCGACATCCCCTCGCCGCCGGCCACCGTCGCCCACGACTCTTCTGCCCGACCCGGCTGCCGACCCACCTCAAAAGGATTGATTGCCCTATATAGGTAAGATAAACTTCCCGTCTCACTTGGCTATCACCGCTCTCTTCTCCCTCCCAACTCCCCGGCCGCGCGCGTTCGAGCCTCTGGCTCCGCAACGCCGGGTTGAGTTTTCTTTCTTTTCTTTCGGGCTGACAGGTGGGCCCCACTCGTCAGCCGCTGTAGCCAGAGCCGCCCACTGACCACTGGGCCCACTGGTCAGTGGAACACTTCCACTGAACCCGTACTGACATGTGGACCCCATTGAACAGTACCTGAACCCATATGTCAGTAGCACAGAGGAGATAAAAGAAAAATAAAATGGGAAATCAAAATAAATGCCAGAGAATGACAATGGGCCCCACATGTTAGAATTTAGTAATTTTTGGATTTGACCGAAACAGAGAACTTTGATCAATCATAACTTCTTCATGTTAGCTCCAATTGAATGAAACAAATTTGTAAATTCATCTAAATTCAAGATCTGTCTAATGGGACCGAAACCATGAATTTTTGAGTTTATTTGAATTTTTGACTGTGAATTGTATGATTTGCTAATTTTTATCCAAAAATTTCGCGCAACGTATATAGTGTTCGAGGCCCAGCAAGAGGAGGCAGCAGACGACACCAGTCCCGACAGTCAAGACCCGGACACTAACGACCCAGGCGAGTCAACACTTTGATCATATTGAACCCAGCATTTCAAAGTTATTTCCTTTTAAATTATCAACTTGCATGCTATTATTTCATGAAATATGATATGTTTGCTTTCAGCAAGTTAGATATACCCTGTTATTGCTATTGTGAATTATTCTCCTTGCCATACTTGAAAATGTGAACCTTGTCGCCATAGTAAGAATTAACATATGATTTCACAAATTAAGTCCTTATTTATATGGCATGCTTAGGAATGCTAGCTACTTGGGGTGACACTAATGCCCCAAGAAATACCCTTCAAACTATTTTGAACATGATGGGAAACTTATGGTGTGATGCCATAAGCCACATATGGTCCGATGCCATATGTATTGTTGGTGCGATGCCGACAATTAGCGTATGGTGCGATGTCATACGCCGCCCTTGGTGCGATGCCAAGAGGTAACTTATGGTGCGATGCCATAAGGTTAGTTGGTGTGATGCCAACGCATATGATGCGATGTCATATGCAGCCCTTGGTGTGATACCAAGAGGTAACTTATGGTGCGATGCCATAAGGTTAGTTGGTGTGATGCCAACATGATTACATGGATTATAACAACTAATGGTTTAAAAATGTGATTTCAAACCTGCTAGGTCATAGGGAATTTTAAGTAATTGTATTCAAAAGCACTCATTGGCAAAAACAAAATAGACCTATGCCATTCCATTGACAAGCCATGCATGTTATATATTTGCATTCTGTGTGTTGGCTTGCGGAGCACGGGGTTGGAGTGCTCACTCTCGCAAATATCAAACAGAGACAGGGACACAGGAGCACTATGAGCATGAAGAGGCTCCAATGAATGCAGGAGGAGGCGACGACAACAACTAGGCCGCTTATTACGTATTTTGAAACATAGACAAGAGGACTAGATGAAGATTGTGTGCATATATATTATCCAATCTTGGGTAATATGCATGGAACACAAATACCTTCCGGTCACTTGCCTGTGGTAATGGTTTCACTTTTGCTACTATTCCGCTGCTTTAATGTGATGTAACTGTTAGCCAATGTGGCTCCTATGTGAACTATTGCCCGATATGGGAAAAGACCTTTATGGTATGTAATATTTTGCGATGTATATGTATGATTCAGCAATGTTACTGTGTGCACTATCTACTGATCCAGGGAATAGTGCAATAAAACACAGTGGATTTGGATTGAAAAATCCGGGTCCGACAATGGGTCCCTGCACCAACAGAGGGGTAGCATCTCTCCCTCAGGCGGGTGTTGGAATGTATGCTCGGTTAGAACTTTTAGGATGGGGTTGCTGCTATAGGAGGCGTCATTGTAAGGAGTTGACCTCTTGACACGCTACGCTTGTTCGTCTCGGGCCATAGCAGCCCTTGTTCGTTACATAGATAGCATACATGTGTATTCTTGTTCTTGCCCTTCTTCTTCATGTGACTTTAGCTTCTACCTGCAACACCTAATGCAGCCAATGCTTCATCATGTAAGGATGAATATTCTAATGGTTTTTCAAAGACTCTACGTCCAATAGATATGCAACTGCCTTATTGAAGTTGAGAATAGTTTCCTGATAAGAATATTCATCACCATGTGTTCCTATGATGGTGGTAGAGATAATACCTGTATGGCAATATTGTCATTACGCTCAATTTTTTATTCACACTAATCAGCTATGTAATAAGGTTATTGAAGACATTGAGATGGTCAATGAACTATGTACTTTCCTCCATGCACAACTTGTAAGTTGTCGCTTCAACACTCACTGATTTGTCAATGAATTTACCATATACAATTCTTCTAAATCCTCCCATAATTTCTTCAATGAGTGATCACTGAGTACTTTACTTCATTGGAGAGACATAGAAGGATTGTACTGACAGGCTTCACTCCATCACCTTCTAGTCTTCAGCGGACATATTTTCCGATTCGTCCTCTTTGATAGCATCGATTAGCCCTGTTGGACAAAAATATCCTTCACCACATATTGCCACACGCTGAAATTTTCTCCACCATCAAATTTCTCTACTTGATTCCATATCATCAATATCGATCTTGATTTTATGGCACCTAATGCTTTATCGACCTTCTCACAAATTAGATTAATCTAGTATTGGCTCTGATACCACTTGTTACACTCTGATATCCCTTCTTATGCACAGCAGCCATCGGATTGGATTAGAGTTTGTGAGATACAACATGAGCATGTACGGTATCAAGAACGAAGAAAATAAATCTCGTAGAGAGATCAAAAATAACAACATTGAAGCAACCACGATGAGAGAGAAATGATTTGGCGAAACTGACCGTAAATTTCTCAAGGATAACCTTAAAAGAATACAAGGAATTGTCGTTCTCTTACAACCCTCTCGAATCTTTTAGAACCCTCAAATACTTAACATATACAAGAATCTAGTGCTAAAAAATAATCTACCCTCTAATCCTCTCATGTATATCTACCTTTGAACAAGTGGCTTCTTTCTTTTGCTATTTGGTTGTTTTGGTTCTCCATAACCATCTCTCATGATCTTATATAGTCTCACTAGCCTTTCTCCAAAATAAAGTAAAAATTCTACTCTAAAAGAAAATAGAAACCCTAATTCATATAGGATTTATTTATGACTACTTATAGCACCACTTTTCAAATTAAAAAAACTAGATACGAGTCTAAATAATCTACGTAAGGGTAAATAACTAAATATCGTTTGCTCAGATGCTGTCCTGTTCGATATCCTCGTCTCATCACTAAGGTCAGCATCCGGATTATTGCTGTCTCTTTCCGAAAAACCTGTTACTGGAATGGAACTTGATGTAACTGGCAGGGACCGCTTATATAGAACGCTATTATGTGCATTGGTGTTTTCCTGTTGTCACTTGATTCACCTACATTATTCAGGAAAGGGTTATCAGTCATTCAGTTTTGTACACCAGTTTGTCGTCGCAGAGACAGATCAAGCTGATGTTAATATCTACTTGAAGATTTCGGTCTTTTGAAAGCCCTGAATATTTAGAGTGTTCTTTTAAACTGTACTTTTTGACACGGGAGCGGACAGCAGATATGTCAATACAGATAATGCATACAATTTTAGGTTCGAAAAGTCGTTTAGATAGTCCATTTCAATATGCTATTCCATTTTGAAGTTTAACCTTCTAACTTCCAAAGAAACAAAGATCAAAAGTAGAAACCAAAAGCAAAAAAAAGAGCTTTTGTGTGGCCTTTGAGAACTCTGAAGTCCCAAAAGATGTTGCTGTTCAGGTACGTTCGGAAATAGTAATTTGATTGTCTGAACACCCACGTTAGCTGCAGTCATTCCTGTTTCTTAAAAGTCTCTGTTTCAGTATACTATTCAAGGGGTGGACACCGTATATATCTGCAGAAGATACAGCATCACATTGCTGCAGACGACAAACTATTTTCTTTATGAAAACAGGGAAATAGAAACCACTATCATTGTCATTTGAACTTGTACTTCTATTCCTAAAAAGAACTGTAACACAGACAACACTCACTTGGATCAGTCTTTGTTTTCCCCTTCCACAACTTTTGTCTATTTTCTGAAGTTTGATTATGGGCAATGTAGAGGCAAGGCACTGCAATGCATAAACACTAGGGTCTAGGTCTGCATTTCAGCACAATTTCTGCTATTTTCAACTTCAGATGAAAACGCTGAAAATTCCAACGGTAGTTGGTATTAGAGAAGAGTCAACCACAAAATTGTCTGGTACAGACGCACACAATACATATCCACACAGAGATGTGATGATGTGCAGTTCAGAAGAATTCAGTACAGTAAGGTTTTGCAGAGAACATGCAAAAGACTTGCACATCATTGCATCAAGAGGGGGTTTGTATTAATTTTTACTGATAGCTTTTAGCTGTAGATTATAGCTAAAATGAACAGTAATAGCTAAAAGAAATATATTCTAGAAAGAGTGGGCAAACGGTGGAAAAAAATGAGGAAGAGATATGTGCGCATGACGGAAGCAAGAAGAGTGACGTACGTGATACACTCATAATCACATGCTTTATCCCGGAGTGAGACGATAACGAGAGGAGCAAAGAATCTACTTCAAGAAACTGGGTGTTTGTATTGGTTTTTGGGTTTTCTAAGAAGCTAGAAGTAACAAAGCCTAAAACGTAAAACTAACAGTGGTATACAGTACGTAAGGAGAAGTAATTCGGAAAATAATCCTATAAAATCTAGTTTTTATGGGAGGTTTTATGAGGTGGTTAATGAAATCAAAGTTAAATGACACGTTATGCTTGGAGGAGGGCCTAACCTCACATGCTCTTCCCCTTGAAGACCCCTTTGCATTTTGCTCTTTCCAAATGCACCACAAAATAAAATGACAAAGGGAATCGAATCCTCTTCTCCTTTCCTTTGCCACCTACTCAAGGCATATTTATTTAGGCTTAGGTTTTTCTGATTTATAGCTTAAATCTAACTTTTTATCTTAAGCAGCTTATAAGCACCTAATTTTTAAGTCAAGCCAAAGGTAATTGGTAACTTGACTTTTTTGGCTTTTGAGCTATGGCTTATTATTGAATTGTCTGAAATACCCATAGATCAGGCTGTACCCCACCACAGGATGCCTTTGGATCCGGCCACCTCCTACTCACCAGCATTGAATAAGGCTAGATAGGGTCGTCTCCCACCACGCCACCGTCAAATCCGGCCACCTCCCATCACGCGCATATCGGATCCGGATGTCTCCCGCTGTAAGCCGGCAACAATGAGGTCCTCTTCCAACTACATGCGGCCTCACCTCCCCGGCTTGGTGGAGGAGGATGGTAGCGCCAATGGAGGATGACGACATTGAGGAAGCGAGGATGGAGGGGGTTGTCGATGGCACCCACACGAATAGAGAGGAGCGGTGGTGGGCTCGGGGGAGGAGACAGCGCGGGGGACCTGGGGTATGATAATGACAGCGACGGACACGGGGAGTACAGATGCATGGGGGAGGAGGAGGGCAGCAAGAGGCGTGGGGGAGGAGGAAGGTGGTGATGGGTGCAGGGGAGAAGGAGGGTGACAACGAGCATGGGGTCGCTGACCTTGGCCAGCAGTGAGGAGGCGACCTAGTGTTGCCCTCTCCTTCACATGAGAGGAGCAAAAGAGGAGGATGGGGAATGGGAATTAGGGTTTGAGGAAAGACATTTTATACCCTGTTAGAAGTGGCTAAATAACTCGAACTTTAGTGGCAAAGACATTCTAACTCCCAAAAGCCAAAAAAAAAAAGCACCTCTGGACTAGCATTTGACTCATAGATATAGGATGGCTTAGCCATTTTTTAAAAGTCCAGTTAAAAAGCCTCTCTTTGTTTAGGCTTTAGCCTTTTGGCATTTAAGCTAAAAAAGACTAAATAAATAGGGTCATAGTACAACACAATATTTTAAAAAAATCTCAGTATAATACAATAATGAATATTCCCTATATCTAATAATATATGACGTGTTTTTGAATGGTATTATCCATAAATATAGATCATAATTTATATTTTAATATAAAATTAGTGTGATGTTTTTTCTATAATTCTAATAAATATATAACTTTATTTTATATTCTCTAATGTATGTATTAAATATAATGTTTAGATATAATAATAATAATTTAAAGTAGTTTAGCTATTTTCAATAGTTTGCGCAAGAACTGGTGGAAGACAGGTTGCAAAGGCATGTGCAAGGCAACCAAAAATCAGATGATACACTGGTACTACATGTACGTACTTTACTGCTTACTACTGTTTAGTCTTAGCTTTTATCCAAGCCCCAACACTTAGCTAGCTGGGAATCGGAGCAGAAGAAATCGCGTCAAAGTGCCACGTAGATAAGATCTGTCACCATCCTTGTACCAAACTGCAGTTTTTCAGGAAGCATCGCAACCAGTACTCCCTGAGTTATCTAATGATTGTGTTTCCGCAAGCATTGAATCATCGCTTTGCCGCAGTACAGTCGTAGCGATCGAAGAGAAGGTACATGTTTGATGCTACTGAACACGTTGGAAAATAAGTTAGTAATCGTCACTAGTCATGTTCTTCAGAAATCTTGTCCTTACGTAACACAGGTCAAAGATTGACAAAACATTTGTCGGAATTCAGAAATAGTACAGGAAGGTGTTTCCTGCCTTCTCGATTTCGATTTTTTGGCTTTTTAATTTTTTTAAAGATTTTAAATTTTTAATTTCTTTGTATTGTTTATAATGATATAAACAAAATTGTAGCTGAGATCACATACATAGGCAGGAAATAATCCAGTTTCGCAATAAATTTTTCCAGTTGACAGTACAATAAATAGTCCCAAAAAAACTAAGCCAAACCATAGAAGTGCAGTAGCCTAGGGAGTAGTGACGCTATACACACTACAGTTGCAAAATTACTAGCCTTTGAGCAAGAGCAGAGACCTCCCGGCCGCTGCTCGCGTACTACGCGGCCTTGGCCGGAATCACAATGGGGCTCCTCACAATGTGATCGTCGGAGACCCACTTCAGGTTGCCCTCTGCGCCGGCAACGTCCGGCTCGCCGGCCCACCGCACCGTCACCGTGAAGTTCTGCTGCTCCTTCAGCTCCGTGAAGCGCAGCATTGGTGGCCGCACGATCACCGACACTCCTTTGGGCATGTCCAAGACGGCCGTGTACACGGAGTTTGGCTTCCCGACGTTGGTCACCGTACGGTTCACCGTGATCGGTTGGGCTAGTAGGTTAACGACGAGGGATGGGTAATTCAGCTCTGCTTCGGTGATGGCCTTGAGGTTTGCGCAGGCGACGGGGCGGTGGGCTATCTCTTTCACGCCGTCGTCCCCGATCCCCAGCCCGCAGAGGTAGGGGATGTAGTCGCCGGCGTGGAGGTCGTATACTAGGCCGGGATCAACGGCGCGCACGGGGTTGACATAGCCCGCGCCCATGGCGTAGAAGGTGGCGTGGCGGTACTGCTCGTCCTTGATGGGCACGCCGGTGCGGTCCACCGCGTCCGACGTCGTCATGATTGCCGACTTGATCGCCGCAGGGGACCAGTCCGGGTGCAGGCCCTTGAGAAGAGCGGCAATGCCGCTCAGATGCGGCGTCGACATGGACGTGCCCGACTCTACGAAGAAAGAGAGGCCGACGCCGTCGGAGAACTCCTTGTGCGACTCGCTCGGCGCCCACGCCGCGAGAATGTTCATACCGGGTCCGGTGATGTCCGGCTTCAGAATGCCCGGGCTGGCCTTGTTTGGCCCGCGGGACGAGAAGAACGTGACGACCGGAGACGGGGACGAGCCGACGACCGTCCCCTTGAACGCGATGCTCGTCGTCGGGTTGGCCGTGGAGTTCACGTAGGACGCGATCTTGGTCCCGGCCTCGTAGCTCACGTGCGACGCCGGGAGCACGTGCGCGTCGGCGAAGGTGGTGTACCCCTCGGCTGCTTTGTTCATCACGATAATGCCCACACCGCCGTACGCCGCCACGGTCTGGCCAGCCTCGATGCGGCCGTTTATGCCCCTGCTCTCGCATAGCACCACCTTGCCGCTCACCTCGGCGCCGCGCAGCACGCTGCAATCGCGGCTTGTGTCGGAGCCATCAGCGCCGGGGTACACGAGCGGGAGCGGCTTCGCGGCTGAGTTGTTCCCTGGCTGGAACAGGGACTCGCCGTCGAACTCCTCGCCGTTGCCGAGCACCACTGTGGTGCGTATCGCGCGGTCCATCGTGCCGGCCGCGACGGTGAGCATCCACGGCGCCCCGTTGCCGACCGTCCCGGGCTCCGGACCCGCGTTGCCCGCCGCGCAGCTGACGACAATGCCGCGCTCCATGGCCTTGAACGCGGCGATGGCGATGGGGTCGTAGTTGAACTGCGTGCCGGAGGATGCGCCGATGGAGATGGACAGCACGTCAACGCCGTCCTTCACGGCGGCGTCCAGCCCGGCGATGATGTCCATGATGGAGCAGCGGCTCCTTGTGCACACCTTGTATATCGCCAGGTGCGCGTGCGGCGCCATCCCGGAGGCCGTGCCGTCCGCGTTGCCCCGGATGTTGGCGTTCTCCACGAAGTTGCCCGCGGCCGTGCTCGCCGTGTGCGTGCCGTGCCCCGCGTCGTCCACCGGCGGCGCCGTCGAGTTCACCGCCGCGCTCCCGAACGCGCGCGCCCCGATGATCTTGTTGTTGCATCCACCCCCGGCGATCTCCTTGAACTCGCACGTGCCCTTCCAGCTCTTCGGCGGCGGCTGGAGGCCGTCGTCGCCGAACGACGGGTGGCTGGGCAGTATCCCCGTGTCCAAGATCCCAATCACCACCCCCCGGCCAAACCCGGACTGGCTCCATAATCCCTCGTTCCCGAGGTGGAGCCCGAGGAACCCCGGCGAGCGGGTGGTGGCCAGCGGCAAGAACTCCTCCAGGTACAGCCTGAGGCACCCCTCCGTGCGCCGCAGCTCCTCGGCCTCCTCGTCCGTGAGCCGCGCGGCGAAGCCGGTGAATACGTCGCTGTACGAGTATATAATACGCGGGCCGTCGTCGCCGCCGCCGTCCGCCGAGTCGAGCGCAGCCGCCCGCGGAAGGAACGAGCGGTGCCACTCCTCGACGGAGTCGACGACGCCGTCCCTCGGCTCGAGGTGCACGATGTAGTTCTTCCTCTCCTGCAGGTACGACGCGCCAAGGAGCGGCAGGGACAGGAGCAGCAAGGCGAGAAACCACCGGGACTCCATGAGTGGCGTTGTACAAGCTAGCGTCTGAGCTAGCCGGGCAATGCTGGTGAGGGAGAGGGGAGGGGAGCGAGGTGAGGTGGGCGGCAACTATGAGGCGATTTGCTCGAGATTTTATAGGGAGCTCTTTTAAGGTACACCCATCTGTCAGTGGTAAGTATTCCAACAATACAATACAATACAATACACTTTGTATATAAAAAAAGGGATAGACTATTGCACATGCGACTGAAATTTTTTTAACTTTCAGTCACCTAAAGTTACACTTTGAATCACCTAAAGTTACACATATTTTTTTTGGAGGGGGGCTGCAATTCTAGTTGATTGAAAGTGCAATTTCAGGTCACCTGAAGTTGCACTTTGAATCACCTAAAGTTGCAGCTGTTTTTTTAGAGGGGCTGCAATTTTAGTTCATTGAGAGTACAATTTCAGGTGACTGAAACATAAAAAAAATTCAGTCGCCTGTGCAATAGCAAAACTGATAAAAAAATACTATTTAGAGAGAACATATTTAAGCAGCAATCGAATGATAAGCTAAGATACACTTCATTGGATTGATTTGTATCTAAAAATTCATTCACCTTTCTCTCTCCTTCTAGATACTACAGGCTATTGGAATAAAAACCTATATGCCCCGCGGACTCTCCGCGCGGAGGCGCGCCCACGTCGCCCCGCTCGCGCGCTCCGGCCGGCGCGTGGCGGGAAATCTGCGTACGGCCGGGGAGGCGTTTTCCCTGTATTTTCCGAAAATTACGTAAAGGTCCTTTTTTCCTCGCGAAAAGGTCCCTGACAGTTTTTTTAAGCCCCGTTTTTTTGAAAACACCCCTCCACTTCACCGAAATTTTTTTATACTTTGCAGGATAGCGCCCCGCGGTTTTCTAAATTATGTATAGGTCCTCGTTTAGTTACGTACAAGTCCTCGCTTTTTTACAAAAAAGACATTTGACTTTTGTGGAAATACACATGTGCCCTCGATTTTTTTTTAAAAACTCCTCACGAATTATCGCCTCTTTTACTTCGGTATACACGGTGGCTGGCGCGGCGTGCCGCCGCGCCTATGAGGCTAGTTGTTCTTATCAGTGAAAGCTGGAATTTAGTGGAGTAAAATGGAGGACAACCACCTACATATTAAATGACTTCAATAATAATCCTCAAGGATTAATGGCGCGTATACTGTATGCATGCTTCTTTTGGCACGAGTACACTGTACACCAGCATATTTCGCTCCTACGTACAAGTATTTGGTATCTGCTTATTTGGTGTTTTTATCACACATGGAATAGTCATAACAGCATGACGTAAAATAATCAATTTTGACTTGCTTTTTAAATTGAGTACGACTAGCGCACGGTATACCGTCGAGCTCTATCTCGATGGGATAGCATCCTGCCATTGAATCGTGTTTCATCGGACGACCCACAACTCACCTCGACTCGCATACAGCGTTCGCTTCCAGCGCCCACTCACAGACATCGTCTTCTGGTGTGTGCTCCCCAACACCTTCCCTTGTCGTCCACCTCCACTGGTTTTCCTCTGCAACGTGTGAAACCTTGCCGCTGTTGTAGAATCAAAGATAACCGACTAGAGGGGGTGAATAGGAGGCTAAAAAATTATCTTGCCTTCTAAAACAATTATCACAATTCAGTCAAGCAAGATTTTAAAGCAATTCAAATCTACATAACTCTATTATGTCTAAGACACTATAAGCACAAGTTTCTACAAGAATAACTATACCACAAATAAATATGACAATCACAATACGCTAGAAATACAAAGGCGGAAAGAAATGACAAAGAAATAACCAATTGACACATGATGTTTTACTGTGGTGTTCAAAAATTTGCCGGTTTTCCCTAATCCATGTTGAAAAAGCCCAAGCGACTTGGACCGGCTCCACGAATTAAGCTTCAACTCCTCAATCCACTAGTGGTTGTCTTTTCTCCGCTCTGGAGATGATGGATACCAAACCACTCATAAGTCAATGCCGGGCTTTTTCATAACCTTTTTGAAGAAGTCACCGCGTAAGCTCCCGCTAAGCTGTCTAGATGCTAGCAAGTACAAAGAGTAATAGATCACAACTTCGCTTGACAGCGATCAAGTGCCAAAAGGTTCAATCTAAGATGTATATACTTGATTTTGGCTCAACCACCTCAAATAAATGCACAATGTGAAAGTGAGGTGTGGAGTGAATGGTCAATGCTTAAGAGTGTTCAATGAGTCTCTCTTTTTTGTCCTTGAGCAGGTGGAGGAGCATTTATACCCCCACAAACAAAAGCTAGCCATTACAAGGTAATCCCTGAAAAAATCAGGGCGAGCGGAAGTACCGCCATTCATCGGCCGGTACTACCGCATCTGTTCTGACACAACAGTAACGGCTATTTCAGAGTTTCTGAACTAGCCATTGAAAGTTGGTGCAGTACTACCGCCGTTCTAATTGCGGTAGTTCCAATATTTGAAAGTTCCAAAATTTTAGCACAGTACTTCCGTTTGCTTTAATGCCAAAAGTTGGCGCTCTCTAGAAAAAAATGAACCGCCCGGATTTTTGGAACTTTCATGATCCGGAAGTACTGTTTAAGGTTACGGTACTACTGCTCTACGATAGTTCTGCCGTTGAAACTCTGGTACATCCATTTTTCACAATGACAAAGTGATTCCAAGGGTGCTCTCTGGAAAAAACGCACCGCTCATTTTGACGAAACTTCCGAAAAGCGAATGTACCGCCATTTACACTTTGGTACTTTCGATTATCCAGACAAAGCACAAATTGGTTATCAATTTTAGTTTAAGAAAATGCATGATCATAAATTGGTCCAAATGGCACAACAATATGCTGTCAAGTTATGAGCCATAATCTCTCTTAATAATATGGCATTTATCCTATAATCCAGTTTTTCACCTTTTCTCCTAAGATCGGTAAAAGCAAAAGGGATTCTAGTTTACATATACCTTTGCCTTGAGCCACGTTGAACTTCATGTTGACCCTTAGCATGCGTCTCATCATCATTTTAAAGACTAAACATTTTAACACGCAGTAAATATGTTAGTCACATATTCATATAAATTAATTAATTACCAAAATCATTTTTAGAGGTCTAGATGCTTTTAGCTGTCTTGCGGCTGCGTGCATGGGAGTGCACACTGAATAACTCTAGCCTATCTCCCCTCGTGTGGTAGCACAGTATGGCGTTACTAGCTTCCTGTATGATTTGGTGAATTATGTCAACATCCTCCTCACGCAGGGGAACTATTCATAGTCCTCCATGCACTCAGGAACCTATCACAATCCACGAGCACAACACCCTATCGAGATAGTCATTGTCCTCCACTTACTCTGGCCTATAAAAGGTTTCAACCTGTACAAACTGAAACATATGAAAGTTTCACATTACAAAGTTGTTTCCATTGGTATAACAGCTTAACAAGTTTCAATCCAGTTTCATGTTTCGGATAAAGTTTTGCCCAAGTTTTTGAGAGTTTCACTCATGTTTCAAAGAGTTTCAAAACTAAAATATCAAATCTCAAAGTAAGTTTAATTTTTCCAAAACTAAAATTCATGTTTCAAGAAATTCAAAACTGAAACATCAAACCTCAACATGAGTTTCATATTTGAATCTTGAAATTCATTTCTAAGACTGAAAGTTTTAGAATTGAAACTCCCTGAAACTTGAGTTTCAGAATTAAAAAACCATGGAAACTTCATGTTTTAGATTTGAAACACTCTATATCATCACAGACTACGACTAGTGCATGATATACTGTGACAGACATCTAGACGGGATAGATCTCGCACGATCTTGCACGTGCTCTTATGCGCGAACGTGTGGGAGCCCATTGTCATCCATGAGCACGAGGCCCCATCGTCGTCCGCAAATGCGATGCCCCATTGTCGTCCACCTCTGCGCAGGGGAACCCGTCGCCATCCATGAGCACAAGACCTATCAACATCCTCCTTTGCACATCAAGGAGCTGATCGTCCTCTTGCCCTCTAGCATATCAAAAGTTCTAGAATCTGAAACATATCAAAGTTTCAGATTTAAGAAAGGAGTTCAAACATGTATGAACTGAAATATATCAAAGTTTCATATTACAAAATGTTTTCAACAATGTAGCATCTTAGCAAGTTTGAGCTAGGTTCAAACTTACCTAAAGTTCACCCAAGTTTTATAGAGTTTCAATCATAAAACCTTATGAAACTTTGATACATTTGTCATGAAACCTTATAAAACTTGATCATGAAACCATACGAAACTTGATGAAAACTTCAAAAAAAATCGTGAACCTTAATAATAAAATTTGGACATAGGACCTCATGAAACTTCATAAAAGTGTTGTGGCTTTTGGCTAATTGCGAGAGAGATTGAGGGAGGAAGAGATACTCACTTTGAGAAGCTAATTTGTTCAAAGTGACTCCTGCAATGCCTCCTACAAATGATTTTATAGAATTCATCTTGAGAAGCTACTCCGTTTAAAAGCTGGCTTCTAAAAGCTTCTATAGTAACTAGTTTTTAAACGGAGTATTTTTTCAAGACGGGGTCTACAAGTTAATTGTATCATACACTAGAGTGATTTCATTTATATGGTTAAAACCGCACGCGAGTTTCTCTTACTCTATACTCTTTATCACGAATAACCTAAAAATCATAAGCCGCAACAAAAAGAATAGGCCCAATAGAAATTAGAGAAGGCAAATGAGGAGGAAGTGCATAGAGGACAATTCACATGCCAATGTCCGCCTAAAAAAAAGTAAATCCTAAATATTTTTTTGAATTTGGTGTCATAGCAAGAAAAACGATCTTTATGGTAGCATTTCTTACGCCCTGCTTATTTCGGTTTGAGATTCTAGCTTCTGACTTATTTTTCACTATTCATAAATTTTATCTTTTTCTGAACTTTTGGGTTTTTTGAGCTTTTTTTGGTTCTTTTTTCATATTCGTTTGCGTTGTCCGTGATGAGCTAACATATTTTTCTATTTTTAACATTTTTAAATTTAATTACATCAAATAAGTTACCTTTAACTACATTGTAATTTCAACCAACTATAATATAATTTTAGTCGTAAATCACTATTTTTCAGTCTAACCGAGCACACCATTAAAGTGGTAGTATTCGTGGTGGCAAATAATCTATTTACCATAAAAGAATCCAATGTAGGGTGGCAGCTGCAGCTGAAGTCTCTGTTGCAATGTGTGAGACGGGGGAGTTGACGAGCGAACACTGGCTACTGGAACTGACAGTGAGATGCAGAGCAGTGGCGCTGCATTGCGTCGGTGTGCGGTCGTCGTCGTCGTACTGTGCCCGCGTCCCAACTCCCAATGGATCGCCGTGCCGCTGCTGACTGCTGTTCGGGGTCCCGTTGCCTCTGTCTCATGCTCTTCGATCCGCCTGGTGTAGCTGAATCGGTCGGGGGATCGGATTCCGGCACTATTCGGTTAAATTTTAGGCCCTGTTTGAAATGCGGGAATTTTTCTCGATTCCTGCGGGAATTGAACTGTTTCCTACAAAATTCCTGTGAAATTCCTCTGTTCCAAACAGGCCCTTAGCTTTTTTATTTTTGCTATCGCATGCGACAATAATAATTTAGTGCTAATCGGATTCGGTATTAAATATTAAATTACATTTCTGTATTCTGTTTGCACCCTAATTCCACAACCTTTGTAAGGCCCTGTTTGGATCCCTTGGGCTAACAACTAGTTGCTAAACTTTAGCCCTTGAGGATCCAAATAGGAGGGCTAATGGGTGGGCTAAAGTTTAGCCAAAGCTCCAACTAGTTGTTAGCCAACTAGTCCATCAAACCCAGCTAATGAGGGCTAAAGGACCAGCAGGATGAAAAAAAGACGCTGATACCCACGCCAACCCTCCCAGACCGCCATGCATAGGGGTATAACAGACTTTGTACTGAGATAGTAATACTTATTAGTCCTTGGATCCAAACAGGACTAGGCTAATCTTTAGCCAACTAACTACTAGTCAGCTAACAACTAGTTCTAGCTAACAACTAGTCCTAGTCCATCCAAACAGACCCTAATTAGATCTTGGCCTTCACCAGTGATTGGTTTGTTCACACGTACCGCTGCCAATCCTCCAAATATACTTCGCCAGGTATATGACACCGCCAACAGGTTTTGCATCAAGGAATATTAGCACTCCCCTGATAGCACCCGAGCACACAGAGAAATTGGGATTTTGAAGCATTCTCCACGCCTGTTTCGCCAACATATAGCAATATTTAACGCATGCATGCTGATATAGATTTGGCTCCGTTTGGCACAGGAATTTTGGAGTCTAGCGTTGTTTTGGAAAGTTTTGGTCCGTGTGCGTTTGGAACACAAGAAAGCATGGTTCCATTCCTCAGAAAAGGGGTTGTTGCTTGTGTATTTCACGGGAAATAAAACTTCTATGGGGGATAGTAGCGTTCGGATGTTCCATCTAGGTGCTAGTTTCGTACGGTCGTCTACTACATTTCAAGCCCATAAATGCAATATGTTTTAGCCATGTTTGCAATAAAAAAATTTGATAAAATTTTAATGTTGCACACATGAAAATAAAATGTTACACATATAAAATCAAAATATTCCATACATATCATAAAAAATGTTGTACAAATAAACACCTATCTTCATGCATAGCTAGCGACGAGCGTGTTCCAGGCAACACGGTCCCTGATAGGCATTCGGTCGAACACCCTGTGGGCGTCAGTGGGGGGTGACGGTACTTGGCGTACATGTTGGCGAGGGCGGTCGGCGAGGCCCCGCGTGGTGAGCTGGGCGTGGATGGTGTTGCTGTTGGCGAGGTCAGCATGGATGGCGTAGAGCTTGAGGAGGGAGGTGACGGAGCGGAGGATGGGCGCGTGCCCGTGGAGGAGGACATGGCGACGAAGGCGGCGAGCGCGCCTGGCAGGTGGTAGCACGCGGCTCTCGCCCTCAAACGCACGTGGTGGGAGGCGTCGGTGGGCCGTCGGTGGGAGGAGTTCATTGGGAAATGGGTGAATGAGGCATAGTCGAGTGGCCGTCCGATATAAAAGACTAGCTGCATAAGCGCAGCGCGGCGTACGCCGCGCTAGCTACCGTATGGACCAACGTAAAAGAGACGACAATTCGCAGGGAGCTTCATAAAAAAAATCGAGGACACATGCGTAATTTCGGAAAAACCAAAGGTTTTTTTGTAAAAAACCGAGGACCTGTAAGGACCTGTACGTGAGTAAATAAGGACCTATATGTAATTTCGGGAACCGGCGGGACGCTATCAAAATTTTTTTTAACAAAACAAAACTTGTAAGGACCTTTTCGCGAGAAAAAAGGACCTCTACGTAATTTCGGAAAAAATGGAGGGAATTGCCTCCCCCGGCCGTACGCGAATTCCCCCGCCACGCGCCGGCCGAGGGAGCGCGGGGGGCGACGTGGCTGCCCTGAGCGTTGGCGAAACGGGCGGGGTGTAATATGGGTTGCGATTTCCCCCGTGTGTATGAACAGTAGTGTTTTCCATCTTCTAGTCCGATTTCCACGGCCCATTTTCCTTTAATCAAACGACCCTAAAGGATTACGGCCCAATAAGAGGTTGCACCTTACATTAGCATTCGGAAGCATCGGGAAGAAAACCCATGCGTTGCTAATTTGCCATCCTCCTGGGAAAGGAAAGAGAAGGAAAGCAGATAAGAGAGAGAGAGCGAGAGAGGCGCCACCCTCCTTCCCGTCGAAGGCTCAACGAAACGAAGCAACCGAGCCGAGCAAAAGTTGCAAAACCCTCTTCCTTCTTCTAGAAGCTTCCGCGCCTCCCAGTCCCCACTAGCCTCCTCTCCAATGGCCCCCTCCCTCCTCGCCGCTGCCTCGCCCTTCCTCTTCCACGGCGCCGCCGGTGGCAGCCGCAGGCCGCTCGCCGCAGCCCCCGTCCGCCGCGCCGCCCCCGTCCTCCGTGTCGCCGCCCTCAAGCACGACCCTACCAAGGTGACCGCGCTACCGAGGCAAAGAGATGCGTCTATTTCTAGTTTCAGGGCTTTTGGTAGGGTTCTGACTTCTGAGGCCTGACGCTCTTGTGCTTTCGTTGGTTTTCGTCAGGTGGCGCCGCAAGCCGACCGGGTGCTCGTCCGTCTCGAGCAGATCCCTGAGGTCTCTGCCACTCTACTACGACCCAATGTCTTTTTGGTTTGCCAAAATTTTGTTTGTTTAGATTGGTTGCTTGCTGATTGGTTGTGTTTAGTCCCCACCCGAATGCTTCTAGCTAAACGGATCCTTTTAAAGAGTATCGAAGTAGCGCTACTTGGGGTGTGGCTTGTGAACATGTGGTCATTCTAGTTCGTAAGTCAACACTGCATACTGATTAACTAATGACTCAGAAATTGTAGGAAGGCTGTGATTAGAGAGGTTTTTTAACGTGCTGAGACGTTAAACTTAGACTTCAGTTTTTTCCTTTTTCGCATTTTTAGTTATGTATTTAATAAGGTTGTAATTTTCCCCTAACTCCTCAACTGTTTCAATTCATTTAAGCTGGAACTTGAATCATACACATTTACTTACATAGTAAGGTGGCTTATAAAAATTCATGTTACACACTAAGGTGGCTTACGATCGTCACTTTGATGCGCTGAAGAGTACAACTTAAACCCTAAGCACAGTAGTTATTTGGCTTACAAAGCGCTATCGGTGAGTGGGGATTTGAAAATTTGTCAAGAAAAGATCTCACTGATTTTAATTCTGCGTGTGGTAAAATTGATGGACAAACATGATCGACAGTCAGATAGTATTCCCTTGGAATTGGAAGAAATTATGATAGGATTTTCAGAGTATATCTATATGTAGATGTAGGGGCGGAACTAGAACAAAAATGACTCGGCTTCACCACTTCACCATATATGTAACAATATATATAATTTTCAAGCAACATTATACCAAACAGTAATGTGTCGGGCAGTTTTAGCATCAGTAATCTAACATAACCGATGGCATTGTACGATTACAAAGAAATAGCTATCAAAATGCTTACCAACATTAGTAGCATTATCTGACGCCTTCCTTTTTAGAAACTGTTCCATAAATTTACCTACTCTAATTGAAAACTCAATTAGATAGTGCTATGTTCAACGGTTCAAGAACAATATGACTGAAAAAATACATGCAGAAGTTTACTTGCTTGACATTGTAATCAAACACTGTTAAGTTAAATCCAAATATTAGTCCAATATGAGCACATAGATCACAATCACAGATCACTACAATTTTGTATCCGATTTGCAATGAACTAGACCGATATTCTAAAAACCCAATTTGAAACTCTAAGCTTAACCCTACAATTCGACAAAAATAAACCAAAAATCATCACATCAAAACTCTAACTTACAAATTTAGCCCTTCTTAAAACAAATCGAAAGAATTGAGAGAAATTTGGAGTAAAGTACATACAAATCGGTGGATCAAAACCTCCTTTGGCCGGCGAGAGCGTAAGGCAACGGGAACCGGGGCCAGGAGACGCTGCGTGTGAGATGGCAACCAAGGGCGGCTGATTTCTCCTATTATCCGGCGACCGGTTGCTACGTGGCTGGCTGTAGCCATGGGGCATGGCACACATCTACTGGCTTCTGCAACCGTGCGAGATGAATAGGTGTTGAGGAGGGTTGCGATGCGCTCGGCACTTCGGTATCGATTAATTGTACTCATACAGTCTTGACACTCATGGTAGCACTGGGTCCTCGGTCTACTGCATTTCTCTTTCTTGGAATGAGTGCTGCCTTATGGGTCGGTGTGAGTTTGTCTTCTTGTGGGTTGCTACTGGTTGCCGGGTGCACCGAGTTTGGGCTAGAGGGTTCACACATGGATCAGAGGCGTTGATTTCTACAAAAAAAAATTTTGGACCTGGTGTCCAGTGACACTGGGTGGGCCACCATGGCTTTGCCCTTGTGTAGATGACATGTGTATTGCTGGATTTTGTTTTGACTAAGCTTCTGAAATAAGTCAGCTGCCAAGTACAATTGTGGTTATCCATTTAGTGCAGTGCCAAGAGATCGTAGCTAATAGTACAAGGAGACAAATGCACAACGCTATAAGGTTGGAATCAATTCCAACAATATAGGAAGCTTCATGTTTCAGCTTAACAGGTTTCAACAAGTTTCGTCGAAGTTTCACATTGAAGTTGATATTTCACGTGAGTTTCAAGTGGTTTCATGTGTCACAAACACAAGTTTCATAAAAGTTTCATGAGTTTTAGGTGGTTTTCATGTTCCAAAATGTAAGTTCTATGAGGTTTCATATTTCAAAATGCAAGTTTCATATGAGTTTTACGAGGTTTCATGCTCCAAAACATAAAGTTTCAAGTGGTTTCATGTTCTAAATTGCAAGTTTCATAAGATTTCATGTTCCAACATGCAAGTTTCATGTTAGTTTCATGAGGCTGCATGTTCCAAAACGCAAAGTTTCAGGTGGTTTCATGTTACAAATTGCAAGTTTCATGAGGTTTCATATTCCAAAATGCAAGTTCATGTGAGTTTCATGAGGTTTCATGTTCCAAAACGCAAAGTTTCAACATGTTTTCGTGAGTTTCAAAAGGAAAAGCAAAGGAATATGTCATTTCAATGCAAAATAAAAAATTGGAATAAAATTACAAGGACGGTGCAAAATTTAAAATCAAAGCTTCAAAGAGATGCAACAGATTGGGGCTAGGAAAAAGCAGTGTCACCCGAAGTAGGCTTAGGATTCACAGCGATGCTTGTCGATCCGACAACACGGGAGAGCATTCTAACTCCTGTTGGCTTGTTGCGCCATTGGCCTGCCGCGTCACCGGCACCGCGCCACTTCAAGCCTCCTGGACATATCTGGAACTGTTGTTGCTCCCAAATGTTGCCATCGCTGCTCCCGCACAACGGCCGGCTGGCACTAGCTCACTGCTCCCCCTACATGTGGCACCCCTTGTTGCTCTCCTGCGCCGCTTACTACAACCACATGACGGCCGCCTTGCTCTAGACCAAGCTCTCAAGCATTGGGAGGGAAGGACGGAGAGAGAGATTGAGACGAGATGCAACAGGGTGGTGGCCTCTCGGGAACTAGTGGGAGTATGGATAAAGTTTTTCACAGTGTTGGAATCGTGGTTGTGGGATGGATTGATCGGACGGTGAAGTCCTGTCCTATTGAAAAGCAAAGTAACGGTATAGCGTTTTCTAGCAATTCTCATAGTACAATACTGCAATCTTCTTGTTCAGCTGTTGGGAATCCAACAGAATTTTGCCATGCCTATTCTGAAGTGTGGATAGTTAGACATGCTGCGGATTAGCTAGGATGGCAACTCTATTTTTTTTCAGAGAATAGCAACAATTCAATAGCCTTGTTCATCTAGAAGCTACTGCTGCAAAGTTTGCTTTCCTGCAGCTGTATCACTGTATATTACCATGAATTCATGTCATTGGTATTCTGATGCTATTGCTAAAGTTATTAGATGCAGATTGTCTTTTTCATCTAGCTAATTGTTCCAAGAAAATTGTTTGATACCTACAGAAATCTGCTGGAGGAGTTCTGCTCCCGAAATCTGCTGTTAAGTTTGAGAGATATTTGATGGGTGAGGTAAGATCTAAAGGCACTATAAGCTGCTCCTGTAGTTAACTTCATCAGGCTATAGTCCCACTATGTTGCACTGTTCATGCCAGATTTTATCGGTTGGTGCTGACGTTAGTGAAGTCAAAGCTGGAAAGAAGGTAAGTTCTCATGGAACTCTTCTTGATGCCTGTCCGAGATCTTATGTATACCTACCTACCTACAAAGAAGCATCTCATGCTTGCATGTGAAGTGAATTTATACTTTAAAAACCAATATTCCCCCTTTTAAATAACACTACCATTCTATGCTTGCACATTGCTCCTTGCACAGTAAATGTATGGATGCTATTTTCAGTTTGAGGGTGTGCTTAATTACTTTGACCTGTGGTTACCAACAAATGTTGTAGTGGTGCTGTTGTGGCACACTTCATCCGTAAGAACATGCAATCTGCTGTTTAGATACACCCCCTTTTAGTAAGCTACTTTCCACTTATTTTAATGGCCAGAAACAAGCTAGCGGCCATTGCTGTGTCTTGCATAACCAGGTAGAAACTTAAACAGTGGTTCAGTGTCTTGAAAAAATACATTTGTGCTAACCTGCAAACTGCAGTTTCCTTGTATGCCTAAGTTAGGTGGAAATGACCTCCATGAAAAAGCAAGGGCTCCCTGATGCTTGTGTAACAACATGTGCTTCTACAGAAGCTATTAGGTTTTCTTTTATTGGTTTAGTGGTGGTGTATAAATCATAGGATATCACTATACTGATAAGTAGAATATTCAAGTTTTTGCTGTGTTACATGGCAAGATATGCTGAGCCTTGTTGGAAAGAATGCCGATTGTATGCCATGTTAACTGCCCCCCAAGACTTCTGCATTGAATGTCAAATGTCTGTATGACTTGATGAAAATTGAGCAGCGTCTTTGATGACTTGATGAAAATTGAGCAGCGTCTTTGTTTTTTTAGCAATTCTATTTTAAGGGAACTAACTTCAATTTTAGAACATGTTTTTCGCTACTGCAATCTGCTTAGACGATACAAGCATGTTCTGCATAAATCTGAAACAACCTCTGCTTGATTGTTACTTTTCTGCTCTTTTATTTCTGTGTGTTTTACGCTTGCTTTGCACACACGCTTTCCACACACAGAACTTATTATTTTCTTCTATCGGCTTCTACAGTTGACATAATTGTTTCATCTTTATTCTTTTATCCAAGTAAAATGTCTAGCTATCCAGGATTTTCTAACCATGCTCTGCTTGTGATTGTTGCAGGTTCTCTTCTCAGACATAAATGCTTATGAGGTAAACGAATGTCTTCTAACTGAAAGTATATTGTGGCCTTGTCCTGAGGAAGCCTTTTGACTCCATTTGTGTGACTGCTTATTGTGCCGATGCATACCTGCAGGTGGACCTGGGTACAGATGAGAAGCTCTGCTTCTGCCGAGAGTCAGATCTATTAGCCATCGTCGAATAAATTGTACTCTTGAATTTTCACTGTCGCGCGCCTACCTCCAATGCCTTTCCAATCTCACGGGCTAGAGCTAGTCCCAAATTTGTTGTCTGCTATTTGATGTTCATGAATTCAACAATTTGACGAGTCTTAGCCACCAATAAATTTTGGCTGCCATAAACTGGGATAATTGTCATCTTCATCTTTAATACAGTTACACTGTGGTCTCTTAAACTGATAGGATGGTTAAGATGGGGACATAAAATGAATCAAGTCAGACCAAACCTGCAGAATATGGGAATGTGATTTTACAAATGGTGACAGAGTAACAGCTTGACTTGCTTACATTGCTCAGCTGGAGCTTGGGCTAGCTGTTGACCATTCCTGAAGCAACGCCCTGTGTATTTGTGCCAGGGAATGTTACGTTCCCATTTTCTTATACCTACTATGGCCCTCAAATTACATATTATACTACTACAGCTTGGACTATTTTGAAGAGCGTATGGTATACTAGTTGTGTGCCCGTGCGTTGCAACGGAAAATCAAATACTATACACATTTTCTTTCATTTACATGGGAATTTATTGTAGAAAAATTTAAGGCCAACATTGATAATAAATCGGATAGCATATCTCTAATGTTGCTAATTTAATCATCGGCAAACTCAGTAATAATGTGACACTACAGAAAACTATGGTGAGATGTGCAATAGATTTAAGAAGAAAATAATGTTACTTATGTATTATCATTTCGAAGACAATCATTTGATATTTCTTTTTTCCATAACAAACTTATACACCTAATTATATCCACGCTGACTGAGGATGGCACCAAAATTACAATTACATTGGTACTCAAGACAAAAATCATCAACAAATACATTTGTATATTTTGTTAGTCCCTCAGGGGCCACAATGTACAGCTTATCTCAAGATGAACTAATAAGCCTCCAAAAAATACAGGAGTAGATAGCAAGCACCACTAATAACTTCATATTAGTAGCTCCCTCCAGGACGTGCATGAATACTAAAGAAAAGAGCATAATTTAGTAAAAAGTCTTTACGCCACATGTAAATCTATGGGTATCTAATTAAGGAGTGCAGTGCCAGGAGGAACTGACTTGAGCAAATTGAAACACAAAACAAAATTTATAAATATCATGTGCAAACACAACAATCGCATGCCATAAGCTATAATGTGCTTTAGAATAATTCTGTGGCTGTTGTCGCAAGAATAATACACATTATTTAACAAAATGTGCAAAATATAAGCACCACATACTATAAATGGGATCAATGTTCTAGCATATCTCTCACACCATTCAGAGAATAATATAATGTTGAGAGGATCTTTCAAATTGAAAGCGAGAGAAAGCATGCTTTATCTATATTTAGCTATACTTCAGGAGGGTTACGTCATAGTCAGAAATTCAGTTTTGGAGAGAAGACATGGGAGGGTGAGGGCAACCAACCGTGCAACTAATTTTTTATTCGTTTTTCTTCACATATGGGGGATTGCAAAACTTAAAGAGTGACAGATATATCTGCTTCCATTATTATGAGTCAGAAATATGAAATGTGAAGCAATTATTCTCATAGTAAGCAGAATCTTCATATGGAATTATCTAATAAATATTATGAAGATTCGTGTAGCAACATACAGTCATGCAGTCATCAAAAGGTTATGATTATCTATAGTTTCCGTGCCGAATGAATCTTGCAAGTATTGATTCTACATGCACTCTGCGTGCATTTTTATCTGACACGAAAAATATTAGTTACCTAGTGGATGCATCTTACCATTATGGAAAAGTATTTGTTACCTGAAGACCCACCTCAAGATCCGAATGCCCTTGCTTTTATGTTAGTTGTAGAGAGAGAGAGAGAGAGAGAGAGAGAGAGAGGCTGTGAATTCGTTACCTGGTGGTGCCTACTACCAACATAAAAAAGGTATTTGTTACCTGAGGATTGAAATGCCATTGCTTTAGCATCACACAACACTGTTACATGTAGAGAGGACATGAGAGGGTGAGGGGAATCACTATGCAACTAATTTTTTTTATTCATTTTTTCTTCACATATGGGGGGATTGAATAACATATATCAAAACTTGAGTTACAGACAGGCTTTCTTCTATTATTATGAGTCAAAAATATAAAAGGTGAAGCTAATTATTCTCATAGTAAGGAGAATCTTCATACGGAATTATTTAGGAGATATTATGAAGATTTGTGTAGCAACATACAGTTATGCAGTCATCTAAAGGTCATGATTATGTATATTTTTGTGCCAAATGAAGAAAGAACGAAATAGTCCTACAACTGATCATAATAGAGACTGAGCTTCTCATAACAGCTCAGATGAAATCACTTTTGACAAAATGTTCTGGGGGAACATGGATAACACACCTGAATAAGAAATTGAAAAAAAGCTACAACAGTGCAGTTTTGTCAATGTGCAAAGAAGAGAATATATACCAATAATACTATAATCTAAGAGACCACAAATTCAATTATGTTAATCAGATTAATATGTTTGAAATGCTTCTAACCACTTCAGAGGTGATGAGAAATCAGATATGTATCACAATCGCTGTTTTACAATAGAAGTTATATGATTATGAATATATGATTTTTTTTATCTTTTTGTTGAACTGATACAAAAATAGCATACAATTAGATTTGGGTGTAGTTTGTAAATGCCTAGAATCACAAAATCAAAGATGAGCATCTTTGAAAAGGCATGGCATGTGACAGATATAGGTGCTGACCCACATTGTATGATGCCATAGGTAAGATCTATATAGTGTGGACAACTCAAATTGTTGTTGAACCGATGCAGTAGGATAAAATATTGTGTTACAGTAATGAACTCTGCAACCTAATATGTCTGGCATACATACCTACTCTACAAAGGAGAACATTGTTGTCGACTACTAAATAATTTCATGCACAATTTGAAATATGATTCTTACTTTCCTTTTACATCCCATTCCTCAGATTAGGAGAATACCAAAGACCACAACTCCACATGAGATTGGACAATTGAGTTGATGCACACATTTAATGTTGAATCTGAAAGCACAACATGCAAAAGGAACATATGAGATTAATCTGGATACATTTGAGATCATCCATAAATTGCAAAAATGTACTGATTAGGCACAAAGTCAGATCAGATATAAAAGCATCCTTGTGAACAAAAAATACCAAGCTTGAGGGGAGGGGAGGAAAATGGAAGGGAGTATTAGGAAAGAGGGAGCGAGAGGTTGCGGGAAGAGGTGGGGGGCAACGGTTGCGCGAACGTGCGGGTGCGGCGGTTGCGTGAGGAGGGAGGCGCGTGCGGGTGTGCTGCGTGACGGAGGAATGGGGGGAGGAGGAGGTCGCGGCAGCGTGGGGTGGGGAGGAGGAGGCGGCAGTGGAGCGGAGGAGCGAGGGAGGAGGCGAGGGCGGCGCGGCGGCGGAGAAGGGAGGGGAGGAGGCGAGGGGCGAGGGTGGCGCCGCGGCGGAGGGAGGGCGGAAGAAATGAGGCCGGGGGGGGGGGGGCGGGAAGCGACGGCGGAGCGGAAGGGTGGGGGAGGAGGCGGCGGCAGCGGAGCGGAGGAGCGAGGGAGGAGGCGAGGGCGGTGCGGCGGCGGAGAAGGGAGGGGAGGAGGCGAGGGGCGAGGGTGGCGCCGCGGCGGAGGGAGGGGAGGGCGGAAGAAATGAGGCGGGGGGTGGGAAGCGACGGCGGAGCGGAAGGGTGGGGGAGTAGGCGGCGGCAGCGGAGCGGAGCGGAGGAGCGGGGGAGGAGGCGAGGGCGGCGCGGCGGCGGAGAAGGGAGGGGAGGAGGCGAGGGGTGAGGGCGGCGCCGCGGCGGAGGGAGAGGAGGGCGGAAGAAATGAGGCGGGGGGAGGGGGCAGCGCACAGATTCGGGGTGGGGCCCACATGTTAAAAAAGACAGTGAAAAGAGAAGGAAGTGTAGGATGCACCATCACCTTGAACTCCTTTTTTTAAGGAGTAGAGACAATAGGGTCTGTTTTTTAGTGGTTTTTTGCTTCTCTCCGCAATCAAGACCATTTAGAGAGGGCTCAATGTCCAGATCAAGATTTGAAACATCCTCAAAATTTCAATTTTTTTTGAGTAATTTCAATTTTGCTTGAATTTTAATTTTTTTGCCAAATCTAGAAACTCCAATCAATTTTCGCTTTCCCTTTCTGGAAACCGCTTCCACTCGCTAAAACGCCCTCAGGCCGCTGCGACTTCACCCTGCTCCTACTGTCGCGTGCCATGACGCTGTTCACGCTCGCCAGCGCTACCTCACTCACCAGTCGCCGACAACCGCGTCAAAAGCTGCATAGCGTTTGCGCCACCTCGTCGACCGGTCGTAACTAGCCTTAACGCCGCAGCTGACCATCTCTCGCTATTAGCCGCTTCACACGCACCGCAGCGCCGCTGCTTACCACACCAGCTCGTGCGCCCACGCTTGTGAGAGGCAGAGGTTCTCCTGCTGCTAGCGCACCTGCCTGCTCTGCTGCGGTGCCCAATTACTCGGAAGTGGTTCCTTTCTACTTCTTTCGAGAAAGAAATCAAACTAGCATAATTTCCCTGCCTGGAGCATGTCCCATGTCCTACAGTTGATCACCAACAATTAGATTTCTTCAGAAATATTATCCTTTTATTGAAAGAAACGGATACAAGTATATGCTAGACATAGAAGAACACGACGACTACATGTGATACTTGTTGGAGTACAGGTATTCCCCTACAATATCACATCAATCAGCTGACACAAGATACAACCAGCGGCATTGTATAATGTCTAATCCGCAGTAGATAATTTTCTCCGGACCTGCCGGATCCACGACGCCTTGCCGGCTTAATTAGCTGTTTGCCGCCGTGCCTGCAACAACTTGACGTACTCAACAAACCTGTCGACGTCCTGTAGGATCTCCTTGGCGGCGGCGAGCTCACCGAAGCGCTCCATCCACGCCGCCAGGAGTGGGGCCTTGGCGGCGTCGAAGAGCTTGTCACCGAAGAGCGCCTCATTCGCGTGCAGCGCCGTGACCGCACCCCCCAGCACGACGTCAACGTACCCGATGCTGTCGCCGCCGAAGAAAGCCTTCCCCTTGGAGCACTCCTTCAGGCCTCCCTCCAGAGCATCCACCGCCGCTAGCGTCTTCTTCATCCACTCAGCCCTCTCCTCGTCCGTGTTGGCCCTGAACACCTGGTCCCACGGCGCCACCAGCTGCACACGCGCGCGCACATCGCATCAGTGATTCCATAGCTAATTCAGCATCAAATCGCTTGAAATGGAAATTGACACACGACAAGGACACTGTATGAGAAAGGTGATAATAAGCACCTTGTCTTCAATGTAGGCGGCCCAGAAGCGAGCGACGGCACGATCGTAGGGGTCGGCGGGGAGGAGGGACATGCCGGCGCCGCCGAAAGCCTCGTCGATGTACTGCACGATGATCTGTGATTCACAGACGGGCTTGCCGTTGTGGATAAGCACGGGCACCGCCTTGTGCACTGGGTTGGAGCTGAGTAGGAGCTCGCTCTTGTTGCGGAGATCTTCCTCGACGTACTCGTAGCTCACGCCCTTGAGGTGGAGTGCAAGTTTCGCTCTGGTGACGAACGGGCTCGACCACGCGCCGAGCAGCTTCAGCTCATCTCCTCCTCCTTCCATCTCCTACGTACTACGGAGGTGTCCAGTTCTAGAATCTCTTTGTACTACGCCTCGTATGGCAAAATCTCTATATAACATCACTTGCTTATGAATGAAGGGAAAAAAAAAATGGATTTTTCACACACCCGGGTTATCAAACGTGCACGGTACACACACAACAGGCTTGTTACAGAGCACTGACACATAAAATCCTCGGCTGATACAAGTTCAACGTTTGACTAAATTGGCATAAGGATTGCAGTAGTTAGACATTGCAATTCCAAGGGCTAAACTAATCGCCAGCTGGACTTGTAAGGCAAGTTATCCTGCGTTTGACGTGGACGGGTCGCCGGCCTTACTTGAGCACATTAATTTCTTCGGATCCTTTTTTTTCAGTGAAGCATGGTGGAGGCCCTCAAGGATGACAGCATGAACACATCTGCACTATGTATCCTTAGGGCATGTCCAATAGTGACTTATGAGCTAGCTCTAAACATATTATTTTATATTTTAATAGAAGAGAGAGAAAAGCTAGCTCTTGATCAAGAGCTAGTCTCATACACACATTCCAAGATTATATGAGGATGTCATGTGGGACTATTCATGTTATGAGCTATGTGCTAAAAGTTAATATCATTGGAGAAGTTATCTTAGAGCTAGTAACTAGCTCATACCATTGTACATGCCCTTACAGATGCTGCCACACAGTTCTATGTTATAATTCTTGCACAGAAAGAAAGCGCGACACATCTGCACTATATGTCCTTCTATTTATTGCTTATAACTGTAGCATATGGTTTTAGGCCCTAATCAATTCGGCTTCGGTTTCTGGCTTCTGGCTTATGTTTCACTATTAATAAGTTTCGTCTTTCTCTGAACTTTTGGCTTTTTGTTGAACTTTTTTGCCGGTTCTTTTTTTTCCCGTATTTGTTTGTATTATACGTAATGGGCTAACATATTTTTTATATTTTTAATTTTTTTAAATTTAATTATGCTAAATAAGCCTCTGTCAGCTACAGTGTTTTCAGCTATAAGTCATGAGCTTTTCAGCCGAACCGATCACCACCTTAGATTATTCGTAAGAGAGAATATATAGTAAAAAACTCGTGTGCGATTTTGACTGATATAAATAAAGTTATTATATCATATATTATAATCAATTTATATACAATTTATTTAAAAATAGAGTAGTTTTTAGAGATTCGGTACGGTACGCGTGGTCAATGGTACACATGCGCGCGCGAGTGAGTGCTGGCGCTAGATTCTCGACCTGCGCAAGAACAGAATATTGTTGTCTATGCATGCTCTGTTTTCAGGGTGCTCCGTAGTCAAAGTAAACGGATTTCATCAACGTGCAATAAGCCAAAACTAACACGATGGGGGCAAGGAATTGGATAAGCATTGCTTGCATCGCAAAACTAGATTGGAAAAGTAAACTACTCTAGCAAATAATGGGTCAAGTCAATGACAGGAACTGTCACATCACACCTCAGGTTTTTTAGTGTTGATAAAATTTTCTTTTGGGGATTTAGTGTTGATAAGATCGCCGTTCATATGTACGGATTGGCTGCATGTACGCGTGTACATATCACTACATGCAGCGTCACATGCTAAGAACAACTGACACGTAGGCTCCTTCAAATTATGGAATTTTTTATACGAATATTCAATATTTTATTTAAAATTACAAAAATATACCTGCAGCAACATTTTTTATACAAATAGACTTCAGTCGTCCAATGAGAGAGTGACATGTGGGCAATGTGGTAACCGTTTGGTGAGTTATTGTTGTCGCCCAACAGGAGGGCGACAGGGGAGTTAAAAGGGGCGCACGGCTCAGCCGCCGCCACCGCCAGCTCATTCGATCCATTCGCTTGGCCGAGAAAGAGTGGAGAAGAGGAGAGGAAGGAGAGGGAGAAGAGAAAAGGAGAGGAAGGAGAGGAAGTAGAGAAGGAGGGATAATTGACCAGTCGTAACTAGCCTTAACGCCGCAGTTGACCATGCGTTGTTACCCTCCACCGCCATCTCTCGCTATTAGCCGATTCACACGCACCGCAGCGCCGCTGCTTACCACACCAGCAGACCAGCTCGTGCGCCCACACCGCAGCTCGCTATTAGCCGCTTCACACTAGTGAGAGGCAGAGGTTCTCCTGCTGCTAGCGCACCTGCCAGCTCTGCTGCGGTGCCCAATTACTCGGAAGTGGTTCCTTTCTACTTCTTTCGAGAAAGAAATCAAACTAGCGTAATTTCCCTGTCTGGAGCATGTCCCATGTCCTACAGTTGATCACCAACAATTAAATTTCTTCAGAAATATTATCCTTCTATTGAAAGAAACGGATACAAGTATATGCTAGACACTCCCAACTAGAAGAACACGACGACTACATGTGATACTTGTTGGAGTACAGGTATCCCCCTACAATATTGCATCAATCAGCTGACACAAGATACAACCAGCGGTATTGTATAATGTCTAATCCGGAGTAGATAATTTTCTCCGGACCTGCCGGATTCACGTCGCTTTGCCGGTTTATTTAGCTGTTTGCCGCCCTGTCGGCAACGTCTTGCCGTACTCAACCAACCTGTCGACGTCCGGCAGGATCTCTTTGGCGGCGGCGAGCTCGCAGAAGCGCTCCATCCACGCCACCAGGAGCGGGGCCTTAGCGGCGTCGAAGAGCTTGACACCGAAGAGCTTCTCAGTCGCGTGCACCCACGAGACAGAACACCCTAGCACGACGTCGACGTACCCGATGTTGTCGCCGCCGAAGAAAGCCTTCCCCTTGGAGCACTCCTTCAGGCCTCCCTCCAGAGCATCCACCGCCACGACCGTCTTCTTCAGCCACTCGGCCTTCTCCTCGTCCATCTTGACCCTGAACACTCGGTCCCATGGCGCCTCCAGCTGCATGCACGCACACACATAGGTAATTCTGCATCGAAACGCTCGAAATGCAAATTGATACACGACAAGGGCACCATATGAGAGGTGATAATAAGCACCTTGTCTTCAATGTAGGCGGCCCAGAAGCGAGCGACGGCGCGCTCGTAGGGGTCGGCGGGGAGAAGGGATGGGCCGGCGGAGGCGAAAGCCTCGTCGATGTACTGCACGATGAGCTGCGACTCGCAGATAGGCTTGCCATTGTGGATAAGCACGGGCACCGTCTTGTGCATTGGGTTGGAGCTGAGTAGGAGCTCGCTCTTGTTGCGGAAATCTTCCTCGACGTACTCGTAGCCCACGCCCTTGAGGTGGAGTGCAAGTTTCACTCTGATGACGAACGGGCTCGCCCACATGCCGAGCAGCTTCAGCTCATCTCCTCCTCCTTCCATCTCCTACGTACTACGGAGATGTGTCCGTGTGTGAAGGTTCTAACCAAAGCTTGTGTTTTGCTTGGTTCTCTATCAGGGATATATAGAGGTGGTTCTAGTCCTCTTCAACGTGAATTTGGTAGACTATGGGAAATCTCTATGTAACATCACTTGCTTCTGAATGAAGGAAAAAAAAAGGATTTTTCACACACCCGGGTTATCAAACGTGCACGGTACACACACAACCGGCTTGTTACAGAGCACTGACGCATAAAATCCTCCGCTGATACAAGTTCAACGTTTGACTAAATTGGCATAAGGATTGCATTGCAGTAGTTAGACACTAAGGTGGTGATCGGTTCGGCTGAAAAGCTCATGGCTTATGGCTGAAAACACTGTAGCTGACAGAGGCTTATTTAGCATAATTAAATTTAAAAAAATTTAAAAATATAAAAAATATGTTAGCCCATTACGTATAATACAAACAAATACGGAAAAAAAGAACCGGCAAAAAAGCTTAACAAAAAGCCAAAAGTTCAGAAAAAGACGAAACTTATGAATAGTAAAAAATAAGTCAGAAGTCGAAGTCGAGTTCATCAGGCGTTAGACATTGCAATTCCAACAGCTAAACTGATCGTCAGCTGGACTATAAAGCAAGTTATCCTGCGTTTGATGTGGACGGGTTGCCGGCCTTACTTGAGCACATTAATTTCTTCGGATCCTTTTTTTTTCAGTGAAGCATGGTGGAGGACCTCAAGGATGACAGGGTGAACACATTTGCACTCTATATCCTTACAGATGCTGCCACACAGTTCTATGTTATAATTCTTGCACAGAAAGAAAGCACCACACATCTGCACTATATGTCCTTCGATTTATTGCTTATAATTGTAGCATATGTACGAATTGGCTGCATGTACGCGTGTATATATCACTATATGCAGCATCACATGCTAAGAACAACTGACACGTAGGCTCCTTCGAATTATGGAATTTTTTTGTACGAATATTCACTATTTTATTCAAAATTACAGAAATATACCTGCAGCAACATTTTTTATACAAATAGGATCCAGTCATCTAATGGGAGGGTGATATGTGGACAATGTGGTAACTGTTCGGCGAGTTATTGCTGCCGCTCAACAGGAGGGCAACAGGGGGGTTAAAAGGGGCGCACGGCTCGGCCGCCGCCGCCGCCAGCTCATTCGATCCATTCGCTTGGCCAAGAAAGAGAGGAGAGGAAGGAGAGGGAGAAGAGAAAAGGAGAGGAAGGAGGGGAAGAAGAGGAGGGGGAGAGGAGGAGTGGGAGCCATTCCATCCACGCCGCCAGGGAGCGGGGCCTTGGTGGCATTGAAGAGCTTGACACCGGAGAGCTTCTCGGTCGCGTGCGCCCACAATACAGAACACCCCAGCAAGACATTGATGTACCCGATGCTGTCGCCGCCGAAGAAAGCCTTCCCCTTGGAGCACTCCTTCAGGCCTCCCTCCAGAGCATCCACCGCTGAGATCGTCTTCTTCAGCCACTCGGCCCTCTCCTCGTCCGTCCTGACCCTAAACACCCGGTCCCACGGCGCCTCCACCTGCACACACGTGCAGACATTGCATCAATGATTCCATAGTTAATTCAGCATCGAAACGCTTGAAATGCAAATTGATACACGACAAGGGGCATCGTATGAGAAACGATAATAGAGAGCAATCAAGTGAACATACCAAGATCTCAGAGCAAGTGGCGGCGGCTTTTCTTGTCTTCTGAGCGGTTTGCTCCAGCGAACTCACTGGGGTTTCGGTAATTTCTACGCCGGCGAGGCTCTGCTAATTCTCTGTGATGTAGTTGGTTTTGTTGGTCGTTTAGCTATGGTTGTCTAGCCGCGATCGTTTCATCGTCCTCGCAACGAGCCTTGCCTTTACTGTCGTCTTGGTGGCTTGGATTGCCACTGCCCAATAAGCTGTTATTTACATTCTTAATTCCTAATATGCATATGTTTGTCGTGCTACTGTGATATCTAATTATCTCTAAAATCTATGATAATTACTAGCACTAGGAGTGCTTTGCATAATAGATTGTGGACCTTTAAGATTGCTCGATGAGGAAACTAGTCATATTTGAGATCATAGTGACAGTTTAGATATATTCTGCTAGTTTAGTTTGTTGATTATACACAAGAGTTAGTGCATATTCTTTGTTGTTCTGTTCTGATTTAGCCTGAAGTCTGCTGATTCAGCCATAATACATTTTATTTCTGTTCTGAATATTGTCGACAGCAGATTAATCCTACAGTAGTTCATTTCTGCTATATGTTTTGATTAGAACATGAAATTGATTTAGTCACTACTCTGAAATAATGTTTAGATTGACAAATTAGTAGAATATAAAAGGTTCTCACTTAGATTGTTGATATATTGACTAGAGTTGAAAAGGCCAAGTTGAGAACTTAGTAACTCCTCTGTTGAGAGCAAATTCACACTAAATAACATATGTACTATGCATAATTCAATTGCCCACTGTCTTGACCAGTTAAGCATATTGTTTTGTTTAAATGACTTGAATGTTATGTTAGTCTCAAGAGACATTTTCTTATATTATTTATTTTCTGCTGGTCATATGCTTTACTATTATTAATTATATATGGAATTAATATGAAAATAATGCTAACACTGCTTAATCTCCAACAATATCTAGGCTAGAGATGGAGAGTTCTAAGAGATTACAAAACCGAGTTAAAGTCAGTGTATGTGTTTACTTAGACATGCGTTATCAGAGAGAAACGAGGTTGGAACTTGGAAGTGGTTCCTTTCTACTTTTTTCGAGAAAGAAATCAAACTAGCATAATTTCCCTGTCTGGAGCATGTCCCATGTCATACAGTTGATCACCAACAATTAAATTCCTTCAGAAATATTATCCTTCTATTGAAAGAAACGGATACAAGTATATGCTTGACATAGAAGAACACGACGACTACATGTGATACTAGTTGTACAGGTATTCCCCTACAATATTACATCAATCAGCTGACACAAGATACAACCAGCGGCGTTGTATAATGTCTAATCCGCAGTAGATAATTTTCTCCGGACCTGCCGGATCCACGTCGCTTTGCCAGTTTAATTAGCTGTTTGCCGCCCTGTCGGCAACGTCTTGCCGTACTCAACCAACCTGTCGACGTCCGGCAGGATCTCTTTGGCGGCGGCGAGCTCGCAGAAGCGCTCCATCCACGCCACCAGGAGCGGGGCCTTAGCGGCGTCGAAGAGCTTGACACCGAAGAGCTTCTCGGTCGCGTGCACCCACGAGACAAAACACCCCAGCACGACGTCGACGTACCCGATGCTGTCGCCGCCGAAGAAAGCCTTCCCCTTGGAGCACTCCTTCAGGCCTCCCTCCAGAGCATCCACCGCCGCGACCGTCTTCTTCAGCCACTCGGCCTTCTCCTCATCCGTCTTGACCCTGAACACCCGGTCCCACGGCGCCTCCAGCTGCACGCACGCGCACACATCGCATCAGTGATTCCATAGTTAATTCAGCATCGAAACGCTCGAAATGCAAATTGATACACGACGAGGGCACCGTATGAGAGAGGTGATAATAAGCACCTTGTCTTCAATGTAGGCAGCCCAGAAGCGAGCGACGGCGCGCTCGTAGGGGTCGGCGGGGAGAAGGGATGGGCAGGCGCCGCCGAAAGCCTCGTCGATGTACTGCACGATGAGCTTCGACTCGCAGATAGGCTTGCCGTTGTGGATAAGCACGGGCACCGCCTTGTGCACTGGGTTGGAGCTGAGTAGGAGCTCGCTCTTGTTGTGGAAATCTTCCTCGACGTACTCGTAGCTCACGCCCTTAAGGTGGAGTGCAAGTTTCACTCTGGTGACCAACGGGCTCGCCCACATGCCGAGTAGCTTCAGCTCATCTCCTCCTCCTTCCATCTCCTACGTACTACGGAGATGTGTCCGTGTGTGAAGGTTCTAACCAAAGCTTGCGTTTCGCTTGATTCTCTATCAAGGATATATAGAGGTGGCGCTAGTCCTCTTCAACGTGAATTTGGAAGACTATTTTCTTTTGTTATTTTAAAGGTGTTCTCCTTTTTTCTTGCCACGTATCATTTCTTCTTATTTAAAAAAATACGAAGTTCCTCATAGGTATTCTTCTTCTTCTTTTTCTTGCTCACGTATCAAATACTTTCCAAGGAAGCTTCCAATCTCTGTATCAGGGTTATAAAAATGGTGAAAATGGGTCTCATCATACACCCGGGTTAGAAGACAAATCGGTCTTAAATATTTCATTTTACTTCAATGTTTCTCTGATTTTGGCCAATTTTTATTTGAATTTTTTGACCCAAAATTTACCCATTTTTTTTTCTCAAAAATCGGTGCTACCGATTCTACCGGACCAACTCCAGTAAAGATTCAAAAGCAATTTTCATATCCCTGCTTTGTATCCGTACTCATTTCAACAAACTGGTCGTTGTCCAGTTCCTAGAATCTCTTTGTACACGCCTATGGGAAATCTCTATATAGCATCACTTCACTTGCTTATGAATGAAGGGGAAAAAAAGGATTTTCCGCACACCCGATGATCAAATGTGCACGGTACACACACAACCGGCTTGTTACAGAGCACTGACGCATAAAATCCTCCGCTGATACAAGTTCAACGTTTGACTAGTTGTTCATTTTAGCTTAATCTTCTAGCTTCCGATTTATTCTTTATAATTCTTAAATTTCATCTTATTTTTGGTTTTTAAGCTTTTTTGCCGGTTCTTTTCCCGTACTCGTTTGTATTGTTCGTTATAGGCTAACCTATGTTTTCTATTTTTATTTTTTAAAAAATTTAATTATATTAAATAAATCACCATCAGCTATTTCAACTAGAAGCTATTTTTTTTAGTCTAACCGAATGGGTTGTAAATTAGCATAAGGATTGCAGTAGTTAGACATTGCAATTCCAAGGGCTAAACTAATCGTCAGCTGGACTTGTAAGTACGCGTGGTTGATGGTACACATGCGCGAGTCAGTGCTGGCGCTGGATTCTCGACCTGCGCAAGAACAGGATATTGTTGTCTATGTATGCTCTGTTTTCTGGGTGCTCCCTAGTCAAAGTAATGGATTTCATTAACGGGCAATAAGCCAAAATTAACATGATGGGGGCAAGGAATTGGATTAGCATTGCTTGCATCGCAAAACTAGATCGGAAAAGTAAACTACTCTAGCAAATAATGGGTCAAATTATCACACCTGAGATTTTTTAGTGTTGATAAGATTTTCTTTTGAGGATTTAGTGTTGATAAGATCGCCGTTCATATGTACGGATTGGCTGCATGTACGCGTGTACATATCACTACATGCAGCATCACATGGCGTCTCCAACAGCTGGCTATTTAGTTAACTAGATCTGATGTGGCAAGGAAAAAGTAGAAGAGAGAGTAGTCACTAGCGACGAGCAAATAGCTGATCTATTTCACGTAGTCCAAGAACATGAGAGAGGAGCATGTGGGTCCAACAGTATAAAATAGTCTTTGCTTTTGTCTCTCACCTCCACGTCAGCTGACTATATAGCTAGTACTAGCTATTACCATTGCGGACGCCCTAAGAACAACTGACACGTAGGCTCCTTCGAATTATGTACCACGCGGTGTACAGCAAACAGGGTTCTCAAACTCCCGGCCTATTAACACCTGCAGCATCATGGCTGATGATGATGCCTCCACAGCCCATTCCAAGCTCTATTAATGTACCTTCAAAAGTTTCAATCCATAAATTGATACCAGATACTCCGTCGGTTCATAAAACATGTCATTTTAAGATTCGTATAATAAAGTTTTTAAATTTTTGGTAATTGATATCTTTTAAATATTTGAATTGGATACATGGAGATCATATGGGTAGATTTGTCTCAAAATACTAAATAATATTATAATATTATTGGATTTTATAAATATATTATAATAGAAAATAATGGTCAATGTTATGTTTTAATGATCACATCGATGTCCAAAATAACATGATTTTTACGATTACAAGGAAGACACATGAGCGCACACACCACCACACATGCACACACGCGAGTGTACTCTCTTAGCACACAACTAGAAAGACGGATGCCGGGGATAAATCCGTGATCTCACAAAATTTTTATTGAAGTGCACTCGCATGTGTAAAGGTGAACACTAGGATTTAAACCTTGATGAGTAGAGTCATACACTCACAACTCTATAAGCCTCATGATAACAAGCACGACGTGCTTCAAGTTATACACATGTAATACGCTAACAGTGTTCTATAACTTCTACTCTATATAGTGATTTCATCGATTATACATCCGTGATTTTTCTGTAAGGGTTTTGCATGTTAAATCTTTGACTTGTGCTCCTATATATTCTTCATTGTTTCATATCTCATCGTGTGTTTTTATAACAAGTAGTATCGGAACTTGGTTCTTCGCCCGATCAATCTAGGGCATACTCATCATGACGTCAATGAAGTATGATCTTTCATTGCTGGATCGTGACACAAGACTTTCTCTTTGGCAAGTCAACATACGAGCTAGTCTGTCACAGCTCGATTTGGATGATGCGTTATTGAGAATCGACAAGATACTCACTGCATGATCCATTGAGAAGAAGTACAGGAGAGATCGTAAGGATTGTTATTGATATGCCCTAGAGGCAATTATGGAGATAATTATATCACTTCTATGTTTACCATCTTTTAAATAATATGTTATTTTTCCCTTAAATAAATATTTTTTGTATTGATCAATAAGTATGTAATTTGTTCGTGGAACTCCCAAATTTTCTCACACACATAAGTAAGCGCTCCTCTGGAAAATAGCTACCGCAAACTAGACTATGTTCTTACCATAACCCTGGTTTGACCACCAACTTAATCTAGTACTACCACGCTCGGCCAGTCAGACCGCGGTCACCTTTCCAGTCTAACCGCCCTACAGCTCTAGGCCGATCAGACCGCTTCTGGCAAAAAAAAAAAACAAGAGGTAAAATGTAAACTTTCATAAATACAAATTCTAACTCAATACGATTACTAATTATTCAACGCGCATCAACAAAAGATATTTTGAATATGGTTTTAGATGCACAGTTGATGAGGAGTTTGGGGCCCACCCATTGCGAAAATTTGTGATGTGGCCAAGCACTGAGAACAAGAGGACAAAGGATAGCAAGGAACCAAGGAAGTGGGATGGTCCCATCTGAGTAGCATTTTTTAATCTTTGCATCAATGCTATGGCTAACGACCCATTCATTCTATCTTTGTGCTTCTTTCCTGCCTGGACACACTCTCTCCTTGTGCCCCCGAATCCCTGGCTCAAGGAATCAAAGGAAACATATTAGGTAAAGCATAATGATGATTTCTTTTTCCGGAGGCACCATATATACGGTTCCTGTCTGCTCTGATCACGAACCCAACAAAACACACAACACAAGCTAAAAAGAGTTGAAACTCCAAACCTAAACACACACACTGACACACACATAGAGGCGCGCGCGCGCACAGACACAGGCGCACATCTTGTAGGAGATGGCCGGAGGAGATGAACTGAAGCTGCTCGGCGCATGGCCAAGTCCATTTGTTACGAGAGTGAAACTTGCGCTCAGCCTCAAGGGCCTGAGCTACGAGAACGTCGAGGAAGACCTCTCGAACAAGAGTGAGCTTCTCCTCAACTCCAACCCCGTGCACAAGAAGGTGCCCGTGCTGATCCACAACGGCCAACTCATCTGTGAGTCACTAATCATCGTGCAGTACATCGACGAGGTGTTCGCCGGCACCGGCCCGTCAATCCTCCCCGCCGACCCCTACGAACGCGCCATTGCTCTCTTCTGGGCCGCCTACGTCGACGACAAGGTGTTATTATCTTCCACTCACACTGGCAGCAGTGTCCTGCCGTGCATTTGCATCAAGATAGTTCGAGCATTTGGATGCTGATTTAACTGAACACTGATGCGATTTGCGAGTGTGCAGCTCGTGGCCCCGTGGGTGCAGTCGTTCATGGGCAAGACAGACGAGGAGAAGGGCGAGGGGATGAAGCAGACGTTCGCGGCGGTGGAGATCCTGGACGGAGCCCTGAAGGAGTGCTCCAAGGGGAAGGGTTTCTTCGGCGGGGACAACGTCGATCTCGTGGACGTCTCGCTGGGGAGTCTGATCTCGTGGCTGAAAGCAACCGAGGTGATTTCTGGTGCCAAGCTCTTTGACGCCGCCAAGACCCCACTCCTGGCCGCGTGGATGGAGCGCTTCAGCGAGCTCGACGCCGCCAAGGAAATCCTGCCGGACGTCGACAGGGTGGTCGAGTACGCCAAGATGAGGCAGGCGCAGGATGCCGCTGCGGCTTCAAACGACTAAGCCGGAATGGATCAGAAGGGTCTCCCTTTGGATCGGAGAAAAAAAATGCATATTTGTTGCAGAACACAGATTGGCTACCACATAATAATCTTTGATTGTTGTTTGTAGCATCTTTGATGGGTATTGATAAACATCATCCGGATGTTTTCTTCTTAACTATCATCTAAATTTATGACTATTGAATTAGAGAACCAATGGCCATGAATTCTCCACCACCCCTTCCAAAAAAATCTCCCTCTCCTCTAAAAAAATCTCTCCCCTCCAAAAAAAGGCCGTTGGATCTCTAATCCAACGGTCTCAAATCTGGATGATAGTTAGGAAGAAAACATCCGGATGATACCTATACACACCCATCTTTGATTGTTGTGTTTGTTACTTTGTGTCAGCTGCTCGATGTGAAAATGTAAGGAATAATTAAGCGAGATGGCCTGTGCTTTGTACGTCTTATTGCATAGTGAAGGTTTTGCAACTTGTGAAGTCGTTTCTTTCTTGCCGTTGGAGTGTCTTGTGAGTTTTTGTATATCCATTTGTTTTCCTGAAGAGCGATAATTCCTTTTTCTCGAGGAAGGGCAATAATCCTACAAGTAGCTTTACAAACAAAAAAATGTCACGTGTGAATGGCTAGGGCGGCAGTGTTAAGCTCTTTTTGCTTTAATTATCTTGGTTATGCAGTCACATTACATTTGAGAAAAGCATGCATACAGGTACTTCCATTTTATTCCAAACCGTCGTATAACACATCGGTGTAGCACCTTGACTTTTTTTGGCTAAAGACCTGAGTTTTATTCCCATCAACTGCACAGTTAGATGAATTATTTGTGTGAATTTCCACTACGATTTTACTTGGGAATTAAATCCGTAACATGTGCGTTGTAAGCGAATCACACACGAACCACCAAGCAGATAATCCTAAAATTTGTTACTCCATAAAAGATTTAAGGACAAGGTCAAAGAGGTCAACACAGAGTAGGACATCTCTATGCAAACTTTCCTCGGTGCAACGATGGATGCACGAGCTACGAACACATCTTAATTGAGACTCCTTTCCACTTAACAGTGAATCGATCCCCTCCCCTTTTCTATAGAAAGGCTATGTTCTATTAGGCTGTGGTTGATAATTTATGTCTGCTAGTTTTTATCTATACTTTTCGAGATGATGGAGATATTGATGTGGACGACGCATACAGTTTTAAACTCGAAAAGCCGTTTAGAGAAATGACTTTGAAATATCGTTTGAAAAAGCCACTCTGTTTATTTCAATTTCTAAAGAAATTAAAACCAAAAGTAAACAAATTCCAAAAAACAGGGCCGAAGTCCCTACGAGCTAACCCTAAAGAACTGCTCTGGTCATGACTTGTGCCCCAGTGCATAAACTCCAACCGGCTCATGTTTCTATGTATCAATGTCAAATTTTGGTGATGTTGTTTTCGGCTTAAGCTTATGGCTATGTTTTTTAAAAAATTGTACTGTAACAATGGTTAGATTTTTAAAAAGAAATATAAGAAAAAATTATTATATTATCACAGACAATGTAAATAAATAAGAAAAAACCTAAAATAAACCGAAATTAGAAATTAATATATTTCAAGTAGCTTTTAACTTACATAACCTAAAACAAAAAAAAAACAGAAATTAAAACCGTTCGGAGCGAAGCCGGATTTGTTCGGCCCTCCAATGGTCAAAGTAAACGTAGTACGCGCCTATTTGATAAAGCAAAACGATGCAATGCCGGGAGCAACGCCAAGAATATAGACCGGTTGAGTCATCGCATTCACATGGCCCACTTTTCTAGGCTTCTTCTCCAAGAGAGAAGCAGCTCCATAGTTCCAATGTTGCTTACTGAGAGACCACGTGGTCGTGATCTCATATTTGTGATGAGTAATTGACAAGTGGTTTGGATAGCTTGAGTTTGATGTGAGTGGTTCGAGCCGAGTTGTCGCATGATGCGGTTTGGTTTCGGTTGGACCTGGTCAAACCTAGTCAATCGTGTTTAGGATGGGTATTCCTTTGATTCGACAGGTTTAGGCTTTTTCATGGTAATGTTGATTTCATGTATCGAGCGGTGCTATTTGATGTGTTTCTTGTCTGTGTTGGCTGCAGGACATCGAGGCGGAGTCGTGGCGAGACACGGTGGACCGGACTAGGCACAGGTGGCGCTGAGGTCAGAACGGTCGGGAGGTGTCGAAGACGGCGAGGGCTCGAGGTGGCTGCGAGACTTGCAAGGCAAGAAAGGAGGGAGCTTCCTGGAAGGTGCGCGAGGGGCGTTTCGGTAAAAACGCAAAGTTGCACTAAAGGAAGCGGGTTTGGATAAAACATCGAGTAGGTAGTGACCTAATGGGTAAAGCATGTGCAAACCCATTAGTGAGAGGCTATAAAAAGAGAGGGAGAGGTTGTGCTGAAATAGAGAGAGAAGGGGTGTAAGAGTTAGGGTTTTATTTGGTTCTCTCCATGCAATGAAATGAGAATGAAGTGAGAGGATGAAATTGAGAGAGCTGGAAGAACACATATATAATCATTCATCTCTCTGCCTATCGATTAAAGCGTGCTTTGTTGAAATGTGTTGATGTCTTTTCTTTGTCTGAGATGTCTTCTTTTGGTCTGCATCCTCCTTGTTCTAAGTTTGGATAGCTAGTTTATTTCTAGTCTTGCCCATAAATCTTGAAAAGAGCAGAGAAAATGCTATAATTTCCTTGTCTCAAGAAAGTCTTAATCAGTATCTACTGTTCTGGCGTTTTTGCTTGCCGCGTACTTCTTGTTTCAGCCATAGAAGTATTCTCGGTTTGGGCATTTAAGTTTGTCGTCTACTGGTCTCTTCGGCTGGTTTACTTGCTTGATTAGTCTCATTTTATCTTGGTATCCTTCGTAATCATCTATGAAATTCCAGTGCTCTCTTTTCTTGACCGATTTCTTTTTGGTCCCTTTCTTCGGTGAGCTAGTCCGAGTAGAAGAACAACTAGAGCACGTTGCATTTTGATGCTAGCAAATATGTCTCATTTCCTTTGCTTTCCGATTTCAGTTTCATAGTGCTTCTGTGGCCTCTGTGTTTCGGCAGCTGTTTGATTTTTATTTGGGTCTCTGTTTTCCCTTCCTTTTCTTATTGGATTTTTTTTTAAAAAAAAACTCGATTAGTTCTGCTCTGGGCTCTCGTTTCCAGCGGAAATAGCTCTGTACATGTCAATTTCAGCACCTCTGCCGATTGCTCTTGTCTGAGTATTTTGTCCTTTTTGTTAGATTGAAGGTCTGTGTGTCTTATGATTTTTATTCTCAGTTTCTCTTGCACGCTGGAAGAGATCATCTTGCTTATGCCTTTTGAGTTTGTTTTACAGCAGTAGGTTCTTTGCATCTTTCAGTTTTTGCTTTGGCCAGAGAAGAGCCGTGCGAGGCTTGGTCTGCTTTACTTCTTTTCGGCAGCAAGTCTTGAACCATTTCGGGTGCTGCAAGTACTTTGTGTTAAGTCTGGCCGCAAGACTTCAAATAGTATGTACATGTCAATTGATTTATGATTTTATCAGCAGCAGTTTTTGCTGGTCGCTCTCTGGTTTGTCTTGGTTAGCTTGTCTTGTTTTAACTTCAGTCGGCCTTTCTTTACTGTTTCTTCATAGCTTCTATAGCTATCGGAGAACAATTTTTTAAGTGGATACTTTTTTAGAGAAATTTTTAAGGAACGACATTCACCCCCCTCTGTCGCCGATTTCGATCCAACACTTACACAGTTTCATAACTAATCGAAACAAATTAGTACTCCGTTCATTCATAAATATATTATTTTAGACATTAATATAGTTCGTAAAACATAATTTTGATCACTAATTAATATTATAATATATTTATAAAATCCAATTTTTTTTAATATTTTGGTAGTACTTTTTAATTAAAAAATCTATATATACGATTTTTATATATCCAATCTAAATATTTAAAAACATATCAACAATCCAAGTTTCTAAAGTTTAACTGTATGTATCCTAAACGAGATGTATTTATTATTAGAATGAGTAATGATTTGCAGCCAAGAAAGCAACCAATCTAGTCAAACATTAGAGCTACCATAACAACGGAGGATTTCCTGCACATTTGATTTTGTTGGGGACAAGTTAAGTGATCACGTTCGGTTGCATATGCGCATATGTTATTGAGTGGTTGTGGAAAATCCTATCCATCAAACATCGGCACGTGCAAGCTATCGTCATGGATGATGCATTGATGCCTCCATACCAAATAATCCAAGCACCATACTGTCTCTCTCTGTATACATATGCATACACATACACACATATATATAGATGCTGAAATAGGGCACCATGGTGTCGAAGCATCAAGCTTCCCTGCTTTTGGATTGTTTTTAGATACGTGCGAGTGCAATGATATATAATATATCAAGATGGAAAGTCTTAATCATGGATAGAAAGTCTTGGTCATAGAGACTAGGCACCATGGTACCTCTGTTATTTATACTATATACACGATACATATCTATTTTAGACTATGGTGCCCGGACACTAAGAAGCATTCGTTATTTTTACTTTGTATGTATACATATATATGTGTGTGTATAGTATAAATAACAAGGGCACCATGGTGTCTAGACTCCATGATTGAAAATTTCCATCCATGATTAAAACTTTCCATCTATAATTGATTCAGTATGCTAAATCAATGAATTTCTTTTCAAATTGATGCATTTTTCGAACTAATGAATGCTAACGGGTTTACGTGATATATTATATATCATTACACTTGCACACATCTAAAAGCAATCCAAAGTCAGGGAGGCTTGGTGCCCCATTTCAGTGTCCTATATACATATATGTAGACATGTATATTAATGTATGTGTATATATGTGTGTGTGTGTAAATTTTAACTTGATATAATTATCAATTATTCAACACACATAAACTAAATATATTCTCGATATGGTTTTTCATTATGTCATCACGTGGGAAATAGGAGTTTGGCGCCCACCCACACATGCAAGCATCTTGGATGATGCATTGGCGCCTCCATATACCAACCCCAGGCACCATATATACTGTTCCTGTCTGCTCTGATCACGAACCCAGCAAAACACACAAGACAAGCTAAAAAGAGTTGAAACTCCAAACCTAAACACACACACACATAGAGACGCGCGCGCACACAGACACGGGCACACATCTTATAGGAGATGGCCGGAGGAGATGAACTGAAGCTGCTCGGCGCATGGCCAAGTCCATTTGTTATGAGAGTGAAACTTGCGCTCAGCCTCAAGGGCCTGAGCTACGAGAACGTCGATGAAGACCTCTCGAACAAGAGCGAGCTTCTCCTCAACTCCAACCCCGTGCACAAGAAGGTGCCCGTGCTGATCCACAACGGCCAACCCATCTGTGAGTCACTAATCATTGTGCAGTACATCGACGAGGTGTTCGCCGGCACCGGCCCATCAATCCTCCCCGCCGACCCCTATGAGCGCGCCGTCGCTCGCTTCTGGGCCGCCTACATTGAAGACAAGGTGCTTATTATCACCTTTCTCCTACAGTGTCCTTGTCGTGTATCAATTTCCATTTCAAGCGATTTGATGCTGAATTAGCTATGGAATCACTGATGCGATGCGCGCGCGCGTGTGCAGCTGGTGGCGCCGTGGCACCAGGTGTTCAGGGCCAAGACGGACGAGGAGAGGGCTGAGTGGATGAAGCAGACGCTAGCGGCGGTGGATGCTCTGGAGGGAGGTCTGAAGGAGTGCTCCAAGGGGAAGGCTTTCTTCGGCGGCGACATCATCGGGTACGTCGACGTCGTGCTGGGGTGTTCTGTCCCGTGGGTGCACGCGACCGAGAAGCTCTCCGGTGTCAAGCTCTTCGACGCCACCAAGGCCCCGCTACTGGCGGCGTGGATGGAGCGCTTCAGCGAGCTCGACGCTGCCAAGGAAATCCTGCCGGACGTCGACAGGGTGGTCGAGTTACTCGAGCACGCCAAGATGAGGCAGGCGCAGGATGCCGCTGCGGCTTCAAACAACTAAGCCGGAATGGATCAGAAGTGTCTCCCTTTGGATCGGAGAAAAAAATGCATATTTGTTGCAGAACACAGATTGGTTACCATATAATAATCTTTGATTGTTGTTTGTAGTATCTTTGATTGTTGTTTTGTTACTTTGTGTCAGCTGCTCGATGTGAAAATGTAAGGAATAATTACCCATTAAGGGAGATGGCCTGTGCTTTGTACGTCGTATTGCATAGTGAAGGTTTTGCAACTTGTGAAGTCGTTTCTTTCTTGCCGTTGGACTGTTGGAGTGTCTTGTGAGTTTTTGTATATCCATCTGTTTTACTGAAGAGCGATAATTCCTTTTTTTCGAGGAAGGGCAATAATCCTACAAGTAGCTTTACAAACAAAAAAATGTCACGTGTGAAATGGCTAGGATTGTACGATGAAATAGAAACTACAATAATTTTAGATGGCTCAACAACATGTAACATTTCCATATACTAAAATCTACTAGTAGTGTGCCCGTGCTAACGCTACGGTAAAATATAAAACAAGATAAAATTTGTAAAAAATAAAACGAACAATCAGATTCATTAAGATTCACGTCTCATATATGAAGCTACTCATCCATAACAATGCGGTCAGCAGTCCATAGTCAGCAGTAGTGTGCCCGTGCTAACGCTACGATAAAATACAAAACAAGATAAAATTTGTAAAAAATAAAACTCAAATGAGGATGCCCAGCAATCGAAATTGGAATCAATTGTCACCAATACATCCAGAGTAAGAAAAGGAAACTACTAAAACGAAAACTACTCCGCACGATTTCACTCGTAGGAGCCGCCCATATTGCGTCGCGTCTTCTATTCTATTGCATCTTCTTTGTCTCCATCTTCTATCATCAGGAGGTTTCTTGCCACTTCTTGATCTCCACTCGTCTGGACGTCGTCAAATCTGCATGAATTCTCAAAGCCTCTTCTTGCAGTACATGCTCAAGCTATCGACTCTTTTTTTTCCACACCTTTGTTGCAACCTTGCCCATAAATTTAGGCATGTGCACATATAGCAAATTATCTCAGGAGGAGATCTAATCAATTTTTTCTCAAAATTTGCCCTGTTTCTTAACTTCCACATGGCCCAGCACAATGCTGACAACCCGACAATATGAAATCTAGTTTTGCCTGCGATATATTGCCTTGCCCACAAGTATTGCTCAAACAAATTTGGTCTTCGAGTAACACCAAACACTGAGCAAATCACACCCCACACATATTTAGCCGCAGCACAATCAAAGAAAATGGGTTTAATAGTCTCATTTTCATAACAGAAACTGCACTGAGGATCTCCTTTCCATTTTTTTCTTTAAAAGCACATCCCTAGTTAATATAGCATTATTCCAAATGAACCGCATAAAGATATTAATTTTGAGAGGCACTTTGGCTTTCCGTAACAACTTAAGATCATAATCTGGTAATTGATTAGTAAGATAGTTATACACAGATTACACTGAAAATACACCCGAAGTGTTCCATTTCTGTTTAGGAGTGTCATTTTCACTACACAAGTTAACATGCAGGCACCTTCTAAAGGATAAAAGTCATCCTCTAGAGGCTGTCATTCACATTGCAACCAACATCATTACTACTTGCATAAAGATTCTTGAATTGTACACAGAGGTTTGGATCCACACCAACTATCTTCCCAGAGATCAGTGTTTTTCCCATCACCTATCGGTAAACATCTCCCTTTGAGATTAGTCTCTTTTTGACTTTAAGAAGATCAAACCAACACGGAGAATCAATTTGTTTATGCTTAATTTGCCTAACAGCTTTACCTTCCATATATTTTGCTCTTACAATTTCTTGCCTCATACCATTTTGTTTTTCCAATTTCCACCACCATTCACCAATTCGACAATTAAATATATCAAACTTGGCCATACATCAGAAGGCCAGGGCCATACAATGCACAATTAAATATAGGTGCACGCTATACAGCTGAACATGAGGAAGCCACAATGAGGTAGAAGCTAACCATACTTGAAATTCTGATGAAGCCAAAACCGGAAGGAATTGATCCCCTGATCGTACTGATGTTATATGTGGCAATGTGAGCACACCAATATTTGTGATTCGTAGGTCACCATCTGCGCACTGAAATAAACATTAAGAAATGAGGCTATACATATCTAAATGTTCTGAAATAAAAAATTGGACTGCAGGCAAAAACATTTGCACGAAGAACTAACAGAGCTTGAATCATTATGGGCCAACTTCATGGGCAGAAAGTTAGTGATATACTCCTATGTCTCAACTCACTGGATGCAGCTTTGAATCATCACTTAATTTTTCCATCAATACTACATCTAAATTACTTTTTGATGTGTTCAGACTGAGCCACAACAACATATAGATGGAACAAGGACAGGTGAAAAAGTAAATAGAATCAAGCCAACAAACAAGATGTGGAGTAAAACCAAAGGGAGGGGAGGGGGATATTGGAACTGACATAGTTGAACAGCTTACACTGTTCATGGAAAATTTTCATTTTTGTATTTTTGTGCATATTCGATAGATGAATTGATCTCAAGTGCAGTTCTATCCCATAGAATTCACAATTGGCTTCTGTGGAAATCAACACATCCTTATTTAACATAAGATTCTTTCATCCATCACATCAATTAATAATTCACAGGAAATCCCAATCATCCCAAATATCCTCTGCAAAATCAAGAACCCCTACATCCAAATTCTCATGGACTGCCTCAATATTTGCATATTGTAGGAACTACAAAAATAGGACAACCATATCAGTATGGAACGCCGAATGCATGGCATAGCATTCTGAACGTACATGATAAATACAAAACAACAATTCCTTACCTGATTGATCAGAAGTGATCTCTCAGAAACATTTGTCACACGTATTTGTCAGTCTTCAAGAAGGATCTATTTAACAAAACAAATAATCAGACACCATCGACTATATCAACTTTGTACACATCGAAGACAGTCAGTCCATGAATAATATACAACAATATATGATTATGTGTAGTGAAAGAAACAGCCCGAACTGGTAGCAGGCAGTGAAACTACATTGGCCTAAACATCAAGAATGCTTACCCTTCCAAAATTCCTTATAAGCTTCTTAGTCGAGCCATTCTACCAAGAAATTGGTAGACGATCCAATAACCTACATATTGAACAATAGATTAGTAGATCCAAGTCTCAATTTCCTGAGTGTTTCTCATTGCGGGAAAGACAAGACTAAGCTCATTTTACCACTCCATCTAACACAGTATAAGCATTATAATATTTAATATCTTTGGGCTATCTAGAACACTACAGAGCCCAAAATACAATTACGTATAAAGACAGGCATTGCTGATTTTTTTCTGTATGGAAAGTCGTGTGCTTTTACATTGCTTTTTACACGAAAACTGCACGCTATACAGCTGAACATGAGGAAGCCACAATGAGGTAGAAGCTAACCATACTTGAAATTCTGATGAAGCCAAATCCGGAAGGAATTGATCCCCTGATCGTACTGATGTTATATGTGGCAATGTGATCATTAAGCATCAAAGGATCATTAACTATTGCCTGCAACAAAGCTGCCAAATATTAGCTTGATTAACAAAGCAAACTTAAGTCGGCAATGATCAGTTATAACAATTTGTAAAACCTGGAACTCTGCTTTGGCTTTTCCGATTCTCTCTCTATCCAATGAATCAACCACATAGATCTGCAAATCAGAACATTCACATATTAATATAAAATGCTAATAAAATTTATATAGCTTAGTCGGATATGTTCATGAATACATCCAAAGTCCAAAGTTTAACACAGATCACTCAAGGAGGAGAGACAACAAAAATGTAGAATAAGGTTTTACGGAAGAGCTTCATCTAGCTGTCCAGAAGAGTATGATTAACTATATTCACATTCTAGACAATAAGAATTGACTAATTAACAACTTCCATTGGGGTTAAATGACACAAAATAATTCAAACATAATTGGCAACTGAGCTTATATTCGAAAGGATGAGCTTTGTACAGTTTGTGATAAATAAGAAATTAAAGGCTAGTTCCAGATTATAAGCAAATCTGCTACTAATCATGTATTTTGTTGAGAAGTGAGAACATGTAATAACAAGCAATCTTGGTCCATAAGAATGGTAGTTGTAACTTAAGAAATCGAACCAATATAAGATGTAATTTAGCAGCTGAAGAGTAATGCCTTAGGTGTCTTCTTAGCAAAAAGTTTACCTATAAACTCACAAGGCAGTATCTGAAAAACTGGACAACATTCTCCAGTTTGAACAAAAAGTAGGGAATTATACTATGAACTGAAGAATTAAATATGTTTGTCTACTAATACATGATGATAATAAATAGGATGACTGATAGGCACCAATTTTACTCAAAATCCATAAAATTTGATGTTAATCAAAAGAGAAGAGGGAACATATATACAACTTATTTGGTAAACCAATATTATAATAATTTAGATAGCTGAGTTCTAGAACTTAACAACAAATTCATCACTACATAAAAACCTAATATAACTTCCAACTCCCGCCGCAGCGTTGCTTAAACAGTTCTCTTTCTTGTGCAGTCATAGGCTTAAATATTGCCCGTTTCTGACACATGTCCAACGCTGCAAGCTCTGACATTGATAATTGGAAGTCTGGAGGAAAATTGGCAGGCTTCCTGAAAAATGTGCATGTTGCCTATCACAAGCACAAAGATCATCAGCGCCAATATCATTTCTACATTGGAGAAAAACAATAAAACACTACTTGCCTCCAAGTGAGCGAGGTCCTCAGGTTCTAGATTGCATGATGTGAGGACATGGAGGACAATTGACGGGTTTGCAGCCAGGGGGAATTCCCCAGGAGCAGAGTCGCCAAAGCAATGACGCTGTGACCGTTGAAATGATTGCTGCAAGGGTGAAACAAGGGCAAGCGTCGGTAAGGCCTTAATATAACTTCAATTTTAGCACTACATCAACAACAAAATCAGATGATATAGAATAATCGATAGCCTACCAATCGTAGGAACAGTGGACAGGACCTCCCCGATGTGCAGCTTGTAGAGGATGGTGGTCTCATATATACTGCTGCATTCTTGTACTCATATTTTCAGCATTTGATACACACCTCAAGTGGAAGAAGGCCTGTACTGCCTAGATCTAGAGTCCATATGTCATGTTTAAAGTTGTATGTACATATCTGAATCAAAATCTAGCTAATCTATAGATAATATCCTGTATGTTAAAACATGTGATGGAGACCTATACAAAGTTCTACAAGCACACCGACAACACCGCAAAAAATATGCATCCAGTGCGCGCGGGCGCGCGGGGGCCGGGGGGGGGGGGGCGAGTTTGGCCACCACCACTGGTTCAGATATATCTAATATAGCAACTATACTATTTAACACAAAACAGACACCTTCAACACAAAACATAGTAAGAAAATGCTAAATTACTATAAAGGTAAAAAAATAGCATCTAAAAGGTCCAATCTTCACCACAAAACGCTGAAGAACACAAGAAGCTATAAAATGACCACCCCAGCAGCCAGCAGTGGCTGCAAGAAAATCAATTAGTTCACTGGAAAACATATTTATAAGTTAAATAGCTCGATTATTATTTTTAAGACCAACGACCACACAGCCTCCAATTCAATTTTCATTAAAAACAAAACTGACTAAATAACCACAACTTGATTTACTCCCACAAATGCTCGTGTATAGCCTAGAAATACAGCAGCAGGCAGCTCCTATTCCCACCAAATAATTGGAAATTACCACAAAGAAATCTATTAGTATTAATTCATCACAAAACACATAATAAGCTACAAAAAATCCAACCTTTAACCTTCCCCACGCTAACCCAGCACCAATCAAGCATTTCACATCACCCTCAAACAAAGCGCCAAGAAACCAAGAATGGTAATTGTTTCTTCCTCGCAAAAAAGAAGGTAATCATTTCACCACAGCAACAAGAAACCACAATTCCCTCGCCTCCCAAAAGAAGATGTCGCCAGAGACCCCACCACCGATGAGGTAGCTCCCCTCCGGGTCAGCGATGAACGTGCGGATCGGCTCGGCAGGGAAGCTCTTGACGCCACCTGGGGCTGCAGTTTGGAACCAAGAAAACAAGCTCAAGGTTAGGGTTCGGGCTTCAAGGACGTGGTTTGGGGTTTGCGGAGGGCGCTTACCTTGTCCCAGTAGCAGAAGTGAATGGGGGCGAAGTTGCCGGCGGGGGCCTGGGCGGCGGCGAGGAAGCGGTAAGCAGCGGCGGCGAGGGCGGGAGGCACATGGGCGGTGGCGGATGGCCTCTGAGCCCGTGCGGAGGTCCCACGCGACCACGCCAGCGTCAGCGGAGGAGGCCGCGAACACCAGCTGCGGCGGCCGCGGCGCCATGGGGTGGAGAGAGGGGGTTAGGGTTTAGGATTTTGACAATTGGGGTTACATGTCCGGGAAGCGGCGGATCGGAGGGGATTGAGGGGTTTGGGGTGGGATCGGCCGGGGGATTTGGGGTTCGGGTGCGGGGTGGGAAGGAGGAGTCGTCGGCGGAGCAGAGGAGCGGGAAGCGGCGGCGCAGCGCGGGGTGGGGACGGGGAGGAGGCGAGGGCGGAGGATGGAGGATGGAGGGGAGGAGGCGGCGCGGAGAATCGAGGGCAGACGTGGAGGGGGAGACTGGGGAGAGCGTGGGGAGACGAGGGCGGAGCCTGCGAGGAAACGTGGGGCCGAGCGCTGTGCGTGGGCGCGGGGTGGGTACCGGTTCAGTGATGTGCATGATCCAAATGATTTTAGCCTTAGGATCTTCAATGAGTAAGAGAATAAGACTTGAGGAGAGATCCAGGCAATTCATTTGTATGGAGTTGGATTACTTTGGTACACAAATCTGGGTGGACTTAGATTAGGCATGACTGTGGGGGTGGTTGAGGGGGTGGATGTAGCAAAGATAATTTTGGTGTATTATAGAGTAGGGTAGATAAAGAGCACAAGGCACGTATAAATAGATGAGCAAGGGGTGCTAACCACTTGAGGGGTGCCGATCCTTGAATGGAATGTGTATACTGCGCTGCCTCTGTTTCTTGTAATGGGATCACATTCAGATCAATCTCTCTCAGAAGTCAGAACTGAAAAGCCCCAAAATTTCAAAATCCAAAAATTTGTGAATTTTTGCCGGTTTTTGAGTGTTTTTTTGAAAACTTTCCTTTTTGGGAAAGTTTTCCCCGCCGCCGCTTTCCCTTTTCGGCCTGGCGCTTTCTCCCTCGCGTTGGCGCCTTCTCCTTTCCCGTCTCCTCTCCTCCCCGGCGCCTCCCGCTCTTCCCTCGCGTTGGCGCCGCCCCGATTCCGCCTTCGCATCGCGCACGCGCGGAGCGCTGCGCGCTGCGCCCGCCTCCCTTCGCGCGGACAGCGCCGCCGCCGGTTTCGCCTCGCCCGCGTGCCGTCCCGACCACCCCGGTCCAAAACCGTGGGCGCTCCCGCGCCACGCGTCGCCGCTCCTCTGCGCCTGGTCCCGCCTGGCAGCGCCGCCCTCTCTCTCCCGCGCGCGGACGCCCTCCGCTCGCCGCTCCTCGCTCCTGCCCCCGCTGCGCTGTCCCGACCACCGCAGCATCCTCGCGCCACGCGGCGCCATCCCTCTGCGCCCGACCCCACCTGGCAGCCCCCGCCCGTCACTTCCCCGCGCGCGGACGCGCTCCCCTCCCATGCCGCAGCGCCACCCCCGCCCGTACTGTCACCTCGCCATTACGGCCGCTCAGCGCCCGGTCACCGCCCCGTCTGCGCGGAGGAGACGCTCCCCCAACTCCCCGTCATTCCTGTTGACTCCCGTGCCCTCCCGTTGCCTTCTCCCCGAAGGAGCTCCTCCCCCCGCTCGGGGTATAAAATTCCCCCTCCGGCTCCTCGCTCCTCCTTTGCTTCCCGAGCCACTCCACCACTTCCACTCGCCTCCCCAACCTCCAGAGAAGCTCCCCGAGCGGCCGATTGAAGTCTCGCCGCCCGGAGCTTCCCCTTTGCCGCCCTGTGAGCCGGCGGCACCCCGAAGCCAATCTCCCTCTCCTCTCCCTCTTTCTTCAATGGCATTCGCCCAGAGCATCCCCTCCGTGTACTAATCCTGTTGGTGGGTCCCCTTGGCCAGGTACTCGCCCGTGGAACGCCGCCGTCGAAGCTCCTCCCCGGCCGTCGCACCCCTCCCGTGGCCAGCTCACCTCGCCGCCTCCCAGCTCCCACCGCCACCTCCAATGTAAGCCTCCAACTCCCCAGATGGTGTAGCCGCCCCCGATTGACCTCTCTCGCCGTCGGTGACCCCCTCCACCGCGGACGGACCGAATCACCCCCTTCTCTCTCCTGCCATCCCCGTTGGTCCCCTCACCCTCCAGAGCCCCAAAATGGACTCCCCTCACTCAGACCTACCCGGTGGTACCCTCCTTTGCCGTCGGGACCCTTCGCCGTGGCCGGAGAGCGAGGGCGCCGCCGTCTCCGTCCCTCGGCTGCGCGCGCGCGGCTGGAGGTAGAAGACGATGGCGTGGCCCCTCCTCTGCCTTCGGATCCGCCCGTTGCCGTTTAACTTCGCCCGTTGGATCCTCCGTACCGGTTCGCCGCCTCCCTTAAGTCCCAGCCGTCCGATCCCGTAAAGACATCACCCCTCGTCCGTCGGATCGCCCGCGCGTACCGCTTCGCCGCCGCATCCGGGCCGCACCGCGGGGACGCGTGTCGCCCATCCGCCGCTCGCGGGCGCTGCGCAGCTGGGCCGCGGCCTCCCGGCCCGCTCCGCTCCCGCGCGCGCACGTTCAAACCCCTAGGCCGGGCCGCACTGTAGCGACCGGACCGGCCCGATGCTGTGTATTTGATTTTCCCCGGATTTTCCAATTTCCAATATTCCAGAAAATCCAAATAAATCCTAGAAAATCACAGAAAATTCCAAAAATTCCCAAATTTCACCACTTTGCTCCAAATAATATTCCAGACCCTCTGGTGAACTCCATTCCCACAGATTCTCCCCAAATAAATTCCTAAAAATCCATTTGGGGTGTTTATGCAATTTACTCCTTTTTAAATAGTTTATTTTCCCTCGCTTGATTAGTCTCAAGCTGGATTTGATTCTGTTTTGTATGTTTGCGCTAGTGTCGGAGTCTCCTGAAGTTCAGTTGCAGCCCCAGGAGCCAGGAGGTTCTTCGTTCGAGCTAGCGGAAATCATTCGGATTGACGGCAAGTCCCAAATCCTTTGATCATATTGAAACCCATGCTGTTTATATATGTTAATATGCTATTTGCATTGAGCTAGTTGTGAAATGTTAGTTTGAAATAAAATAAAATGTTTAGAATGACTTGTTATGTAGTTAATCCTACCACCGTTAAATGTCATGTTTAATTTGTAGCCATGCCCTTGAAACCCTAGAATTAATTATCTGTTAATCTAGATAACTGTAGACTATTATCATCATGCAAAGTCTTGTACTGATAAGGTTGTGGCTGTGGGCCAATAGAATTTGGAAAACCCGACTCTAAGGTAGGGTGGTATGGGACACCGTATCTTAGAGCGGAGAGTGCCGGCGTGCACAAGGTAGGGTAAGGAGTGGGGAGCCGCGAGACGGCCTTCGCCCATCTTTACCCTAGGGTTTGGAGTAGGGTAAGGGTGAGTGGGAAATCGCGAGACGGTCTACGCCCACCGCTTACCTTAGGTTGGGTCGCGGGCCTGGCGAGGTTGAGGACCATGTGAAAATATAAGGACTGAAACCCTTATGCTGAGCAAATGTCATAGAACTCGCTCAAACCACAGGAGTTGACTTGTCAACACTTGTCTAGTAGCTGCTCAACTCGATTGAAACTCTACAGGAGGTTTAGCAGTGAGGTTAGGCAAGCCGTGTTTGGGTGCCTAACAACGGTAGAGTTCACTCGAAGCGGACACCGTCTTTTCCTGTGTGAGTGTGTGTGTGTGTGTGTGCGTGTGAGAGCCGGACCCGAGTGAATTCTACCGGGTAGAGCCTATTTAAAGAGTTGAGCAGTGAAACGACCTGGCTTTCTTAACTCTTTAGCGGGAGTTAAGGGATCGTGTGGGTAAAGCTGAGCAAACTCTGCAGAGTCAAATAAATGGTATTCGAATACGCCGTGCTCCCGGTTATTGGAGCTGTGTCACTTGGGTGATTCCAGCAGCAAAGCTTAAGTAGTTTTGTAAACGTTTAACTTGTTTAGGTTGGTTAATGAACTCTTGTGGAAAACCCTGAGATCTTAAGAAGTAAGTTTTGAGTCAGTCTTATTAAAATGATTGCAAATAAAACTGCATCCACTGAAAGATAATAAACCAAATATATTCCCTTTCTTGAAGTTCCGTGCATGTAGTAAGTTAAGATCCCTTTGGGATTTGCTGAGCCGGTTGGTTGGCTCACGGCTTGCTAAACCTAATCTTTAGAGGATCAAGACGAAGGAGAAGGTCTCCCCGTTGAAGAAGTCCCGGAGGACCTTTTCTTCGACGAGGACCCTTGGCTGTAGGTCTCGGCCGCGCTCAGGCGGATTCTGGAAGACTTTTTGTGATGTAAATATGCTTTGGGCTGGCATGCCCCGTTGTAAAAACCTGGATGTTAATCCTTATGTCAAATATATGCTGGACTTTGGTTGTAAGCATGCAATGGTATACTCTTGCGCGACACTCCTTAACTGTTCATGCTTGAATAGTTACGGAATGCCGTGTCCGTACGCGCCCTTGGAAACGGGGGCGTTACAAGAAGTGGTATCAGAGCAGGCACTTGACCGTAGGTTGAGACCTAAGGCAAACTAGGAAGCGATTTTATCGCAAAACTTAATTTAAGCCATAAAAACGGTTTACGAAAAATATAAGGTTTATTGCTGTCTTTTTCCTCTCTTGTTGCTGCCTTATCTGTCTTAAATTTATTTCTGCTTAAGTTTTACATTTGCAAAAGTTTATTGTTTCGCTTGTCTAATTTCAAAATTTCGTTTCCGGCAGATGGTGCACTACGTTCTCTCCCGCCCTGACCGTATGGATGGATGGCCATACAAGCTTTGGGAGATGAGGAGGTACCTTGGTTCGAGGGAGCACTGCAGCCCAGTGTTCCATGCAGTGAGCCGCACCCGTGGAGAGCAGCTCTACGAGTGGAAGGCATGGGTGGTCCTTACGCCCCTGCCTGTCCGCCCCGACCAGGAGCGCAAGTTCATCGCCAGAAGGATGGACAAAGACGACGCGGTTCAGGATGTGGCCCAGAAGGCCGCGTTCTACTTGCGGGACTACTACAGCCTCGAGCTCTCCTACACTCCCTTCGACCTGGTGCCGCAGCAGCGCCGCGAGGGCCTGGCCGTGCCTCAGTTCGGTGAGGATGACGATCCCCGCCTCGCGGGCATCGCCGTCCTTTGGGCACAGCAGGTCGTTCGTTACGACAGCACGGTCGAGGAGTCCAGGAGGCTTCAGCGACAGCTCTGGAGGGCTCGTGAGCAGGTTCAGCAGCTTAGAGCCTTTCTCCGTCGTTTTGAGGAGGTCGAGGCCTTGGATCTCGTTGAGGAGCCGAGCGTCCAGTCCTCGTGCTCCACGGTGCAGTCTAGGCGCAGGCGCCGGCTGATGACCACGGTAGAGTACCGTGCCCGGTTCCGCCCGGCAGCCCCGCTTGCCCTCCCAGCACCAGGGGACGACGAGGAGTAGACGCTGACCGCTAGCGTAGCCCGACCTTTTGTAATAGTGGTACTTTTGGATTGTATTGCAAGTAAAAACTCGAACCCTAAGTGGTCTGCGTGCCGCTTGCTTTATTGTGGAACTTATGTTAATTAATCCTTTATGTTGCTTGTCTAAATTATCAGTATTTCCCTCTGTGTATTCAAAGCTTTCTCCTGTCCCCTTTCGTTCTTATTCGTATCTTTGTTTCGCCCTATACTTACCTTGTAAATTCGAAGTCTTACTTACCTGCTCTTAATTGTCAAAGCCGCTGCAAATCTAACCTCAAGTTCCCACTAAACAGATGGAGCCAGCAGGGCAGACGGGTCAGACCAGCGGGCAGGGTGCACCTGCCATCGACCAGAACACACTTGCAAAGGTTATTGAAATGTTAGAAAAGAATCGATATCAAGGAGAGCAGAATATCTTGAAAGTGTTAGATCAACAAGCTCAGCTTCTCGAACAGATGGCAACCCGATCCTCCAGTGTTCCTAGTGGGAGTAATGCTCCTCGGGATGGTTCTCAAATTTCCACCCGATGGGCAGATTTTCTGAAAACACGTCCACCGGTCTTCTCCACCTCCGCTGACCCTACGGTAGCTGAGGATTGGCTTGTGGACGTGGAGAGAAAGCTTCAAACAGCACGATGCGATGACCAAGAGAAGGTGTTGTACACATCCCACCAGTTGCAGGGTGCTGCAGCGACGTGGTGGATCAACTACCAACGCACCCTACAGAACAGAGAAATTAGTTGGGAGGACTTTTCAAAGGCCTTCCGCAAGGCACACATACCAGATAGCGTCATGGAGGCTAAGCGTCGGGAGTTTCTTGCGCTTAAGCAAGGAGGACGCACCGTTATGGAGTACTTACATCAGTTCAACCATTTGTCCAGGTTTGCCCCAGAAGATGTTGACAGCGAAGACAAGAAGATGAATAGATTCAGGGCTGGATTACAGCAGTCTCTGAAGTTTCATATTTCAGCTCTGAAGTTTCAGGATTTACATGACATGGTGAACAGCTTAATCAACTCAGAAGAAGCTAGAGGAGAAATGGAGGACTACAGAAAGCGTAAGGCAGTACATAAATCTCAATCTGCTTCACATAATGCTCAACGAATCAGGACATCGGGATCGCCTTCATATCGATCCCAATCCTCCCGCCAGTTTGTGAGGTTACCGAGGACTCAGTCTGGCCAGTCACAGCAATACAACTCTCCTTTGCCTCTAGCGCTCAAATGCCCCACCTGTGGTGGGAATCATCTTGCTAGTAACTGCCCAAAGAGATCCAATGCTTGTTTTCACTGCGGAGAAATTGGACACTACAGAGATCAATGTCCCCGGAAAAGCTTACCATCAGACGCAGCCAAGCTACAAGTCCTAAACCAGCAACAGCAAGAGACAAAGACACAATCAAGTCCTAGTACTCCCAAGGGAGGCTACTTGCAGATTAAGGCAGCCAGCCCCCAATCTCCAGCCGGCACCGCCAATTTCACGTCAGTCGGCCGAGGCAGAGGCCGTACCAAACCCACCTTCTATGCGAGGGTGAACCACGTGTCGGCAGAGGACGCCGCAGGGGCTAGCGACATCATTGCTGGTATGTTTCCAATCAACTCCATACCTGCATTGATTTTGTTTGATCCTGGTGCAACACATTCATTTGTTTCGAAGAGTTTTGCTTCAAGAAATCAATTGCCTTCTGTTACTTTACCGAGACCATATGTGGTTGAGACCCCTGGGGTTAGAATGGAGTCCCACAATGGGTGTGCGGGACTCAGTATAAAAATCCAAGGGGTAGATTTTAGAGCAGATTTGTTGCAACTAGATATGACAGGATTAGATGCCATTTTGGGCATGAATTGGTTGGCCAAGAACAAAGGCAAGGTAGACTGTGAGATCAAGACAGTGTCATTGGTCAATTCTGAAGGTCAGAAAGTGATAGTAGAGACAGATCGAGAAGTATTAAAAGATGCCAAGAAGCGTATGATCAACATGATAGCAGCCACACCTAATCAAGTACCAGTGGTACAAGAGTATCCAGATGTCTTTCCGGAAGAATTACCAGGAAGACCTCCTGACAGACAAGTGGAACTTGCTATTGAATTGGTACCTGGTACCAAGCCAATTGCCAAACATCAGTATAGAATGTCAGCTAGTGAATTGAAAGAGTTGAAGAAGCAGTTGGATGAACTGTTGGAAAAAGAATTCATTCGACCAAGTGTCTCACCTTGGTCAGCCCCAGTCTTATTTGTGAAAAAGAAGAATGGAGAATTAAGGATGTGTGTTGATTACCGAGGCTTGAATGCTGTTACCATCAAGAACAAGTATCCTCTCCCCAGAATTGATGACCTGTTTGATCAACTCAAGGGTGCCAAAGTGTTTTCCAAGATCGATCTGCGCTCGGGTTATCATCAGCTTAAAATCTGAGAGCAAGATCGAGAGAAGACGGCTTTCATCACCAGATATGGATTATTTGAATTCACGGTCGTGCCATTTGGTCTAACCAATGCGCCAGCATATTTCATGAATCTTATGAACCTGGTGCATATGGACCAATTGGATCGATTTGTGATTGTCTTCATTGATGATATCCTGATATATTCCAAGAGTGAAGAAGAGCACAGACAACATTTGCACATGGTATTGTCAAGACTGAGGGAACATCAGCTATATGCAAAGTTTGACAAGTGCAGTTTTTGGCTAAAAGAAGTGGCTTTCTTGGGTCACATTATATCTGAAGATGGAGTGAAGGTCGACCCAGAAAAGATATCTGCAGTTATGGAATGGAAACAACCCAAGACCGTGACTGAAGTAAGGAGTTTCCTTGGATTGGCGGGCTATTATCGCCGATTCATTGAAGGCTTCTCGAAAATTTCTCGACCACTCACTCAGCTATTGAAGAAGGACAAGCCATTCACATGGACAGATGCATGTGAAGAAGGTTTTCAGACGTTAAAGACCAAATTGACAACCACGCCCGTCTTGATTTTGCCTAATCCAGAAAAAGAATTCCAAGTTTATTGTGATGCTTCAAAGCAAGGTTTGGGATGTGTACTCATGCAAGACGGAAAGGTTGTCGCTTATGCCTCAAGACAATTGAAGCCGCATGAGGAGAATTATCCCACACACGATTTAGAACTAGCAGCTGTAGTGCATGCACTAAAAATTTGGCGGCACTACCTGCTGGGGAATCGATGTGAGATATTTTCTGATCACAAGAGCCTAAAGTACCTATTTACACAGCCAGAATTAAACATGAGACAGCGCAGATGGCTGGAACTGATAAAGGATTATGATGTTGATCTTCAGTATCACCCGGGCAAGGCCAATGTAGTTGCCGACGCCCTTAGCCGCAAGGCTCGTCCAAGCAAAACTAGCAAATCAGAGTATTCGCCAGAATTGCAAAGGGACATAATACGACTGAACTTGGTGATCACAGAACAGGGTGAAGAAACAGCATTAGAAATTCAACCATTACTGACAGATCAGATTAAAGCAGCACAAGATGAAGATGAAGAGATTCAAAAACTGAAAAAGGATATTGAAGAAAGAGACTCCTCAGAGTATACGATAGACGAGCATGGAATCCTTACCTTCCGTGGTCGCTATTGCATACCCGACAAGAAAGAGTTAAGGGAATTAATATTGTCTGAAGCCCATTCGTCCCAATTCTCAATTCACCCAGGAGGTACTAAGATGTACCAAGACTTAAAGAAGAAATATTGGTGGAACCAGATGAAAAAGGAAGTGGCAGAATATGTAGCTAAATGTGATGTCTGCCAGCAGATCAAGATAGACCACCAGAAACCATCGGGATTGTTGCAACCTTTGCCAATACCCGAATGGAAATGGGACAGTATCGGCATGGATTTTATTACTGGACTTCCCAAGACTCGTGAGGGATATGATGCTATTTGGGTCATTGTCGACAGATTGACCAAAGTGGCTCATTTCCTCCCGATCAAGCAAACGTATGGGAAAGATAAACTTGCTGAGTTGTATTTGACAAGAATTGTGACTCTACATGGAGTTCCGAAGAAAATTGTGTCAGATAGAGGAGCACAATTTACATCTAAGTTCTGGGAGAAATTACATGAAGCAATGGGCACTGATTTGAATTTCAGTTCAGCCTATCACCCCCAGACGGATGGACAGACAGAAAGAACAAATCAGATTTTGGAAGATATGTTGAGAGCTTGTGCTATTGTGTATGGTGCAGCCTGGAATACTTGCTTACCATTCGCTCAATTCTCATATAACAATAGCTACCAAGCTAGTATCCAAATGGCCCCGTTTGAAGCACTTTATGGCAGAAAATGCAGAACCCCTCTGAATTGGACAGAAACAGGAGAGCGACAACTTATTGGTCCTCAGATTGTTCAAGACACAGAAGAACATGTTAGAATTGTCAGAGACAGACTCAAAATGGCACAAGACCGACAGAAGAGCTATGCAGATAACCGCAGGAAGGATTTGAGTTTTGAAGTTGGAGATTTTGTCTACATCAAAGTCACTCCATTCAAAATAATTAAGAGATTTCAAGTTAAAGGCAAATTAGCACCAAGATATGTGGGACCGTTTCAGATTATCGGAAGAGTTGGGGAAGTAGCTTATCAAGTGCAGCTCCCACCCAACTTGTCAAGAATGCACAATGTGTTCCACGTATCTCAGCTTCGAAAGTGTCTACGTCAACCAACAGATGAGGTGCCATTGTCAGATATTGAATTACAGGATGACTGCACATATGCTGAAGAACCACTACAAATACTTGAAACATCAGAGAGGCAGCTCAGAAACAAGAATATCAGATTTTGCAGAGTGCAGTGGAAGAATCACACAGCGGATGAGTCCACTTGGGAACGAGAATCAGACTTGCAGCGAGATTTCCCCAACTTACTCCCTGGACCAAGTTAATCTCGGGGTCGAGATTCTTTTAAGGGGGGTAGGTTGAAAAGCCCCAAAATTTCAAAATCCAAAAATTTGTGAATTTTTGCCGGTTTTTGAGTGTTTTTTTGAAAACTTTCCTTTTTGGGAAAGTTTTCCCCGCCGCCGCTTTCCCTTTTCGGCCTGGCGCTTTCTCCCTCGCGTTGGCGCCTTCTCCTTTCCCGTCTCCTCTCCTCCCCGGCGCCTCCCGCTCTTCCCTCGCGTTGGCGCCGCCCCGATTCCGCCTTCGCATCGCAGACGCGCGGAGCGCTGCGCGCTGCGCCCGCCTTCCTTTGCGCGGACAGCGCCGCCGCCGGTTTCGCCTCGCCCGCGCGCCGTCCCGACCACCCCGGTCCAAAACCGTGGGCGCTCCCGCGCCACGCGTCGCCGCTCCTCTGCGCCTGGTCCCGCCTGGCAGCGCCGCCCTCTCTCTCCCGCGTGCGGACGCCCTCCGCTCGCCGCTCCTCGCTCCTGCCCCCGCTGCGCTGTCCCGACCACCGAAGCATCCTCGCGCCACGCGGCGCCATCCCTCTGCGCCCGACCCCACCTGGCAGCCCCCGCCCGTCACTTCCCCGCGCGCGGACGCGCTCCCCTCCCATGCCGCAGCGCCACCCCCGCCCGTACTGTCACCTCGCCATTACGGCCGCTCAGCGCCCGGTCACCGCCCCGTCTGCGCGGAGGAGACGCTCCCCCAACTCCCCGTCATTCCTGTTGACTCCCGTGCCCTCCCGTTGCCTTCTCCCCGAAGGAGCTCCTCCCCCCGCTCGGGGTATAAAATTCCCCCTCCGGCTCCTCGCTCCTCCTTTGCTTCCCGAGCCACTCCACCACTTCCACTCGCCTCCCCAACCTCCAGAGAAGCTCCCCGAGCGGCCGATTGAAGTCTCGCCGCCCGGAGCTTCCCCTTTGCCGCCCTGTGAGCCGGCGGCACCCCGAAGCCAATCTCCCTCTCCTCTCCCTCTTTCTTCAATGGCATTCGCCCAGAGCATCCCCTCCGTGTACTAATCCTGTTGGTGGGTCCCCTTGGCCAGGTACTCGCCCGTGGAACGCCGCCGTCGAAGCTCCTCCCCGGCCGTCGCACCCCTCCCGTGGCCAGCTCACCTCGCCGCCTCCCAGCTCCCACCGCCACCTCCAATGTAAGCCTCCAACTCCCCAGATGGTGTAGCCGCCCCCGATTGACCTCTCTCGCCGTCGGTGACCCCCTCCACCGCGGACGGACCGAATCACCCCCTTCTCTCTCCTGCCATCCCCGTTGGTCCCCTCACCCTCCAGAGCCCCAAAATGGACTCCCCTCACTCAGACCTACCCGGTGGTACCCTCCTTTGCTGTCGGGACCCTTCGCCGTGGCCGGAGAGCGAGGGCGCCGCCGTCTCCGTCCCTCGGCTGCGCGCGCGCGGCTGGAGGTAGAAGACGATGGCGTGGCCCCTCCTCTGCCTTCGGATCCGCCCGTTGCGGTTTAACTTCGCCCGTTGGATCCTCCGTACCGGTTCGCCGCCTCCCTTAAGTCCCAGCCGTCCGATCCCGTAAAGACATCAACCCTCGTCCGTCGGATCGCCCGCGCGTACCGCTTCGCCGCCGCATCCGGGCCGCACCGCGGGGACGCGTGTCGCCCATCCGCCGCTCGCGGGCGCTGCGCAGCTGGGCCGCAGCCTCCCGGCCCGCTCCGCTCCCGCGCGCGCGCGTTCAAACCCCTAGGCCGGGCCGCACTGTAGCGACCGGACCGGCCCGATGCTGTGTATTTGATTTTCCCCGGATTTTCCAATTTCCAATATTCCAGAAAATCCAAATAAATCCTAGAAAATCACAGAAAATTCCAAAAATTCCCAAATTTCACCACTTTGCTCCAAATAATATTCCAGACCCTCTGGTGAACTCCATTCCCACAGATTCTCCCCAAATAAATTCCTAAAAATCCATTTGGGGTGTTTATGCAATTTACTCCTTTTTAAATAGTTTATTTTCCCTCGCTTGATTAGTCTCAAGCTGGATTTGATTCTGTTTTGTATGTTTGCGCTAGTGTCGGAGTCTCCTGAAGTTCAGTTGCAGCCCCAGGAGCCAGGAGGTTCTTCGTTCGAGCTAGCGGAAATCATTCGGATTGACGGCAAGTCCCAAATCCTTTGATCATATTGAAACCCATGCTGTTTATATATGTTAATATGCTATTTGCATTGAGCTAGTTGTGAAATGTTAGTTTGAAATAAACTAAAATGTTTAGAATGACTTGTTATGTAGTTAATCCTACCACCGTTAAATGCCATGTTTAATTTGTAGCCATGCCCTTGAAACCCTAGAATTAATTATCTGTTAATCTAGATAACTGTAGACTATTATCATCATGCAAAGTCTTGTACTGATAAGGTTGTGGCTGTGGGCCAATAGAATTTGGAAAACCCGACTCTAAGGTAGGGTGGTATGGGACACCGTATCTTAGAGCGGAGAGTGCCGGCGTGCACAAGGTAGGGTAAGGAGTGGGGAGCCGCGAGACGGCCTTCGCCCATCTTTACCCTAGGGTTTGGAGTAGGGTAAGGGTGAGTGGGAAATCGCGAGACGGTCTACGCCCACCGCTTACCTTAGGTTGGGTCGCGGGCCTGGCGAGGTTGTGGACCATGTGAAAATATAAGGGCTGAAACCCTTATGCTGAGCAAATGTCATAGAACTCGCTCAAACCACAAGAGTTGACTTGTCAACACTTGTCTAGTAGCTGCTCAACTCGATTGAAACTCTACAGGAGGTTTAGCAGTGAGGTTAGGCAAGCCGTGTTTGGGTGCCTAACAACGGTAGAGTTCACTCGAAGCGGACACCGTCTTTTCCTGTGTGAGTGTGTGTGTGTGTGTGTGTGTGTGCGCGCGTGTGAGAGCCGGACCCGAGTGAATTCTACCGGGTAGAGCCTATTTAAAGAGTTGAGCAGTGAAACGACCTGACTTTCTTAACTCTTTAGCGGGAGTTAAGGGATCGTGTGGGTAAAGCTGAGCAAACTCTGCAGAGTCAAATAAATGGTATTCGAATACGCCGTGCTCCCGGTTATTGGAGCTGTGTCACTTGGGTGATTCCAGCAGCAAAGCTTAAGTAGTTTTGTAAACGTTTAACTTGTTTAGGTTGGTTAATGAACTCTTGTGGAAAACCCTGAGATCTTAAGAAGTAAGTTTTGAGTCCGTCTTATTAAAATGATTGCAAATAAAACTGCATCCACTGAAAGATAATAAACCAAATATATTCCCTTTCTTGAAGTTCCGTGCATGTAGTAAGTTAAGATCCCTTTGGGATTTGCTGAGCCGGTTGGTTGGCTCACGGCTTGCTAAACCTAATCTTTAGAGGATCAAGACGAAGGAGAAGGTCTCCCCGTTGAAGAAGTCCCGGAGGACCTTTTCTTCGACGAGGACCCTTGGCTGTAGGTCTCGGCCGCGCTTAGGCGGATTCTGGAAGACTTTTTGTGATGTAAATATGCTTTGGGCTGGCATGCCCCGCTGTAAAAACCTGGATGTTAATCCTTATGTCAAATATATGCTGGACTTTGGTTGTAAGCATGCAATGGTATACTCTTGCGCGACACTCCTTAACTGTTCATGCTTGAATAGTTACGGAATGCTGTGTCCGTACACGCCCTTGGAAACGGGGGCGTTACAAGAACTCTTCGGCCATAATCTTGATGAGTAGTTCCTGGCTCTGTTTCTTGTTGAGGCATCAAGTTCAGATCAATCTCTCTCAAAACTCTTGGACCACAATCTTGATGACGAGAGACGTTTATGCTGTCTTTTCTCATAGCTCTTCTGACTTCTTCTTCAGGATCCATGTGCAAGTCAAATGGAGCCATGCAAGTCGTTTGGAGATGATGTGGCTATGATGCCAATATGAGATGCAGAAGAACCAGAGAAGAAGCATCCAGAACGTCCAATACTTGAGCGCCAAATATTTAAGCGTCGAACTAGTGCTTATCCACCGATGTTGACGCCAAAGAAAATCCCATTCACTGGTTTGATCGTGTGCTTGCGTAGATAGCAAAAATTCATGACTTTACTACTTCTTACGGTTATTGTTATCAGGATAGTTACTGTAGTTGCTAGGGGTATTTTTGTTATAATGTAATAAAAAATGATTGTCTTAATACGTGTACAGTGGTTAAAAATGCCAAGTAATAAGTAAACTGAGGAGTAAACACCAACTGGCTCGTGTTTCTATGTATCAATGTCAAATATCTTTGCTCGGCCCTCCAGTGGTCAAAGTAAATTTGTGTGACCATTGTATTTATATAGAGATTGATGTACTGTATAATTGTATATTGATTAAAAAAATAAAAGATTGATATGCAATCGCACGCCTTGATTCATTGAATTGCTTCACAATATACAGTTAAATGTACAGGGATTTCATGACTTGTACAACACAAAGACAAATTTGAAATCGTATTCCAATAGGAATAGGAAGCAATCTATCTATAAAATTTGACTTATGTTTAAGAAAATTTTAGCTACCTTACAAATAGGCAACTCCACTGTAACTATAAGAGCAAGTACAATAATGCTGACTCTAGCCTCGAACCGGCGCATATTCTCTGACGTAACGTCAGGTGACGTTGGGTCACTGACGTGTGGGTCCCACGGCTCATGGGCCCACACGTCAGTGACCCAACGTCACCTGACGTTACGTCAGAGAATCCCGGGGGCCTCGAACCTTCAAGGCAACAAGTGCTTTGTACCTTCCCGATGCATGACACAACCATCAATGAGGAAGGCAAGAAACTAGGGCTGTTTATTTTTCTACTGTACCAAACTGATCAAATTTTTTATTGGTATTTACTATTCGGTATGGTATTTGATGTGGGACCAAAATAAATAAATAAAAGACCCACCCTGCACGGCCCATCAAGTGGTGGAGATAGTTTTGTCCATTCTCGGCCCATGCGCATTGCTCATCAAACATGGTTGCCGGTTGGCATTATTCAGTAATCAATACTAGTATACGACCGAGTTAGCTAGTAGGTATCTACCTAGCTTGCCTTGGTCATGACATAATGGAAGTTGTGATACATATTGATCGCTAAACCTCGGCTAGAAGTTCATGTAATTTTTCTTCATTACAGAAGCTCATATGTATTCATTTACTCCAATAGTTTTTGACAAGGATATAATAATCCTTAAATTGTTATTTATCTATAAACAATATGATTACGTCATTATACTCCTTGAGTGTACCTCTTATTTATAAGAGAAAGATTTCACAAGTTAGTTGTAATCTCTTCTACGACTACCCCGTAATCGTAAACTATTCTACGATAACACCTTAGTCATAAATTCTTCTACGATAACACCTTAGTCATAGGTTTTTTTACGACCACCTCATAGTCGTAGGTTCTCCTACGACCATGGCATAGTTATAAGTTATCTTATGACCACCTTGTGGTTATATATTCTCCTACGAATGAGCTAAATTCCGATTGACCCGTTTACGACAATCCATTACATTGTGGGCCTGTATGACAGGGCGGTTAGCATAAGTATTTATTATCTAGAATAAGTGCGCATAACTTCACGCTGGCAGAAACCGCCGCACGATGAGTGAGATATCACATCTCTAATAACTCCTATCGGACAGTTATCATTCGAGGCGTTAAGACATCTCTTGGCGAGGAGAAACTGCTGCCATCAGGGAAAGGAGCAGGAGGATCCGGGATAGACCCAAGGAAGAGTAGTAGTAGAGCAAGATTTTCGCATTACTTTCACCTTTGTAATCATTTCATTGAACAATATCCACACAGGAACTAGCGTTGTTATTCTCTCAGCAGAAGGTCTGAATCTGTATAAAAATCTCTGTGTCTTTTTTCTGCATGATCATAACCAGGTTTTCAAGAGTTATCAGAACTCATATAAATCATATGTAAGATCGATATTAAACATAGACAGTTCTTAACTTCTTGTCACTTAAAAGTTAACATACCATATTGTTGGACCGAAATGGCGACAGAGGGGGGGGGGAGGGGTGAATGGCGCTCAAATAAAAAATGCACCCACAAGTACCCACGATCAATTTCTCCTTCAATAGCTAAAGAGCTATGAAGAAGGCATGAATACTTGAAATACTGCTAACCAGAAAATAAAACTTGAAAGGACAGCTGGGGAGCGACACAAATTAAAACGGAGAACAAATCAACCAAAAGAAACTGGACACAAAGTAGACAACAGGCGCTAGGACTAGTGCATGCACAAAAGACAGAAAAAGCCAATCGTCTTTTAGTGCATGCACTAGCTGCTAGTTCAACCGAAGAAAGCAAATAAAGAGAAAACACAAGCTGCCCAAAAGCATGCACAAAAGACAAGAAAATCTAATCGTCTTTTAGTGCAAGGAGGCAACCAGAAAAAGAGAGATCATGCTGTGCTACTACCGAAAGGAACAAATAGGACAATAAAACTTGCTGGCCGTAACACAACAAACACAAGAAAGCTTGATCAAAAACTAGAGAGAGAAAAGGTGACTAAGAATTAATCACTGCATGCAGCAAGCATCAAATATACTCCAGCCGAAGAACATGCAACCACCAAAAATCTGCATGCAGAAATTTTTGTTTGGCCGAACAGCATGTAAGCATTAATGATAGGCATGCAGTTTTTGCTTGGCATAACCTGCACTGCTGCCGAATGAAACTACCACTTGCTGTCCGAAAGAAAGACAAGAAATCATTGCTTTGCAGTCCAGCCGGGAAGGCAAATAAAGAAGGACCACACGTTGTCCATTCAGTTCACAGGCTGTCAAAAGACCAAGAACTATCAGATTTGCTACTAGCTAGCTATTGATGGACTGCATGTCCAAAACTAGCAGCAGCCGAGCACTGGGCAGGAGAGAAACTTGCGAATAGCACAAAAAGGAACAGGCAAGAGATAATGCCGGAGTACTACTCGATCAACACAGAGAGCCAATAAAGAAGTACAGAACATCTAAGGAACACAAAGGGAAGCTAGAACTCAAAACCAAATCAAGATCACATTGAAAGACAAGAACACAAGAACAAAGCGCTCAACCATAAGATCTCATAAACACGATACGGAGACATACATGATTAAATAGAGTGTTTACATCTCAGCTCATCTCTCTCTCTCTAAACAAGTCTAGTCCCCATACATGATTAGGAGATCAAGAACACAACCCTATCTCATACAACCATGGAGAGACACAAATGAAACCCTAACTCTTACATACACTCTCTCAAATTTCAGCACAACCTCTCCCTCTCCTTTTATAGCCTCTCACTAATGGATTTGCACATGCTTTACCCATTAGGTCACCACCTACTCGATGCTTTATCCAAACCCGCTTCCTTTAGTGCCGCTTTGCGTTTTTACCGAAACGCCCCTCGCGCACCTTCCAGGAAGCTTCCTCATCCCTTGCCCTGCAAGCCACGCAGCTTCGCCGTCTTCGGCACACCTCGACCGTTCTGACCTCAGCGCCACCTGCGCCTAGTCCGGTCCTCCGTGCCTCGCCACGACTCCACCTCGAGTCCACGTCGTCTTCGACACATCCCGACCGTTCTGACCTCAGCGCCTCCTGCGCCTAGTCCGGTCCTCCGTGTCTCGCCATGACTCCACTCGATGTCCTGTAGTCACACAGACAAGAAACACGTCAAATAGCACCGCTTGACACATGAAAGCGTTAATAGCATCAAAACATCATACTTACGCATGACGAAGTCCAAACCTGTCGAAATATTAGAATATGCATCCTAAGCCCATACGACCAAGTTTGACCAAGTCTGACCGAGCCCGTTGCACCACGCAACGTCAAGGTTCGAACCACCCCAAACCAAACTCGACTTTCCTAAACCGATGTCAATTACTCATCATACACACGGGATGACCTCCACATGGTCTCTCACATATTTACCGAATATATCATATGAACAACGCTACAAAAAACTATGGCCGTGATTTCTTGGATCTACAGGCACTTTCAACGATTTTCTTATTTATGGCTTTGACATCACTGCCGGCTTGTGACAATCAATTTCACATGAGCCAGTTTGACTCTAGGCTTCTTCTCCCAGACATACATATCTAGGCAGTTCCAATTTTGCTATCATATTGCCAAAACTAATAGGAAAAGTTAATTAATTAAATAATTAGCAAGCCACCAATTTAGTCAAACGTTGAATTTGTATCAGCGGAGGATTTTATACGTCAGTGCCCTGTAACAAGCCGGTTGTGTGTGTACCGTGCACGTTTGATAACCCGGGTGTGTGAAAAATCCATTTTTCCCTTCATTCATAAGCAAGTGATGTTATATAGAGATTTGCCATACGAGGCGTTGTACAAAGAGATTCTAGAACTGGACACCTCCGTAGTACGTAGGAGATGGAAGGAGGAGGAGATGAGCAGAGGCGGCTCGGCACGTGGTCGAGCCCGTTCGTCACCAGAGCGAAACTTGCACTCCACCTCATGGGCGTGAGCTACGAGTACGTCGAGGAAGATCTCTGCAACAAGAGCAAGCTCCTACTCTGCTCCAACCCAGTGCACAAGATGGTGCCCGTGCTTATCCACAACGGTAAGCTTGTCTGCGAATCGCAGATCATCGCGCAGTACATCAACGAGGCTTTCGGCGGCGCTGGCACATCCCTCCTCCCCGTCGACCCCTACGAGCGCGCCGTCGCTCGCTTCTAGGCCGCTACATTGAAGCATGAGCGGATCTAGCATGGGTCAAGAGTGTTCAGTTGAACACCTAAATTTTTTTTTATAAAATACTAGGTATATAATAGGTATATTAGATGTATATACTATTAGTCCTGTTAAAACTATATTTTATGTCTGTAAATAAATTCAGCTCGCACGTCTCGTATCTCGCGCGTAACCTATGTAATACATTAGACCCATTTTTCTTGGGCCACAATCTTTATGACGAGAGACGTTTATGCTGTCTGTTGTGGTTACGGACCAAATAGAGAGAGAGTATGGTAGTGGAGAGTTAGGTGAGCAATACTTAGGGTTTTCCTCATGGCATATATATATATATATATATATATATATATATATATATATATATATATATATATATATATATATATATATATATATATATATATATATATATATATATATATATATATATATATATATGGGGAGTGCTTTAACAACAGTACCCTTACATTCAAATATCCCTCTCAGGAGCACTTATATCATTATACATATCTTATTTTGGGCTTTACAGCCTTCTAACAGGCTGACTGGGGTTAAGTAGGGCCACCCCTACAATACTGTCCTTTATCATTGCTCTTCTGACGTCTTCTTCAGGATCCATCGGCAAGTCAAATGGAGCTATGCAAGTCGTTTGGAGATGATGTGGCTATGATGCCAATATGAGATGCAGGAGAACCAGAGAAGAAGCATCCAGAACGTCCAATACTTGAGCGACAAATATTTAAGCGTCGAACTAGTGCTTATCCACCGATGTTGACGCCAAAGAAAATCCCATTCACTGGTTTGATCGTGTGCTTGCGTTGATAGCAAAAATTCATGACTTTACTACTTCTTACGGTTATTGTTACCAGGATAGTTACTGTAGTTGCTAGGGGTATTTTTATTATAATGTAATAAAAATGATTGTCTTAATACGTGTACAGTGGTTAAAAATGCCAAGTAAAGCTATTCTTCGTGAAGAGTTTCACGTTGTTGTTTCTAAGACTGCCACATCATGTAAAATAAAATGAACCATGGATGAAATATCCATCCTCAATGCATAATTTCATTCTATTGTTTCATAGACATTTAATTTCATGACTCATATAGAGTTGGTAATCGTACCAAGATGAAACAACTTCTTCTCTCTTTTCTTAAAAATATTATCATATCATCAAAAATACCTATGTGACAACCTATTAAATACAGATAAAACTTCCACTGAGACTGACCTTAAGGAAACTGAGGAGTAAACACCAACTGGCTCGTGTTTCTATGTATCAATGTCAAATATCTTTGCTCGGCCGTCCAGTGGTCAAAGTAAACGTAGTACGCGCCTATTTGATAAAGCAAAACGATGCAATGCCGGGAGCAACGCCACGAATATAGACCGGTTGAGTCATCGTATTCACATGGCACGCTTTCCTAGGCTTCTTCTCCAAGACAGAAGCATCTCGACAGTTCTAATGTTGCTTACACAATTTCATAACTAAAAAGAAAAACAAATTAGTACTCCCTACGTTCGTAGATACGCATTATTTTAGATGAGTTCTTAAAATACAATTTTAATCACTAATTTATATTATAATATATTTATAAAATCTAAAAAAAATATTATGACAGCATTTTTCAACAAATATATATGTGTGTGCATGTGATTTTTATGTATTCGATCTAAATTTTTGGAAAGTATTAATCATGGATGAAAAATTTTAATTATGGAGCTTGGGCACCGTGGTGCACCTGTTATTTTGCCTATATATATATATATATATATATATATATATATATATATATATATATATATATATATATATATATATATATATATATATATATATATATATATATATATATATATATATATATATATATATATATATATATTCTCTAAAACAATATGTATTTATTGTTAGAGCTATCAATCTAGTCAAACATTAGAGCTACCATATCAACTGAGGATTTCCTGCACATTTGATTTTGTTGGGGACAAGTTAAGTGATCACGTTCGGTTGCATATGCGCATATGTTATTGAGTGGTTGTGGAAAATCCTATCCATCAAACATCGGCACATGCGAGCTACCGTCATGGATGATGCATTGGTGCCTCCATACCAAATAATCCAAGCACCATTTATACAGTCCCTCTTGCATGCTCTGATTAAGAGCACAGCAAAACACAACCTGAAAAGACTTGACACCTTCATACACGGTTACTAGTAGCAAATGGGGGGAGCAGGAGATGAGCTTAAGCTGCTCGGCATGTGCATATGCCCATTGGACGTGCTGTTGTAGCAAGGAAACTAAACAATGAGTGTAAGGATACCTATTCTCCTTTAGGACATAGAAATAGAGAAGCTAAAGGACATAAGCCACTTGAAATAGAGTTAATGAGTAAAAATAAATAAAATGCCCCTCCCCCAAACACTCTTCTCTAGAGGAAGGCCTTACATGAGGCCTCTCCTCATCCGTCAATGATCTGGTGGGCTCTACACCAGATCAGCGGTGGATGGGGGGATCGTAAGGCTTTCCCCCATTGAATCCATTGAACCCCCCTCCCAACAACACACACACAAGCTCCCTTTGGGCTCTTTATATAGATATGGTGGATGATCATTTCTCATTCTACTTCTTAATAATTAAAAAAGGTAAAAATATATTTGTATATTTCATTACTAAGTAATTGATGGGTTCACCCTAAGGCCTACTTAGACATTCATAGTAGCCTGTTATGCACACTAGTTTGTCGTTGGTCATGCCTCAAAGCCTATTGGTACTTTGGTACTCCTTGCAGCTCAGAAGAGTTGGGCACTCCCACAACATGTGCAACACGTACAAATTGATTTGGGTGTGGATACTTTATTAGGCCAACATGTTTGAACACTAGTACTACAAATATCTCGAAGGACTGAAGAGACCATTCGATTTCTCGGTATTGTACCTAGTGGTTGTGGGAAATCCTATCCCTCAAAACACATGCAAGCATCTTGGATGATGCATTGGCGCCTCCATATACCAACCCCAGGCACCATATATACGGTTCCTGTCTGCTCTGATCACGAACCCAACAAAACACACAACACAAGCTAAAAAGAGTTGAAACTCCAAACCTAAACACACACACACACACACAGAGGCGCGCGCGCACACAGACACAGGCACATATCCTGTAGGAGATGGCCGGAGGAGATGAACTGAAGCTGCTCGGCGCATGGCCAAGTCCATTTGTTATGAGAGTGAAACTTGCGCTCAGCCTCAAGGGCCTGAGCTACGAGAACGTCGAGGAAGACCTCTCGAACAAGAGCGAGCTTCTCCTCAACTCCAGCCCCGTGCACAAGAAGGTGCCCGTGCTGATCCACAACGGCCAACCCATCTGTGAGTCACTAATCATCGTGCAGTACATCGACGAGGTGTTCGCCGGCACTGGCCCGTCAATCCTCCCCGCCGACCCCTACGAGCGCGCCGTCGCTCGCTTCTGGGCCGCCTATGTCGACGACAAGGTGTTATTATCTTCCACTCACACTGGCAGCAGTGTCCTGCTGCGCATTTGCATCAAGATAGTTCGAGCATTTGGATGCTGATTTAACTGAACACTGATGCGATTTGCGAGTGTGCAGCTCGTGGCCCCGTGGGTGCTGTCGTTCATGGGCAAGACAGACGAGGAGAAGGCCGAGGGGATGAAGCAGACGTTCGCGGCGGTGGACGCTCTGGAGGGAAGCCTGAAGGAGTGCTCCAAGGGGAAGGCTTTCTTCGGCGGCGACAGCATCGGGTACGTCGACATCGTGCTGGGGTGTTCTGTCCCGTGGGTGCACGCGACCGAGAAGCTCTCCGGTGTCAAGCTCTTCGACGCCACCAAGGCCCCGCTACTGGCGGCGTGGATGGAGCGCTTCAGCGAGCTCGACGCCGCCAAGGAAATCCTGCCGGACGTCGACAGGTTTGTTGAGTACGTCAAGTTGTTGCAGGCACGGCGGCAAACAGCTAATTAAACCGGCAAGGCGACGTGGATCCGGCTGGTCCGGAGAAAATTATCTACTGTGGATTAGACATTATACAATGCCACTGGTTGTTGGATTTAATCACTGGGTGTGAGGATATGTTGGATTTAATCACTGGGTGTGAGACGTTAGAGGGAAGTCTGTTGAGCGTCAGCAGGTTGTTTGAGTCTTCAGAGAACATGCAGGAAGTGCCGCGGCAAGCGCCCTGGGCATGTGAGTCAATAACGTGCAGTTTGCACGAAGTCAGTTTCCGGTTTTAGTGGATCGTAGGAGTTGCGATCCATGTTTCTCTACTGGCATATGTAGTATTCAGTTGTAGTCGTTTTTCCTTATGTATTCTGAAGATATTCAGTAAAAGTTGTTGAGACATTGTGTGATACATTTCAGAGAATTCAGTTCTGAACTTCACAACACATTTCTGATACTTTGCCGTATCTGCCACAGTAATTGTCTTTGCTGAGTTCTGGGCGTGTGATCCTGGTGTTCTCTGCTTACACTGGTTGTATACTTGTATCTTGTGTCAGCTGATTGATGTAATAGTGTAGGGGATCGTCGTGTTCTTCTAGTCGGGAGTGTCTAGCATATACTTGTATCCGTTTCTTTTAATAAAAGGGTAATATTTCTGAAGAAATTTAATTGTTGGTGATCAACTGTAGGATATGGAACATGCTCGAGACAGGGAAATTATGCTAGTTTGATTTCTTTCTCAAAAAAAAGAAAAGAACCACTTGTCATTATAAATGATACGTAACTTTGTTATCACTATATGAATTAGTTTTTTTTGGACTAACATGATTGGCTATGAATGATACGTATCTTTATTATCACTATATGAATTAGTTTTTTTTGGACAAACATGATTGGCACAGATGATTTGAATATGTTGTTTTCGGATCCGACACTACTTGAGGATGTTTGTGGTGCTTATTGTACTAGTATCATTTTTTATGGTGGAAATATCTGCTTTCTGCGATGCAAAGAAATAACGCATGTATTTTATGCAGAGTGGAGGAAGTGGAAAATATGCCGAGCTAATCTGAACCGTCCATTTTGTCCGGGATGCATGCATGACCAAATACAAAAGCCAAATACATGACTGATGTCACATCAAGATTATGGGTGGAGATTTTGTTAGATTTTAAACTTAATGAAAGGAACGGTGGCATATGCAAAGCGAGGAATGGCAGTGAGACTAGCAGAGATCTATCGCATACTCGAGCAATCGGACGGTTAGTGATGTGGCTAATTCTTCTATGAGATTTAGATATAGCTATCGCAGTTTGTGGGTGTCATTTGCTCGAGCTGGGATGCATGGTTTGGCTTAGCTAAAATATACAATGGGAACTAAAATGACCTAATTTTACAACATTAGCATCAATACAGACATCTATATCCAATCTATACCTCTCAATACTATCCAAACATTGAAATTTAAAAAGAATAGAGATGATATAGCTTGCATGAGGTATGAGAGAACTAACACTAAGTATACTAGTGGGGACTAGCTGTATAAATATACGTAGGATAAAGGGAATCAATCACACGAGAGAGTCAGTTTGACATCACTGAACGGCATGCGACGATCAATCACATTAGTTTGACTCCTAGGCTTGTTCTGCAAGACATACATATCTACACAGTTCCAATGTTGCTATCATATTGCCAAAACTAATAGGAAAACTTAATTAATTAATTAATTAGCAAACCACCAATTTAGTCAAATGTTGAACTTGTATCAGCGGAGGATTTTATGCATCGGTGCTCTGTAACAAGCCGGTTGTGTGTCTACCGTTCACGTTTGATAATCCGGGTGTGTGGAAAAGCCTTTTATTTTCCTTCATTCATCCCGCTCCATTAGGCTACAAGCAAGTGATTAGCACTATTTGAGGTTTATTTTTATACTGTAGCTGTTATTAGTTTTTCAGCGTAATTAAATTGCCGGTCTGATACTCCATTGATGCAAGTGATTAGCTCTAGACTCTACTGAGATTGAGAGAGAGAGAGAGAGAGAGAGAGAGAGAGAGAGAGCTTATTGTGCTGTGAACTTGTGATACTCTGATGAATTTGCATAGTTGTGTGATAAATCTATACTTCCGAAGTTGTCACTTGGAATTACATATTTTTATCCTATGGTTTGGCTCATCAAGGTCTTGACTCTTGACCGGTGGCAGTGGGCACACTCCGGCCTTAACATCTTTCACTTTTGTCTTAAAATGTTGTACGACAGATTCATGACTTCATGCCCATTTTAGCCTGACTTTGCCAATTTTTATCTGTGTCTTAGCCTCTTAGGTATGTTTTCAGTTCACTTTCTTTATAATTGCATAGATTGAACTATGTGTCATTTTAATACTATGGTTGTGTATTTGAACATTTGTGTGAGATCATGTGGAGATCACCCTATAGTTATGATAAGTAATTGACATTTGGATTAGAGTATCTGCGGAGGTTGAGTTTGGTTTTGGAGGATTTTGCAAAAGACTGTATTCTAGTTGGGCTGTCTGCTGGAATCTTCAGGTTAAGTGGTCTAACCGCTTTGTTTTGATGGTCTGATCGGCAAACTTCGATCATTGACAGTAGTCAGAGGCGTGGTCCTCAACTTTGTAGTCGAGCAGCCTGAACGGCCGTGTGTTAGTTAAAAACCGTCTGTGATATTTGCACCACAGACGGTTCGAAAACCGTCTGTGATAACCTTCGATTATCACTGACCCATAAATTCAGACGGTTCACAAAACTGTCTGTGATAATATTTTTCAACCGTCTGTGATGATCTTTTCTGTAGTAGTGCCACCAATTTAGTCAAACGTTGAACTTGTATTAGCGGAGGATTTTATGCGTTAGTGCCCTGTAACAAGCCGGTTGTGTGTGTACCGTGCACGTTTGATAACCCGGGTGTGTGAAAAATCCATTTTTCCCTTCATTCATAAGCAAGTGATGTTATATAGAGATTTGCCATACGAGGCGTAGTACAAAGACATTCTAGAACTGGACACCTCCGTAGTACGTAGGAGATGTTAGGAGGAGGAGATGAGCTGAAGCTGCTCGGCACGTGGTCGAGCCCGTCCGTCACCAGAGCGAAACTTGCACTCCACCTCAAGCCTCAAGGGCGTGACCTACGAGTACGTTGAGGAAGATCTCCGCAACAAGAGCAAGCTCCTACCCTGCTCCAACCCAGTGCATAAGATGGTGCTCGTGCTTATCCACAACGGTAAGCCCGTCTGCGAATCGCAGATCATCTTGCAGTACATCGACGAGGCTTTCGGCGGCGCTGGCACATCTCTCCTCCCCGTCGACCCCTACGAGCGCGCCGTCGCTCGCTTCTGAGCCGCCTACATTGAAGCATGGGCGGATCTAGCATGGGTAAAGGTGTTCAGCTGAACACCTAAATTTTTTTATAAAATACCAGGTATATAATAGGTATATTAGATGTATATACAATTAGTCCTGTTAAAACTATATTTTATATCTGTAAATAAATTCAGTTCGCACGTCTCGTCTCTCGCGCGTAGCCTATTAAATACATTAGACTCATTTTTTTTGAACCACAATCTTGATGACGAGAGACGTTTATGCTGTCCTTTCTCATCGCTCTTCTGACGTCTTCTTCAGGATCCATGCGCAAGTCAAATGGAGCCATGCAAGTCGTCTGGAGATGATGTGGCTATGATGCCAATATGAGATGCAGGAGAACCAGAGAAGAAGCATCCAGAACGCCCAATACTTGAGCGCCAAATACTTAAGCGTCGAACTAGTGCTTATCCACCGATGTTGACGCCAAAGAAAATCCCATTCACTGGTTTGATCGTGTGCTTGCGTAGATAGCAAAAATTCACGACTTTACTACTTTTTACGGTTATTGTTATCAGGATAGTTAGTGTAGTTGCTAGGGGTATTTTTATTATAATGTAATAAAAATGATTGTCTTAATACGTGTACAGTGATTAAAAATGCCAAGTAAGGGCATCTCCAATGGTCTGAGTCAGCTAACTATATGTATGTACACATCCACATATATCCTATGTGGAGGAAAGAGAACATGCAAAAAAACCCGAGCCAGCTCTTCCTTAAGCACTAGTCTATAACGCAAAACGAGGCAGCCTCTATAAATGATAGTCTTTTTCTGTGTGTGCATGTAAGGGCATCTCCAATGGTCTGAGTCAGCTATCTATATGCATGTACACATCAGCATATATCCTATATGGAGGAAAGAGAGTATGCAAAAAAAATCGAGCCAGCTCTTCCTTAAGCACTAGTCTATAACGCTAAACGAGGCAGCCTCAATAAATTATGTGTGTGCATGTAAGCATCAAATAGCTATCCTTATAGATAGTTCTTTAGAATGCTAATTTTAGTGTGTACTATATAGATGATGTGGAAGTCTTATAGTTAGTTGCTAGCTATAACCATTGGAGATGCCCTAAGCATCAAATAGCTATCCTTAGGGCATCTCCAATGGTTCTAGCTAGCAACTGACTATAAGACTTCCACATCATTTATATAGTACACACTAAAGCTAGCATTCTAAAGAACTATATATAAGGATAGCTATTTGATGCTTACATGCACACACAGAATTTATAGAGGCTGCCTCGTTTGGCGTTATAGACTAGTGCTTAAGGAAGAGCTGGCTCGGTTTTTTTTGCATACTCTCTTTCCTCCACATAGGATATATGCTGATGTGTACATGCATATATCTAGCTCGGTTCTTTAGAATGCTAGCTTTTAGTGTGTACTATATAAATGATGTGGAAGCCTTCTAGTTAGGCCCTGTTTGGCACAGTTTCACCAACAGCTTCATGAGTTGTTGTGAGTTGTGTTTTTCCAAACACCCTTTTTGCAAACCACTTCATGGGTGAAGCTCCTTTTTTTCTGCTCTCACAAAGGAATGGGGAGAGGTGAAGCTGAAAAAAGTAGCTTTTCACAGCTCTCTCCCTCAAGCCCGCAGTCCTAGGAACCCACTGCCCTTCTGGTTCACCAAAATTACACGCATTTGCCACTAGTCCATCCCGTTCACCTCACCCGTTCACCAAAATTTGCCACAATTGCCCTCTCTCAGCCATGCATGAAGCTGTTGGTGAAGCTGTTTTGCCAAACAGTTTTCCAAAACAGATTTAGCTTCATCGGTGAAGCTGCTTGTGAAGCTGAAACACAAAAAAACAGCTTCACTAGTGAAGTTAAACTGTGCCAAACGAGATCTTAGTTGTTAGCTAGAACTATTGGAGATGCCCTTTAAGTAAACTGAGGAGTAAACACCAACTGGCTCGTGTTTCTACATATCAATGTCAAATATCTTTGCTCGGCCCTCCAGTGGTCAAAGTAAACGTAGTACGCGCCTATTTGATAAAGCAAAACGATGCTATGCCGGGAGCAACGCCAAGAATATAGACGGGTTGAGTCATCGCATTCACATGGCACGCTTTCCTAGGCTTCTTCTCCAAGACAGAAGCATCTCGACAGTTCTAATGTTGCTTACACAATTTCATAACTAAAAGGAAAAACAAATTAGTACTCCCTTCGTTCGTAGATACGCAATATAATTTTAATCACTAATTTATATTATAATATATTTATAAAATCTAAAAAATATAATATTATGATATCACTTTTCTATATATATATATATATATATATATATATATATATATATATATATATATATATATGTGTGTGTGTGTGTGTGTGTGTGTGTGTGTGTGTGTGTGTGTGTGTGATTTTCATGTATTCAATCTAAATTTTTGTAAAGATATCGATAATTTCAGTTTTAAAATTTTAACTATATATATTCTAAAACAATATGTATTTATTGTTAGAGCTACCAATCTAGTCAAACATTAGAGCTACCATATCAACTGAGGATTTCCTGCACATTTGATTTTGTTGGGGACAAGTTAGTGATCACGTTCGGTTGCATATACGCATATGTTATTAAGTGGTTGTGGAAAATCATATCCATCAAACATCGGTACATGCAAGCTATCGTCATGGATGATGCATTGGTGCCTCCATACCAAATAATCCAAGCACCATATATACAGTCCCTCTTGCATGCTCTGATTAAGAGCACAGCAAAACACAACCTAAAAAGAGTTGACACCTTCATACACAGTTACTAGTAGAAAATGGGGGGAGCAGGAGATGAGCTTAAGCTGCTCGGCATGTGGACGAGCCCGTTCGTCACCAGAGTGAAACTTGCGCTCAGCTTCAAGGGTCTGAGCTTCGAGGACGTCGAGGAGGATCTCGGCAACAAGAGCGAACTCCTCCTCAGCTCCAACCCGGTGCACAAGAAGGTGCCTGTGCTCATCCACAACGGCAAGCCCGTCTGCGAGTCGCAGATCATCGTGCAGTACATCGACGAGGCCTTCGGCGGCACCGGCTCATCTCTGCTCCCCGCTGACCCCTACGAACGCGCCGTTGCTCGTTTCTGGGCCGCCTACATCGACGACAAGGTACACAGCTTTCTCACAGTATCCTGTGTTGTATTTGCATCCATCAATATAGATTCTAATTCCTCGCAAAAAAAACTTTAGATTCTAATTGTTAACTGACACGATGCGTGGGTGCGCAGCTCTTGGCGTCGTGGTTGCAGGCGGCCAAGGGCAAGACGGAGGAGGCGAAGGCGGATGCACTGAAGCAGACATTCATGGCAGTCGAGACCCTAGAGGCGGCCTTCAAGGAGTGCTCCAAGGGGAAGCCCTTCTTTGGCGGCGACAGCGTAGGGTACTTGGACGTCACGCTCGGGGGCCTGGTGGCGTGGGTGCACGCGGGCGCGGCGCTGTATGGTATGCGGCTCTTCGACGACGTCAAGAGCCCGCTGCTGGCGGCGTGGTTGGAGCGTTTCGGCGCGCTAGACGCGGCCAAGGCTGTCCTGCCGGACGTCGATAGGCTGGTCGAGTTCGCCAAGATGAGGCAGGCACAGGCTGCCACCGCGACCGCAAACAGCTAAGCCGATATATTTGCGGCAGAATACTTACACTTCAAAAAACCTTTACATTGCTATGCAACTCCAATATCTATAATTGAAGATCTAATTATATTTACGGATCTACTGTGGATTAGACATTATACAATGCCACTGGTTGTATACTTGTATCTTGTGTCAGCTGATTGATGTAATAGTGTAGGGGATCGTCGTGTTCTTCTAGTTGGGAGTGTCTAGCATATACTTGTATCCGTTTCTTTCAATAAAAGGATAATATTTCTGAAGAAATTTAATTGTTGGTGATCAACTGTAGGACATGGAACATGCTCGAGACAGGGAAATTATGCTAGTTTGATTTCTTTCCCCAAAAAAAAGAAAGAAAAGAACCACTTGTTGTTATAGATGATATGTATCTTTGTTATTGTAGGACCGAAATGGCAACAGAGGGGGGGTGAATGGTGCCTTCAAAAACTCTCCAAGTACCCACTCAACAGATCGGTCGAGAGAACTGGCTTCTCTGGTCGAACACACGTGGTCGTAAGCCAACTGATGGTCGAACACCACGTGGTCGAACACTTGCCCGAGCCGACAAAAAAAAAATCAAACAGAGAATACTGCGCGGTTGAAACAAGAACGGTGCTCTCGGGAAGAACTGGCCAAGATGGCCTTAAGGATGATTCCCAGTTCAAAGCAAGCCAACACAGCCCAAAGCAAAAGCAGTTCAAAACCAAATCAAGATTGAAACAGAAAGATCAGGAGACTGCACAGATAAAGGAACTGAAACAAGATACCCATAGCTCAAAGAACTTCGGAGAATTTATTTCTCGAGAGTACTACAGAGGAGTCCCGATACGCATGGACATTCGGACATGAGGAATGATTACAAGTAGACTCAGCTCATCCTCTCCTTCTCATCCTCAAGAACACCAAGAACTACAAGATTCTTGGGAGGAACACAACACAGAGCTACGAAGGAGACAACAACACACCTCTGTCTCTCCTGCTCTCACCTACTCTCAACTGAAAAAGAGAAAGCAAAAGACCCCCCAATCCTTGGAGCTACATGCAGGAGACACCCCTCCTTTTATAGCCTCCACTACCGGGTTTGCTTTCCTCTTTACCCATTAGCGAGAGTCACTCCAGTGCTTTCTCAGAGATACAACTTCCTTTACAGCTTTCCGCATTTCTCCAAAATGCCATCCGGCTGCCTTCCTAGAAGCTTCCTCTGCCTTGCCTCTCAAGTCTTGCAACCACCTCGCAGACCTCGTCGTCTTCAGCACCTCCTGGCCGCTCTTGACCTCAGCACGGCCCGTGCCTAGTCTCGGCCCTCCATGCCTCGCCACGGCTAGTCTCAAAGTCCTGCAAACATCATCAGACAAGCAAACCATTTCATAGCACCGCTCACAATAGTATCCAACCACTTGAGCCAGAAATCAAAACTTAAATCATACTCTTACCAAGTCGTATACCACCCACGACAAGTCGAGAATAGAGAACAATGAAAGCACACGACATACGACCACAAAGTCAAGCAATACAACCAGATACAAGAGTCTACGACTATCGCTAACCACCGCTAGACTGGTCGCAACGACCACAAGGTCAAACTAGCTCCTACGACTATCAAGTCGTATGGCCGAACACCAAGTCATAACAAGCCTACGACCGCACACTAGACTGCTACGACCAACAAGATACAAGCTACGACCACATACACAAGCTGCGACTCTATCGCTCCAGGTCTATACCCCATACGACCACATTTGCCCGTAGCGAGGTCGAAATCCGCTTTCATTCTCAGGAAGCGAAATCTGCGACAACGTGGTCGTACGCCCGAGCGCCGACTTCCAACCACAGCGATCGTCGCGCGACTCGTGACCACAGACCACAGCCAATGTGGTCGTACCAGGCTTCGACCACGACCAACGTGGTCGTATTGGCCTTCGACCATGGCCAACGTGGTCGTACCAGCTTTCGACCACGACCAACGTGGTCGTATACTGTCCTGATGGACTCCGATGAAGCCCAAAGTAGTCGTAAACTTCTCGGAGGCTTGAGATCACGGCCAAGCGTGGTCGTAAACTTTGCTGCTGCCTTTCGACCACAGTCCAAGTGGTCGTAGACCACCCTAGTGACCTACGACTACGCCCAATGGTCGTAAAGAAGTCGGGAGACTTCCGACCTTCGACCGTGTGGTCGTAAGTGGCTTGCCTCGCTCCCGATTGGCGACAACGTGGTCGTAACCTGTCCGGCAAGCTTCCGACCACGACCAAAGTGGTCGAACGAGCCTACGACCATGACCAGAAGCTACGACTTAGCAGGAAACGCTCAAATCAAACTCAAACTTTCCAAACCACGAGTCAATTACTCATCACCAACACGGGATTTAGACCACATGGTCTCTCAGTTATCACTATATGCGTTAGCTTTTTCTAGACTAATGTGATTGGCACAGATGATCTGAATATGTTGTTTCTGGATCCGACACTACTTGAGGATGCTTGTGGTGTTTATTGTACTAGTATCATTTTTTATGGTGGAAATATGTGCTTTCTGCGATGCAAAGAAATAACGCGTGTATTTTATGCAGAGTGGAGGAAGTGGAAAATATGCCGAGCTAATCTGAACCGTCCATTTTGTCCGGGATGCATGCATACCAAGATTATGGGTGGGGATTTTGTTAGATTTTAAACTTAATGAAAGGAACGGTGGCATATGCAAAGCGAGGCATGGCAGTGAGACTAGCAGAGATCTATCGCATACTCGAGCAATCGGACGGTTAGTGATGTGGCTAATTCTTCTATGAGATTTAGATATAGCTATCGCAGTTTGTGGGTGTCATTTGCTTGGTCTGGGATGCGTGGTTTGGCTTAGCTAAACTATACAATGGGAACTAAAATGACCTAGTTTTATAACGTTAGCATCAATACAGACATCTATATCTGTAGTAGAGATGGCCCTCACCTAACTCTATCTGGCCTGTTAGAGGCTACAAGGCCCAGTGAGATATGTACAAAGACATGTATGCCCCTTTATAGGATACTTAACTGTGAGAGTATTATTGTAATCATGCCTTATGGGCATATATATATATGTGCCCTGGTCATGGAGGTGGGGCAAGGATAGCTCATTTGTCATAACTACTCCATTACTCTCCTAGTTTACTGTTTGGCCTGTGGCCACAACAGTTCTATCTCCCTTCTATGCTGGCACCGGTCGTTACACTGTCCCATGAATAACCCAGCTGCAAGTGCATCATCCGTTACCACCTACCACATCACCGAGTGCTGTAGTAGAATGGCCCGTGGTGAGGAGCGTTCCTGCCGACCAAGCGGCGACCCCTCATCGAGCTGTGGGCGTGACCCATCGACGACCAACAAACAGTGGAATGCGGTAAGAAAACTGAATGGCGTGTGCACGAATCTACTAGGGCAGAGTCTAGCGACTGAGGAGACTATACGGTCGTTGGTCCACGAGGGAAAGATCTTGGACCGTGATGCGGTTCGGCTACCCTTCGCTGAAGAGACGAAGCCCCGTCCGACGGAGTCAGAGGCAGTGGTATTCGTCGCCTATCTGGAAGCTGGGATTCGATTTCCTTCGGCGATGTTTATTGGTGAGGTGTTGAGGCTGTACGGGTTGGAGCTGCCGCAATTGACTTCCAACACCATCGTTCGGCTGGCTGTGTATTGCTGGGCCTTGTGAACAGAGATACTCTAGCTGAGCGCGTCTCTCTTTGCATTTCTTCCCTAGGCGTCTACCTGCGAGGCTAAGGAGGCTAGAACCAAGGTGGAAGACAACTAGTGCTTCTTCGTTTGTGAGCTAGTGGCTTCATGGGTCCGTATAGTTGTACACTTGGGCTGGTCTAGCCTGCTAGCCCACACCACACCCGCACTAACCGTGCGAGTCAACAAGGCACACACACATCAACACATATCGCTCATCCTCCTCTCCTTGTAACCCTAAAGTTGAGGCAGGCCAGGTGGTGACAATGACGAGCAGGCAACGACCAAAGCAGCGAGCATGGCCGACCGAGGGCATGGGCGCATGGTGTTGCAGTGGCCAGGTGTGCACCGCACGGCTACGAGTAGTGGTTGGGGGTGTAGGCGTGTAGCGTGGCTTGATGAATAGGAGGAGAGGTCAATAGAGGCTAGAGGATGCAGGCTGCAAGCGTGCAAGCGCAGCGGTAAGCAGAGGTCAGGTTGGCAGTTGGCGCACTGCGTGCAAGCAAGACTACAAGAGTAGAGGCCAGGGGCTTGTCAAAATGAGCAAGTAAGACATCAATAGAATGAGGGGGAAGCTCCAATAGTAAGTGTCTAAGTGATAAATCTTTAGTTTTTATCCTTCACTTGTCAAAATCAAATGGAGTATTGGAATGTATTGTCCTTTGTTGCTTGTTGGATTTGGTATATGGATTGAAGAGATATTTTAGCATAGTTGTGCAAACGAAACGACAGCCACACAAGCACAATCTCAACTTCAAATCCACTTGGACCAACTCTAAGTCCAATTAGAGGAAGAGGCTGCGTAACCACAAGAATAAGAATAAGAGGCTACACAACCACAAGAACTAGAGGCTGCACAACCATTGTTCGATAATTTGGTGGCAAATTATTGAGTAAACTTTATTTGTAAGGTATTTTTCGATATCCTACCTTCATCTTCACATGTTCGCACATGGATTGTAGTTATTGATTCCATTTAGTGACATATACTCGTATTAGTGACACTGTAATACTCTTTGGTTCACGCTTGGGACTCCATCATACCTAAAATTTAGTCATGAGTTCACCACTGATGGCAAGGGATCCTATCCAAATCCGGCCAAATTAGTGAATGCGTGCTTCTTGAATCCCAGCCAAATTAGCAGATCCTTTTTTGCCCGGAAACTCAGTGTTATTCAAATGCTACAATGTATTATTTCCCTCTAGTATTATCGTAACCATTATCCGAGAGTTTCTCAACTAAATGTTGCACGAAAGAAAAAGAAAAGAAAAAATAATAACATGTTTACTAAAAGAAGAAGAAGAAGAAAAGAGTCATTTTCTTTTGAGGTGTGGCTATTGGTTTTTATCTGTATTTTTTGAGATGGCAATAGACGGCGGGTGTGTTGACGTACACAATTTTAAACTCAAAAAGTCGTTTGAAGAATCTATTTTAAAAAATCGTTCTGTTTGTTCCCATTTCTGCTTTTTCCTTGCTTGTTGGTCCGCGTAGACCCGAGCCGAAACTGGGCACGGCGCTGTCTGGGCTCGACGTCTGCACGCGGGAGGCAGTCTTGGATCAAGTCGGCCTACAATTGGGCCTCCAGGACACCGGGCCGATCTACGGGCTTCTATAGCTGGTCTCGGGCTTCCGCCGCCACCGGCCCAACGGGAGATCTCATGACGTCAAGGCATAATTTTCAAGCCACAGGTATTGTTCGCCAGACCAATGACCAATCTATCGTCAAGACACAAGTTTATGTAGTAGTATGTTAGAATGCCATTCTTCTGTCTGCCATCCATTCAAAAGTTCTAGATTGGCCAAGCATTCTCGTATGTCCAAGCCATAGTTTTGGACCGGTGAACAAATCCCAAATAATTAAGCCATGAATCTTTGAGCCACGGTTTAATTGAGAACCAACATTATACCCACGGGGCCACAGGCCACAAGTTCGAATGCGCTTAGATTGACGAACCAATCTCAAGGACTACTGAAAGCATTAGGGCATCTCCAATAGTCTGAGTCAGCTAGCTATATGTATGTACATATCAGTATATATCCTATGTGAAGGAAAGAGAGTATGCAAAAAAACCGAGCCAGCTCTTCCTTAAGCACTAGTCTATAACGCAAAACGAGGTAGCCTCTATAAATGATAGTTGTAAGCATCAAATAGCTATCTTTATAGATAGTTCTTTAGAGCAGGTACAATAAGGCTTAGTCAGCAGGCTATAGCAAATATAATATCAACAAAATCTTACGTGGCAGAGAGAGAAGGAAGCTGGCTACTAAATTACAGCTAGCTGTAGCACGTAAAAATATGCATTTCACTCTCTTACACATGGGGCCAAATAGTTATTGTAATAGCTACCTTATTGTATGAACTATTTTTTTGAAGACTATAGATAAAATGAACAAATGTTATAGCCACTAGTTGACTATACTATTGTACTTGCTCTTAGAATGCTAGCTTTTAGTGTGTACTATATAAATAATGTGGAAGTCTTCTAGTTAATTGCTAGCTAGAATCATTGAAGATGTCCTAAGGAAAAATGCTATACTAGGATGTACGACATATCCTCACCGCGCGCCCGATAAAGATGTATTGTATCGCGCATCATCAATCTCTCGGTGCTTCCTTCATCGTGTGTATCGTGGTATACTGGATGTCACTAGAGACTCAAGTCTCAACTAAGGTCTGTTTAATTCAGCTACGATTATTGGTTTTTAGTTAAAATAGCATTACAGTAGCCAAAAGTAAGAACGTTTAATTCAGCTTTTGGCTAAGAATATTTGGAAAAGGAAAAATGACACAAATTAAAAATGATTAAATGGACATAGAAGAAACAAAGAAAAAATTGAATAAAAAAGGAAAAGAAAGAAAAACATGTAAAACGTCCGTCACTAGGGGGATAGGAAGCTGAACGGGAAGATGCAAGGCAGGGAGTCGTGCAAGCGGCACTGATGTTACGGTCGAGGTACTCGATGGCTGGGCAAATCGACGACAGCAAATTTTGATCCAAGGTCCATAAGAATTTGTGACAACGTCGTTTCATGACAGGGCGAGAAAATCAGCTAGCGAAGATCAATTATATATGTGTGTATTGGATGAGCTAACACAGGAACATCTCTGCATGGTGGGTCTATTTATCTGGACACCGTAATCAGTTAATCAAGCAATGGGCACACATCGTCTAATCATCTGTTCATGGCTGCAGCATGCATCCCATGGATAATAAACGCGTTCACACCACACTCTGGTCCAACTTGGGACAAGAAATGCACGACTCACTGGTAGTGCATGGTCGAAGTACACGCTAGTATTACAAAGTTAGTCAAAACCCGGTAAAAGTACTACATGCTGGTAGTACAAAGTTAGCAAAACCCTAGCTAGTTATTATAAGCAATCCGCGCAAGTAATGCACGTTCTTTAATTTCATCGGCCTCTTCGCCATAGCCACGAACTTCTGGTTTTAGCTTTGATGAATAATTTTTAACTGAAAATAAATAAGTAGTAGTAGAAAAAATAGTTTTTAGAAGAAGAATGAGTGGTGAAAAAGTGAGGGATAGTTGTGTGCATGAGACAAAGTCAAGAGGAGTGAGATGCGTGATAACCTTATAAACTCTGCTTTATACTCGAAGCAAGACGGAAATAAGAGAAATGAAAAAACCATTTCGAAAAATCGAATATTTATATTAATTTTTGTATTCTCTGAGCACAAGAAGGAGAACACCTCTTAAATATTTATGCAAAATCGCGTCAAAAAGAGGGTGCCCTGTTCTTAACCGCAGTTAGTACTTTGCAGCTGGTAAGTAGATTATACAAACTTGCCTGCGGAGAAACCGTCGCGCCGTACGTAGCTCACGTCAAGCTGCGCCGCCACACCCCTTTTATTGCCGTTCTACGCACGCAGTTTTCAATGGTTGACGAGCTGATCCGCCCCTGTAATCTCACGACCACCGCGCTGCTCACCTGGTTGTTTTCGTCGCTCCGCCCATGGCTTCGTGAATTCGACGGACCATGCACATCAGATCGTCGAAGAATTTCATGTCCAATGGTCCATTTCAAAGGTGCATAAGGTATCTTTATAAAAGTCTGCTTCGGATTTTCCACCATATAGGAGTACCAAACAAGGGAATATGAGTAAAACAAAAACTAACTGTATATCGCCATCGTGCGATCTGATCATGGAGTCTTTCTCTTTCCTTGTTCAACATTGGGCAGTGTCAGTTTTTTAAACGTGACGACGCAGTGATGCCGCCCAAACTTTATATACCGCTCCACTCACAGTGATTCAACAACGCAGCAAAGCACAAGCAAAAAAAAAGGAGACAGTTCATATCTCCAGGCACGACTAGCTAGCAGGAAGGAGCTGATCGAAATGGCCGGAGGAGGAGCTGAGCTGAAGCTTCTGACCACTTGGTTTAGCCCGTTCGCCTCCAGAGTGCGATTCGTGCTCTACAGCAAGGGCCTCAGCTACGAGTACATTGAGGAGGAGACCCTCAAGAACAAGAGCGAGCTCCTCCTCAAGAGCAACCCTGTGCACAAGAAGGTTCCCGTGCTCTTCGTCAAGGGCAAGCCCATCTGCGAGTCCATGATCATCGTCCAGTTCATCGAGGAGGCCTTCGCAGGCGTCGGACCGTCCTTCCTCCCCGCCGATCCCTACGAACGCGCCATTGCTCGCTTCTGGGCCGACTACATTGACCAAACGGTAACGTTTCAGAGTATCCCATCCTATATATTTGCACCAGAAAGCATGTGATCTCTTGATGTTTCTCATCCCTGTATTCGCATGCGGACTTAACCGATGCCGTGCACGCGTGTGCAGCTAGTGGCCTCGTGGTTCGAGGTCTTCAGGGGCAAGACGACCGAGGAGAGGAGAGAGGGGCTGAAGAAGGCGTTCGCGGCGGCGGCGATCATGGAGGGGGCTTTCAAGGAGTGCTCCAAGGGGAAGCCCTTCTTTGGCGGCGACAGCGTCGGGTACGTGGACGTCGCGCTCGGGGGCCTCCTCGGGTGGATGCACGCGTCCGAGGAGCTGTCCGGGATCAAGTTCTTCGACGCCGCCAAGACACCGCAGCTGGTGGCGTGGGCGGAGCGCTTCGGCGCGCTGGACGCGGCGAAGGCGGCCATACCGGAGCTCGGCAGGCTGGTCGAGTATGCCAGGATGAGGCAGGCCGAAACTGACGCTGCGGCGGCAATCAACTGAACCGGTCTGCAACTCCAATTCGGTCGATCGAAATAAGTATATGCATGTCTGTCTCAAGTGAATATCCTTGTTGTTCGTTCTACGTCCTGCATCACATGCTGCACAACGTACGCAAGATTGTGCAACTTGTGCAGTCGGTGTGTGATGCGTCTTGTATGCTTCCACATCGTTATTTCCCTGAATAAATGTTCCCGAGACAGTTTCTTGGTGACGAGTTATTAATACAAAAGCATCAAACTGATAACATAATAGTGGAATTAGAAATCATGGACGAATATGCAGGCAAGGCATACTTAAATGAAACAATAGCAAAGGTTACTTTTATAGGCAAAATTAGTCATAGGGCACTACGACAGAAAAAGATACCATCATATTTGCTCTCGTGTCTAGAAATCACCATATTAATAAGTTGAAAAAAGAGAAAAACCTGTTAATTTTGGCGGGTCCGAATTATAACGATGTAAATCAATCAAATCTATTTTAGAGTTGTCACAACTGTATAACAAATCCAGCTATATATTTAAATCATGAGCATCAGAGTTATATAACAAAAATGAAATGTTATGGTTCTTCTATATGATTTCTAAATTTATTCAGACTTAATTCGTCGAGATCGTGCAACCTTTTCTTATTTATCTGAAAAATACTAAAAATATTTTAAAGTGCAGCCAGATAGATCCAATCTATTCTTGAAATAGACAACTCGCATGTACTCCTTTTTCAAAAAAAAAAAACAATCAATACACCAATCACTACAGTTAAATATATTATATTTATTGCTAAAATATCGGTATTAAGTCCAAAACTTCCGGCGGATGGCTAGTGAGCTAAGTATACTTTCAAATAAACATATGTATTGTACTTTGAACCTAGCTATAACTCTGTAGCTAGCCGATGGCCCGCGCGATAGCTCGACGCACCGTTTACCAAACCCATGTCTCGTTCTTAAAGGCAGTATATAAAAGGAGGATAGGATGGTCCTTAGATTTAGCAACCTGTTACTCTTAATAGTAGCGTATATATATTTTTAGAAACAGAGGGCTTATACCCCTGTCCCATTTTATTTATGAAATATACCATAGCAAACGTTGTTCACCATCTGGTACAAAATGGTTACAACCCACTATTTCCTAAGGTTTTCCAAACCACCGGCACTACTGGTTTTGGATCACACCTACTATTATCAAGTTACTATATCCATTTTTGTATTCAATTATACAATTGCATTGGACACATTCCTTCTTGCGCGAGCTCCTTTGAATTACATTGCTTCAGAATACATGCAATTTCTTATTATGAAAACACAATTCATTCCTTTCTTCCCAAAGACTCCATAACACAGCAGTAGTTAAATATTCAAGCAAGGATGCTTCTTGTAACAAAGACACCATCTAGCTTCTACTGACTCAAAACTTCTACCCAAGGCTTATCAACCATTCAGAAACCTCTGCACAAACCTGTTTAGTAATAACAAAGTCAAAGAAAGGTGAATCACAGATCAAAATCAAGTCAGTTAATCATGCTTTTTTTTAAGACTGTTAATCAAGCTTAATATAGCCAATGAACTAAGCTAGACGTAAGTAAGTTTTTGTAGAAAATAAATAAAGTGTGCTTTTACATTATACAGTTTTAACCTTGCTTTTGAAGTATGTTTTGCTCATCAAGTCTAATTAAACACCAGTGAAATCTGAGCATGGTGCATAAAAAAAAGTAAGGATTAGGATTACTTTCTATCTATCTGAACTAATAAGCAGGGCATCTACCGCATGCAGCTAATAGCAATACACAGTCTATCCCTGTTTAACCGCTGATTTTAATTGGAAAGTATGATTTCGAAGTTATAAACTTATGATATCAAAGGTATATCTTTGTTAAATCAAACTGTGAATGCTCTGGACAACATCTGAGCATTTTTTTGCTTTTATACGTTATCCTGGCATTTCAGCATCATCTTAGTTTGACCTACCGAATCTATTAGTCTCTCTGTCCCTCGCTCACTCAATCCCTCCCTCCCTCCCAGTAATAGGACAACTGTAGCTGGGGACATTTGAAGGATCTAGTCTAACAAATGCAATGACTTGCCCTAGCACGGAGTGCTTACTGCTACAAGGGTTCTCAGTATGCTACCTTGTTACATATAGATGATTAACTGGAATGTAACACATGCCAAGCTAAAGCTAGATCGAGCAGCTCTGCTCTTCTATTTTCTTGATTTGTAAAAATTAGCTCTTTCATAATACCATCAGGGACCAAAATCAAAGAAAAAGCCTAAGTGCCTAACTAAACACACACTAATACATGCAGACCAGCATGTACTAGCAACGGACCTGTCATGAACCTTAGATTATAAGGGGATAAACATCCGTCGGAAAGAGATTGGACAACAATGACTTGAGATAGAACAATGCTAAGAGATGGAGGGCACCGATTGAGGGAAAGGAACAGATCTAGAGTAGCCAGTCTAGGAGAGAGATCAGAGTTTAGGAATTGCGGATTTCGAATACTTCTTTATTATTTATTGCTTGATGATAATGAATATAACAAATCATGCCTAATACACGTGGCGCTACAGTACTTGCGGTGAACAGTACCGTGCTGTAGTGCTGCTACAACACCCCTGCGCATGTAACATTGCACCCCTTCCAGCGAGGCAGCTCATCCTTGAGTTGCGGTGGTGGCCACCGTTGAAGACCTTATACTCTTCGCTATTAGCCTTCAACTTCTCTAAGAGAGATGGTACGACACCGAAAGTCATGGTGAGTTGCTCTAATACTAATTGTCATAAATTTTAGTTCATAACAGAATAAACATCCATCAGGGAGAGGTTGAACAACGACAACTTAAGGTAGAATAACGCTAGGAGAAGGAGGGTACCAATTGAGGGAGAGGAATAGATCTAGAGTAGCCAGTCTAGAAGAGAGAGCAGAGTTAGGAATTAGGGATTTGGAATACTTTTTCATTAATATTCATTGTTTGATGATAATGGATATAATAAACCATGCCTAATACACTGGGCGCTACAGTACTCACGGTGAACAGTACCAGTGCTACAGTACCATGGTAAACAGTGCTGCTACAGTACCAAAGCGTTACCTTCTTATCTACAGTTTTGTCAGCATAGGCAATTTGCTGAACTGCTTCATTGACTAAATCCTACATCCTTGATACTCTTACACAGATTGTCACGTACCTGAATCCGATGTTTAGATCTGAAAGCAGCTAGTATGCCATCTGTTGGGGAAGATAATAAAATTATTAGACTTTTTTTAACAAAAAAGAAACAAACCTGTTATGGAAAAGTGCATATACCTTAAATATATTTGGTAAGTATTACACGTGTTTAAGCATGAGTATATTGCAAGATTTCATGGTGTACAATATTCCTTGTGGTTGATCTCCAGGATCCATCTTCACTTTCAATAAGTATCTTAAGATCTTTTTTTGACGTGACTTGTGATACGGCAACATATAACTGTCCATGGTAAAACAGGTCTTTTGAAATATAGCACACTGGAAGCATTTTTTAATAAATCACAGTAAAAAGGACCATTCTGCAATAACTGTTGACCTGAAATCTTTCGTATAAGTATATAACCATGTAAATCATGCACGCACGAAAGGCATCACAACGATACATACGATACATTTCAGAACTATAGTTAAATAAGTCGACAATGCATTGCAATGACGACTGCAATTACAATTATAGTTAACAGTTCAAATAGCAAAGTAGAGCTTTTACATTGAAGGTCTAATGCCGCCAATTGCCTTCACTATTTTATAATCTTTTGCAACAAATCGCCTTAATCTATCCATTCCAGCAAGGAGGTAATTATTTTTCATCATGTAACACAATATGAACAAAAATAATTATGTCTACATTGCATCAATATCTGTATCTCCCACCCGATAGGCCGATAGTGTGTCCCCATTTAATGGCCCCGGTTAAATTACTTGAAAATCATATAGATGCATTATAGCAAAATTATGAACACCCAAACGAGAATCGACCACAAAAAGAAATGTTGGACCGAAATGGCGACAGAGGGGGGGGGGGGGGGGTGAATGGAGCCCTTAAAAAAAATTTCCCAAGAATCCAGACAACCCTACTTCTCCAATAGCTACCGAGCTATGAAGTCTTCGAGTTGAAAAGATTGCTAGGGGACCGATCCCAGACAAGAGCTTAAGCGAACCGACAAAAGAAGAACGAAAACTGAGAGGAAGGACTCGCAAAGACAGATTCCGAGTAACTAGGACTCTCTGGTCTTTTGGTCCTCAAACTTGAGGTACTGGAAGGATCCAACCTCTGGAAGAGAGATTACCACGAAAAACCAAAGTCTTAGCTACGGTCAACAAAATCGAACTCGAAACAGAGGACTTAAGGCGCACGACCATTCAGAAACGAGAACTTCTCTGAATCGACTCCTGCTCTCGGGAATGAACTGGCCAAGAGGCCTTGAGACAGATTTCCAGTTCTGAGCAAGTCGAAACACACCAAAACAAGAAAGGACTTCACGAAGAAGAGCAAGCTCTCAAAACAGATAGCAAACACAAGAGCAACCGTGCTCTACCCAGAGACAACTCACGCAAATAGAGACGAAAAATTCAGAGTGACTCGGGAACAACCTCACCGAGTATCCGAGCTCTACCCTCTCTATTTATAGTCTTCTTGCTACAGGGGGAGAACCCGTTAACTCCCACCTAACACCGGGTTTTACCACTCTCTTTACCCAACAGCGAGAACGAGCTCCAGTGCTTTACCCGTTACACCCAACGGCTCCACTGCTTTACCCGTTAGCGCCAACAACTCCCGTGCTTTTGCAGGGACACAGCTTCCCTTTTCAGCTTTCCGCATTTCTCCAAAATGCCACTTCGCTGCCTTCCCGGAAGCTTCCTCCTGCCTTGCCGATCACGCTTGCAACCACCTCACAGACTTCATCGTCTTTGGCATCTCCCAGCCGATTACGACCTCAGCACCCTCGTGCCTAGTCTCGACCATCCATGCCTCACCACGACTAGTCTCAAAGTCCTGCAAACCATCACAGACAAGCAAACCATTACATAGCACTGCTCACAATAGTATCCAACTACTTGAGCCAGAAAACAGAACTCAAATCATACTCTTACCAAGTCGTATACCACCTACGACTAGTCGAAAATAGAGAACAATGAATGCACACGACATACGACCACAAAACCAAGCCATATGATCAGAAACAATGAGTCTACGATCATCGCTAACTTGGTACGACCAGCCACAACTCGCTACGGCTTTAACGCTCAAAGACTACGACTTCAACCCAAGTCGTTACGACCGATCGAAAAGATAAACCAACAAGTGCACAAGGTCCCTGACTTCATCACAAAGCCCTACGACCAAATTCCAGCTCAAATGGTCAAGTCTGCGGGTCATACGACCGATTCCAACTGTGTGCGAGCACGTCCGACAACGCCAGACTGCTCTACGACCAAATCCGACCGGTACGACTACAACCGACCGGCTACGACCACAACCGACTGAGACTGACCCCGACCCGACCTCGTTCGACCGCTTCACAACATGGTCGAAGTCCGCCGACTTCCCACGTGGTCGCAAGCTCGAGTGCCGGCTCCCAACCACAGTGGTCGAAGCATCGACTTCCGACCGCAGCTCTCAATAACGTAGTCGTAGAGTGCCGACTACTCACGTGGTCGAGATTTGAGTGCCGACTTCGACTGCAGCTCTCAAAAACGTGGTCGTAGGCCATCGACTTCCCATCGTGGTCGCATACCCGAGCACTGAAGCACGTTACAACGTGGTCGTACACTTGTCTGGCAAGCTTTCGACCACGGCCAAAAGCTACGATTTAGCAGGAATGCGCCTGAAGAAGTTGTAAACGACTCGGCTGGCTCCCGATGCTTGACAACATGGTCGTAGACTTCCTGGCTGGGTTCCGACCACAGTCAAACGTGGTCGTAAGGCTGCTGCTGTCTTCCGATCAGCGACAACGTAGTCGTAAACCCTTTCGACTTCGTTCAAGTTGCTTTGAAGTGGTCGTAAACCATTGGTTGACTTTCGACTACGGCCAACGAGGTCGTAAAGCTATCTGTCATCCTCCGATCATGACCAATGTGGTCATAGAGGCTTTCGACAACAGCCAATGAGATCGTAAACGTGGTTTCCGGCTTCCGACCGCTGACAGTGTGATCGTAAACAGCTCGACTGACTTCCGATAGCGCACAACGTGGTCGTGCTGGCCTTCGACCACGGCCAAACGTGGTCGTACTGCCTTCTGGTGCCCTTCGACCATGGCCAAAGTGGTCGTAGACCCCTCGGGAGACCTTCGACCACGCCCAAAGTGGTCGTAACCAGTGCGCATGACTTTCGACCATGACCAACGTGGTCGCGATAGCTGCAGAACACTTCGCCAGGGCTACGACAGTGCAGAACTAGCACAAACCTCAAAAACTAAACTCAATCTTCCTAGAACAAGAGTCAATTACTCATCACAACCATGGGGTGCCTTTCACATGGTCTCTCAAGAAACTTTTTAAATTTCATTTTTGGAGAAAGTAATGCCTTCCAGCAGTGCCAACAATATTTGGCTCAATTCCTTCATCCACCTCCATCAAGTGAAGTATATTTACAGTTGTCCACACAAACTTTCAAAAGAAAACTTAATTAAGCAGCCAACATGATACAGGTTGAAATATCTGCATAGGAACTGGTAGATGTTGATGATTTCCAGGGTAGTTACGAGTATTTCCCCCCAAGAGGAAATTAAACTGTCGAAGGCAGAACAGTAACTAAAGATTCATACAACATTAACCTGCTGTGGCGAATATGTTAGGGCGCCAAAATTGTGAGTCATTGTTATGTAAAGTTAACATTGTTACATGAGTAACAGGCAATATTAGGCTCCATCAGAAGACATTTACAACTATCATCCCATTAGCCAAAGTTGATCTCATCTATGTTCAATAGCTTCGATAGGCGCACTAACCTGATGAGCATAAGTGTTGGCCAAGACGCAAAAGATGTTAGGCAAAAGCTGTAGGTAAGCTTTTGCATTGGCTAGTTTCATATGATGTCTTTTTCAAGTAAGAAGCTATTATTTGATCTTGTGATGTGAGCCGTCCAATCAACTTGAATAGTATAGTTTTAGTTGGGACAAATGGCACTTAACACATTTTTGATAATGAGAATTTCATAGAACATTTCAGATACCATTTTCTCTCCAGCAGTAGTAACATGCCATCATTTTTTCCAATTCAATCATGAGAATAGTATGGTTTTTAAAAATGAAAGAATCCTATGATCAGATGAATCAAAATGTAACATTTGAACTCATAAATACAAAGCTAATAAGGTGACAATTTCTCATAAATTTCGCAATCTAACCTTTGCTGGTTGTTTCCTCTCAAACTCCTCATAAAATACCTATGAAGGAGCAGCAAACGGTGTAAGCAATCAGTGATTTTTAGACAGCAAAGAAATCTTAAAACTTATAGAGGATTTATAGCATTGTAAAAATAATATAAATATATCATCCTACTTAATCATCATGTACCATGAGATCACCGTACTTGGTGTTAGTAAACATGCCATGAAAATTGAAATTGACTCAGTTCAGTTCAACCTAAGATACATCTTATGTGTTGCAAATAGGGAAAAATGGTAATTGCCACCAATCTTCGGAAAACGATGGTAGATTTTTCTGGTGGAGATCAGCCAAGTCCAAAACCAGTCCTTTTCGCATCACATCTATACAGAGTGAATAGAGTTCCCCCGTTTTCCGAAGATCAACCAGTCCAAAACCAGTCCTTTTCGCATCACATCTATACAGAGGGAATAGAGTTCCCCCGTTTGATCCAGCAGCATTTCCTGGGCCAAGCGACTAATCGAGCCTTGTGTGTGTCTAGCGTCTCCTGTATTCACTTCACTGCAGAGGCCGGCACAGCAATAAAAACAGTTGCAGAGAGCATCCCAGCGCAAGCTTGTACCAAGCGTCACATGTGACAGTTGCAGAGCATCCCAGCGCAAGCTTGTACCAAGCGTCACATGTGACGCCAAGTCGTGCTGCATCAACGATATATTTCCTTGCATGAAAAGAAGCTTTCTCCTCCAATCCAACGAAGAATATAAGTAGAGATCAGGAGAAGACTGAATAAAATATGTCCGTAAGTAGCTGAAGTATCCGGAAGAGGCTTTGGCAACATCAACCACTACGACCTCCCATCGC